>OZ007570.1:36742619-37342619 GCA_963931925.1 Onchidella celtica | reverse complement strand
TGAATATACTATTTTTATTTGTAAACTATAGGCTAATAAACACATAATGTTTTACATCATTGAAGCCAGTTCTTTGTGTCTGATATGAATGACAGCACAGCTCTATTATCTATATCGACTTTCGTCGCTTCATACAAATTCACCCATGTTATTTACAAATAGTCCATCTAGTAGCTATCATCAGATAAATTTTCACTTATAATTCAGACATTTAACTCAAGTAATGAAATCCTTTGATCGCCTCGTCGTCATGTACATTGTGCCCCATGCTAC
Source organism: Onchidella celtica (assembly GCA_963931925.1). Classification (NCBI taxonomy): domain Eukaryota; kingdom Metazoa; phylum Mollusca; class Gastropoda; order Systellommatophora; family Onchidiidae; genus Onchidella; species Onchidella celtica. The sequence goes on along the minus strand of OZ007570.1, from coordinate 37,342,346 downwards.
ATTTTCTTGTGTGCATGTCCATGCATCATGATACTTTTGATTTGTTTCAGACGAAGTCTATTAAGAAGGTTGCTGAAGATTCTGAAACAAAACTGAAAGCAGCCAAGTCCAAAACATCTGATTCTTTGCTAACAGATCCTCAACGAATCTGGAGCCGCAGGCAGTTCGAGACAAATATGCCTATACCCCACGGTTTCCGTTATCATGCGAACGGTGACGAGCGAGTGCCTCCTTCCCGGGAGCCTGAAGAAAGTGAATCAGTAATTGAGCCATCAGATCAAGAAGAAATCGACTTCCTTCCGCTTCAGCAGACTTTGGTAAAGGCGGCTCTGATCCATTCGCGAGACGAGAATGGAGACTACAGATTCACCCCTGTATTAAATAAACTACTACGGCAAGATTTACGGATCACCAAATCAGCGACAGATCCATTTGAGAACCTAGGTAGCCTTGGCGTTGTGGCACAAGATCAAAAACGTGCCTGGGAACTGAAACAGCGGGCTGTTAGTGAACCAGTGTTGAAATCCACGGAACGGACCCGTGACACACCGGTGCTCGCAAGAGACTATCTCATTCGAGAAAGTGAGAACTTCAAACAGCAGATTGTACAGCATATACGACAGATTGAGCGGCGTCTCAATGAAATACCTACCAGTGCACACGGGCGGTGCGTTCCCTGCTTGCCAAATATCCAGAGGATTGGTATATTCCCATCTCGTGGAAGTTCTTCTATTCGTATCGAGCCCAGTCTACGTGTATCACAGAGTACAAGAAATACGTCACTTCTTCGGGCAAAGAGTTCATTCAATATGAGATATGGTGTGTCGTCACAACTTCTGGCCTCGAGGAAACCACTCCTTGATGAGTATCGCTCGCTTGAGGTACGACTGATGAGCGGTATCGGCTTTTTTTTTTTTTTTTGTGTTAGACTTTTCCTGGTTCAGGCGGCCTAAGTAATGGCAAAATAATAAGGCAAATATCTTAGTAAGTGAAGGCGGGAATCACAAGCATGTGTACATGTACTTGCATTTCCATTTCTATGTTCCTGTTCCTACTTTTGTGTTTGCGCATTGTGAAGCCGTGTCTGCGAAGATAATTGACAAGCTATTTGTGAAGCTATAGATGAAACATTATGTCGGATGCTCTCCTCACAGTAGAATGGCGTGTTACAAATCAGTCATAGCTCCCTACGACCCTATCCATTTCTGAAGCTGAATACTATTGTGAAGATACCACTGGGTTCATGCTTCGACTTCGGTTAACAGAAACCCCAAGAGTCTTTTGGCACCATGTTTGTTTTTTGCTTATCATTATATGCGAGGCTAAAAGAACAGTATCTTCTCGGATACGACGCCTGGGAATTTAGGTGCGGTATCTCTCATTTTTCAAGGATCCACTAATCTCTTTGCAGAAACAGACTAAGATCCCTGAAAATGACCTTATTTATTGTTTCAAATGTGGGCGGCTACGGTTTTGTGACTGTAAGTACAAAAACTGAACCTGTTAGTTTCGGCACTGAGCTGAAGTTGTCTGTTCTCATAGAAGGTCATACGTCATTGACATACAGAAAATAGTCCCTGACATATTGTGTCATCTTTCTGGAATTTATTTTGATGTTGAAAAAGGTGCGAAAAACGCTACTGCTTTTCTGCGACACAACTTGCTCTTGAGGTGAAGTGAGTGTTTTACAATACGGTTTAGTTAGATTCTAAATACCTGATCCCTTTCTAGATAGAGTGTACGTCACATCACAAGTTGAAGCAGAAGCTCCATCTTGTTGACTTCGCCAATAAATCAGGAGATCACTCTGTCCGATCTACAGATATCGGACTGTGCGTCATAACACCAGTTGCTAGTCTCACTCTCAGACAGAGGTTTTGCGGTGTCAGTATTTGCCCTTTTACTTCATCCTAGTAAGTTGTACACATGTATTACAAACACTTGTTCAGTCGAAAGAATTCTCGTTGGCCTAGGCATCTTCGTCATAGTCTGAGAAAAGCGATTAGCCCCAAATATTCGTAAACATATAGCCCGATCTCCCTGTAGAGTGGATACCGTGGCTGCATAAGAACATTACGACAGTCAAATGGGCTTGAACACCTGAAATTGAATTTCTAATGTGGCAGTTTTCACATGAGAGAAGCTAATGCTAATCAACATTTTCCTCAAATGTAGAACACAACAGTCCCTTCATTGCGACTTGGCATCCTGACGAGAACTGAATTACTTTTGAATGTTGCTAAATTTTGATTTTCCACTCTTCGGAAATGCTTGCTTGCCGCCTCACATTACTATTTTAATTAAGAGCGCGTAATAAATGTTGTTATGAGGTCCGTTGTATACAACGATATTTTCAGCTGTTTTATAATAGGCTTTAAACTTTAATGTATCCTAACTGTGCTATCCGATATTGTTCGATTGTTTGATAGAACTTTCCCTGCCCAAACTTGCCTTCCTGTTAAGTTGGAAAACGTGGGGGGGGGGGGGGGGGGGGGGGGAGGCGATGAAAAAAAAAAGAAAAGAAAAAAGAAAAATCACATTTTTTCTGCTACATCCATTGTTCAGTGTTTGATGTAATTGTAAATGTATATTTACTACATGTATATAATTTAATATAATACTGACCAATGGCACAGCAGGCCTATGACAGGTGATGTTCGGACCGATATGGGGAAAAAGAGGCACCAAAATCTGGAGAGGAACTGCCCCAAATCAAACGATTGTCAAATATTTTTAGGTGCGTCACCAACACAACTCCGTATACAGTGTATTATGTGATCATATTATATCATACTGTTATAACAAAGTTTTGAGGCAAATGCTCGATTTTCTATCGAACATCATGATCGATCGGCTATTGTGCTTTCTCTTCCAAGTAATATTTCTGATTTCCCCCTTTATGAATTACGGGTGGATTAATATGAGAAAACTCATTTACATGAATAAATTTCATACTATGAGTAAGAAGAATCGTTTAAATTCTGTGTCCCGAAATGATGCTGAACACTACATACTGAATGTATCATGCATTCATTCTATCCTAAAGTCGAACGATATAGATTGGCCGTTGCATGTGTCCGTGCAAAATGACATTAATTGAAGGCCGTTTGAAATAGTTACATGTGTCTTCTTTCGGTCTTTCCTCCCTCATCTTTTGAAAGTTACCCGGCCCAAACAGAAAATGGAGATCTGCACAGGTGTAACTACGCCGGCAAATTAAAAAAAAAGGAACAGAATCAAGTCTGTTTAATACAGATGTACATGATGTTCCCCGTGAGCACACTGCCGGAACATGAATTTCACCTGTTACACATGCCCCACCCCTTTTTTAAAAATTTTATTTTAAAGATCACGGTACTGAGATAATAAGGCTGAGCCAGGGTGGGGTGGTTACGAGGCGGAATCGGACGACACCATAGATATATAATATGAGGCTAATAGAGTGACCTAGATTGCTGACCTCCCTGCATGCCTTGAGTTATTTCTGTGTCTCGGATGTACGCTCGCCGCCATCTTGTTATGCGGGACACACAGTTCAGCGTGGCGTCAAGCTTGTTTTACTGATGATAGATTATCTAGTCCTGGAATCTTGATTTAGATTTTTTGTAAACGTGTTTTCAATTATCAGTGCTTTTTATTGTTTCTGGAATTTAGAGATAGACCTAGATCTATGATCTAGAATCTGGTAGGCCTAGCATCGTGTGAGAGCATCGTGATTCTTGTGAAGTGACTGAACTGTGATTGTAGTCTAGATTTAGATAGTTGTATAGATGATACTGATACTGTTATTGTAGACAAGAATTTAGAATAGATAGACCCCTACTATCTATATTCTAATAGGCCTAGGCCTACTATTACCTGTGTTCTAAGCCTAAGTTAAATCAATCTAGATCTAGATTAGATAGATAGATCATAGATCTTGCAGTGAGCAGGGGCCTAGCCCCTAACCGACCACCTAACTAACTCAACTTAGCCCATAATATAACCCGACTAACCGACCACTATTGATGAAAATTATAGAAGAAGGTTGTTTAGCCACAAACAAGGTGGTTGGTTAGGGGCAAATTCCCTCTAGATTTCTAGATCTCTACCTTTTCATTTTACTGCAGTCTAGACTTTTAGACAGAAATCAAGATGGTTGGCTACTGTGCAGCATACGGCTGCAAGAACAATCAGAGAAAAAGAACTGCCCATGGATTAACTGAAAGAAAAGTGATATAACATTTCATGCATTTCCAAAAGACCCAGAACTTGTAAAGAAATGGGTAACTGCTCTTAGACGTGATAATTTTAAGCCTTCATCACATTCACGTATTTGCAGTGAGCATTTTAAGCTGCAAGACTTTGATGATAGTGGTTTCAGGAGAAGAATAATTAGAGGTGCTGTTCCATCTTTGTTTAAATTTCCAAAACATCTGCATAGGATAGCAACAAACACATTTGGGGTAAGTTCTGTTGTTGTTGTACCCGTTGTTGTTGTTACTGTTCCTGTCGTTGTTGTTTTGTTGTGCCCATTGCTGTTGTTCCTGTTGTTGTTTTGTAGTTGTTGTACCCATTGTTGTTGTTTTTCTTTTTCTGTTATTGTTGCTTAATTTTTTGCTTATTTCTGCATGTTCTGAGTTTTGTAAATGTTCAATTTTTTAATTTTAATTTTGAAGCATTATATCAGGGCTTACAACACAAGTATTATTGTTGGGCATATTTTGGCAGTCCCCACATTGTTATAAAACATACCATAACCATACACGTTTTTATGCATAATGTATACTTGTAAACGCACTCTACTAGTAGTACTAGTACATGGTTTTGATTAGCCCTCCAGGTTATCTACAATAATAGCCAAATCACGATATTTTGTACTTGGATTATAATCTGGTTATTACTACGTACACTTCTCCTAGATCTAGATATAGTAGATATTATCTAGATATAGTAGGCTGTTATTGTTATAATAGCTTTCATTGCCTCTATTCCGCCTTAACAACAACAAACAGAGACTAGGCCCTTGGCGAAGAGGGCTCGCCTAAGCGAGTGAAGTGTCCGCTAGCCGCTCGCTCGCTGCGTGAACCCGCAATATCAAGATGGCCGCCTTCCCCCATGGCAGCCTCGTTTGCCCCCCGTTAGGTCAGCAATCTAGGTAACTCTATTAGCCTCATATATCTATGGACGACACTGGTAGGGCTGATCGGCCAGTTGGCTCCTAGTCTGCAAGTTACCCTTGTGGATGATGCCGGTTAGCTGTATAAAGTACTAGCTGAGTTCCCGGCCCTGCCCGGGATAAATCGATTTATTAGTTTCAGTTGTGGGTGGTTATTATGGACCTGCTTCATTTTGCCTGTTCCTTTAGCTTTATTTTATTTTTGTTTGTTTATTTATTTTTAGAAACGTTTTACTGCTCTCCCTTTGCGCGTTGACGTCCTGCGCGTACCGCCAGCATCCGTCAAATGGCTATGATTTGCGCACGGGTTAGTTTGTTTGCACATCGCAGGAAGTGATAACGTCATATGTTAATAGAATAGAAACATTATAATATTTTCCTAGGCATATTGAAAACACAAACCTGTACTTTTGGCCCTGCAGCGTCAATCTCCCAATTCCAGACCCTTTCTTTTTCCTAGTCTAGGCACATTGAGAACCACACAAAGTTTCATACTTGATAGTCTTAGAACTCAATCTCATTATTCAAACCAGCCTTAACCGGAAGTTGTTTTGTGAGTGTGATACAGGTACCGGAACCAATCTCAATGACATTAATTTGCCGAAAAAATAGACCGAACGCCAATGTGTCGCAACCTAGCAACTAATACAAACGTTTTGCGAGTTATTAATTATTTTTTTTATTTTCTGTGCCGGCGACACGACGACAGTCTATACTAAGCGCTGTATAAAATCTGAGGGCCACCGAATTAGTATTAACAGAGGAGTAGCGAAAGGCGCGCTGCAATTGTCGTAAGGTTTCACTTTTATTAGTATAGATAAATGTAAATGAAGCTATGGGCTTGTCTGTAGAGCACTACAACAACTGAATGGCATGGTAAAAAAAAAAAAATGCTTTCTACCAAAATTATTTTTTTTTATCGCTTCGATCTGCTTTTCTGGTATTCAACAATATAGTATAATAATACACTGAATGTGCGGGGTAAATCATTTTTAGTGCGCTCGCCCTACACGCTGGACGATTCCCGTCCTACCCCACGATGATATTAAGATCTTTCCCGAACATGTATAATTATTATAGATGTATGTACTCTGTACATGTAATGTATTTTTATTTATTTTTTTTTGTTTTGTTTTTACTCCTCTCCCATCTGTTTCAAAATTTATTTCAAAACGTTTCGCAGAATGACCCACTTGGCTGTCGTTGTGTGGAGCAAAATTTTCATGATAGCCTACATGTAATGATGTTTCTATGTTTTTATCCCTAGGACGAGCGAACAGCCAGACTGGAAGCTGAAATCGAAGAATTCTCGAAAGAGATGACACAGATTAAAATGGAAAGGGACAGAAAGCTGTCAGGAACAGAAGATGCGCTGCACGTAGGCCTGTCCAATGTGGCAAAACAAACAAATATTAAGCCACGTGTACATGAAGCTGAAAGGGCTAATCTGTGGAGTTTCCAGAATCTCGCTGAGCTTAATCAGACTCGGAGCTCGGCGTCTCGTTCTCAGTCGGACACGCGCTCCAGTAGTCCCTTTGACTGAAATGTGAGGCAGGCTGAGATATTACGTCCGAAACATTAGCTGGCTGGAACTCATCACTTATACTTCAAGTACCATGCTGATCAGCTTTTTTTTTTCTTTAGCTTTTCATTCAATAACTGGGATTTCAATTCCTTCAGTGTTTAAAGTTAAAGCATCAGAGATGGTTAAAATCTGTGTAGGGTACATGTACATTTTAATATTTTCAGTGCTGAACAAAGCAATGGTAACGATTAAAACTAAAAGCTGGGTTGTTCAGTTTAATTCCTTCAATGCTCATAGCAAAAGGAACAGTTGAAAGTAACGAAATTGAATGCGAAGTAATTCAGACCTCGTCACCTATGTTGCACAAGCTACCTTAATTACTACTGTAAGTGTGTAATCCTTTTATTTGGCCTATAAAACATGGCCATTACCCAAACCTGTTTATTTTCATGCTGACAAAGCTGATCCGTCCAAACATTTCTTTCGTTTTGGTTGCCAACTGTCACACAGATGAAACACCACAAAAGGCTACAAAATGTTTGTCCTAATGCTCACTCATAATCATATGTAGTTTGCAATATTTCACACTCAATCTCAATTCTCATACATTGATTTAAAAAAGTGAGCAAAGCACTGCACAAATAGCACAATGGAAAACTTTATTCACGCCCTTCAAATTGTACAGGAAAAAAAAGAACACCACCCAAACAGGACATCTCAGTGCATTCATTACAGTCTAACTGACGGCCTTTAGCATGTCATTACATCATTCTGCAATAGCGGTAATTCGATCAGAAGTTTGTTTATACTGTGACGTGATAACAAACGGTAGCAGAACAGACTGCTCACTGATGAGAATGCCAGCACACACAGCGTGCCTGTTTACATATATTAATTCATACTCATAGACAACCAGCAAAATGCCATTCTGTGAAATAACATGTAAATGTTACATACGGTCTAAATACATGTAATTTACGCTCATCCATTCACTGCATGCCCTCCTTCATTCATAATATGTAAATAAAGACATAATAAAAACTGCCTAAAACTAAAACTACCACTCTTCCTTGCCTCAGGAAGAAATGGAACCTGGACTCTTCAGAAGTTGCGGAGGAGGAAGGAGAGGGAGATAAACCTACAAACACATGTAAAGTACGCTTTCACGAGCTCTCATGGTTTCATTGGCGTAAAAACGTGCCTACAAAGTCAGACCTTGTCATTAATGTCAATGTCATTTATGCATTCCAGGTTTATGTTCAACTCAATTTCAATTCGTTATGCCCCCCCCCCCCCCCCACCCCCCCCAGGTCCGTGGTGAAGGTTATTGTTTTCGTACCTGCAACAATTAAATGTATAACAGCAATATCTACCAAATACTAGTGCAAGAACCGCATGAAATTACCTCACACCGAATTGTCATTTTTTCAATTAGACAGGGTGGGAGTTTGAATGTAAGCAGTACTCTTACATGTTGGCCTATTGAACTTTTGGGGAGCTGGAAAATATGAACAAAAAGGACTGCAACACGACTATTCAGCGAGCAAAGCCACTACGGGTACATGAATAATTTGGGACGACTCTACTACATGTACTAGTACTAGTAATAATACTACTACTACCGTACCGTGGAGACCTCAGATTTGCCTATTGAATTGAAAAGACAAGCAAATAAACAAAAACCAGCATGTTGCGCTCTTTCCTTAAATAAGTTACAAGCCACAGCAGGATACCTCAAAAGCACAGCAGATCTGAAATGCAGCCTACATAACCACATAATACTTGTCCTTGATTTGAAATAAGTGTAGAAGGAAAGGATACCAAGGTAACCAATTGTACCTATGTATTTCACGACAATTGACGTCCGTGAAGTACTGTATTAAATTTAAAAGCCCTGATAGCAGTGATACATTATAAATTCTGTTTCCCATCCCCTATTCTGGCCATACAAGTTATTCCTTTAGAATAAATTACCGGTACTCGTCAAAGCTGCGTTGTCGGAAGAAATATGGGCCTGCATGTACATGTTATGTATTTTTTTGTCTTGTCACTGGATCTTTAAGAAATTTTGTTTGTGAACGATCTAGCCAGTACCGGTACTGTACGTAATTTCATATCGTTTTCGATTTGACTCGCACAATGTAACCCCCCCCCCCCCCTCTCCTTTCTCCCCAGAGAGCCAGACAAAATATTTCTGTTATCACCATTTGATAATGATTCAGCATGCCAACTTCAAGGCCAAAATTTGGAACCTGGGAAAAAGTGGTGGAATAATATCCACAACTTTTTGTTCTAATTACATGTACCGGTATTAGAATTAGATGCAGTGGAAGAACGAGGTTAAATTCGCCACGGAGTCGTGAAAAAAATTTTTTTTGCATGAAGCACAGTGGTTTGATACCGATACAAATGATAGCCTACACGAAAAGGTGCCAGCCGAAACAACTGAAGTCAACATAAAATAAGTTATAACACGAGAACAAAAAAAAGTACATTATCTAGTGTATAGGGGGACCACACAGAGAAAACCTCTCCAAGCCGTACTTTTAACAGCCGCTTAAACTTTGGAAAGTGCCTGCTTGACCCCACATAGAGAACGCTGTTGTACGAGGCCGTTTATTAGTAATTATTACAGTTGGCTCTGAAAGCTACCAGAGATTAGTGTTTATGAAAATGGATTCGTCATCTGACGAAGAGTTCTTTCTAATGGACAGTCTGTTTCCTAAATTAATCAGCCCAAAAACTAGATGTGCAGTTCACAACATCAACAAAGAGCGGGCATCTCTTGGTGAATACCATCATTTGTTCAGACAACTTAAGTCCTACCCTGTTTTATGCCTACATGAGGATGACCATGGAAACATTTGGGTACATCCTCAACAAGATTGAGTACCGCTTGATGAAGACTTGGTGCGCATCTGTGTCCATGTTTGAATCACTTGCAACATCAAACTTGTGAAAACTAGCCACGCGGGTTTCTGGGAAAATTTGGGTGGTTGCCCACAGAAACGAACAGGAATAGGTGGACAAATCTGAACCAGCACCGTTCTTTATTCAGAATCCTTTGCCATATAAAATACATTATTTGTGAAATTTGCCTTAGTGTCACCGCAGCCCAGCTACGACGAGAGCGGGGGAGTGGTAGTACTGGTACAGTGGTAGGGATTTTATAGTTTCTGGGGGAAAGTCGCGACGCAACTACATTTAATTCAGAGCAAGTACAGTACATATAGTATAGGTTTAGCACCAATTTTTTGTTTGTTTGCTCTGTTGCTGAAGTCCAATTGTAGACCACTGTGAACAAGTCACTGTGCGTTAAATTGTGGCTGATCAGTGATCAGCATCGGTGTTCAAACACACTGCGGCGCGGAGGCAGGCATAAACCAAAGGAGGGCCTAGGGTAACTTCAGAAATAGACCTTGCGAATAATACAGCATTCAATGTGCCATTTGGGGGGGGGGGGGGGGGGGGGGGAAGGAGGAAATACAACACATACAACGAACAAACGCGCCACAATGTACCCGGTATACACAATTCATTAAAAACATGATCATACCCGGGACAAAAAGTCTACAAGGCAAAGAAGCTTCTGTTCCTATTTCATGAGTTAACAAGGGCGGGTGTCGGGGTGTGTGGGTGGGGAAGGAGGGGAGGGGAGGAGAAAGAGAATAGGGCAGGGAAGGGTCGAAGTCTGGAAAAAATGGGATTGAGTGGGGTGGGGTGAGGGATGTGTAATGTATGAAGTAACGGGTTTGTTATCCTACAGTACTAATTTTCGACAAGCCTGCCTTACACATACAAATTTAATCATGTGACAAATTTAAAGCTAAGTACCTGCGTAATTTATAGGTACAGCACGCATGTACATGTATGTGCCCTATGGCCTGTTGGCACCATGGTATAAAACATACCCAAGAAAACGGTCGACCTGCGATCATAATCTGCTCGGTGCCGATTTTTGTTTTGAACAGCTTCTGGACCAAGCCAAATGTTTCTCACAAGCAGGGGTAGTCTACACAGTTTGACTACTGGTAAGAACATCAAGTTTAATTAAGTTATGTAACATGTATACTGGCATGGAGGTTGGCTCCCTTGCAGGAGTGTTGGTTCTGCCCTCTATTAGTAGGTACCGTATTACTGACAAGTAAGCTTACTACAGACAGTACTTTTAGTGTAGTAAACTTGTACAGTAGCAAATGTAGCCCTATATATATTAAGGGCCTACTACTTAGTAGTAGGCCTACTACTGTAGCACGAATCCTATTAGTATTACTGACATGAGAAAGCCAATGCGTTGTCATAAATTGCGGCAGATCTCTCGAGATAGAGCAGTTTTATCCTTTTCTTCCTGAGATTCAGGGCATGGTTGGTGGGCGCTTCTGGGAACCTATCGTTCTGTTCCATTGTTTATCGCCTTGCTAGCACAATGTGACCGTTATCGTTTCCGTACACATGAAAACATTACCGGTAGTCGGTACGGTACTTGAGGGGTCTCCGAACTGCTGCGTCCGAACACACGAAACCCCAGCTTACAAGTTCAAGATTAATCAAGCTCGACTTCCGGTGTATGTCAATGTATTATATTTTATTAGGTGATTGTCCAAGCCGAAGTTCAATCATGTTCAATAGCGAAAATCAATGAGTGGTCGGTGGTACATAATACATACACGTGGTTGAATTTTTACTGTTGGAGTGGATAAGAAAAGAAAGTCTGCCTCGTGACTGGTCTATTTCGTAAATTAACTCATAGTAGTCATAGAAGACACCAATTTTCAAACCACCTGTTCGGCATGCTGATCAAGTGAGGAAAGTCTGAAGGGTCGTCCCGGCGGTACACGTGCCAGCGGCTACTGATACAACAGTGTCAAAGGCCCAGCCTCTGGTGTACGTGGTTGCTATTTTTGATAACTATCGTAACGACAGACAACACATTCGATAGGAATTAAGAGTTACCGGTGCACATGTAATAAGTACGGTATAGATCCAGAGGAAGTAAGATTGAATACCGGTACACTAAAGTTCAGTAATAATGAAAATTGAAAGCGCTATCACATGATTAAATTTGTAAGGCAGGCGTGTCGAAAATTAGTAGGATAAACAAATCCATGTTACATGTTATTATATATAGTGATCACCCCCTCCCCCTCAATTTCATTTTTTCCAGACTTTTCCGACCCTTCCCTGTTTTCTTTCTCCTCCTGCGAACTGACGGAAACGTCGTTCGGCAGTGGACAAGCGACAAAACTGAACGGAAGATAATTAATACTAATAATAGGCCTATTCACTAAGCTACATGATTGTATTTTCTCGTCAGTGCCGGGGACCATCCGTTATTACTGAAACACGGCGTTTGCGACTACCAATATGCAGAGATCACATTACATAGGCCTACAACAGTTTGAAGAACACGATTAGCGATGGAAATTAGATCAAGTCCCGAGATCAGGGTACATAGGCTAATGTAAGTCTGTTAGTTGTACCCGCAATTTCTCAGTCTCATCTCAGCGTTCTTAAAATAGTCAAGTAAAATTCGGTGATCTGGCGCATCATTTTCATTTAGAACGAAGGAACCGGATACAGGGTGGTGGATGTACTTTAGTAGGCCTATTACTATTAGGACGCAAATGATTTTTTTTGATTCTTCAAATGTGTATTCACTTAGCAATAGCAGCGGTACCCACTATCGGTTGTGTGAATCTATTGCGGCAGCCAGTATGATTCTGTGAAGTTCTACTGTAAGTGTACTTAATAGACTGGAATTCTGGAAAGAAGAGATGCTATGGCAATCAGCTTTAGTCTTGCACGCAATACAGAGGCATGTAAAAAATGCGATTTCAACGTCAACATCTTTGCGCCAAAAGAAGCGGTGTGAATTGTGATTAGAGAATGAAAACTTACATTCCGCCACCAACAATGAAAAGCTCTGTATGTCATGTAGCCAACGTAGGCCTATGCCTATACTGATATTATGTGTATCTGATTGCCATGACATGAAAAATACGTTACGTCCTTCATGATGTAGGCCTAACAATTACACATACTGGGTGCACATAGAAGTATCGTGGAAGTTGGAACCTGTTGTTTTTTTTTCAAAAGTTATCGGCAATTGACTAAACTGCTAACAAAACACCCACTCCTTCCCGGGAATACAAAAAAAAAAAAAAATTGGTTTGGAAAGAAAAACGGTTCAGAATGGACCAGAAACAGAGGAAAGGGGTGTTGAAATGATTGACTTTACAAAATTAGAACAACAAAATAATGAACTAACAAATCCCATGAAACTAGAACTAGCTGATTAGGCCTACTACAAATTCTGATTTGAGCCATTCAAATTTGGGGGATTCAGAATGATGTTCCAAATCAAAAACCGCCTGAAGCCTGGTATTGGTATCAAAACTTCACCGACTGACCAAAAAAACTGTAAAGTAACGGTACTCAGTGAACGAAGGGTAAAGTTACCGGGGTATCAAAACGGAAGAACCCGTTTTCGGCCCAGATAAAAAAAATTCGTACCCGGTTTCGGCCCGCTGACACACCCAATTTTTTACCCGTTTTCGGCCCACTGTTTTCCCTTCATATCCTCACTAAATCTTCAAGCTCTCGATTATCGATATGTTTTCGCTCAAACATGACTAAATCTGCCCTTCTCTATCCGTGGATGACTAGTTTATATTATATTGACGAGGAACACACTCATGATAGTGCATCCAGGCTAATTTTTTTTTTTCTTTGAAAACCCCGCGTTACGTTTGAAGGTTTGAAGGTCTTCCTCGTGCAGAAATTGAGGATCACTTTGTCTAAAGCATTCAGAGAAGATGGAAGGCATTGTCACAAATAGAGGAAATGTCGGCCTGATGGTTGAAAAATACATGTACAGATTTTGCAAATAGAGAACGACAGCCTCGACAATCGAGTGGAGGTGTATAAAGAAGAACGGTTGCAAAGCACGCCGGACTACAGACGACTATAGACGTGGAAATAACGGTCCTACTTTCAAGTTCACTCTCACACAATCATCCAGCACTGAGTGAGGAAGAAATGTGGAAGCACAAAGCTCGTCAGACTTGCAAAAGGAAGGCAGTATATGACCCGATATTGCGACATTCCAAGATAATTTGTCAAGAACTGAGTGGATGGAGGACAGAAAATTTGAACTATAAACACATGAAAGGTCTACAAAACGCCATAATCAGAAGAGGCTGAACTTGAGACAGGTTCTTTTCAAGAGCAAAGAGGAAACCTGTTTTGCTCTCTTAGAGGAGTTGAACAAACTGGACTCGAAATTTACAAAGACACATGGCGGAGAAATCATGATATAGCCGGTGGATGCCCAGGCTAACGGAAGAAGCAGATTCGATTATCGATCCTCTTAACCCATCACTAAATAGCAGTGGGCCGAAAAAGGGTGGGCCGAAACCGTGCAAAATATGGGATGGGTTCTGACCATGTGTGCCGAAAACGGGACCACCGATCAAAACTAGTAGAGTACAGAACGTGTTGTGCAATGTAATCTATTCTACCAAAATGTAGAAAAATGAGCTGTGACAAGGAAGCAAGATTCAGGTCTACATCAAAAGCAAAAGACAACAACAACAAAAAATGATTTGCTGTGCGTGTGACTACATTGTACTGTAAATCGTTGTAATTGTAATTCGCTAAGAAAAATCGTAGAAGTCGTACCAGCACTAGTGACTACTATTATACTAGTAGTACTGAGTCAAACTGTAATGCAAGTTGCTTTTTATGATGATCCTCTGTCTCAGTACATCCTAATTATACCGGTACTAAAAAATGCTAACTTTCCGGTCTCAGTTGAAACTGAGATCAAGAAACGGAAATGGGGATGGATCGGCCACACGTTACGAAAGCCTGAATCCAACATCACCAGGCAGGCTCTGTGGCCGTATGCATAATCAATGCGTAAACTAAAGTAAATACGTTGACTGGTGTTAACGCAAGAAATGAATACAATTTCTCGTGTTAAGACCAGTCAACGTATTTACTTTAGTTTACGCATTGATTATGCATACGGCCACTGGTCTGGAACCCACAAGGAAAGCGGAAAGTGGGTCGACCAAAACAGACTTGGCGCAGGAGTATCGATGCTGAGGTGAAGGTAGCCGGAATGACATGGACCGAGCTAAGGAGGACCTCCCATAACCGCGTGCGTTGGAGGAGCGTTGTTGCGGCCCTATGTTCCTCAAGGAATCAAAAGGCTTAGCCTAAAGAAGAAAGAAGAAGACTACACACATATGGTAAAAGCCATAGCCAAACTTTCGTACAGGCATGGCGTGAAAAGTGTAGGGCTCTAAAGCCACAATTTGTCGGTTCTCTTGCTCCGATCGGTAGGCTTACATTACTTAAAATGACGCCATTGTGGCTGAAAAAAAAAATGAGCTTAATTATTCTAATGCTGTGCAATGTAGGCTACAGTATAAATTTTTTTTAAAATGATTTTACTTTTACGCAGAAGGCTTAGAATCTAATCAAGGCGACGCGCCACAGAAAATTCGCGATTTGGCACTTCATCCAGTTCGTATGATAAATGATGCAGTCTGAAGATCAGATGGGACAGGCGGTTTAAAAAGTGCAAAGAAGAAGATGTAACATGACTCTCTGTCTGGTGTCCCAAAACAAGGCGTGAATGGGCTTGTGCCAAACTGATGAGAAAGGCTGTTGAGGATCATATTTTAAGCCACTGTGGCTTTCTTTGGACGACCTGGTTTAAGTGTATGCATGTGAATGACATGGTAACAAAACAGGCTACTTCTCGACCACTCCGCGGGTTCTCAGAATGTCAACTCTCTTTCTCATCTGATCTACCCCATCCAGTCTACAGTTCCGATTGAGCATTTTGTGACCAGGCAAAAATTGTAAGTGGTCTTTCACGAAAGAGTAAGAACATCCAGAACAGAAACTGTAGTATATATGTCGGCAAAATAACATGGCTGCAGTGAAACACGTCAACAAATTATGAACAATACTAGAACAGAGACCTAGAATATTATTATTAGGCCTACGGCAAAAAAAGAAAAAAACACGGGAAACTGACAGTGACAAAATATCGGCAAATTTACATCCCCTGAGTGACTATACCAACTGGCTTTACCCTAAACTGAACAGAGCACTTGCAGTTTGCACTAAGCTGCAGGAAGTTAAATTTTAGTCCCCTCAACCAGAACCTCCGAGTCTGAAGTGAATGCACATGCCATCCTACTGAGTTGCAAAACGAGCGCCGCCAAGTTCTTCGCAATAAAATTTGGCTCACAACTGTTGTATGGGCCATACGGGAGAGTATAGCTATTTAATTTCGAAAGATGCCGAAGATTTCGGGGAATTACTAAATATATCAAACGGTTTCTGGGACGTGTACGTTTTGCAACTTGCATTACTTTTGGGCTCACTCTCGTTGAAAACAAGAACTAACATTAACATAATAAACTAAAACAAAAAAGTAGGCCTACACAAAATTAGGAAAATTAAAGTTAATTAACCCCCCTTGGACAACTTTGTGGGAAGTGGGGAGCTTCAAGAGTCACTTTGAAATAATGTCGAGATATCTGACCAATGTTTATTGGATTGATCTGACAGAAAAGGTCCTTACATTCAGTACAGTAGGCTATCATTGAAACTACAGCGTACCCTGTATACTGAAAAGGGATCTTGTGTAGTTGTACAGTACCGGTAAATGAGAATGTAGTGAGTAGTACTAGTAGGCCTATGTAACTAGTAGTAATGGGACTGTTATGAACTCTGAAGTTATTATTTGTAGGTCCATTGTGTCGTGAAGGTGCATGTAAATTAGTTTACGTTGGTCTTGACATAATGAATGGTTGTGACAAAAATGATGCTGTAATTTTTAGAGCCCACACCCTACATCTCCCCAGTCCTGGTCAAGTAGCTTACAGTCACTATCCATCACTGTATCCATCAAAATATAAAGTGAGTAAGAGTGTTGAGTACAGTAAGAATTTAGAACCTAAATAATACAAGGAGCAACAGCGCAATGCACATTAGGCACAGGCTGATACATACCTGGGCCAGGAGCACCATTTAGGCACTATTTATGTTAACAATACCGGTAACAAGATAACAACAACAAAAAAAAGATGTAAATTTCATGGCAGATTAAAATAAAAAATAAGGGGATGGGAATATCGTTTTCTTCAAAAGGCAGAGCTCTACTCTCATTCTCAAACAGTTTGGAAATGGCATGCTTTACCAATTAAAATTCTGGATTGGAATAGATTTTTTTGATCACCTATTATACCTAAACGCTACTCCTGGCCCCTCCATTAGGGAGACGAAGCTGCAGGAGATGAAACTGTGCCAGTTTGGCTCATGTTTCCTTTAGATGCGCGATGTATCAGCTGGAATCCATGGCTTGCCCCAAAGTGACCATTTGTCACGTCAAAAGAAAACAAAAAACATGCATGCCATGAACATTGTCATGGTGGAGGAAAGACAGGGGACTTACCGTGATTTAACTAATATTACTAATAATAAAACAACATGCCTAATGAGAGAAATTGCATTTTGTTGAGGGCCCAACACAAGACTTCAACAAATTTTATGAAACCATGAGAGACCGGGCAAAGCAGGAATGGATAAGACTAATAAGACGGCTTGGGTTATAGTGATAAATTAAATAGTATCTGATCCCAATGTCATGACAGGGTAGAGTATTATTATAATACAAGCACAGACCTATTCACCAGTGTTACATGTATAATGTAGGCCTACTTATGGTATTTGAGTCTGACACTATCACTAGTAAAGTAGTATAAATTATATCTGAAATAAAATCCAATCCCTTTCTTTGGCACCCTCTCACCCACTACATGTACCATGATACTAACAGGGGTCATTATTTGAAGACAGCCCAGGAGCAACACCTAAACTTCAGTCAAAGAATGCATTTTGTATGCTAAAAGTACTGAGTTTAGTGGGGGAGGGGACGAAGTGTCATTATTTCATGCAGTGATCACATAGTTGACTGGTCAAATTGTAGACATACAACATAGTATACATAGAAGCTCTACAAAAGTAAAATCAAAGCATTCAAGAGAAAAAAGACAGACAGAACGAAAAGCTAAAGAGCTAAAATTAAATTCCATACACAGTAAATGTCTGGTCAGCACAAAACCTGACATTTCACAGAAAGAGAATGACAAAATGAGCAAGGTACGGACAGTGCCATGGTCCTTTCCAGGCAGAGTAAACAATGCGTATATGATATATATGCCCATATTATCATTGAGAAAAGGCCCGCATATAACACAATCAAACACAACAGCAACATAAGCTGTGATAATAATAATACTTGCCACAGCCACTTTCCTCACTGCAACTATCCTGTCTCTAAAATTCCTTTCTCCTTTCTACCTCACAATAGGATACCAAAAACTACAAAAGTACAATAAAAAAAAATCCACCAACATCTTCACGGGCTGTTACAGCTTGCAGTAATGATATTTAAAAGAGCAAAGTATGATCCTACCACCTAAACAGACAACACCTTATGGCTCAGCCTGTATAAAATCAATTCCTAACATAAACAACCCTCATTGCCTGTCTGACTCACTTCACTACCACAAATTTGCCCCTGATAAATATCTTCAACCATGAGATCTATGAAGTGCTCTTAACCCTCGTCCCACGGTGAGTGAACTCATCGACGTAACGCCCCGTGCGCTGATAGCCAGTCGATCGTTCATGTGTTGCAGCTAACCTCGGCGGTAAGGTCAATCAGGTCCTTTTGAAAATGTGCACCGTGTTTACTTTAGGATGCAATAACAACAATAATGGTGGATAAATCGTAAGTGACCTCTATGATATTTGGATAATCACATATGATGAGATGCAGTATGTTCTATTGTTAAGCAGAAGGCCCATAATCAAGAACTTTCTGCATTATATGCCGTTTAACATATGTTTTTGATCGGTTTCCCAAGAGCAGCACGCTTGTTTTGTTCCTAAGTCAGACCATTCAGGTGAACAAAATATTTTTTAAGCCAGGCACTTAATGTACTAATCACATGTATCATGGCCTTCTCCCTCCTCCACTGTGTAAAGGTTCCACGTACTATGATGTTAGGTTTCTTAGCACACCTTCAGCAAGAGATTTAATTTCTAGCTCATACAGTACATGTACTGAATAACGGTTTAATCAAAGCAACACAATATCTCTCTAATTACCACATCAAATACAGACAACAACCAACAACAATGTCATTTTCTCCCACTTTCCCCTGATGAAAAACCTACCGACAGATGCCCTTATGCAGCATATCCTATTAATAGTATTATTACATCGGAATTCATCATTACAGACAAAGAATTAGAATAGTTTCTCAAATATGCAGATGGCCCCCTTCTTCTCATTTCACATGTAGACGACAACCAGCATCAAAGTAAAAGTTTCCCCAAGATTTTCCCCAGATCAAACTTCCGACAGTCAGTACTATTAAAGTATGACGAATAGTTCCGAATAGTTGCATTGTAATAAAAATTATCTAACGATACCATTTTGTTAGGCATAGTAGGGGTGACAGGATAGATAAACAAGCGAAAATAGTGTGAAAAAAAAAACGCGAAAAAAAAAACAATGTCGCGCCAACCAAGTAAACAAAACACCAGGAGCAGCGTTGCTATAACAATACATTGGCCTCCCGCAGTACTCGGTTTGCAATATGTAGGCCACTATATTGGCCTTGCGTGCCTCGTGTGTTGCGCAGGACGAGGGTTAAAAAGGAAACTTAAAAACTACTTAGCACAGTGCCGAAGATCAACCATCATCAGGATTTAGCAAACCAATACACAGTATATTAAGAATAAAACACAAACGTCAAAGTCCTGAAAACAGCTGACCGAAACTTTCACCAAGATCTAACAGGGCAATTCCTCTCTCCTCACAAAGACTAAGACATGACTGGTCATACAAACACTGAACAGGTGCAAAGCGGTAATAAATTATGAGAAGTCATTTTCCAAAAAAAACCACTGTAAACCATTACTGCTACAGGTGTTGCTTCACAAGAATGATTCATCTTCTCAAATGAAGTGGCGGCATTTCCCTCATTATTATACAATACGTGTATTGTCATTCATATCGTGGGGAATTCGATTTTCAAAGCGTTCAATTAAAACAAAACAAAAAACCAACTCAACATAATACTTGTCATCTCTCAGTTTAGTTTAACATGGTCATTCATTGTGTAAAAAAACATAATTTAAAAAAAACATAAAAAGACTACAACAACTTACAAACATGGAAAATGTCATTAAAAATGTAGGAAATGGACTCTCCGATTATCTCCTATTATACAATGTGGTGGTGGTCTTACGTATGTCACATAATTTTTTCTTCAATTTGAAAATAGAATGAATACATTCCACAAAAAGGAAATCAAAAGATCATTTAATTCATTCACTGGTTTCCTCATCTTTAGCCCCAGCCTCATCTGGTGTTTCTATCTCTAACTGAGCATTACTTGCAGCGACATTATCTGCGCTGCCACTGTTTTCGGCATCATTAACAGAGGTAACTGAATCATGAACATCTGCGGCTGAACTTGCAGAAGCACCAGCCTCAACTGCAGGGGGCTCTTCTACTGCAGCAGATGTTTGCTCCTCATTTACAGGTGGATCTTCCACGACTGGGGGAGGGACAGATGCTTCTGTTACAGTTGCAATGGAACTATCCTGAAAACTACCACTGGTTTTTTCTACTGGTGCCGGTTCAACAGGTGTGGCAGGACTGCTAGTGTCCTCGGATTCAGCGACACCAGACCATCTACTCGGCCGTCCAGATGGCCTACCTGGTTTGGGTCTTTCATCTATATCACGACGCAAATCAACATCCTGATTTCCATCTTTTCCCTCGTTGCCTGCTTTCCTCTCATCAACATCATTTGATGCACTACGTTCATCAACATTTGTCTCCTTATCAAATCTAGGCAGAGGCCTACGCTCATCTTTATCTTCTCTCTCATCTTGATCTAAAAAGCCTATTGGGGGCCTCAGAGGCCCCATAAACCTATTGCCAAAGGGAGGCCTATCCATTCCCCCAAATCCTGGACCCATCAATGGACGAGGATTACCAAATCTATTAAAACCACCCCCATGTGCCCCAGGACGCAACCCTAAAAGACCTGGGCCACCTCTTGGCCTAATGGTCATTGGCGCAAATCCCCTACCCAATACAGGCCCACCAGGTGGGCGGTTTCCACCTTGAAGCTGCATAAGAGGAACAGGGCCAGTGGGACGAGGTCCCACCATGTCATCTTCAGAGACAGTGTCTGAGTTAGGAACGTCAGGACTGTCTGCCCTCCCAACACTCATAGGTACACTAGATGTTGGCAGTGCTGGTCTTGACACCACTACTGACCCATTGACACTGACAGCCACTGGCAATGGGGCTCCAGTTGATGGAGGAAGCAGTCGAGGTGAGGCTGCTGTTGGTACTAAGCCTGGTCTTACGCCGACAGCAGACATTGGCAGCCTCACTCCCCCTGGAGCAAGGGCAAAACCAGGAGTAGGACCTCCTGGTACAGTAAGAACAGGTTGCTGTTGGCCTGGGGGCATCATCCGCAGAGACAGGAGAGATGGCATGCCAGTATTAGGACTCTGTGCTCTGGACATGCCTAGCATGGGATTTGTGGGTCCCTGACCAGGTAGCATGGGTCCACCAGGCCCAAAAGGATTGCCAAGCGCGCGTACATTTGGCATACCATGCATACGCTGTGCTCTGGGAGGCAGCATTCTGTCATCTGAATCCATGGGTAGGTCCTCGTCTGGCTCATCTTCAGCATTAACTTCATCATCCGGTGGCCACTCTTTAGGTTCAGCCATACCTCCTCGCATATCACTATCGCCCATTCCTGCCAAATCATTATTGTTGTCATTGTTGAAAAATGGAGGACGCATTCTTCCTGGGGTCTGCATGGGAGGGAATCTAAGCAGGTTCTCAAACTGTCCAAAAGGTCTCCTTGGGCCTGATGAATTCATTCCCATTGGTGAACGCATTTCCATCCTCGGGCTGGGTGCTCCCCCTGGGCCGCCCATTCGACTATTCTGTCCTCCCATCAAGGAACCCTGAAAGGACAAAATGAAAACAACCATGAATTCATGAAAGGATAAAATGAATACCCATGAATTCAAAGGCTGATGTTACACACCCATTTAGAACTTCATAAACTTCAATGACTGAAAATCTAATGCTGCTAATGAAGAGCATGAGAATCAGTCAGATGGTGAAACTAAAAGTACAGCCCACTTTTCTGAGTATCACAAAGCATACTCACCTATGCACTGGCTAGTGCCAAACTGTCATGCTTTGCTACAAGTTTGAGCAGATAAAAATTTACAACATCTGAAAGACAAGCCAAAATGAACATGGCACAATGATTTTTGATTAAGTGCTTGCACTACTTGTACTATGTAGCATACAAATGTTTGTCTCCTTTTCTTTGGATGATATCAACACATGAAACATTCCTGATAAATATGCTGTTTTTGTCTGCCACATCAAAGTCATCTAAAACTATGTACACTATGTTCACTTGTGACTCTTAAAAATTACTGGCAGATTCACCATATATATGCAATGTTTGAAGTTTAGGCAGCATTACAGTCACAATTGGTCATATAAAAATCTGTATTTTTGTATTTGTATAACTCTTTAATCCCATTTGGGAAATTTGCCTTTGCTTTGTGCCATTGCAGGTCAGTTATAACTGGAGCAGGCACGTCGTCGCCACAGTGCAGCGCCGGTTGGTTTTTTTTTGTGTGGGGGGGATGAGGGGGGAGGGGGAGGGACTGGTAGAGATGAATTTTAATTTAATTTTGCCCGGGCAGCAGCCTGTTCGGCCTGCTCTTTACGATTTCCAACTGCCAAGGTATCTTTAACGTGCGCAACGTGCACACGGGCCCTCCGAATTTTTTGTCCTTATCTGAGAAGACTAGGTACTCGATCCTACCCCCAATAGGATCAGGGACACGAAAATATGAGAAAAATCCCAATTTCCAACATGCCTGCACAGCCTGGGTTTCGAACCCCGGACCCTTGGCACGAGAGGCGACCACCTTGTCCCCAAATTTACCTAAATATGAAAAAAAAAAAAAAAAAAACCAACTCAATCTGCCAGAATGTCAACTATCAGTTGTAAGCAAGACAACACTTGGTCAAAACAATCTTCATGAGGGTGCCTAATCTGATGGTTATTCAGTTGTTCAGTTTTAAATGAGTTTAAAAATGTTTTAAAGCTTGTCCTGCATTCAGCGGATTCATCCATGTAGCAGCAAACA
Source organism: Onchidella celtica (assembly GCA_963931925.1). Taxonomy (NCBI): domain Eukaryota; kingdom Metazoa; phylum Mollusca; class Gastropoda; order Systellommatophora; family Onchidiidae; genus Onchidella; species Onchidella celtica. Next base: position 37,319,355 of record OZ007570.1, on the reverse strand, counting down.
TGGAGATCTCCAGTGGCCCACCAATCACCCGCTTGCATGTTGCTGCTAACCTCAGCAGCCATGTCAATCAGATCATTCTCAACATAGCAGGTTATTTACTGTAGTATGCAATAACAAACACCATAATGTGACCCCTAATTACTTGGATAATGTATTTGTGGCGAGATGCAATGATACAAGTTTTATTGTTAAATTAATCAAGAATTTTTGCACCCGCATGTTCATGTAATGAACGTTTTTCCAAGAGGTCTGCACATTTGTGTTCCAAAAGAAAGGCAATAATATTCAGTATAAATGAACAAATCATTTTTGAAGCCAGGCACTTCACTTGTGTCAACTAAATTATCAATATTATTATCATGCCATCCACTCCTCCTTCCTCCACCGAGGCTGAGCTTCCACTTTCTAAGCACAAACTCGTCTTAAATGATCGTAGCAAGAGATTTAATTTACAACTCTTGCAGTACATGTCAAGGGTTATCAATCAGAATGTGTTATGTCCAATTTTATTCACTGCTCTTAAATGCCTGTAGATATCCAAGAAGCAATGTGTGTGAATTCAATCCAATAAAACTATTCTTAATTCTTGTGACCATGCCGAAGTTACTGCAATTATTTGAATTTTCATTGATATTATAAATTTCAAACTTTTTTCTCCCTAAGACAATTTTGGACACAAGAACTTCTGGTTGCTAAGCTTTGATGTGTATTTAAAGCAACTTCACCAAAGCAACAGAATATCTCTCTAGTCACTCCCATCAAATAAAGGCAACCAGCAATTGATACAGTTTATTATTTTCTCAATTTTTCCCATCGAAAAACCCACCAACAGACATTCTTATGCAGCATTTCCCCTGGTATTACAACTGAATTCATTATCATGCATAGAGCGTCTCATAGGGTAAATGAATGCCCATGAAACCCAAACTCAAACTCAAAACCCTCCTCATTACCATTTCACATGTTAATGATGACCAGCAGCAAAGTCAACAGCTGCCTTAGAATTTCCCAGATCAAACTTCTGACTGCACTGTTGCAGAGTAGTGATTATATTTCAAAGTAATCAGATGATACCACTGTGCTGGATATACCACGGCTGTTCTTCGCCGTGCTTTTAGTTTCTTGCCGGGCGGCCGGGTCAAAAGATCAATCACGCCCCTTTGCACCCACGCCCGCCAATGCCATCGGCTTATCACTAATTAGTACTTTTTTAAACAGTCACAGACAAGACAGAACATAGTGCATGTTTCTAATAAAGTGAACATCATGAAGTCGAATTCGTGAACTTTTCTCTTGTATAATTTTTAAGTATTTGACATTGATCTCTAAAGAATACAAGAATAGAAAAGAGTGGCGTAAAATCCACTGTTTTCACTGAACATGCAGATCATTAAATAGTTATTTTCAGCCGTATAAAGCCGGGGACTGCCATGAAATTGATATTTTTGTAAAGGTGATTTATTACGTTTTCTGGTTTTATAAATCTGGATTGATAGACATCTCTCCTTCAGTTACAATTCATTTACAAAAATCCACGTGGTCAAATTCAGACATACTCGCTGACTCACAAGACACAGACAGAATATAACTGAGGGGTATGTAACTTATGCAAACATCCAAGAATTGTGTACGATATCCCATAAAACTAATATAAGCCCACCATCAAGGAATGAATAATCTTGATCCAATGAACAAAATTACACCACTGACAACAAGAAGTAAATGCGTCCGATAAGTCTAACATAATAACAGACAATCAATAATCTTAAAGCCACACCTTAGATTAGTCACATTCCTTACTAATTTCTGTTAGTAACACAAATTAGAAGGAAAAAAAGTTGTTCAAGTTGCGTTACGGCAATACAACATAATACCAGATGCGTGTTTGGAGACTAAATGACTGAAACCCAAGTGTTCTGTGTTTTCTGTGTCCTCTTCTCTTTTGCTTGAACTAGTGATTGTAAATCTTGAGATATTTGTAAAAGACTGGATTGCATTCAATGTTTGTAACTGTGTGGCTTTATCTGTGTTTTGTAACTATTCAGGGATGCCCCATGGCCAAGAAAAAAAAACCTGAACTTTCTGCGGTCGGCTTTAGGTACCCACAACAAATTGATGAAAAGGAAGGAGTTCCGTACTCGAGCGCCAGTATATAGCTACCCCGACGGCTTTCCCTGATAAGTCAATCTGACTACTGCCCGGACGAACATCGGCCTACGGCCTCGATGATACAAACTGACTAGACCCTCACGTCGTCACATATCAATCATTGCTTTTTTTTCCAATGACAATTGGATAAACTAACAAAATTAATAAGTACCGAAAAAATATATAGGGTTTTTTATCAAAAAGTGGCGCTCGAGTAAGGTACTCCTCCCCTGCGCCAGCCTCTTTCAGCTTCCTAAAACAGTCCGAATAGTATCCACCACCAAACTCGGGTGCCACTTTCTCTTGCAACCATTCCCATTTGAATTTGTTTTTCAAATCTTTGTCCAACGTCTTTACACACGCGTGACCACGCACAATGAATTCGTTATCCATTCTTCACTTCTTGACTTCTTCCGTTAGATCCTAGATCTAGACTCTAGATCTAGATATCTAGTTGGAACACGCAGCACAGCAGTAAATCCAGTTGAATAAGTAATCCTGAATGAATCAAAGGCACGTGTTGACTAGATGATAGCTCTATGTTTCGTCTTGACTGTCTTTGTAATCTGCAGACCCACGTTCGTATCGCGGTGGGAGAGAAGGCTTTGACTAATCAAAACAATGACTGCGCTTGCGCAGAAGAAATCTCTAGCTCCGGTGTATAAAATTCACAACCGGAAATCCGCCGATGGACTCTTCGTACTCGAGTCGTTTCACATTTTTTCGCTCTTGACAGCGGCCCGGAACTAAATTCTCGGCCGACCGGAGAATTTACCGAGGGATCGGGAGCTAAAAACCGGAGGACCCGGAACATCGCTAAAAACCCGGATTTCCGGTTTTACCCGGAAGAAGGGCATCCCTGACTATTAGGTAATAAGATGGCAGGCCCCCAGTTTTGAGTTTTACAGAGTTGTCTTTATTCTCAGCGAATTGATCTTGTACGGACTTTTCACGCTTCAGGTTGAAGATTGGAGATGTTCCGCAATCAACTAATTGTGGTTTCTGTTTAATTGACATGGACTGAACAGTTGGTGGTAGTGTCAAAACTAATTTCCGCTACTGTTGGCTGTGTCTATTGTTCATGGACGTGTCAAAGGTGGATTGTTGGTTCAGTAATGGGAAAGATTGTGATGTCTGATTTATTTGGCGTGAATTGAGCAATTACTGGCAGAGTGAAGCTAATTTCGGCTGATGCTGACTGTGTATTGTCTGTAAACGGTCTAACTGTATTGTGTACACTTGTATTGGGCGGGTGGTCTTGTACTGTCTGAGTGGTATGTTTCAGTTTGTCGGCCTGTGTGGTTTGTGCGTACTCTAGAATTAATCCTTCATGTATTCCTCGAAATTCGGCACACCCGAACTAGATAAAGCCACCCCAAAGAATTCGAGTTTTCCGTGCTCGACTGTATGTATTCAGAAGTTAATGCAATTCTTCTCTTACCTGTGGCCCCAAGTTCATCTGGCCAGGTCTCAATCCAGGCATGCCTGGTCGTGGGCCTCCAAGTCCAGCTAAAGCTGCAAGGTTATGAAGCAGGCCTAAACCACCCATGTTGTTTGGACCACCCATGTTGTTTGGACCACCCATGTTGTTTGGACCGCCCATGTTGTCTGGCCCTCCCATGTTGTTGGGGCCTCCTATATTACTAGGTCCTCCCATGTTGTTCGGACCTCCAATATTATTGGGCCCACTCATGTTACCTGGGTTGCCCATTCCAGGGCGTATTCCCATAGGAGGAGGGCCACTTAGCATATTAGGAGGGCCTCCAGGTCCCAAGAGGCCCAAGGCTCCTTGACCTGAGGAAAGAAGAATCCAGTTATACAATAATAGATAAACATGTCCTGTAAAAGCCATGGACGGAAAATGTCAAAAATGTGATACTTGTTAAGAAAGAAATACCTAAAACAATCATGTTGAACAAAAATATCTAGTTTCATCTGACAATTCACTGATACATCCAAAATCATAAGGAAAAAAAAAAAAGACAACAATTATGAATGCTGACCAGAGTAATAGTAGGTGGTCCACACTGATTTTTAGTTTTCATCATATCTCACCAGTTATTGCCAAGTCTGATGGAGCTTGCTTTTCCAAGAATTTGATACCAACTTTATTATTCTGGCTTAAAGGCGTTGAAATTTATGGTATTTTCAAAAGTGAAAAAACACCTCGAATTTGCTACCTTTTGCAAATTGCATGATAGTCCAACTTTGACTGCCAATAAAAATAAAATGACAGTTTATTGAGACACAACATTAAAAATTCTGTTTCCAAGAGAAGGGGGTGTACATCACACTCCATATTTTTCGAGGGATACAAACGTAATACAAGTATTACAAGCATTTCATTTTAATTTTTCTTGTGATCAAACTTCATCTGACGTCAATTTTTTGTGAACTCTTATAAGGGAGACAAAAATGTTTTTGTTTTGTTTTTTTTAATTGAAAAGGAGGTCAGCCCTGTCACCATTGTCTTAGCACTGAGAGTCGGACAAAGATGACGAAATCAAGCATAGGGTGGATCTATAAAAACAGTCGGCGCTTCGTGCCAAAACATGCCCCATGTCTGATCTTGGTATACCCTTTTAATACAAAGGCTGAGGTTTATTTACGTATAATTTTTTTTATCCTGATCTATTAAAATTTCCGCCAGTTTCTCGGTCAACAAACTTTTCAAGAAATGATTTTTAATGGAATTTCAACTTAAAACACGATGAAAGATACATTAAATTAAACAATATTTATCTGGGTTTCTGTGTGAGTCATCTTCAAACACGTGCGCTACATCGGCACGACGCTGTGTGACCATTTGTTATGAGGGAGTCAATTTGGTACGCACAGCTCAGAGCAAAAATGGCAAGACTATGCCCTGTTAAAGTTATAAAAACACACAGCTAAACACATTCAACAATACAAAAGGAAATATATTTTGTCAGAGGAAGGACTGAACTTTATTTTGATGTAGGATACATGCCGTTTCACATAAATATACAGCAGTAACAGTCTTGTAATGTTGACCTAAAATTATGCCAAAATGGGCCCTTCAGCAGGGCAGTTTGGACTACCTAGTAAGTCTTTGCATGAAACCAATAAATATTTATTAGCTATAGAACAGCAAAGGACAAAAATGTACCACTTCAGCCCAAGAGAAACCAGAATTTTAAAAAGTTGGATAGGTACAGGTGCTGAGATGGCTGTTTAGAGGTCAACACATACACACACCTGGTGGAGGGAAGTTGGGTGGCTGTCCTGGCATACCCACTGGCATTTGCTGAGGTGGCTGTTGCTGGGAGTGAAGCATGTCTTGAGGAGTTCTACCTTCCATGCCAGGCTGCATTCCTTGTTGCTCATCCCCATCTTCTTCTCCATTATTCATACCTTGGAAACCAAGAAAAATTCGGTCATCTGATATGTATTAGGAATCAAATACATTTGTATCCATTCAGTTAATCTGAATATAAATGTTCAGTAAGTGAAGTGATATTGTTTGCCATGAATCTCATTTTACAAGCATCTCAATATGCAAGCACCACTACTAACAAATGATGAAAAAAAATGAAGTATCGCAAACTACTACCCTTCAGAAATTTATAGTAATGAATCTAATATAATAAAACATTACAATTAGTCATCATTTTGCCAAAAGTGCCCAATAAAAAAAGCGATTAATTATTCCACGAACATTTCATATTCTACAATTTTCTTATTGTCAACTGTTTTATCTGGTCAATTTTCAATCTTTTTTGTTTTCTTGTTTTGTTTTCCTGAAGAAGGTTTCCAACGGAAATATTGATTTGTCTTCTCTTTTTCTTTGCGTTTTATTTTATCGTTTTGGTTTTACCAAGGCTTTGCTACATACAACTTTTTTCTTTTTGCCATAATTTGACTTTGCTTTAAGCCTTGCTGCAACCTCCCAGTTTTTTTTTGTTGTGATTTTTATATTTTGACAATAAAAAAACTGTTAAGTTTCGTATTCAGAGGTTACAAACACAATATACAAAATGACACCACACCTTTCAACCTTTCAGGTAAAGAATCTTCATCCACCATGCCGCCACCCACAAGTGATGTGATGTCCATGGGCAACTGATCCCAAGGAATGTAAGTTACACCCTGGTCAACATCCCATAGATCCTTAAATACCGACTCCTTGACACCAATGCCTGGAGCCCAAGCAACCTGCAAATTATATAAAGACTAGTTTTGTTTTTCTCCAGAAATTTGACATACAGACATACATCATATCTTACCTTAAATATCAGAGCAAAGTGACCCATCATCTTCATTTAAATACTGAAAAAACTACAGTCAAGCACGGAAAACGTGAATTCTCTGTGGTGACCTCATCTAGTTCGAGTTTGCCGAATATTGAGGAATATGTGGAGCATTAATCATGAAGTACTATTGTTGTAGTCAAGGAAAATAATACAGCTGACAACATGCACGATGGATTACCTCCTTTAATCCCCCTTTCCATGGTCAGTTGAGTTTGTTGAAAGAGAAGCAAATACATGTATTAACCCATACCCCGCGCGCTACCCGTAAAGCCCGCTGCATGGTCGTGACCTTACTCACGGAGAATCTTATCTGGGGTCACTGACCCGTGCCGCTCTGCGATGACCACATACGCTGTCCACGTGGTTCGGTTTTTATTGATCGGTATGAAAACATTCGCTGCTATGCCTTATCACGCTTGATAATGAATTAACCAGCAAAACCTTAGTCTGTCAGTCTCTAACCAATGATCTGACTTATGATTCCAAGCTGACAGCTGTAGTTTTCGTGAGAACGAAGCGTGATAACAAGCCACGCCCTCCCAAGCCCTACACAAATGGTTTCATCCTGATTGACACATACTAATAAACCAATGTGGGCATTTGGGGCAAAGATTATTTCAGAGCTTGGTTCTGATTGGTTCTTAGATACAGACAACTCCAGATGGTGGTCAGCTTGTGAGAAAATGAGATAATATTGCAAATTTGTTGAGCAACAGTTCGCATGTCGATGTTACATCTTTTGAAAGTGTGGGGAGAGCCTTTGAAAGCTCAGTCTTTGTGATTCCGACCAGCGGTTCACTGGTTAACATGTCCATGTCACAATGCGTTTGATTTAGAAGAGATACAGTGAACAATAACACGGTGGTTACGTCTCAAAAAGGTCAGTGACCCGACGCGTGAAAATACGGCTTGCGGGTGGCGCGGTCAGCTTGACCTGGGCGACTTTTGCCACCAGTGCGGCGTGAGCGCTTGCAAGTCAATACCGACTATTGCCGTCCCGCGCAGGGTGAGGGTTAAACAGGCGTGACACAAATCATGGTCGCTTGGCAAACAGTATTGTGAGGTTAATATAATGCATGCGCATAGCAGCACACGACCTTGTGCCCGGATGTTTTATGGTTTTTTTTTTTTTGGAAGTGCTCCAGTAAGGATGCTTCCAAGTCAAGCCAAGTGAGAAATTAATATAGCTTGCTGAAAGGTGAACACAACTCACCATTTTTCTTTATTTCGGCTTTACTACCGTTTGTACAGAAGTGCTTCCTTTCTTTTTTCCTATCACCATATGAACGTGGGACAACCAAGGCTATGCTATGGCTAATCGAGTGGCTTGGTGAAGTTTCTGGCAAATAAGTTGGCAACCGCGCTGTTTAATATCTGAAGTAATAGCTACCAAACTGTACTGCAAGGTTGTCTTTGTTACAACTTGATGTGAGGTGCAAATTTCATAGGCTTAATTGGGTGATTATAAATTCCCACCCTCCAATATTGAGTAGATTAAGAATTATTTACACAGTCAAAGAAATCTGCATTCAGCCCTCACAAAGTAGGTAAATCATGGGTCACATAGGCCTGATCTGAAAAAGGTAAAGTCTTTACATATATAGTATTTTATATGAAATTTGGTGTTGTAACAATAGCATTGGGTACACCAAATGCAAGTTTAATTTAAACCTACCTTCAGCGAGTTGCCATTGACTTTTACTCCCTTCAGTCTGTCTAGTGCTTTGTATGCATCTTTGCGCTTTGTCAGACACACAAATGCACAACCGCGAGGTGGTATCATCTGGAGATAAAATTCATCCAATTTATTTTTATGTCAAATATAATGAAATATCATAAGAACCACAGAAAAACTGTGGGGTCGCAGCAGGGCTATAAGCAAAGTCAAAATTGGGCTAAAAGAAAAGGTTGTATGTTGCAAAACCCCGCGTGACAAATAAAACCCAAACAATACAAAGCAAACTAAAGAGAAGACAGAAAATACACCTTTTCTTTTCTGTCTTCTCTTTAGTTTGCTTTGTATTGTTTGAGTTTTATTTCTCATGCGGGGTTTCGCAACATACAACCTTTTCTTTTTGCCCAATTTTTACTTTGTCAAATATAATGCCATAGTTTGCTAATTTGTTTTAGCTGTTAAGTTTGATCACTACTATACATTCGAGAATTTCAAAAAGGAAGGACTTCCGACTGCAATTCATGTGTATTTTAACAACAATGGTGCACATGTACCACCACAGAACTGCACATTTCAAGATTTTTTGCCTAATCATTTATTCTGGAGTGTTTTAGAAAAGATACTACATAATAATAAATAAATGGTTGGCAGGTAAGGAAAAACCTTTTTTTTTAAAGTATTTCATTACTGAGAGAAAATGTTATAGCTTGCTCTACAAAACTCCTGCCTGCAAATGTTATCCTAAATTGAGTTAAACGAAGAGGTAAATCTATACAGATCTTGTATCTAAACTTTTTTACAGTATGATGGCTTACACTCACACAGAGAAGTCTCTCTTCATTCAAACACAGCCAAAACTTGAAAGAACAAAATGAATAATAAAAAAAAGAATACTTACATTTATGGTTTTAATTGTTCCATATTTTTCTATATGTTCTCTGAGTTCTTCTTCTGTTGTATGTTTCGTAAGGTGACCAAACCACAATGTTGTGGTACAAACTGCAGAATGAAAAAAAAAAATCAGCCCGGCAATTTCTAAATAAAACAGCTTTGGAGATTAACAAAACTGAGGATGCCACATTCAATTTTCCACTGAAGTTTGTGAGCATTCTTGTTAAAAAATTGAGAATATCATATTTAATCTTCCATTGAAGTTTGTGAGCATTCATGTTAAAAAATTGAGGATACCATATTCAATCTTCCATTAATGTTTGTGGGCATTCAAGTTAAAAACTGCAGGATATCAAATTCAATCTTCCATAAAGTTTGTAAGCACTCATGTTAAAAAATTGAGGATGCCATATTCAATCTTCCGCTAAAGTTTGTGAGCATTAGTATGGGAAGGAAGAACAAGGTAGAAATGGATCAAATCCTACTCCTATCAAAAAACATCTTCTGAAGATGTTGAGCCCTGGTTTAAAAAGATATTCGGAACTCTGTACTTTCAATGAAGTTTGAAGGTTTGCTCCTGGTGATGGCAAACATTCACAAGGCATACAATGTTTGAACAATAGCTAAAGTAGTGCAACACTTAAATACCAAGCTCCCTTTACTTTTCAAAAGTTCTGACCTTTTTTCAGAAACTGAAATGAATAAAACTTCTCCAGGAATCCTGCCTCTTTCACTTCAGAATAAAGGTGATAGCACAAAAATACTCCAGGTAACATAAGTGAATCAACTTACTGCTGATGTGATTTTCTTTCAGAGATGGGAGTCCCCTTTTTCTTCTTTCCCTCTCCTTTTCTCTCTCTCTTCTTTCTCTGTCTCTTGACCTGAGCAACAGGAAAGGAAATCCATAAATGCTGAAATTATCTTGCTATATGGAGTTAGAGGGTGAAAGCGCCCAAAAACTCCATTGACTATATGTTAAAAAAAATTATGAAACTTGGTGTATTGCTTCAATTTTTTATGATGAGCAATGCGGGCACCCCATTTTTGACAAAATTCAATCTTTAGTATTATTTATTCACCTTTTTTTTTTTTGAGCCGCAAAATAATCAAAACTTGTGACTGGAAACTGCGTTCTATGCCTCTCTATACACATTTCTAGCTAAAAGTCAACTTTATCACATCTGTGTATGCTGCTTGGAATTGTGGTGCAACTAAAAGGTCCATTAGTCTTCGTATTGATTCCAAGTGCTGCTATTCATGTGACCTAGATCTAGATATACAGCTGGGCTTGGTACAACTGCACACAAAAAATTTTGAAAGATTTATCTTGCCTGGATGGGCTGATAAACATAATTAACTGTTACGCCATATTATAACAGCGAACTAAGAAATGATTTCCCTTTCTTTAAAAATTTTGTGACTTTGCCTTTCCAAATGCAAGAAAATGATCTTGACCTTTCCCCAATTTCCCTACAAATATTTAATATGTTGCATACTTCCTTTGCACTCAAAGGATAGCACTATAAAGCAATGTGAGAATGGGGAATAACTTGGTCCTCAATGCATTTTCCCTTCATATAGGGTAAAACCTCCCCATAATCAGTATACATAAAAGAAGGTAACTAGGATTCAAATTTGGCGATTCTAGGTTGAAAACACACTATACATGTTCCTCATATAAAGTCTTTTCACTGTGATACAGGCAAAGGTAATAAGACAGTTGCTGTAATATTGTGATGATGAAATGTGAAGTGTTATAAAGCCCTGTTTCCATCTGAAAACAATCCCAGAGGAAGTTAACATTCCATATTGCCCTGATGAAAGGACAAAAATGTGAGAGTTATTTTAGTGACTGACTGCTCACCTTGATCTACGATGCCGGTCCCTGGAACGTGAACGTCTCCTCCTTTCTCTCGAACGAGACCTTGAACGTCTTGATCGCCTGCGAGGTGATCTATGAGAAAACAATCGGTTCTTTGTGAACAAAATCTAAGATCATCTTAAAGTTTCATTTGATTCAAACACAGTGATAAAATCACAGTCTTTCCAGCTATTATTCACAGTGCACTAATGACATAGCTTGCCCACATTTGTTTTGCTCTTCAACAAAAAACAAAATAAAAAATTTTGTTTGTGATAAATTTTGTTAGGAATTTTAGCCCTGTTATTCTCTGACTGCAAAATCACAACCAAAAAAAAAGTCACAGAATAAAGAAAAATGCTAATAGCATGTTGGGGAAAAAAAAAAATCAGTTAAAAGGCGAGATTTTATTCTGCTTCATCCCTTGATAAATTGCTGAATTCAGCTGCACATGAATCAGGCTGGCCATAGGACAATATGTTTACAGATTACATACCAAATGCTGAATTTGTCATACTCTTACTTCATTCTTACAATGTAATATTTCTACTTTCAGATAGCTCAAAACCTGATGCTTTTAAAATCTGATAACGCATTTTCACGATTTATTTTTCAGATGGCAATCTAGTTCCCTCAGAAATGCAAGATTACCTAAGAAAATGATACATACCTAGATCTATCCCTTGAGCCCCTATGTCTACGTCGATCATTCCTTTCTCTACTATCACGGTTATCCCTGTCTGTGTCTTGATCATCATCCTGTCTCCGGTCAATGTCTTGATTGGAGTAACTTTGCTGGGGATGGTGACCCATCATGGCAGCCTGTAAATGGCAGAAAAATATGACAGTGTCAGAGCGGATGGAAAAAAAAAAAAAATCAGTCAAACCCAAAGCCCATAAGCAGAGAATTTAGATTTAACTATCAATTTCAAAAGATTTAACTCTTTCACATATATCGATCTTGGCTACTTGTGAGGTGCTTTAATGGCTGACTTCCTGGCTATCTGCCAATCCACATTTGTTTACGTTTTTTTTTTTTTTTCCGGCCTTACGACTGCCATCTTTAAGCGCTTTCACCAAAATGGAAATTATAGCCCTCATAAAGCATCTATGATAAAGAATTTTAATTGCTTATTGAGAAATGAATGAACTAAAAGGATGAACCTATTCACATTGGCGTTGCCAAAATTTGCCATTGTTTTTGTGCGCATGAAATGCTGAGTGGCTGGCGATGTAAAAAACTGTCACTGAGACAGACAATTATACACTATCAAGGCTAGATACACCAAAAAGCAGTTTCTTCTGGCCTCCTGTCCCTTGTATATGGTTTTTACATGTGCACTATCTGAACCAACCTGTCCAATCTCCCTGTCAAACTGCTGTTGCTGTTGTTCTAGGAGACGACGCCTTAGCTGATCTTGTGCCCCAATCTCTGACTGAAGCTGCTCCTGCTGCTGTGACATCTGCTGAATCTGTTGCAGCAAATTCTGGTCTTGCATCATGGCAGGCAAGTTCCTGTACGACATAAAGAAGAAAAATTAAAATGGCTCTTACCACAACATGGATACATTCACCTTTTCTGTCAAGGACTCATTGTAGAACAAAATGCACTAAGAAAAAGAAAATGTTTACATCTTTCCCACTTTAGTGTTGCATATCACTGATAAGTCACTGATAAGTATTCAGCAGCCTGTGGTAGATTATAGTACGACATGAACAATGTAATAGATTTTCCACCTCTTCATCACTCAAATATAATAGACATGCTGCGGTGAACAAAAAATATGTGAACACTAATAGGCAATGAAATGCTGGTTTGAGTCTGAGACTGGCTTAGCATCAGGCCCCGTTTTATTTAATTAAATTTAATAATCATGATCACTGATATGGTCTTTCAAATCTGTTCTTTGATCCCCTTTGGTGAATGTATCTGGGTTTGCTACTTGTCACTAATATATTCACCAAACGTATTTGAATCTGAATACTGTGATGTGACGCAGTAACAATGAAGATCACAGCCTGCCTGCCAATACACATGGATAAGTATTCAAGCCTAGTCTCATGCTTTGAATTCTTTCGACTGGAATTCTTTTCGGTTTCGTCACTTCTTGAAAATCACTGTGCACACAACAATCAGTTCTATGGTAGGCCAGCAGATCTACTGAGTACGAGCAAACTCAATAGAGGGCATAAAATCCACACAAATATGAGTAAAATAAAACCTACAAAAATGCTTCCTTGAATAAATAAGTCTTAACCCTAGTCCTGCGGGAGGCCACTATATTGGCCTCCCCGCGCCACACGCGAGACACGGGAGGCCATTATTTTGTCCGACACGCTTAACCGCGGGTCCTGCGGGAGGCCACATTTTTATATAGCAACGGTGCGCCTCGCGCTTTGTTTATTCAGTTGCCAAGGCTGTCGTTGTTGTTTTTTCACGTTTTTTTTCTACACAATTTTCGCGTGTTTATCTATCCTGTCACCCCTGCTATATCTAACAAAATGGTATCGTCCAATTACGTTTATTACGATGTAACTATTCATCACACTCGTGTAATAGTACTGACGGTCTGAAGTTCGAACTGGGGAAAATCTTGGGGAAACTTTTACTTTGATGCTGGTTGTCGTCTACATGTGAAATGAGAAGAAAGGGGCCATGTGCGTATTTGAGACGCCGTTCTACGTCTGTAATTATGAATTCCGATGTAATATTAGGGCATGCTGCATAAGGGCGTCTGTCAGTAGGTTTTTCATCAGGGAAAACTGGGAGAAAATGACCGACTTTGTTTCTGGTCGTTGTCTTTATTTGATGTGGTAATTAGAGAGATATTGTGTTCCTTTGATTAAACCGCTTTTCAATACATGTGTGTGCTCTACGACCTGGAACTGGAAATCAAATCTCTCGCTAAAACTAACATTATAGTAGGTGAACGCTTTACATAGTAGAGGAGGGAGAAGGCAATGTCACGATACATGTGGTTAGTAAATTAAGCGAATGGCTTAAAAAATAATTTGTTCCACTGAATGGCCTGACATATGGACAGAAAAAGTGCAGAGGTCTTGGGAAAATGATAAAACGTGTGTTAGACTGCATGTAAATGCAGAAAATTCTTGATTTGGGGGCATTTCACAATAAAACCTACTGCATATCATCACAAGTACTTTATCCAAATATCATAGGGGTCCCTTACGATTTATCCACCACTATTGTTGTTACAGCGTCCGAAGTATACGCGATACACGTGTTCACAAAGACCCGATTGACCTGACCGCCGAGGTTATCGGCAACACGCGAACGATCAGCTGACTGGCCGCTGGCTATCCCCGCACAGGCCGTTACGTGGACAAGTTCACTCAACGCGGGACGAGGGTTAAAACATACATACCCTGGCTGCATCAAATTTGGTCGTTGTTGGTGGTGATGATGATGATGGTCCTGCCTATCGTCATCTTCATCACTGTCCCCATAGTCAAAGTCAAGTAATTTCTACAAATTGACAAAAAAACAAAATATGTTCATTTTAAGTGCACAGCACTATTTTGTTATGTTTGAGATAGAAAGAAAACATTTTAGCAAGCAGAAGCGAGTCCCGGTTACTTTTCAAATGTAAGGAAGGCTAAAAAGTGAATAACTGTACAAGCTACAACCAAAATTCCTGGAATATTTTCCATTCACTGTCTTTCACCTATTTCCAAACACTGAAATTAAAGATAAAAGATAGGCTGCAAATTTTGTACAAATTCTTTGATACCAGGAACCCTGGCAGGTCATTAAAGAAAATGTGCTTCTACTGCAATGAGCCGAATGTTTCAATCTATGTTCACTGGCGACTGGATCCTGTATGCTTTACCATTCAATATGTCTTAAACCAAATATATCTATATAACTTTTAATTCTCCAGTCCAAGCTGTCAGCATCCAAAATTCAGACAAACCTTTTGCAATAACATTAATTTTAAATATGTTATCAAACCAAATATATCTATGTGGCTTTACTTCTCCAGTCTATGCTGCCAACATCCAAAATTTAAACAAATTATTTTACAATACCCAAAACAAATTTATGTCTGCATTTTCAAATGCAAAGACCTAATACCTTGTTAAATAGAGGTTCTCCTGAGTTCTGATTTTTGCCAGCATCTCCAGATGGATCTGCTCCACCTCCTGAGGTCTTACTAAGTAACTGGTTGGTCAACATTTGAATTTGAGCAAGGAGATTGCTGTCAATGGGTGGAGTGGACTGTTGTGGTTTAGAAATTCTTTCTGTCTGCATGACTAGTTGTTGCTGCAAATGCTGAAGTTGCTGGAGCTGTGACTCCGGTGCTGTGCCTGTCATTGTGCCCTTTAAGGAGAAGAAAAAAGAAAGAAAAAAAAAGGTGATATATAATCTTTCCCACCCAGATGCTTCTCTGTATGCAGTTTCTAAAAACTGCAACTAACTTGAACACATATTACCCAATTTCGGTGTATACCTTATTTCTCCCCACGAACAAGGAATCCCCGTTTTCGCCACATTTTTGACCCCGACTTTATTATTATTATTTTTTTCAACTAGCTGAGGTCCCCGGCCCTGCCGGGGATAAATCGGTTTGAATATTGGTTTCAGTTCTGGGTGGTTATTATGGACCTGCTTCATCTGGCCTGTTCCTATTTGTTTATTTTATTCTTGTTTGTTTGTTTTTAAATAAGTCTTACTGCTCTGCCTTTGTGAGTTGACACCCTGCGCATCCCGTACAACTGCATGATTTGCGCACGGGTTAGTGTGTTTGATAGTGAACACATCGCAGGTAATGATAACGAAACCTTAAAATGGCGAACCATGACTCGAAATAGATCTGAATGATGGCGAAACAATAAATTTCCAATAAAACTACAGCGATTTGAGACTTGTATGCCTACCGATAGTACGTTTTTTAGGGGGCATGCTGCATCAGTGCATGCTAGATCTAGCTCTCACAGACACTACTGTGATTATGAATCGAATTCCGGGGCCGGAAGTGGAAAAGCGATTAACAAAGAAAGAGGTCATAGGTTAACGAACGTACAATTCGGATCAAACGCTCTCGCAAATTTACTGTTCCATTCTTATCGCATTATTGGAATAACTCACGAATCCCATAAGCTTTTTTATGCCTATGTACATATGAACACTGGTCAGTATCGTACAATTGTGTGTGCCAAATTTCAGTTCAATACGTCCAGTAGTTTTTGAGTCCATAGGGAACAAAGGGGTTTTCTTACATTTTTTTTGTATAGATTCTAATTTACAAATTACTACTTTATACCCATACAATAATAAAAACAACCACAGAATATCATAAAGCATTCATTTATAAACACTTCCACCAAATAGAATTGACAAACATTAAAAAATAAGTGAGTAATGATTTTTTTTCTAACACACCCAATAAAAGCATGAAAACTGCAAAATTTACCTGGGCCAGCTGGAGCAACTTGGCCAAATTTACTTGGGGAGAAATGAGTTAACCAATAAATTTTGGCAATATCCCCTCATAGGTCCTTCTTATATCAAAGCAGGTACAGCTATCATTGCCCGAACACAACAAAGTAGCAATGCCCATGAACATTTTTTTTTCCAGATTAGCTGTCTTTGATTGTGTGCAATGTAAAGAACTCTCTATTCTGAGCACCATGGTTTTTGAATTTTCAAAATCCATCCATAAATTAAAAAGTTACAAATTTTTAAAGATCGAAGAATTTTGGATATACCTTGTATAGGAAAATATTCCCAGAAAATGGACCCATCGGCAACTGATTTTCTCAGAAAATTGATATCTCAGTCATAAATGGAGATACACAATTGAAACTTGGCAGTCTGATGTATTTTTAGCTGCAGAAACTAAATCCACAGCCAGAATAATAATGATATCCTCTATAGTTTTGGGGGAAATCATAAAAATATGGTCATAAATTAGTCTCCCGCGACATATTTTTTTCCGATTTTTTACCATTATATTGGTACTCAATGGACAGCTTAGATAAAACTTGGCAACCTGTTGTATTTTTGCAAAAATAATAATAATAATGGATTATTATTATTATTTTGGAAGCAGAATCTTATGCTGCAGAGAAATTACGATAGCTCAAAGCTACGATTAAAAATACGGTTTTGGAATTACGAACGAACATGAACAAACGGAGAGGAATTCAAACAGTCTTTGCTCTTACAACTGCCACAGACAGAGAGGAGTTATCGATCCATGTGACCAGCACATTTGGTATTTATACTGGCAATTTATTGTTCTCTTTGAAAAGATCAATGACAAAACCGTTTCTTGTAGTATGGGTCTGGCTGACGCTACATCGTAACATTGTCAATAAACTAGATCTATCTCTAGATCTATCTCTCACCGGGCGGCTGTAAGTGGAGATAAAATTAAAAAACGAGAAATGTTGTTTATAAGATAAGGAATTAAGACTGCTTACTTCATAACCCTGTTGTTCATTTCCAAATACCCGATTTTGATGTTAAAATGTATGGAAGTTAAAAGGAAATCGTTTGCCAAAGACAGAAACCGAGGAGCGCCTCGACAGAAACGAATAGCCCTTGTAAACAATGTGGTCGAGTTCATTTGCCGACGGGAGGAGAAAGTTATAAACTCATTGAATACGGCCTCAATAAATTTCTTTGTTCCACCTTTGTTGGCTTGATATTTTTTTTAGAAATGTTTCAATTCAATGTAAATCAAACAAATCACATGGGTTAAAAACAAATTTGCGCTGAAAAAATACATTAAGATCAATAAAAAAAACCCAACGTGGAGCCGTCAACCCCCAGTACAAATTACAACAGGAATAGAGCAGTTAGACATACTTGAACTCTTCTGTGACCTGAGTAATCTAGGCGACCGATCAAATGGCGCCCAGCGATCACGCGCTCGTAGGCTGCTTGCTGAACTCTGACCTGCATGTCGGGGGGCCACTGAATGACACAATCCATGCCGTGGGTAGTTGGATATTTTGAATTGGTACGGAAAAACGGCTGGACATATAAATTTGAAATTTGGACACAGTATAGAAAAGAGATGCTTAACTCTTTCCATACTGCAATTCAGCCCAAATTAGTCCAAATGCGTCAGTGGGGGGGACCGATACATCGGCAAAAAGTACTCTCCTTGTTACCCTTGGGCATTTCAACGATACTGTGTCCATCTAGCTTCCCAGTGTTTTTGTTGTTTGTGGTACAACCGATGCCACTATTACTGCACTTCAGCAGAAATTAGTCCAAATGCGTCAGTCGGAGGAACCGATGTATCGGTGAAAAGTACGGAAAGAGTTAACTTACCATGTCGGCGTTGCTGCAACAGCTCGGAGTACTTCGGGAAACACAAATAAACTTGTACGTTCACACGGATTTCGACCAGTTCCAAAAATGGCAGAATCGCCAACGTTCACATGTGGTTAGTTTATCCTATTTTCTGATTGGTTGCTAAGTTTCATTGAGTTTCGTCTATAAATAACTTCGTAGTAATATTTAGAAGATAGGCCCCTCGGATCCAAAACTGTCCGGAAAATCCCCGGCCGGCGGTGACCTGTTTTTGACTAGCAGCGCAGCGAGCGATGGACATTGATAAACAAAGGTTTTATTGTTCACCGTTCATCCAATATTTTGTATGCTTTGTTTTTTTTTCAACACTGTTTATGGGTTAATTTTCTACAATTGCCCGAATGTTGATACATGCAATGTTAATCACACATGTAACAAACTTTCTTGGTCTCATATAAATTAGAATGTTAGTGGTGCTCCCAGATAATTGTATTAACACTCACATCCTGAGCCTGCTGTAAGAGTTTGGTAATAGTGCTCAGCATCTCTGTCTGTTGTAAGAGCTGGTTGGAATTTGAATCTCCTCCATTGCTACTGGAATGAGCACCTGGCAGGGGTACTTTCTGGGTAGAACTGACAACGGCATCCACAGATCTTTGTGCTTGTGAAGACAAAATGTCACAATAAACAATGAAGTTTTTGAACGACAGACAGTGAAAGATGAACACAACACACTGCCACTTCAAATTAGGGCACCTGTGACTATGAACCATATCACATCAAAATCTGATTCCTTCCTAGAACTACAACTGAGTTCCTTGTATATTTCTACAGAAGAAACAGAAACACTCCACTTTAAGCCTTAAGTGCAACCTTCGCCAAAAGGCGAAACCTATAGGGTACTAACTTTGGATGTGAATAGAAACACCTACGAAGCCATAATTATTTTCTGAGTGATGCCCCCTTATTCAAAACGGATGTCCCTGTATGCTAGAATATTCTGGTGATCGGGAACTGAAAATTGTGCCGTTTATTGACGTTTTTCATCGTTGTTTACATTCTGAGAATGGAGTCGGATGAGGACGATCAGATGCCCCGACATGACATGACAGTGACTCAGGTGAAGACAGAGCCCCAGATAGTGAAGATTCTTGGGAAAATTGTGGTGGGAATGAACAATCAGATGACAGTGATGATTCGAACTCGAGTGAACCTGAACCCTCGGGAGATGCCAAGAGAGGAGGGGCGTGGCACTGATGGGCGTGACTCAGAGTGGACCTGGAAAGTTCTCACTGATGAGGAGACTTCAATCTGCATAATCATATGCGTTACAATATAGCATGTCCCTATTTGCATCTATCCTGAAAATTTGAAGACCCCTATACATATGGTTTTTTGTATTTTTTTTTTTCATAAGCACCCTTGTTTAGGCTAAGTTTTCTGCAAGCCCTCAGCTAAAGTATGCTTAATGCAATAGACCGCAGCACCTTATGGGTTAATATAATATTTATACCACTGGTGTGATGCAGCATTTGTAATCATGCCCTTTCCTCAAAAAGCTTAGAATTTTTAAGGTTAGTTTTGAAACATGGCGGACAGAATTTGCATACATATGTTAATAAAACTGAAGGTCCTAGAGACTTCTAATACATTATACAATGCCACATGATTTAATGGCAAAAACGAATCTATACGCTGTAAGGATTTTGTTAAAGTGGTAGACTATATCCGTGTCAGACTGATCATCCGTAGCATCGCTAAATACTTCATCGAAATCATCAAATAAATTTCGTACTGAATGACCTGGCCGATGCCAGTCTCGACTCATCTTCGCAGTTTTTCACTGTAAACATGTAGTTCGGCAATTTTACCACTCATCTTTACTTTTTACTTCATTTCCAAATTACTTGAGTGATGTCCCCTGCTATCCATCAGCTCATACTAGCCAAAAACGGCCGCTTCTGTGTAGCTATCGTAAACAAGCAGTTAGCAGCGGTTGAGGACATAACGACAACAGCGGTAGGCAGTGGTATAGGATGTTAAAGGTTAATTTTCTTAAGTGTCAACTAATCCAGCCCAATCACTTTCGTTTCGGCAGATTGTGTTGATTCAAGTTTCAGGTATTTTTAAATAAAAAGTTGTAAACATGTAAAATACAATGATCGTTTTTTGATTCCTTGTAGTAAGCCCATCGTTGGCACTATTTTCCCTACCAGAAATGAGCACGTAGTGCTCGTGCATGAAATCTTTAGCAAAACTGCAGAATATGGAAAACTTTCTAGACCACAAGGAGAGAGAGACAGAATTGGTGGGGTCACAGGTTTATCCCGGATAATGCTGGGTACCTCAACTAGTATAGTAAGTATTAATTACCAGCTGCTATTAACTCAGCATTATTTGGATCTGCTGCTAAGTCAAGCAATGGCTGAATAACTTCCACAGGAAAGACACCATTTTTCTGCCATAGATTCAGAACTCGTACAACACGACTCTGGGGGGAAGAGAGAAAAAAAAAAAGGAAAATTCAAGTTAGCTTATGGTAAATTTTTCCTGGTAAATGATATATTGTGCACCCACAGTGGTGGCAGTTCACTAGTGTGGTATGATTGTAACTTGTAAGGATAATGTTGCACTCAGATTTACATTTAATTTTGAATTAGACAAATTAGACACTGTGTTTCTCTTTCACCAAATCCACTTAATAATAAAACATCAAATTTCCATGGAAACAAAGACATTATTTGTTACTGCATTCATTATCATAACTGTAGAAATGGTAATTGTTTTCAGGCAGGTGCAACATTGTCACGTTATGACTGAATTCAAAATTGGTAAAAAAGTAAAGTAACTTAATACTCACCCTCTCTTCTACTGGGCATTTAAAGAGATTAGTGAAAGTGTTGATGATGTTCTTGGTGAAGCGAGGGGAGAAGACATCTTTCTCTGGACCAAACTGGTGTCTTGACTGGCGCACAATGGAATCAATGACATACAAACCTGGAACTTTGTACTCTGGCTTGCACTGAAATGATGTAGTCATTACTGGTTTCTATTCCAGCTCACTAGCATGATTAAAAATCATAAATTTTACATTTTTAGTGAAGTTCAGCCGTGTCCTTACATTGTCATTTTACCATCTCTCTTTGTAAAATTACAGCCTGAGATTGAGAAACAGTGGTATTTTGTCATCTGACCTGTCAAGCTGTGACATTTTTATGTATTCGAAAAGCAATGACCAGTAGCCAGACATACAGAAAATTAGTGGGCTAAGAAAATGTACTCTGAACAATGTTCTCAAAGCATTATAATTGCTCATAGTGGGAGAACAATATTAAAGTCCCAGTCTCCCTTTCGTATATGTTCAAAAACAAAAGAGAATGCTTTACTCCCATTGCCTGGATAAAAACTGCATTAAAACACCCCACTAAATGCAGTGGATATATTAATATTAGCAAACTTTCTTTAATCTCTGTACATTCATCGTTTTAACAAACATTTCAACAATGCCAGTTCAGCAAACATGAAACACAACCAACTTCAATACTCTTGTATTTAACTATTTAGTAAGTTTGCAACAGCAGTGCGCAATGAAAATGACACTTTCACTGTCAGGATTTCAAGGTATGTTAAAGACATATACTTGTTATACTATCAATAGTTTGACCGGACCTGTTAGTGTTACACAACCTACTTTCTCCTTCTAATAGTGCTCAGTAACAATGGTCAGCTTTATAAATTATAGGAATACATTATGGGATCAGTAATGCTTACCTTTTGTATAAATTTTTCCACACTTTGCACAACATGCTTGTAAAACTTGATGGCTTTAATAGCACACTTTGTGACATGGGCCATTTTGGCCCTGGACACAGGTGGCTTGCTTTCATAGAGCGAAGACAGCTGAAATTTACAAAAGACATAAACTGTGATTATCGGATAATGGCAGTGAACAGTTTGATGCATAGCAGAAAAGCCTTTCTGATTCTCAGCGATAAGGATGTCTAAAAAATTTTTAATTTATACTGTTCCACAAGAGTACACCCAAAACAATGAGAAGCTGGATCATTTTTAAACCTCACATAATGTGAAATTATGTTTACATTTGTTATCTGTAAGATTGATGGCCATATACAATAAACAAACACTTCAAAAGATCATAATGATGTGTTTTCATAATTATATTCCAAATGAAAACAGCATAGTTTTAAATTTTTGCAAAAGCCAATGAGGAAAGTTAACAATTAAAATTTTCTGCTAAAATTTCCTTCTCTCACACTGATGACTACCAAACTTAGAAGGCTTCTTCAAATGGAAATGAGACTCCTTTCCCACAGCATTTTATTGCAAAAGACTGTAAAACATTCTCATGATTCTGCAGCAAACAGATTATCTATATCATTTCAGTTCTAAAAACATTTTTTTAATGTCTTCAAAGACTGGACTATACTTCAGAGTTATTAAGTAACTTTCTCATCAGATTATAATGTAATTGTTCTGTGTTGGATCCCTGGCCACATTGTCACTGGCATCAAGGGAGATGAAAGGGCAGACACCTTGGCCAAAGAAACATTGAAACGCCCTCCAGAACACTTTAAAATACCACACACTGACTTTAAACCCGCTATGAATAATATCATTAAATCGAGATGGCAGGAAAGATGGGATGATCATGGACAAACTTCAAATAAATTACACTTTTTTCATGATCAACTTGGACAGTGGACTCATGCCTCTAAATAAAATTGAAGAGATGAAATTGTCCTTACCCACCTCGCATACTGTTTTTTACTCAGAGGGGAAGATCCCCTCAAATCTGTGGTATGCAATTGCCACTATCAATAAAACATATCTTAACTGAATGTGTAGACTTCATGCATATCCAAAGAAGGCACTATGTTTGCGGATCCATAAAAGAATTATTTTCTGACGTGGACCCGCTATGCATTCTGTCCTTTCTGAGAGAGGCTAAAATCTACAACAGAACTTTTTATCTATATCCATTTGCAAAGCTTTTTCCAGATCTACAAAAACCAACTTTTGAGACACTTTTTGAGAACTTTACCAATGTGATAAATTATATGAATATATATTTTAGTTCTATGTTAAACTTAAAAGCTCTGAATATGAAACATAAATAAAGAGAGTGGTACCAAAACAGAGTGAAGGGTGCAAAAGGTGGCTGCCATCGTGCAGACGAGCTGTAAAACCTGAACATGGTATGAAAGCACCTAAAACCTTGTGACTGTTTGGCCAAAAATTATGAAACTTCATGTCCTGCGTTAATTGATCACGATAGTTTACGTGGACACATCCATTTTGGACAAAATTCAATACTTAATATTATCTATTTTATAACTTTTATGATTATTTTGAGCCGTAAAAAAAAAGAAGAAAGACAGACATTTTCACTGAATAGTAACCAAAAGTACACACACAAATTTCCTTCATTGCCTCTCTTTACACGCTGCTGAAGATAGGTCAGCTGACTAGTACAAAAAAACTCTAGTAGTTAAGTGCCTTCAAAGAATGGACTAAACTTCAAAATTACTTTGATTCCAGAGATTCTCAAAATTTCACCCTCCTTACTTACAGGTTGTCAGTATATTATAATTTACCATTATAAATTCAAAATAAATAACATTGGCAAATAAAAACATGGATTATGAAGTGTACAAAAAAAACAACAACAATGCATTTGTGTGTATCTGAACTTTTTTGCATGGGGCAGCAGTGTATTGATGTTTTGACCATCCTGAAATAAGTGAAAATCATTTTTTATTTTGAATTTGAAATTTTAAGAACGTTCTACTTTTTTATGTTCAAAATGAGTCAAAAAAATATGTGCACGAACAGTGTGTGTACACTAAACTTTTACTACAGTTGCAACTTTCCAAGTTCAGAACAGCTGTTCCAAAGTAATGGAGCCCACTTCCTCAAAATAATAAAACTTTAAATACATGTGTACTATTTTTATTATATTTGTAAAGTCATCAATTTTTTTTTCTATTCCATTTTGAAGCTAAAATATTAAAAATTTGGCCTCATCCCTTATTAAAGAACAAAAATTCCAACAGAAGGGTCCTATCATCACCCACATTGAAAAACGTTTACAACTCTCTCAGACTAATGAGAATCTGAGTATTTAAATGTAAAAATGGGCCATACACATTACTTTTTCAAATATTCTAAGAAAATGAAATGTTCTCATAACTGTAGTGTTAACACAGCAAAATATCCCCTGTTTTGATTTTGGATATATATATTGCTTAAGAGCATGATTGGCAGTTTCATGCCAAAGGAGACTAAACTGACAAAGCCCATAATATATACTGACACTGGTTGAAATATTTTTTTGCAGTACTTAGTAAAAATTACAGATGGCCACCAATTTGATGACAACTAATACTAATAGATATATATCTAGATCAGCTTAATCATAATGACAATGACACAAAAGTAAATAAAAATACCAGACAAGTAAGTAGGCTGCATATTAAGGGAGGAAAAAGACTCAAAATTTGGCCATCTTGGGCTTCTTATTAGTATTGCACATGCATTACTAAATAACATTTAATATTATGATTGCACCCCAAGGTTTCACACTTCAGCATCCTTTTTCCTAATTTTCACGATTTTCACACTGAGTCAAAATTATCCATAACTGCGCGTCTGCAAAAAGCCCCAGCACAATGTGCATGCGATCTGTACAATTATAACATGGATTCTCAAATGGAAGGCACTCGGCTCTCATGGGCCGGGGAGGAAATGGTGAGGACTTTCAGTCAGAGAAGGAACTCCATACGGAATGAATGTGTGCACTGTTACTGTTTAAGTCTGAGTATTGTATCAAATGAATTATCAAAACACAATTACTACTGGATGACACCTGAAGGCCATCATGTATTGAATCAGCAGTTCACCAAGTATTGCTATTTCAGGCTGAATACCAAAACCATTTAGGATTATTTTGGATTAATGAGGTTTGAAAAGCACGCTCATGTCAGGATGATGCTAGGAAGTAGGATGGCTTTTGATAGTCGGCTAGTTGCTAAAATTACAAGTTCAAGTTAATTATTATAGGCCCTTTGTGGTCAATTTAACTAAGTACAATGTGCATACAGAAAAAAGATGCAACTTTAACCTCTCGATAATGATTTTTAAAAAAATAAAAACTCCACCCCCACAGCTCTTTGTCCCGAGACAGCAATTACAATATAAACATCAATACACACAACAAAATGTAATTTCATTGTTAAGGCCCATGAAGCAGTTGTCATTCAGTACCATTCTTCATTTTACAATCCCCCGCGTCATCACACAAGCAGACACTCTGTGTACAGGGTCTTCCCACACAATCATGACAATCACTCTTCCTAAAAATTTGAGATGGAAGCAATAACCAATCCATTTTTACCTCGGATGAAACTGGGACACCACAACATTGAATGATAGAAATGAACTAGATTCAGAGCAATCAAGGTATCCATATTCCACTCTCCTGAATCTGACTTACTTCACAAAATGAACTACAATGTTAAATTGTAATCCTAACGACATCAGTGGGACGAACAGAACTGCATTGAGTAAAGAGATGGTCAAAATGACAGAATAGTGATGGAAGAGACAAAACTAGCATGAGAGATCAGAGATTGCCAATATGGGAAGAGTGTCCATTATAACATAATTATAAATGTCCCTCGTTTGCCACGGTTTGCTCTAATAGGGGGCATTCAGTAACTTTTTTCCCCCAACATGTACCATCGCATCGTTCTTTAGTTTTTAAAGCCTCTTGATTCCTTGAGGAACATAGGGTCGCAACAACACTCCTCCAACACACATGGTTCTGGCAGGTCTTCCTTAGCTCAGTCCACGTCATTCCGGCTGCCTTCACCTCAGCATCGATACATCTGCACCAAGTCTGTTTTGGTCAAGTTCGTCAGCCCACTTCCCACTTTCCTTGTGGATTCCAGACTTGAGCCTACCTGGTGATGTTGGATTCAGGCTTTCGTAATGTGTGGCCGACCCATCCCCATTTCTGTTTCTCTATCTCAGTTTCAATTGGGGCTTGTCTAATCCTGTCCCACAATTGTTCATTGGAGACGACTTCTGGCCACCTGATGTGGAGGATGTTTCTGAGACATGGTTTAGTGAATGTCTGCAGCTTTTTTGGTGCTGGTCTTTATCACTCACCATGTTTTAGATTTAGAACCACATATCGTAAGACAGACTTCACACTGGTGTTGAATATCCGGATCTTGTTGTGGAGTGAGAGGACAGATGAACTCCAGATTGGTCACAGGGTGTTGAAACTGAAAGCATCTTGTTTTGTTGATTCAGCACTTGATGTTTTCGTCTGTCCCCCCCATCTTTCCTGACCACACTCTTCAGAAGGAGTGATGATACTGATACACGTGAATGGCAAGAAACCAGGAAATTTACTTGAAGGCTTTGCACTGATCGTGCACAAATGCCTATAGATGACAAAGGAAGTACGCAGTCATAGTACTTCTACAACTGTGCACTTATAAATGCATCACACTCTATATCCGCATTATAAATATACAAAGTGTTTATCCGTCGATATCGGCGGATAAAATTTTCCCTAGGATTTTTTTTATCCGTCAACATAATTTCTGTATTTGTGAGTCATCTCCCCTGATTTGAACCCTTTCTCCGTCTTCCTCCCTTGTTCCGTACGAGCGTACATCCCGAAGCGATCAACGTTCATATTGGACGAGTGTTAAAAACTATCATATTGAAATTGGAGAGACTTGGAATTTTATTGATTTAATGGATGACACGAAGGTTCAGGTCTAATCCGTTGATATGGGTTTCTTGGTTTGGTCATACTTATTTAGTAAGACTTTTCTCACAAGTAGTCAGGGTTCTCAATAGCGTAGTTGTTAGCATCTCTGCCCGTCAATCAAATGGCAGTGGTTCAATTCTCAGCACGGCAGGTTTTTTTAAATTTTTTTTGTCACGTCTTTTTATTAGGCATCAAATTTTTTTTTTAATCCAAGAACAATGACGGAAGAAATTCAGATTTTTTTTTTTTGTATCTGGATCTACATGCCAGTCGGGAGTACAGTGGTTCGATTCTCAGCGGGGTAGGGTGTTTTTTTTTCCTTTTCTTATAGAAGTCTTTTTATCAGTAATCAATGTATTTGGTAATTTTTTTTAATCCAATAACATTAGGAATAAATCCAGTTTGCCTGTTTGTTTGTTGTTGTTTGTCATTCGTCAATAGTACCGATAGTGTTGCCGGATAAACCCAAGTATCCGCCGATAATGTTGATAATAATCAGTGTCTTTGGTAATTCTTTTAAATCCAATAACATTGGGAATAAATCCAGCTTGTTTGTTGTTGTTGTTGTTTGTCATTCGTCAATAGTGCCGATAGTGTTGCCGTATAAACCTGGGCAGTATCCGTCGATAATGTTGGCGGATAAGGGCGGCCTTATAAATATATAACTTTAATCTCAACCACAAGTCATTCTCTTTGTTCACCCACACCTTCTCCCACCCCTGCCCGCTGGCACTGAGAAAAGAAATAAAGTGGTCTAATGTGCATGAGGCAGCATGGGTATTGGGTGTTTTCATGACATTACAGTAATTCTACCATATTTGTGCCCTGGTGAGGCAGAAAAGTGAGAAGAATGAAATAATATGTCAAATTAAGAGGAATGAAATTATTTAGGAACAGGTCAGGACTTAACCCTAGTCCTGCGGGAGGCCACTATATTGGCCTCCCCGCGCAACACGCGAGACACGGGAGGCCATTATTTTGTCCGACACGCTTAACCGCGGGTCCTGCGAGAGGCCATATTTTTGTATAGCAACAGTGCGCCTCGCGCTTTGTTTAAATTTGGTTGCCAAGGCTGCCGTTGTTGTTTTTTTTTTCACGTTTTTTTTTCCACACTATTTTTGCGTGTTTATCTATCCTGTCACCCCTACTATATCTAACAAAATGGTATCGTCCGATTACGTTTATTACGATGCAACAATTCGCAACTATTCGCCATACTCGTGTAATAGTACTGACGGTCTGAAGTTCGAACTGGGGAAATTCTTGGGGAAACTTTTACTTTGATGCTGGTTGTTGTCTACATGTGAAATGAGAAGAAAGGGGCCATGTGCGTATTTGAGACGCCGTTCTACGTCTGTAATTATGAATTCCGATGTAATATTAGGGCATGCTGCATAAGGGCGTTTTCAGTAGGTTTTTCATCAGGGAAAACTGGGAGAAAATGGCCGACTTTGTTGTTGGTCGTTGTCTTTATTTGATGTGGTAATTAGAGAGATATTGTATTCCTTTGGTTAAACCGCTTTTCAATGCATGTGCTCTACGACCTGGAACTGGAAATCAAATCTCTCGCTAAAACTAACATTATAGTAAGTGGGCGCTTTACATAGTAAAGTAAGGAGAAGGCAATGTCACGATACATGTGGTTAGTTTAGTAAAGTAAGCGAATGGCTTTAAAAAAAATTTGTCCACCTGAATGGCCTGACTTAGGGACAGAAAAAGCGCAGAGGTCTTGGGAAAATGATAAAACGTGTGTTAAACGGCATGTAAATGCAGAAAACTCTTGATTTGGGCCTTCCATTTCATACTGCATTATATCATCACAAGTACTTTATCCAAATATCATAAGGGGCCCTTACGATTTATCCACCACTATTGTTGTTATTGTGTCCTGAAGTATACGCGATACACGTGTTCACAAGGACCCGATTGACCCGACCGCCGAGGTTATCGGCAACACGCGAACGATCGGCTGACTGGTCGCTGGCTATCCCCGCACGGGGCGTTACGTGGACGAGTTCACTCAACGCAGGACGAGGGTTAAAAACTGTGTCAAGTTGCAAGTTGCAAAGAATGTCAACAAAAGGGATTTCATGGTAGAACTAAATTCTAATGGGATTAAACTGTAGATTCTGTCACGGTCTCTAATCTTCTTCATATACTTGTTCTATTCTTATTAAATTCCTTTCAGTTTCATTCATATTCAGGATATATAATCTTTACGGACACATCATTTTTCAAATAACTGAGAACTATTTGACCAATTTGTGCAAGGTGCATATTATATCTGCTCCTTCTCTCTCTCTGTACCCTCCCCTTCCCCGTTCTCAATTACCTCTTATTTCCATAGGAATAGCTTTAAGAGAATTACGAGTGGAAGACAGTAGCCCAGGGGGTGAAATATAAATGCAACTTTTTTGTGCATAAATATATTTATTATTACTAATATTACTATGGACTGCACACAACTTGCTAGGGTTTCCTGTTTCAAGGGGATGTAGACACATAGGCTTTGTCTAAGATCTAGCCTATAAACTAGACTAGATCTCTAAATCAAAATCTGTTTGATTTCGGATGTGGTCAATCCTAAAATCACTCCTTCTGGGTCAGACCAGAGTGTCGGTTTTACGTGTAGCCTATTGGATCTGGCCTGCCAGATGTGGAGATAAATTTTCCTTTTTAACCAGAGACGGAGATCCGGCATACGCGACGTCGGAACCACCGTACAGACCTAGATCTAGATTCTAGGTCTATCTATCACAGCACAAGCTAAATCTAGCAAATAAGCATCCTCCCATCCTTGGTTGGGCTTGGCCCTATTTCGATGCATTGATGATTGACAACAAATACACGACATCCAAAGGTAAAATGTCATCTTTATCGTACTCACCTCATTATTGAAAGACCGTACGGCTTCCATATTTAATCCTTTCGGCGTCCGACGATAAAAGAAGAAAAAAGCTCCCCGTAAAAACAAATCGCTAACCTGAAAGAAACACCATGAAAGTAAAATCGCGTGGAATATGGCGACTCGGTGCAACTTCAATTAGGCGTGGTCTCTTTGTCTACACATCAAGGTTCAGGCTACAATGATGATTTATTGAAACCAAAAATCTTCTCTATAGTTTCATTTTTTGTGTGTACACTGGCTTTTTATTTTGTAGGTTGCTATAATACAATTTTTCTCTTCAAATTTGAGATGAAAAATACGCGGATCAAAACATCACTATGGAAGCAGTATTGTAAAATCAAACCATCAGAGCATATTTTGCTACCTGGACCGAAAGCAGCTACGTGCCGCCGCCCACAGTTTACCTAGGCTACTGTAAGAAGACGTTCTTGAACAATTAGCTTATAATTTTACCATTGAACCGTAATGATTTGACAGGGCAGTGACTATTATATGATTGGTGAGTAGGTCAAAGGCTAAGGACTGCGTCCTTCGCATCAACTCAATCCATATTACTGAAAAATACTTCCTGAAAGTGAAAATTCAGGACAGCATTATTAACCCTCGCCGTACGTCGGGGGTCATTAGAGACCCCACGCCCTCTAAAATGTGCTCTCATTAATTCAATTTTAGTTCCAGGAGCTCGATACTCCATGTATTCCTCAATGACGTCATCGCCCATCGACTCACATATATTCAAAATTAAAAAGCATTGGAATCTTTGCTCACCAATGCACGTGCATTTCTACCATCCTTTCCCGTACATTGCGGGGTCTGTCCCGACCCCATGTTTTATATAGCAAACTATTCTTCATTCCTTCCCGTAATACGTGGGGTCTGACACGACCCCACATTTTATACAGCATTTTACTTTCACCACTCAATGCCACGACGCAGTTCTGTGCTGAGCTGTATGCTGCTCCCTCAACGGGCTGACTTACACGTGATCCCTCAGTCAATGACAACTTTGCAGGACTGATGGACATGACATAACAGGTCAACGAAAGTGTCGAGGCCCAGAATATCTGATATCATTGACCAAGTGATTGCCACAGAAGAGAAAAAAAACTCAAAAGTGTGTCAACTTCAGAGGAAACAATTTCACAACTCCACAGCAAGTTCAAGGTGAGTAGGCCTACCACATAAAAATAATAAAGCTCATTATTGTATAAACATCCATATTTTATGGTTGTTGTTTTTTTTCAAATGTACAATGTACTATAGTTAGTTTTTATTGTATTGGGCCTATTGCAAAACGCTTTGAGATGCCCTTTTCGACATTTCAAGCGCTATATAAATTTTTATTTTTATTATATTATATATGAGTGAGGTACGAGAAAAAGGCATTGCGCTGTGACTGCTGTGCACAGAGTTTAGGAACCGGCCTGGTGATAATATAAGAACAGTAGCCTATACTGGTGTAGTATTGTGGCACTAGTGGCTAGGCTGCCGGACATGAGATCGTAGGTCCGGGGTTCAAATCCTTACCGGGGCTGACGACGTTGTATGGGAAATGCACTTGACGCGATTTTTCACACCTGACTTTGGTGTAAAAGTATTACCGGTACAGTCGTCTCTGGATAAATGCGTGCTGCTTGGGAGCAGAGAAAAGCTCGGAAGTTCTGAGTGTATATGTGCCATACATCTTGAAATGAACCAACTGCTTGATCCTGTCAAGGAGTGATGTGTGCACATTATTATTATTATGTGTGGGTGTGTGTGCGTGCCTAAGTATAAATGGGGAGTGGATGTACGTGCCAAAAATGGCTGCTCCCTTGGACGTTGAGACGGATTTTGGAATGGTTTGGCTTGCCGGGGGAGATAAATATTGTAAAGGGCTTTTATCCTTATATTGATATAATTAATACTTTTCTCTTTTATTACATTTTGTAGATATACTGTAAGAACATCTTTCGCCTGCTAATGGATCAAGACCTTGATGTGTCAACTGACAGTGAAGAGGAAAACGTTTTCATTACAGAAACCCCAGAACGGTCAGAAAGTGATTCTGATGATGAAGATGGGGAGCAGGAGGAGGCAGAGCCTATGAGATAGAAGGAAGAATACTCCCTCGCTGAGCTGGAACCAGCAAAAGATGTTGGTGCATCATCAGGGGACATCATAATGGAGGGGAAGGACAAAACAAAGTGGAGTAAAACCCCACCGGCAGTTACAAAAACCCCAGCCAGGAACATATTCAGACCTCCACTGAACAAGGCCATCAACTGTTTATCCGTCCATTCCCCTGTGACTGCATTCCGTCTCTTCCTGACCAGAATGCTGATTTCCATCATAGTGGAATGCACAAACTTGGAAGGAAGAAGGAGTAAAGGTGCAACATGGGTGGAGACCGATGAGACAAATTGAGGCGCTGATTGGATGTTTCATCAACCTCGGTGCCATAGGCCAAAACTTGATGCCAACAACACTGGTATGGGACAAAGTATATGGCAACAATTTTGTGTGATCCGTCATGGGAAGGAATCGTTTTCTGCAGTTGTCACAACATTTCTGATGTCATGACAAAGAAATAAGATCGGCTAGGAGGGCAGGAGACATTTTTGCTCCACTCCGCGAAGTGTGGGACATTTTCAATTCAAACTTGAAACGGCATTACTTGCCAGGACCATGCATCACCATAGATGAACAGCTTGTGCCGTGGATAGGGCGTTGTAAGTTTCTACAGTACATGCCTTCCAAAGCAGGAAAGCATGGCATTAAGATTTTCTAGTCAGCTGATGCGGACACATTTTATGCCTTAGAAGGCGAACCTTATCTTGGGAAGGAGGGCAGGGAAATGGGGAAAAATTTAGGCCGGAACGTTGCAACAAGATTGTGTACACCCTCCTTTGGTTTAGGTAGAAACATGACATGTGACAATTTTTTCACTGACATGAAACTAGCGGATTGTCTAGCAAAAAAGGGAATGACACTAGTAGGCACTGTTAGGAGAAACAAAAGGTTTTTACCTCCTGAAATTCCAAACAAGAAAATCCAAAAATATGATTCAATTTTCGGATTTCAGAAGAATGCTTCTCTTGTTAGCTACAAGTCAGGCAGCAAGAAAAATGCAATACTTCTCAGCACCATGCATCACACATTATCGGTGGATGACAGCAGAAAGAAAGTTCCTGGAATTGTCTCCTGCTACAACGCCACCAAAGGCGGTGTTGATGTAATGGACATAATGACTGCTGCCCTGTCTAATCGGAGATGTACAAAACCTTGGCCAATGCGACTTTTCTACAACATACTAGACGTGGCCAGCATTGCTGCACTTGTAATATTCAGGTGCAGGATGCCAGAGGACCCCACAGCCCACAAGGACAACCGTAGAGAGTTTCAAGTATCGATTGCACAGGCTCTGGTTGAAGGTCATGTTCGGCGTCGAAGTCTCCAAGCAAATCTTTCAAAGTCCTTTCTATTGAGGATCATGTTTTTGACTCGATCAACAATTTTCCTGCCTCACTTATATTGTGGCACTAGTGCTGGAGAGTGGAGTAAGGTATCAACTGAAGTCCTCATGTTTGTTGATTGGACACAAAATGTATTCACAGTGCACTCTGAAGTCCTGAGTGGTCAGTTGGTTTGATGTTGAGTGTGCATAATGGTCTTAATATTGGGTTAAAAAATATTACCAAAAAAAAATAGATATCTCCATTATAATTAAACACGCAAGCACATGCGCGCGCACACACACAACACATCCCATTTTTGAAAAAAAAAGAAAAAAATTATAAAAAGACAGTTTGTCACTGCAACTATGTGCATTGACAACATATTGTTTACATGTGCATGTGATCGCAATGACAATAAAGTGTCTTTTTAAAGTATTTTTTTTTCTACCCAGTTGCTATTAATAGTACATTGTATTAGGAACACACCACAGTAACACACCATGTGTGTCAGTAAAAATGCTATTGCATGTACTGTTATGTGGGGTAGTATCAGACCCCACGACGTACGGAGAAGGTGAGATGAAAAAACGCTATGTAAAATGTGGGGTCATGGCAGACCCCTCAACGTACGGGAATGGTAGTAAAAAGGCGACGTGCGGCGAGGGTTAATACTCTCGTCAAAGCAGTTCGATGTTTGAAGCAGCCACGATAACCTGTTTTGGAAAGAGTTTGTGAAAGAAAGAAATTTAAGTATTGGTGATAAAAATTATATCACTTTTTGTCATTTTTGTACTCACCTTGTGGCAGTGATATTATGTATCAATTATTCAGGGAGAAATTGTAAATCCTGTGTTTGTCTAGTAAAACTAAAGGCCTTGTAACTTTCTTTTAACATTTAGGCCTATCTAGATCTACATAGGCTACATGTCCGAGAGTGTTAATGCTACAGAAAAGAAAAGATACTAGATCTACATGAAATTAGAACACTCTTCTCTTATTTGCTTTTTTTATTTTCATCTTCAGACTGATTTCTAGGAGTGCCCCACATCATCGCAGTCACAAGACAAACCACAACAGAATGGCTTTGCTGCAGCTTAACAGAAGATTATGGAGGAACTGCCTGATGGCAACAGTAGTGCTATTGTCAATTTTCTCATTTCTTGCATTCACCATTTACACAACCACAGGAAATAATGAGCCAGAAAAGTTGGATAGAAAAAGAGACACCATGGAAGATAAGGTCACTCAGCTGAATCTACAGCTTAGGAAAAGTATCCAGAAAGTTGAGGAAGACATTAAGGTTACACATCAGCGTCTAAGATCAGGGATTCCCAAACACAATTTCAGTGAGACTCATGAATGGAATGTTTTAGCCCCATTTGGACAGAAGGAGGAAAACTACCTTAACAAGGAATGGGTGAAAGTTAAGCCAAATTATGATGTGCACATATTTTATTATCCATGGTACAAAAATGAGAAGGTTGATGGGAAATATTCCCACTGGAATCATGAGTTAATTCCTCACTGGAGTGACAAAACACGGACCCGGAAACGACATCATGTTCCGCCAGATGATATTGGTGCAAATTTTTACCCAAAGTTAGGGCCATACAGTTCAGCAGATCCTGCTATCATAGATGCCCATATGAAGCAGATAAGACTGTCAGGGGCAGGTAAATAGGCTTTTTTTTTTCCTTAACATTTTTTTTTCGTTTTCAAATATATCTAGGAAACCATGGCAAAAAGTGTCTTGTTTTAGTTTGTCTTTAACTTTTTTTAAAGTTTGATGAATTCAAAGAGAAGTTAAGTATGCAGAGTAACATTTATAAAACTATCATCCTGTGAAGACTATGATTCTTGAAGTAGATGTTTTGTCAGTTAACAATAAAAGCAAAACAGTGGGCAAAGTTTTTATGATCTGTCAGTTTATTTCCTTAAAAGAGGAAGTTGCATTTTCAACACGCATTTTATCCCATTCAACTTTCCCAAGACAAGAAACATTTAAAGCGTATTACATGAATGAGGAGATGTAAATCGAAGGGTGGCTATTAAATCAAAAGTTAAAATTGATGACATTTTGCTTGTTTTTGAACCCAGGCAAATGAATCAAGTAAAATTCTATGAACAGTACTGATAAGGTGGAAGCAAAATCAAATTTTTTATAAAAAAGGATGGATAATTCAGTTAGAATGGTAAAGTGACTAGAAGTGTTCAGAATGATAACAAAATGTTTTATTTATTCAAAACATAAATCAGGATGAAACTATGCTGAGCAGATGGGATGTCAGTCATACAAAACTTCTACATTTTCAGGAAAATACTAAAACAGGCTTTAAGTATTTGTTCTGAATCTACAAAATACTTAATCTAATAAAATATCTTCTTTTTCTGAATGTTGTGGTTCATTAGCTATTTCTGCATTTAATATGTTAGCTCCTATCTGTTTGCCCTGGCATGGGTAGTATAGTAGATCTCAACTATACCAAATGGTGGGGAAATGGTAATGGTAGGCTATTTTTGTATTACATACAAGTATGTATATCAATCACATGAATTAAGAGAATGGGATGGTATTTTTATGAAATGTTATTTCAGTAAAACTCTTAATGTAATTAGTTTTATATCTTTGGTAAGTTTAATATCTTTATGTCGAAATAGCTGAACTCTGCAATAAAAAGTCACAAAATATGCCGATTCTTTTTGTTTCAGCTCACATTTAAGGTACTTCCCTAGCCACATTCACAGACGTACAGATATTTATTTTATTGTTGCAAATTACGTATTCAAAATCTAATCACAGCTTGCCATTGTTCCTGTTTCACATATGGATTTCTTTCTTCAATTCAGGTGTCTTAGCAGTGTCATGGTATCCACCCCAACACGAACAAACATCAGAAACACCCGTTGACAACCTCATGCCTGCATTATTTGATGCAGCAGCTAAATATGATTTGAAGGTATTTTCTTCATACATTATGTGACTGTGGCAGAATGTCATAGTCAGGAATGTGGTTTTGGAGAGAGTGTTTCTCCCTCTAACTTATGAAAAAAATCAGGGGATCAATAGTTCAAAGTATGTTTAGAAATAATGTTGGGAATATAACTTCATGGTGTTACATCATACCCCTGGTATGTAACAAATGTGATGCTGGACAATATTTTGCAGCAATGACTCCCTATCATTGTCTCATACAGTCCACATTAAGGGGAGGTGATTCATATTCTTAACCATGGACTTGATTGCATTAGGTTTTATCCCATCTTCTTTGATAGGCCTAACACAATTTTAAAATGTGAATCTGTTAGTGTTTGTTGGTAATGTCAGCATAGTAGGAGATTAATGGTTGAACAGATCAATAAGTAATGGTATTTATGGATGTCTTAAGGAAGTATTACATGAATGAGGAGATGTAAATCGAAGACTATGAGGCTACAAAGATTTTTTTTTTGATTACTGAATTTACAGTTACTTTCAAGCCAGCAGAAATATGTACATACGTGTATACAGTTAGGGTTTCATTTGAAAGAGATTTGTACCTTTTTTTTGATTTGTTACTTTTTAGCCAGTGTGAAAGAAACAGATTAATATCATCTATTGAATGTTAAATAGTATAACTTGGTGTACGTATGGAACATATGCGATTACTGCAGTTTGCGGAGTGTAAGAGATTGATGAAAGTGGCAGTAAAACCCATTGGCAAAACATATATAATTGAAATTGAACCTAGGCATCTAGAGATTCCACAAACCACAGCTTTTGTCATTCCATTATTTTAATCTTCGTTGCAGATCGCTTTTCATATTGAGCCATACAAGAACAGGAGTGGACAGACATTGAAGGAAGTGGTTGAGTATGTTTATCAGAAGTATGGAAATCACACAGCTTTTTACCGCGCTGAATCACATGGCAGGAAACTTCCAATCTTTTATGTATATGACTCTTATCAGATCCAGCCTGAGCTATGGGCAGATGCTCTGGTAAAGGGGGGTAAACATTGTTTAAGGGACATGAAATTGGACGCAATTTTTCTAGGACTTTTGGTAGAGCAGGCACATTTTGAGCACTTGTCAGCATCTGGATTTGATGGCTTTTACACCTATTTTGCCAGTAATGGTTTTGTTTATGGCTCGTCATGGAAAAACTGGCCGGAGATCTCCGTAGAGGCGAAAAGGAGAAACATGATTTTTGTTCCTAGTATAGGCCCAGGTTATCTGGACACACAAGTGCGCACTTGGAATGGGAGGAACACAAAATTGCGGTTAAATGGCAGATATTATAAGAGTGCATTCCGGGCAGCCTTGGCTGTCAGACCACCTTACTTGACAGTCACATCATTTAATGAATGGCATGAGGGTACTCAAGTGGAGTCAGCAGTGCCAAAGACTATTAAGGGTTACAAGTATGAAGATTATAAGCCAAATGCGCCTGAGTTTTATTTAAATCTCACCAGAGGCTTTGTAGAAGAATATCAAAACATGACTCAGCCAATGAAGATCCATGAGCACGCTGAACCTTGAATGGGCATATCCAAATTTGCATGGATTTAATTACATTTTCCAGTCCCATCAATAGGTCTTGCAAAGTCAGGGATCATAGTATACTTGAAGGTAGCAAGTATAATACCCTCTTTTAGTACTGAAGTGGAGGAGTTGAATTTTACATGAGGTCACATTGTATACAAATATTTATAGTACCTATTTTCGTCTAATTTTTTTTAGCTCTCAACATGTCCTGAAAAATGATCATGTAATCCTAGAAAATCCTGGGAACAAAATTTCCAGACTGCTGCTGCAGCCGCGAAACTAGCTTTTAAATCTAGTAAGGCCTGTTTACACTGGTAGGTTTTAGGAATAGAAAAAAGGAATGGGGGACTGTGTGGGAAGAACTCTCCTGGCTTTCCGTCTTTTGATTTCCGATTTCCCCCTTCGAAACATGACCAAAACATACGACGTGCATCGCTTCTCATTCAGAAAACGGACCAGTGTAAACAAACAACGTTTCGAAGGGGGAAATTGGAAAACAAAAGATGTAAAGGCAGGAGAGGTTTCCACACAGTCCCCCATTCCTTTTTTTCTATTCCTAAAACCTACCAATGTAAACAGGCCTGAAGACACACATACGCTTGCACACTTTGCTCACAGTAAGTTCTGACTGTCATGAAAGATATAATAATCAGGATTTATTTCCTCCTGTAGGACACTCAATATTTATTTAACCCATACAATACCGCATATTTTGTACAGAGAATTGAATAATGATGAAAGAAAACTAGAATTGCAAAGTAAATAAAAAATCCATTTGATTGAGGCTTGTTGCTTGGGCATTTGGAAGCAGTGCAGTGGTAGACAAGAATTCACTCTTATCTTCCACTCCAGGCTTCTCGAAGTCTTGATTTTGAAAGTATTCCACAGGTTCGGACAGAAATGTGATACAAATATCTTTTTTACAATATGTGTACGTAAGTCGCTTTCTCACATTAAATTATGATTTTAAACTTTGGTTTCGGTATACTCACTGTTATGTTAAATCATCCCACGTAGGCTTGATCTGCATGTAGACGGAAATGCGTACATGTAACAATGCCATGGTATTTTTGTCAGCAAGCTTTTACAGCTCAGTTTCTATCTATATATAGATATCAGTTTTGGCAATATCCCATATGTTGAGGTGTGGCTACTCATGTTGCTTAATGGGGGAATACTATTTAAATCTATCAGGAACGAATGTTGGAAAAAATAACTAAGTGATGCTTAGTAACCTAAGAAAAACAACGTGCATTCATCTTGGATTTTCATGAGAGAGAGGGGGGAGTAATCTCCCTTTTTATTTACTACAAATGGTGTTAACATACATGTAACAACTAACATGTTGTGAAATTATTTAAGACCATAATAATTATTCAACACCCCCACTTGATCGAAAAACAAGTTCACCCTTTTACTCTTTAAGTTTATCAAAATACAACTTTAAAATTATTAAAGAAAAATAGTGCACTTGTCAAAAAAGGTTTTCTACCTTGAGGAATCAATGCAATTTTACATGTATAGAGGCTACCATAATAATAACATAATGCTTACATTAGTATACCTTACACATACATTGATAACATAAACAGTTAAAAACATACAATACCAAAACACAAACGTTTTAAGAAACTTGAACTGACTTGTCTTATTGAACATGATCTCAACTATATTATCCCTATCAATAGGATCAACACCAAAAAAATATAGAGACTTCACATCAGTCATTATATTAATATCATCAATTCAACTTCTCTGATGGTATTGGTAGTGGTAATAATTTGTCCAGAATATTTCAGATCTACATGTCTGCTTAGTCACCTTTTATGTTATCAACAGAAAATTATGGAAATAAATTTTTTTTAAAATCTTAACTGTAAGGTCTTATGACTCAATAATATGTAATTTCAAATCTATCAAAATACATAAAATTAATTAATAACACAATGTACATGCTGCAGATAAAGCACAGAGTACTATTACTGTTTCAAATGCATGAACATGAATAGCAAATAATTTGAACAATAACAAATCTGTATGCCAAAAATGAGTGTTTTGAACTTGTTCAGTTTGTGTTTGGTAGCAGGCTTTGTCATTACATCAGCCAACATCTCCCCAGTTGGACAGTATTTGAGTTCAAACCCTTTGTTCACTTCGGATTGAATGAAATGATACCGTACATCAATGTGTTTCGACCTTTGGTGTTTGATTGGATTGTTGGCAAGGGCAATTGTGCCCTGGTTGTCTTCGTAAACTATTGGCAACTGACCATCCTTAACCCCAATACTTTTCAAAAGCTGTTTGAGGGGTACATGACCTCCTGTACTGCAGCAGTAAGAGCAATGTACTCTGCCTCACATGTTGACAGTGCCACTATTTGCTGCTTCCTAGATTTCCAAGAAATCAGAGGACCATCTTCTGTCAAACTAAAACAGTACCCTGATGTGCTACGCCTATCATCAATGCTAGATACCCAATCAGAATCACTATAGCCTATAATTCTCAATCCCTTTTCACATTTTCTGTAATATAGGTCATAATGTGAAGTTCCCTTCAGATATCTTAAGACATGTTTGAGTGTTATCCAATGACATTGAAGAGGTTTTGACAAAAATTGAGATAAGTCTAGTAACAACCCATGATGTGTCAGGTCTAGTACACAACATTAAATAAATCATACTGCCCACAACCTCACGATATCTTTTTGAGTCGAATGGCTCACTTTCAGACCACTCAAATTTCTGTTCACATGGCGTACCTCTAGGTTTACAGTCTGACATCTCATATTTGTCAAGTATGCTTTGAATGTACCTTTGCTGATGCATCCTAACAAAGTCATGCCCTTGTTTAAAATCAATGCCCAGAAAATATGACAACTTTCCCATGTCTTTCATTTTGAAATTGTCCTTAAACATTTGTTTTGCTTCACTCAATAGATTCTCATTGGATGCACCAACAATGACACCATCAACCCAAAAAAGAATAACAATCATCTCATTTTCAACATATTTGGTGTACATACAGTTATCACTGGGTGATGGTACAAAACAATTTTGTGTTAGGAATGAGTGCAACATTTTGTTCCAATTCCTACCCGACTGTTTTAATCCATACAAGGATTTGTTTAATCTGCAAAATAATTGCTCCCCATTGTTAGCCTTAGCCTCAAAACCCTCTGGTTGTTCTAGGTATATCTCACAGTCAATTGGAGCATTGAGGTATGCAGTTTTAACATCCATCTGATGCAATATAAGATTGTTTTGTGCCGCAAGTTGCATCAAGACACGCACAGAGGTTAATTGTGCGGTAGGCGCAAAAGTTTCATGATAGTCTAGCCCTTCTTTTTGACTATATCCCTTTGCTACATAACGAGCCTTGTAGGATTTGGAACCATTTGCACTTTCTTTCATAGTGTACACCCATCTTCCCCCCACTGCTTGTTTACCATTAGGAAGAGGGGTCAGAGTGTAATTGTCATTTTCATTCAGTGAATTTATTTCTTCTTCCATTGCTTTCTGCCAATGTTCAGATTCACTTGATTGAATAGCTTCTTTGTAAGATTGAGGAAAACCTGAGAGAGTATAACAAAAGTCTACACTATTCATAATCTTGTCTTCAAATTGATAAATCTCATAATCAGAGAGATAAGAAGGAGGTTTCTTCTCTCGTTGAGGATATCTGGTGTTTCTTCTTTGGTCTATTTGGGGAATGTCCTCCCTCATTTGTTCTTCTGAAACAGGCGTACATTCTGACCGCTCTTCCATATTTGGAACATTTTCAATAACAGGGTTTTTGACTGATACATCATCTTCGTCATTAGGAGAAGTTTGAGTCTCCCTATCATTTACATCATAATGATTTGACACAAAATGTACTAATCTGCGTCTCATCACTTTTCCAGTGTCAGGAAAATACACCAGATTTGCTGGGCTGGATCTATCATAACCCACAAATATACCCTTCTTGCCCCATTCATCAAGCCTCTGCTTATGTTGTTGAGTGTAAGCATAGCACTCACACCCAAATACTCTCATGTGTGCAATGTTTGGCCTGCGGCCAGTCAATGCTTCCACTGGTGTCAGATTCACCCTTGCATTGAAACACCTGTTTCTTGTGTACACAGCTGTATGAACAGCATATGGCCACAATTCCTTTGGCAGCTTCTTTTCAAGAAGCATACACTTGCCCATCTCAAAGATGGTTCGCCACTGTCTCTCTGCAGTCCCATTTTGATGTGGTGACTAAGGCGCAGATCTCTCATGCCTTATCTGGTTTCTACGTAGAAGACCTAGGAAATCTTCTGAAGTAAACTCTGTCCCACTGTCAGTGTCACAACTCCCAGACTGGGAGATGTAATAAGTTATGACAGGACAACAATCACGAACGAACAAGTTTAACACTTAACAGAACAACCCATCAGACTCACACATTTATTTAAACATAATTATACAGATAATAGCGCAATTACATACATTATATTATTGAAATTAACTGCCGTACAACGGCCTTATTCTCACATGCACTCTTCCTCGGATCCACAACCCGGTAGTTACTCCTAAAGGCACTTCGGCCTGAGCCTCTCCCCTCAGGGTCTTAATAGCACATTAATAATTCACTGGCACCGCAGTCTCTCAATATCACCTTCCTATTGTCATACACCTTAGCATTCCACTAGCACCTCAGCAGGGCAATAGCACATTATCATTTCAATAGCCCATCAACATGGCAATAGCACATTATCATTTCGATAGCCCATCAACATGGCAATAGTACATTATCACATTCACGCTCATATCTACGTCCCTGTCCGTGGCCTGACTGCCACGACTTTATGTGCCTCTACTGTCCTGCACCGACAGCCTCACTTCTGGCCTATGTGTGGCCTCCGGCCCTATGCTGGCCTATCCCCTGTGCTCATCGAGGTGGCTCTTCGGCCCGTCCCCGACACCTACAAGAATAACATTACATTGGTATAATACCCTACCATTTCTATTCACTCCACCTCTCCTTACAACCCATGAAGCGTACACACAATAGTTCACCTTTCACTCACCAAACATCTTACGGTAACACACCTCCATCGGAGTACACAATACTCACTCGTGCTACAAATCCATGAACTCACTTTCATCTATCGCTCATGGCGCACATTGCTATATCCGATATCAAGGACTTCCACATTCCTCACATATACTTATTTACATCATGGTAATAGACGAATATAATATAATACATCAATCATAATTATCAATCAACGTTCTACCTACCAGTCATCACTGGAAAAAACACTCTCATCCGTCTTCCGACTGCTCCCCTTATGTTCGCCCGCTGGGCTCTTACTAGCGTCCGTTCAGTAGGACCTTCTAACTTGCAGTGATAGTAATACAGCGCTTTCGCCTCATTCAGACCCCCCCACCACTCACAACATGCACGCTTTAACTTACTTGTCTACGTGCGTTAATTTTACTCTCCTCCTTTCCCCCCGTAATTATTAACTATCGCTCACTCCACTCGTGAC
This sequence comes from Onchidella celtica, assembly GCA_963931925.1. Classification (NCBI taxonomy): domain Eukaryota; kingdom Metazoa; phylum Mollusca; class Gastropoda; order Systellommatophora; family Onchidiidae; genus Onchidella; species Onchidella celtica. The sequence continues at coordinate 37,276,025 of OZ007570.1, read as the reverse complement.
ATCATCCCCCACCCCAAAAAAATTAATGCAATTAATTTCAAATCGCATCAAGATGACTGTCAACGAGTGAGCGTGAGCAATACCTACATAAAAATGACCTACCAATGCCCCTAGCACATAAAATACCGGAATCAGGGGAAATTATGGGGATCAATATGCCCTGCACTATGCATATATGTATCACATCATCAATAGCTAACTAAACACACTACCTCATACAGAATCAAAAACCAATCAACCTATCAACCATTCTTCATATCATATTTATAATGTCAATATTTTAAAGTCGACTCATTCACACAGATCCTGTCAATGTTCCTGTCCTCCGATGTATAAGCTCCTGAACTCTTCCCCTAGGCTCGACTAAGGTAGTCGGCGATATGATTGCTGGTTCCTGGAATTGGTTGAATAACGAAGGTATACGGCTGCAAAGCCAATGCCCATCTAGACAAGCGTGGGCTGGACGAACGATTCTTCGACAAAAACGTTAGTGGCTTGTGGTCTGTCTGGATACAAAATTCTCGTCCCATGAGATAACGTCCTAATTTCTGGACGGACCACACAATGGCAAGACACTCCCGCTCTATCATTGAATATTTTCTTTCTCTCTGCAATAACTTCCTACTGACATAACATACAGGATGGAGACATTCGTTCTTCTCCTGTAGAAGACAAGCGCCGACACCAGAGTCCGACGCATCCGTTCTGGGGATAAAATTAGATCGAAAATCGGGTAATATCAGAATGGGTGACGATGATAATGCTGTCACCAAATTATCAAATGCTGTCTGACACTCAGACGTCCACTGGACCTTATCGGGTTGTCCCTTCTTAGTAAGGTCAGTAAGAGAAGATGACAAGGAGGAAAAATTTGGAATGAACTTTCTGTAATAATTTAAAATTCCCACTAAGCTTCTGACTTGTTTCTTTGTTTTAGGGATTTGCAACCCTACTAATTTGTCAATTTTTGTTACTTCAGGTCTCTGAACACCTCTACCCACAATATGTCCTAAGAATACTATCTCTGGACATGCCAAATCCATCTTTGCGGGTTTAGCAGTTAACCCAAAATGACGTAATCGTTTAAAAATTACTGTTAGTGTCTGAATATGATCAGACCATGTCGACGTATGACATGCTATATCGTCAAAGAATGACACGACATTAGGTATGTCCTTCAACACCAGTCTCATCAATAGTGCAAACGTCGCTGGCGCGTTTACCAACCCAAATGGCATGACCTTAAATTGGAATAATCCAATGGGCGTTTGGAACGCCGTGTATTGTTTAGACTCCTCAGTAAGAGGGATTTCCCAATAACCTTTCGTTAAATCTATCTTGGAAAACCACGTGGACCCGGCCAATGAAGCTATTAATTCCTCCTGAAACGGAATAGGCTCCCTATCGCCTACCGTAATAGTGTTCAATCTTCGAAAATCAATACAGAACCGCACCGATCCATCAAGTTTTTTCACGAGGACGATGGGTGATGAATACGGCGATGTTGATGGTTCTATCACATCTAACTTCAACATTGACTCAACTTCCTTTATAACTCTATCTCTCGAAGAAAAAGGCAGCGGATAAGGTCTAAGAAATACTGGCTTATCCGAAATCAACTTTATTTGGTGCTGGATCACAGTAGTGCGACCCGGCAAATCCGTAATAACATCCGGGAATGACGCTAACAGGGTCTTAAGTTCCCTACTCCTTGAACTCGTAAGGTCAGGGTTAATTTTTACGTCCCTGTAACCTTGTGTCGGAGTTAACTCCGGCAATTGAATTTGTAACTCTTCCTGCGCCTCGGTGTCGCTTACGTCACAGCCCAACTGGTCTACGACCCCCGTACAAGCAATAGAGAAGACAGTCTCCTCTGGTTTTGTCTGTGCACACAGATACTGTGGTCTCTCATAAAATCTCTGTAGCATATTAACATGGAAAACCTTACTCGTTCCATCAATGTGGATAGCGTAATCTACCTTTGAAACAACTCGCTCAATAACATAAGGACCTTTCCATGTCATCAATAACTTATTATGGTCCGTAGGTAACAACAATAGGACCTTGTCTCCTGGCTTAAAAATTCTCAATTTGGAACCTCTGTCTTTATAGTCTTTTGCTCTTTTCGAAGCAATACTAGAAGCTTCTTCTGCTATAGTGCGCGCTGAAGATAATCTTTCTCTTAAATCAACAAGGTACTGAAACACCGAAATCTGCTCATCGTCTCCCGATGATGGCGACGTCATCATGTCCCGAAGAACATCAGTTGGGCCCCTAGGACTACGACCATACATCATTTCAAACGGCGAGAATCCCGTTGACTCCTGCCGTACCTCTCTGTACGCGAATAATACTGCAGGGATATATCTATCCCAATCTTTAGGGCGATCAGCAGCTACCTTACGCAGCATCGACTTTAACGTCGAGTTCAATCTCTCGCACATGCCATTAGCCTGCGGATGATAAGGGGTGGTAGTGATGGGTTGTATGCTGAATAAGCGGAACAATTCCTTCATCATCTCCGAAGTAAATTGCGCGCCCCTATCAGACAAAATTTGTTCTGGTATTCCTACCCTAGCGAAAATTGCAAACAACGCTTCCGCGACTGCCTCAGACGTTATGGTCCGAAGAGGAACCGCCTCTGGCCATCTCGTAGCATTACATATGACCGTTAAGAAAAATCGATTCCCCCTATCGGTCGCTGGGTGAATGGGGCCAACAAGGTCTATCAAAACCTTTTTAAACGGTTCCGAGACCGTGGGGATCTTTTGAAGAGGAGCCTGGGGTGTACGCCCCTTATGCGTCGTCTTTTGGCACGCACTGCATGTCTTACAATACACTTGTACATCTCTGTGGATCGATGGCCAGTAAAAAATTTTAAGAACCCTTTCTTTGGTTCTAGCTATCCCCATATGACCCGCTAATGGGACATCATGTGCCAAATGCAATACTGTTGCGATCAGCAACGCTGGCACAACGACCTGCTTTAAAATGGAGGCCACCGTTACATACTTACGGAACAGAATGCCCGCCTGAACAACAAAGGAAGACGAGCCGTTCTTATATTTCCTCGTTTTCTCGGTTCGCGCTTCCCCAAAACATGGGTTTAATGATGGATCCTCCCTTTGTAATCTCGCCAAGCGCTCTGGCGTGATATCTAGGTTGACCGCTGGCGTCGCCAAAGGTCTAATCTTATCCTTATCAGCTACCTGTCGACGTGTTTCGACCGCGGCACAAAAGTCAATACCTTTTGATTGAGACCATGCCTGCACATTCTCCTCGGAAGGGGAAACTACCCGTGATACATTCCCAATGATGAGCTGGGCGCCTGGAAAACAACCAACGACTGCTTCGACTTCCCCGCTAAGGAAAGGTGTATCTATCACTATTCTTGCCATGGGTAATTTCTCAATGGCCCCCGAAAATTGGATGCACGGGACAGTCTCACCTGTAAGCTGTGAATCCCGAATGCAGTCCCTATGCACTCCCACAACGGTAGATCCTGTATCTCGTAAAACCGAGACCGGTTCGTCCCCAACAAACCCCGGATAAACCCTCAGACCACCTCCTGTATGACATGAATTTATAACGGGGATCTTTCTCCCACAAGGTAAAACACCGGAAGATAATAACTTCTCACAACTGGGACACTTAGAATACTGTCCGCCTCCGTTGTCCGATGTAACACACGCAGCCGCATGATGAAATTTATTAGGGGAACATGGACTGGAGTTACTGTCCACGTTCGCCGCTATCCTACCTGCAGGGCAATTCACGCTGATGTGATCTGCTCTTCCGCAGTTCCAACACTTCGCGGCCCTACACTCGCGTGAAAAGTGACCCACGCGTCCGCAAGTCCAACACTCCGCTCCCTGTGCTGCACTAGGCCTGGGTCCCCGTGACCCATCGCGACCGGAACTAAAGTCCCTATGCCGTCGGTCATCGGCAAAGGTCACAAACGCCCCCGGCCATTACCGCGACCTAGCCCTCCTGCTCGGTCAAACTTACCGGATCCATATGCCGGTGATTGGTGATAGCCCCTACGCTGCCCCTGGGCTTGCCCACTATAGGCACCACGCTGACGCGACCTGTCTTTATGTCCTGTCGGCGACCCCTCGACAACGGCGACGTACCCAGCATCTTGGACGTACGCCCTCGCCACAGGTTTGGACGGATGTGCCGTACGGTATGCTTCCGCCAACTTAGACGCCTCCTGCACCGTCGCGGGTTCGTTTTCTTTCAGGAAAGCCACCAGATCTTTATGGCACGACGCGTACAGCTGGTCACGGATCATTAGGTCTTTTAATTTAGTAAAATCCGCGCCAACATGCGCCAAGTCTACCCAGTTCGCGAAATATTCCGTTAATCTCGCGACGAAGGCAGCAAAGTAATCCCTGGTATCCGCACGTGCTCGCCTAAACTGCTCCCGGAAATATTCCTCGGTACGCGCAAATCGGCGAAGCAGCAAAGCCTTCAGCTTATCGTAATCTTGCACGTCTTCGCGCTGTAGCTCTTTAAAGTAGGTTAACGCTCGCCCCTGCAATAGAGACGCCAGGTACGTGGACCATAATTCCTTATTTTCCCCCCATTGCAATTGTGCGTTCAGTTCGAACCTGTAAAGGAAGGCGTCTATGTCGTCCTTCCGGTCGTCGAACGTAGGGAGCTTAATCCTAACGCCACCTTTATTGTGTACCTGCCGCTCAACTGTTTCTGTTGGCGCATTCTTTTTGATTTCCAATTCTGCGATCTTTACTTGCGCCTCTATCTCCTTTAACTTTAACTCCCTCTCCTGCTGCTGAGCCTCTAACTCCTTTAACTTAAACTCCCTTTCCTGTTCCTGAGTCTTAGCCTCTCTTTCTTGTTGACGCTCTTGAGCCTCTTTTTCTTGTTGACGCTCTCTATCCTTAGCACGCTCATCGCGCAAATCCGCCTGCTGTTCTTTAATCCAGCCGCGTAGCTCCTCTCCCTCCAGGCCAAGTTCCTTACCCAACTTCATTAGTTGTTGGAGTTCCGCCATTTCACAGATTTATGGTTACGGTGTATATTATGAAAACGGCTAACCTGTCGGTATGATCACTAACGACATGACCAGAGACCTGAGATCACACCAGATATAACAATACCCAATTGTCTCAAATACAATTCAGAAATTTACCTACTTCCTAACTAATTCTATATTCAATAATTGTATAGCACTATTTATAATAAAAAAGAGTAGAAAAGACAAGAATAAGGAATTTCAGTAGAAGGACCACAAGTACGTCAAGGACAACGAACCAGACTAGGACAAAGACCTAAAAAAGAAAATATAATGGAAAAAAATGCAACCTAACTACGCCGATTACACTACAAGGTACGAACAAGAACAGAGTCTGAAAAAAAGAACGTATCTACAGATAGGTAGAAAGAGGGACAAGAGAATACGTCTTCCTGCAGAACAGAGAAGATATCTACGCTACAACTAAACACTAACAAAGCCCTACAGTCTGTTCACCGTGATGAACGAAGTTCCAAGTTTATCACACCTTTTTTTTTAAAGGATAACTAGGTTCAACACAGCAAACGAAAACAGCAAAAACAGAGAAAAAGACAGATTAAAGGAACAGCCCCCAATCCAGGGTACAAAATTTCAGTTTCACTTAACTTCGAATTTTGAGTTTAACTCCTCCCCTTAATCGGAGCTCTGGCCGCTTGACTCCTCAGGCTGGCACACACACTCTGGAAAGTTCAAATACACATTAGTACATATTCATAACAGTACATGCATCAATACATATTCATAAATATACATAAATCATACCATCATGAAATTTCCATTCATCCCACGAACAAAGACAGCACAAATTCCTACCACAAGATAAGTATTACGTGGACAAAAACTAAAGTAACAAATGCCCACTGAAAAATCCCTACTAACTAACTACAACTAAATATTACGAAAATGGACGAGTCACAACGGACGAGCCCCCAATGTCACAAATCCCAGACTGGGAGATGTAATAAGTTATGACAGGACAACAATCACGAACGAACAAGTTTAACACTTAACAGAACAACCCATCAGACTCACACATTTATTTAAACATAATTATACAGATAATAGCGCAATTACATACATTATATTATTGAAATTAACTGCCGTACAACGGCCTTATTCTCACATGCACTCTTCCTCGGATCCACAACCCGGTAGTTACTCCTAAAGGCACTTCGGCCTCAGCCTCTCCCCTCAGGGTCTTAATAGCACATTAATAATTCACTGGCACCGCAGTCTCTCAATATCACCTTCCTATTGTCATACACCTTAGCATTCCACTAGCACCTCAGCAGGGCAATAGCACATTATCATTTCAATAGCCCATCAACATGGCAATAGCACATTATCATTTCGATAGCCCATCAACATGGCAATAGTACATTATCACATTCACGCTCATATCTACGTCCCTGTCCGTGGCCTGACTGCCACGACTTTATGTGCCTCTACTGTCCTGCACCGACAGCCTCACTTCTCGCCTATGTGTGGCCTCCGGCCCTATGCTGGCCTATCCCCTGTGCTCATCGAGGTGGCTCTTCGGCCCGTCCCCGACACCTACAAGAATAACATTACATTGGTATAATACCCTACCATTTCTATTCACTCCACCTCTCCTTACAACCCATGAAGCGTACACACAATAGTTCACCTTTCACTCACCAAACATCTTACGGTAACACACCTCCATCGGAGTACACAATACTCACTCGTGCTACAAATCCATGAACTCACTTTCATCTATCGCTCATGGCGCACATTGCTATATCCAATATCAAGGACTTCCACATTCCTCACATATACTTATTTACATCATGGTAATAGACGAATATAATATAATACATCAATCATAATTATCAATCAACGTTCTACCTACCAGTCATCACTGGAAAAAACACTCTCATCCGTCTTCCGACTGCTCCCCTTATGTTCGCCCGCTGGGCTCTTACTAGCGTCCGTTCAGTAGGACCTTCTAACTTGCAGTGATAGTAATACAGCGCTTTCGCCTCATTCAGACCCCCCCACCACTCACAACATGCACGCTTTAACTTACTTGTCTACGTGCGTTAATTTTACTCTCCTCCTTTCCCCCCGTAATTATTAACTATCGCTCACTCCACTCGTGACAGTTTCATTTTTCTGTTTCAGAAAATAGACAAACATTGCACCAGAAAAGTCACCTGTAAAGGTAATGGCATACTTAAAACCTTCATGTGAGTTTGGTGTGATGGGACCTGCAAGGTCTGTATGCACTAACTCTAAAGGAGTTGAAACACGCTCACGAGTAGACTTTTTTCTTTCATTTGTCATCTTTCCTTTCACACATGTCTCACACTCTCTTTTTGTTTTATTTCCCACCACTTTCATGCCATCAACTACATTCTCAAGTTTTAAAACACCATCAAAGTTGCAGTGACCTAGTGTCTCATGCCAGCTCATTAAATCTTGTGAAAAATGCACTTTATCACCATCAACATTTGAGACATCTGAGCATAAGTAATACAGTTTGCCTTGCTTCAGGATTGGAAAACTCATTGTCTTATCATCTGTCACTAACTCTGATTTATCTTTCCCAAAACTGACACTTCCTCTATTTTGGGTGGCAGCCTGGACAGAAAAAATGTTCTGTGGAAAGGAGGGCACTAAAAAAGCATCACTTAAAGTGACATTAACGGAATCTCCGTTAGAATTCTTTATTTTTACTTTTGCATCCCCTCTTGCCCCAGCAACACTGATTCTGTCCGCATTTGCCAATTCTATTGTGTGTTTCTCTTGAGTAAATGTGTGATCAAAAGTCGAGAATTTACTCTTGTCGTTAAGAATGTGTGTTGTTGCACCACAGTCAACTAACAAATCTGCTTCACAGTCACTGGCACTATATCTAAAGCTTGCCTTAAAAGCGAATGAATGTTCTTCAGTGCTATCTGTGTGAGCACTCTCTGCTGACTGACTGACTTTGTCTTTGGTCTTCAAAGAGTTCTTAAACCTGCATGCCTTATCTGTGTGATTGTTTTTCTTACAATAACTACACCACATTCTTCTCTGTTGTCGACAGTTTCTGGAAAAGTGGCCTGGCTTCCCACAGTTGTAGCACGTAGGGCTCGGTTCATGCTGGTACCCTGTTGTTTTGGGAATCGCACCGGTGTGTGCACTTGTTGCACCCTGTCTGCATCTGGTACTGCCACCACTGGTAGATGGCCCGTACGAAGTCTTAAGGATAGAATCTTCATCATGTTGTCTTGACTTCTCTGTCTCTTCAAAGCTTCTTAAAGCTATCTTAAACTCTGATATGGACTGTTTCTTGTCACTCTGTGTGATGACTGCTATAAAAGATTGATAACAGTCTGGTAGCCCTTTTACAATCATAGCGATTATCAAACTATCAGAAATTGTCTCTCCAGCGCTTCTCAGAGCAGCAGCTGCTGTTTCTGCCCTTATGACGTATTCTGTCACAGTCTCTTCTCTTCTTTTTACTAGAGATGTTAGTTCGGTGTATAACGATATTATTCTTGGGGTGCTGGACCCCGCATAATGTTCTCGTAGGATGTGTAGTGCTTTCCTTCCACCACCAGCTGCGTCTCTCATCACCAAGGAAAGGCTTTTATCGTCCAAGAATTGGATGAGCTCTGCATATGCCTCAGCATTCTTCTCATCATCTACTTCAACATTCCCACCTGCATCTACCGTGTCTTTCAGTTTCTGCAATCTCATGTAGCCTAAAAATTTCACTTCCCACTGTTCATAGTTGGTTTCATCCCCATTGAAAAGGAGGTGGTTAAATTTTGTGGTGCTGGGCCCATAACCTGTTGAGTTGTGGCTACTCATGTTGCTTAATGGGGGAATACTATTTAAATCTATCAGGAACGAATGTTGGAAAAAATAACTAAGTGATGCTTAGTAACCTAAGAAAAACAACGTGCATTCATCTTGGATTTTCATGAGAGAGAGGGGGGGGGGAGTAATCTCCCTTTTTATTTACTTCAAATGGTGTTAACATACATGTAACAACTAACATGTTGTGAAATTATTTAAGATCATAATAATTATTCAACACCATATGTTCAAACAGAAATTTGGCACGATACTTTTTTGTAATTTGTGTACTTAAGACACCCAATTATGACTTTAAATTTTTTATTTTTTAATTCTGACTGTGTGAAATCATCCTGTGCTGGCTCGATATACAGATGGCTACGCAATTTTTGACAGCATGCTCTTAATGCCCAGTTTCAACTTAAACATTCAAGAGGATACACAGGCTAGCCCATCATTACAGGTGGCTGAGACATTAATTAACTGACTGGTTGACTGAGATGTCATTACGTCATGAGCATCGTTCATTCTTCCAGTTTGATGATAAAGCTAATTTATTTGGTGATGGACATCTAAAGGATCAAACTATTGTTATTGTAACACAATTTTATCAATTTCCGTGGGAAATCTGATATCAGCTTTTAAAAGTTCGTTTGTTGTACATGTTACAATCCATAAATAAAGCATATTTATCTTAATGATCAAATTGCAGTTTTTTTTAAAATACTATTTTATCAATTTCTATGGAAAATGTGGTGTCAGCTTTTAAATGTTCATTTGTTGTATGTTACAATCCATATTTCATTATCTCATATTTCCCTGTGAATTTGAAAATTCATTGTTTTATGTTTTTTGTCAATTTTCTTGTAGATCCCCAGAGTGTCATGATCACATTAGGATCATAAATGCCGTGCTAGGTCACGACGTCAGTGAGTTAATTTTTACGATCTTGTTGCTTATAACCAGCGTAATTTGTCCTTGAGCTGTTCTCGTGAACAGTTTGTTTTGAAACACCTTTTTTTCTGATGGATGGACAGAAGGAGGGGCGAGATAGAATAAATGTATAGCTAGGAATGACAGAGCAGTTCTCGACCCCGTAATTTTGATTAACATAGATAAGGGGCGAGTAAAGGTAGTTTATTTAGACGCTTAGTTGGCGTTCGGAAATTCGTGCATAAGAGTAGGAAGCACGGGGTTTGAAGATTTTAGTAGTTAATGTTTCGCATTTTAAATTTTGTCTAGACCGTAAAATTGACCTTGATTTTGGCGCAAGGCCATGACAAGCATAAATTAATATTGCAGGCTGAGCTGAAGCGTCTGCACCAATCAAATGTATGAATCTGGACGGAAGGTCGAGACATAGCTTTAGTATTTAAACCCGTGCAGAGCTTAGATAGAGGCCACATGTAGACAATCCATTTACGAGGTGGACGGCGATAGTCCTCAGCCAGATGAGAGACATAGAGACGCAGTTGAGCAGTCCATATTGTGAGGAGCGCCATGATTTAAAGCTCCAGAGCCTAAGCTACTTGGTTTGATATAAACCCACAGCGTTTACATCCAGCGCTCTCACTCCCAGTGAGGGCCCCATGGTGAGAGTCCATACTAATTTGTAATGATGAAAGTGAACCGTTCTACTTACTTTTGAAGACAGTTTCAGAGCTACCGCCAGACAACGCATGGTTGTACAAGCATTCTCCATGGCGTGTCTAGAGGAAATGTCCATATCATAACATGTCTCATTGAATTAATAGAATTTAAACTTATATCCGTCGCCACGTGCGCGGATTCTATTTGGCATATAACTCATATGACCTGCAAGTAGTTAGAGTGAATAAGTTAGTCTTTATAGAAAGCTGTAGTTTCATTAGTTAGATTCAGTTGCCTTTGAATTGATATTTATATTTATAATTATATTTGTTACATTAATTCCTGTAATTAAACTGCCCTACAGTTCTGCTAAAAATCAAAGCAATTGATTTATTTAGTTTTTAGAGTGCAAGTATTTTTTTTTTGTGTGTTCGTCGATTGTGGGAGGGGACCTCGAAAGAGTGTCAGTCGAATTCTCCCCATCTAACCCACATCGCGACACAGAGCACATTTTCCTTATTTGTTTCCATGTTTTTAATGTTCAGTGCACTATCAAATGGTGATTTTTTTATTTTATTGTTCCCCACCATCAGTGAATATGCATTGTGATATTGTGGGTCATATTTCTTAATGTTTAAGATAATTTAAGATTTGTGTAGGATTTATTCATGACCTAAAGTGAAGTTCATATTTTCTGTTTTACAGCAGTTCCAATCAGTGTTCAGAACATTTCCAGGTATTCAGCATCATTTTCGGGGATGGGGGGGGGGGGGGGGGGGGGAGGGGAAGAGTCAAGTTTCATGTAAAGAATATTATTGTATGATGCGTTCAAAATGAAATTACATTGAAAATGACAGTTTTTTAATCCTTGATACAGTAAAGACTTTGTCTGTTTGTTAACTTCAACCTTATCTCACAAGCACTATAAATAGTTTTCAAATAAAAATTTGCTTCAGTATTACTGTCAACATAGCAAACATTGTTGTTAGAATAATTTTAAATAAGTTGAACCCCATTGAAAGTGATGTGAGAAAATATATGGCGAGCAACAGTGATTATATGGCAGATAAGCATGAAAGGCTGGTCAGAAGTGAAGGATACAGTTGGGTTCACATGAATAATGGTACAGATATGATGAGAACTTGTATACAATACACTAATTAGTGATGATTTTGTGTGTGTTTGTTTATTGACAAAATGTGAGGCCCATGCCTCATGACAAATAACTGGCTTGTCTTTTTGTTCCTGTGTTGTTGTTGTTTTCTCTGATGGTGGCAAAATTTTTATCACCTAGTTGTGTTCAATGTTATCTCTATCTTCAACATCTGGAAAAATAAAGTTATTTGTTTTTTTTTGGGGGGGGGGGGGGGGGGGGATTATCTCGTGAACAATACTTCATAAGTACAGTTGTCAGTGACACGGACACTGAGCACTTTTGCAGTATTAGAAGAATATTTTGCTGAGTTAGAATTACATAATATAGAGACCCTCAAGACATCATCACACAGCAGTTTGACCACAATAATGTTGTCTTTGGCTGTCGTTTCTGTTGGCAGATCATTATTCATTACAGAATACTCTTCACTCTGATCCTCTTGTTCTTCCTCCTCAGTTGAATTTTTTGTGACAGCCGAGTTTACAGTTGTTGTTGTTGTTTTTTTAATGTTTTGTCTTAAAATAAACAAGAAACCCATATAGTGTTAGACTGGGTAGAAATGTCGTCAAAAATACTCTGCTTAAAAGTCTGTTACAATCCTCTCCGTTATCATTGAAAATGATTTAGTCATGGGGATGTTCAGTTATAAGTTTCTTGTTTTTATGCATGTGATTTAAAAAAAAAAAATTGGGGCGGGAGGGGGGGGGGGGGTAATAATGTGATTGTATTATGTCATTTGAACTTCTGATTCAAGTCAAAGATGATGTCATGTTTTGTTGGAGGAGAGGATTTGATATTAGAAATTTGTAACTGTTTAAATAAATTTGAAATATCTTTGACCACAGATACTTATTATGAATGTGTCATGGAGATGAATGGTGATGAATGAAATCACTTCGTTACAGTCATTCCGCAATTGCCTAAGTCATTTTTTGGTGCTTTGAGATGTAATGCTGACCTTAATCAGACAGTCACGTGGCGCTGTTCAACAGTTAGATACATTGTTCTGTTTCGGTGACTCGTGCATTTTTAAACAAAAGCCCACATCCATCTAAATCACCATTTTAGATTTGTTAAGAGAACGTAGTCGAAATACAAAACCAAATAGAGAAAACACCGAGTTGTCTACACTGTTTAAATAGCTTTCTATTGAGAATACTACGCTCCCCTAACAACAGCTAGCACTATATTCGAAGTAAACAATTTTCTTTTGATTTTCAAGAAACACCAAAACATGAGCAGTTGTTAAACAGTTGTGGCCATGACGATTTATTGTAAATTATAAAGCCAATTCAGTTGTGATATTTAATCTCACTATAAAGTATAATTGAGCTAGAGGCTGAACCTGTAAGCAGCTAAAACTTCGCGACTACGCCATAAAAAATTATGAAACTTGGTGTACTGCATCAATTTTTGACGAAGAGCTACGTGGACTCATTCATTTTTAACAAAAGTCACTCTTTACTATTATTTATATTTTTTAAAAATTGAGCCACAGAAACAGAGACGTATTTTCATGGGATAGAACCTAAAAATGTGACCAGAAATTGTGCTCTACGTCACAATTTACACAGTGCCGGCCGAAAGTCAAAGCAATCATATCTGTGTATTCCTACTTGCGCTCTATTCTATTAGACAGTGCATCTAATCCAAATGCTGCTTATAATGTAGCCTAGAGCTAGAATATTGTTAGGCTTCCTACAAAGAATCTGCAAGATTTATCTTGCGCGGTCGGCTAGTAAAGATAAATTCATCAGCAATATTTCGAGAATATTATGTTGTCCTGTTTGCGAAGACGAAACATTTTATGTTAAAATCGTGCATTGTGTGAGCTATAGAGAAGATGCTACACAAAAAGCTGTTTTGTGCTGACGAGCATCACTGAAAGAAACAATTATTAAATGAGTTCAGGGGCAAGAACTGATGAGTTCAAAATCTCCAATAACAATACTAGGCAGGATCTATGCGTGAAGTTTCTCTGAGAGAAAATATTTTTTAATCCTGTCAAAGAAGTTCTGACGCACTAATAATCTTGAAGTCTGAGATTTAGAATATAATAATTCATAAATGTTTTCACATATTAGTTACCACTAAAATAATTATTTTCCAATAAAACAACCATTAGTGTTTATAGTCAGTGAGAATACAGAAATTGACGTCAATTGCAGTGTGCCGTGATACTGTTTTTATTTCATGTGGTTATCAATTTAATGTTTTGAATATATGTAGTATAATATTATATAATGATGTTGATATCAGTATTGTGTGGAGACAAATTACATATATCTGCAAAATCATGTTAAGTACTTGACAGAAAGTAAATAACTATCAGAAGCGGAATATTGAGATACTCATCAGATTCAAATTCATTATTATGACATGATACTCGCCTCCATTAAAATGTTTAACCTTATCTTCAAATGAGAAATTATGATTAAAGAAGTTAACTTTTGTCTTCGGGAAAGCTTTCAATTTCAAAGACAAAACATATAATGAACTTAGGCAGATTTTTTATGTGTGTGGTTCCATTGTAATCTTCATAAAATACCTAATAATTATTGACGTGTCAGCAAAAGAAAAAACAAATTAAAGGTAGGGTTTTTTTAGTATGTCTTCAATAAGATGTCTATTCCATATTTATTTGTTTTTCCTGCATTCGCTGATTGTTTTTTGCAGTTACTATGTGTTATAATATCAGTTTCTCACATTGGGTTTTCCACCTACCGGGTGGTCCTTTCTCACACACCTCGTCCTTCAGGGCCAAGGTCGCAAAGGAGCGGCAATCTTACCTAAAGATTCCGCCCACACGTCTGGCCCTTCCGGCCAGCTTGACCATCCTTGGTCTCGCCCACTTGTTTGACCATCCTTATAAAAAGACCATGGGTGCACGTGAGTGAGTTAGTTAGATGTCTCGGCCCTAATTGGGTGTGTTTCGGTGTTAGATACAATTTCAGCCTTAAAAGAAAGTATCACTCTTGTTATGAACTGTGGTTACTGAATTAGTAGAGAATAAATTTAATGCCAAGCGAGTTGCTCAAAATTTTTGTGTTTGTTTTATTTTGTTCAAGAACATTAAATCCTCTCTCACATCACATGCATGTGTAGTCAGGGGCGAGGCTTCCTCATAATCAAATAATCAGTGATTACCCTTCGAATATTAATTTTAGAATTACTACGCTTTTCAGATCGAGCCCAACTCCAAGTCCATTTAGTCAGTTCAGCATTCTGTTCGACCTCGCTATTTTGGGTTTGTTATAGTCTAACACCCCTCATCGAAAAACATCTTTGTAGGGACTTACACCATATGAACTGGTCCAAAATCAGTGATTAACAAAGACGAAGAAGACTTGACTACACCCAGAAGCTAGCTTGAGCATAGCCTGTATTCGCCGAAGTGGCGCCGCAGACAGCAAAATAGTGGGGGCAAAAAATAGGATCATAATCAAAGTTTGACCCGATTTTACGTACCTATGCAGGTTTTTCACTATGCGGTCGTTTTCATCCCAATCGAAAGGTAAAGAGTAGAGTGAAAGAGTTTGTGTGGATTTTTGTTTGTTTGTTTGAGGTAATCTAAGAATAATTTACTCTACGCACAGCAAGAGCTATCAAAGCCTAATAAAAAGTTTAGATCTAGATATAACTATGATCAAAATCAGTAGAACGTATTATGAACATCAATTCACTTGATAGGTCGCTCGAACCTATACCGCAACGGCAGATAGCCACTTCTCCGAGATCGCTACACATTGTTGTGTCACAGAGATGCCAGTTAAGCACTTTCTGCTTTTCAATATTAATGGGTCTTTTTCGAGAAACTTTATGAGATGGTAGAATAACAAAATCTCTGACTATGAATATGAGAATGAAAACTTGCCGTTCAAATTATATTTTAAAAAATGGATGAAAAATATGAGTCTATAAATCTGTTAGTATGAATGAATGGTATTTTCAGATTAGTTTGGCTTGTAAATTGCTGCATTCCTGTCCTGTTGACAAGAATAGTCCGCTCTTTAGATTTTGTCAAAAACAGGCAAAAAGAAAAAGTTGTATGTTGCAAAGTCCCGCGTGAAAAATAAAACCCAAACGATACAAAGCAAACTGAAGAGAAGACAAAAAATGTTCTAATTTTCGGCTTTCGCCTTTATCAAGAACAAAAACAAAAACAAAAAATGGAACAGAGAAAACAATTGAACATATTTATAATCTTTAGATTTTGCAGTGCCGAGCACCCGTTTCATTGTTTTAGTCCCTGCATTTATAATTGTGTAAATATGATGAAGCGATACGTGCTATTATAAGGATATTACTAGCTTAAACTCTGATTACCCTCTGCAGAGGGCCACGCTTCGCCCCTGTGTGTGGTGATTTTGAATTAATGGGTAAACTGAATTGAGTTTTCTGAAAATTCACCCCAGGCTCACTAGTCTTTTTCTGCCCATTACAATACAAACGAAACATTGTAGCTTACTCATTTACTGTTTTGACATGGGTGGTGGGGCTAGGGATGGGGGAACAATTTACGATAGGACTGTGTTGTAATTCAGAATATCCTTATGCGCGACGCGACATTCAGTCGCTCGCGATCGTCGCTCGAGACCAGTCGCGCGAAATGTATCCTTATGCGCTAAGATTCGCTGACGAAAATCCGGGGTCAAGCGATGTCGCTCGATCGCTCGAGTCAAAAGTGTCTCCTTATGCGCGAGCGACGTCTCGTCGCATGTCAAGTCGCCATGTTTGACTTTTTTCTTTGCGAGGATAGACCCAAGACCCACTACGTCAGGACGGTGCAATGAGCACTTCCGTCCGCCGAATCAGGAGTTTCTAAAAATAGTTCGGCGCGCACAATCATAAACACAGGCATGCTGTCATTACATGCGATTCGTCGTTCTTGTTGATCTTGGAGAAAATCCTGCACCCTATTTGTAATTACTGCTGATATAGACAATTATCAATCAAGACATTTGACACTAGTGGCTGTAAAAGAATATGATGGTAGCACAGGTGGAGGCTGGCAAGACCTGGCACAGCCTTGATAGAGACTGTATATTTTTTTCTGAAGCTGTTTTTCCAAACAGACATTGCAAAATGCTAAAGACAAGACAACATAGCCACCACTTTCAAAGCAAGTTAAAACATCTACCTCGCACACTCAAGCACAAGTATTCCAAATACAACTGTTGCACACCGGATGATGTTGTTAATTTGTTCCTGACAATTCGACTGCATCACCGGGTCAGCCTAGGAAATAGTACATCAAAACAGAAAATTTCAGGATAGAAACTTGGAAAACTGAAGAAACTGCAACATAAGTAACACTTTCTTCTTCTTCTTTCGTTCACCAAATCTAAATCTGCAGATTTGTTCTTTTAAGAAAATCTATGGCTTTCTGCAGTTGTGACAGAGCACCATAGAGTTTGACATTCAGGTCGGTGGGTTTGGGCCAATATGTTTCCCGTAGTGCTAAGAGGAGTATGCAGTTCTGCAATATAATGCTCTGTGTTTTGAGGAGACTGGCTGCACTCACATTTTTATGGCAGATGTTCCTATTTCAAACTTTGTGGACATATAGTGGTGGAGCCTATTGTGGCCAGTTCTTAGTCTGAACAATATCACTTGATCCTCTCTGTTCAGGAGATGATATTTATCCTGTTGGTTTATTTTGCTGCCGTCTGTTGTTTTTGATGAGGTTTTTCTTGTTATATTAGTTTAAGAGGCACTGTGGCTGCTCCAAGCCAGAACCCTCCTTGGCCAGTTGGTCTGCTTTCTCAATGCCTGGCACTCTACAATGTGATGGTACACAATGTGATGGTATCCACTGTATGACTATCCTGTTTCGATTTCCAAGGTGCGTAAAACATTTCTTCAAGTCGTTAAGCTTGCCAGCTTGAAGGGCAGTAACACTTTCAAATTTCATTATCATCAGAATATTACGGATGGAATTTGGTGAGTTCTTGTTGTTTTTTTTAATCGCCTATCTGGTCACTTTTCCTACTTCATTACCCTTTTTCTGCTACCCTGGTTATCTCTACATTTTTCCGTAAAATTATAAGACGTAAATTTCTGGTCTGATGTATGTGAGAACTTCATTCGAAGTTTGCATTTTATACCCATTTATTTGTTTTAGACATTGAAATAATCGCACATCTGGTCTCTTTTCCTACTTCATTACTCTTGTTCGGCTACCTTGGTTATCCCTACACAAATTCATAAGATTAGAAGATGTACAGTTCCCCTATGGTCTTGTGTATGTAAGAACTTCATTCAAAGTTTGCAGTTTATACTCATTTATTTGCTTTAATCATTAAATCAATTATTTGAATAGATGATCTATTGTACCGTGGCGTAGTGGGTCTTGGGATAGACGTTCAAGATGTATGTAGTGCAAGGAAAAAGTACTACACATGGTGCGCACAATGAATCAGCACACGCAAGATATTTCGACCAATGGCTATGCTTTAAATCAGACACACCTCCAGACAGTCTGACGCGACCACCTAGCCGATCGCGACATGACTTGATCTCACGCGATGGTCGCTCGAGACTAAACGACGCGACCGAGACTAAACGTCGCGTCGCGTATAGGGAGATGGCTTCTCACAAATCTCACTCGAATAATTTTGGAGCGACAACAATCGCGAGCGACTCAATGTCGCGTCGCGCATAAGGATACGTAGGCTTACATGATTGTACATACAGTGCAATCCTAATATCTCGACATCAGTGGGACCGTCTGACTTGTGTCGAGTAAAGAGAAAGTCGAAATAGCAGATTTAGTAGTAGAAGGGGGGGGGGGGGGGGATCAAACATCACCATAATGGAAAGTGTCCAATAAAAATAACGCAGTTGTGTCCCTTTTTCTTTATCGGCATATTGTCATCCGTTCTTCCAATATCATTGTTGTGCGGAGCAGTTGCCTGGCAAAGATTTGCCCATATCGGAGAAATGCCGTAGCTATCAAATGCGCAGTGCTTTACTTTTTTTTTTAACCTCGACCTGACTGTTTCTTCAGAAGAAGTGATGATACCGATACACACTCAGTACGGCAGTTAACCGAGAGATTTAGGTCAAGGCCTAATATCAACGGCACACGAATGTTTTGTGGGGGAAAAAAATTACTCAGTCTGTAGTACTACTAGTACTCTGTACTTTTACTGCCGTACGCTTATGCAAGGTATTCCATACTCGCGTTACTGAAGCTAAGGGTCATCCTCTGTGTCCGCACACCAACTCTCCTACCCATCCCCGCCAGCACCACAAAAAGAAATAAAGAGGTCTTATATTTGGGGAGTTGCGTGGCCATTTTTTGTAGCTCAGGAGTACTCTAGTGCACTTGTTTTGCCACGGTCGGGGAGAAATTTGTCGATATAAGAGGAAAGAATGGAATAACATGTCGATTTACGAGGAAATATTTAGTAGTATTAAAGAAGGAACAGGTTGGGATTTAAAAATTGTGTCGAGTTACCCAGAATGTCGAGATAAGTGGATGGGACTATACTTGACAGCGGCAAGTAAAAGGGAAGGCGTTACTTACGTTCGAACAGTGACTCATAGTCATAGCCTTACCAATTCAGCCCATGGTAAACAGGCAAAGCACGCTGTTCCATTTCTGTCGGTCCGAGTGAAGTATCTGGGCAGCTCAGTCGATGGTGTGACGCAAGTAGTCGAGATCTGGACACCAAAAGAACCCAGAATTAGAAATAACAAGGAATGAACGTCACGAACGCAAGCCAATTCAAGGGTAAAAATACATTGTATTTTTCATTGTTGTTGTTTACAAACAATGAGAGAGAGAGAGAGAGAAGAACAAAATGAAACCTGTGTAAATAATTGCACACAATTCATTGCTTTGATCAAATAAAACTAAGTAAAATTTTGAGCAACATTATCAAGCAAAAATCATGCAGCATCAAATTTAGTTTTATCGACACCTAATATTGGTTATTATTAATGTTATTACATTTTGAGACTCAGAGTCCAAATTTGTTTCAATGGCTTAAACGGCACTGGGCTTGTTTTGAATTTCTAAATGGTTGCTGAAATAAATCTATTTAAATGTTGCTTATTCCTCATGTAGCCTTAATGATTCCAAAATGTTTGTTATCACGATCACGGTAGAAAATCGTGATTTAGCTAAGAAGGAATTTAATGGAATATTTTTGGCACACCTGTGGCAAACGTGCCAACTATCTTGTGAAAAAACCAGTCAGCTAAAAAAAAAAATGGCTTTGTTTTCAAAAGATTATTTTATTGGTTGCCATTGTGGGTGCGGTATGTTGACGCAATTTGAAGAGCGTTTTACCAGAATTGCTCGAATTGAGGAAAATACCCCCCCCCCCCTTTATTTTTAAAAATTCCTTTTTATTTTGGGATGTTTTCTTAAAGACTTCGGTGAAGGTCGTTGTATAGACGCTATCTGTCAAAATATTGACAATGTTTTAGCGCTTAGGAAATAATTTATTACACTAAAACACAGAAACAAAATAACTGTAGCTGATGCAAATTATAACGATACCGGTAGTGTCATTCTTTTGTGGTATGTTTCGTTGACACCATCAAAATGGAGATGCTGACTGGCTGCCAATGCTCTGCCGTGCGCTAAAAATTCAGAGTGGCTCAAGTTTATTCAGTAAGTCAAGTGAAACCATAGATATACACTAGTGAACTAGATTCCAGGCGTCGCTTCGCCAGCCGTCTCTTTCCCTGCTTCCCGGTGTAGCAGGCCAGATTATACCCCCGCCAGACTATACCCGGGGTTAAACTGGCCTAGCCCAGAATATACACCGGGGAATATTCTGGGCTAGGCCCGGTTATAGCCGGGGTATACTTTGGACTAGGCCAGACTATACACCCCCCCCCCCTCCAGTCCAGATTATACCCCCTACTTTTTTTTTTTTAAACAAGTCAAGACCACAGTTTATTTCAACTTTAGTTTAAATTGTTCATTATCACTGTCATCAGGTATCATATTGGAGCATACATTTTTGACTCTTGTAAATTATGATACTTTTAAGAGGAAATAAACATGCAGTGAAAAGCATTGATATACAAAAGGTTTGAAAATCCATTCAAATTGATATGATTAAACTTTAACACTAATTTTACTTGTGTCCGTTGGTATTATTGTTTTTTGTTTTTTTTTATAATTAGTTGTCCATGAGTTAAACATATTGTATTTTTTTGTTTGGCACCACTGACATATACTTAGTGGCAAGATATGAAATAATTATAAGACTCATAAGTGTAAAGTCATCTGAATTTTATTTTAATTTTTGATAATCAGAAATGTGCTTGATTTGTCAGAACAATTAGATCTACATAAAGTTACAATAATGCAGAGAGAAAAGGCCGAGAAAGAACACACAGAGAAAACAACAACAACATTTTAATAACCCAATTGACAGATGGTGCAATTCCATCATCCAGCAGACATTAAAAACTTCACACCAAACTAAATACATACTAAATGTTTTTCACATCACGAACATAACCTGTCCTGATCCACTGGAGACGTTACACAATGCTAACCAGTAATATACAGTAATAAAAATAAGAACACGGAATCATCTTATTTACTTTTGAAAATAAAGAGAATATAATCAATATCAGTAGAACTGGACAGAAAGGTTTAGTAAAGTAGCTTTGATAGTCGTGAAAACTGACATTAAATCCACTGAGACAACAGTGCATTGTAGAAAGTAATTAGAGTATGTTACGGCAAAAATTCTATGGATAATGTTGCGTTAATATTTCTTTTTAGTAAATTCTTTGATAGCTTATTTGTAGAAAGGTATACATTTCACGTAGCTGATGGTTTAAGGCACTGGATTAGTTTGCAGGGCATTGAATTATTGCAATTATGTGTTACGGTATTGTGAATAAAGGCATGTCACTTGCTGGTGAAATAAAATTTTAAAAACTTAACGTTGTGGCCTTGAATATTTTGCCTGAATATGGGAGTATAATCTGGACTGGTGGAATATTATTATAGTTTGGCCTAAAGACCACAGTTTATTTCAATCACAGTCTAATTTATATTTTTATCACTGTCAACGGGCACCATAGTAATACATACATACATACATTCTTGACTTCCGTAAATCAAAATACAATTCAGAGGGAAAAACATGCATTATTATGTATTGATATGCTATGGGGTGAATATCCGTTCAAACTGATATGATTCAACTTTAACCCTCATTTCACTCACGTTTGTTGTCATGTTATAGTTGTTTTTATAGTTGGTTGCCCATGAGTAAAATTTGCACTGTATTGTTTGTTTGGCACTGACATACACTTAATCGCAATGGATGAAATAATTAACACACTCATAAAAATGAAGTCATTTTAGAGTATATTTCTGTGCGAATACACAGTTGTTAAATCCTCTGGCAAGGGAGGTGTCAAGTTTAGGAAGGTAAAGACGGGCAAGGTCTTTTTTTATTTTTATTTTTATTTTATTTCACTCGCAAGTGACAAACCCTTATTCACAATAACACGCAAGTTCAATCTTTCAAATGCATTGCAAACTAATCTAGTGTCTTAAACCATAAGGTATATCTTTCTACAAATAAGCTATCAAAGAATAATATTCACTAACAAGAAATACTGTTAATGCAACATGATCCATCGAACTTTGCCTTAACATGCTATAGATCTAATTACTTTTTACAATGCACTGCTTGTGTCTCAGTGGACTTACTCTGTCGGTCTACACAACTGTCAAGGCTATTTCACTAAAGCTTTCTGTCCAGTTCTGCTTGATTAGTTGAAAAGATTTAACACATTTTTTTTAAATAAGTAGTTGATACACACATATTGCTTCCGTTTCTACACTCCCTCTTATATCTTTGTATTATTCTAAGATGATGATGATGATTCTGATATTGATATTTCTCTTTATTTTCAAGAGTAAATAAGATGATTTCGTGTTCTTATTGTTATTAATGTATATTACTGGCTAGCATTCTGTAACGTTTCAAGTGGATCTGGACAAGTTGAGTTCATCAGGTGAAAAGATTTAGTGCCTATTTAGTTTTATATGAAGTGGATGATGGGCTTGCACCATCTGTCAGTTGGGTTATT
This sequence comes from Onchidella celtica, assembly GCA_963931925.1. Classification (NCBI taxonomy): domain Eukaryota; kingdom Metazoa; phylum Mollusca; class Gastropoda; order Systellommatophora; family Onchidiidae; genus Onchidella; species Onchidella celtica. The sequence goes on along the minus strand of OZ007570.1, from coordinate 37,253,349 downwards.
AATATGTTTTTTATTATTTTTTTCTATGTGTTGTTTTCCGGCCTTTTCTCTCTGCATCATTGTAACAGTAAATACAATGCATGATTTACTCATGGCCAACCAATTATCAAAATAATAATAATAATAATATCAACAGACACGAGTGAAATTAATGCTGAAGTCTAATCCTATCAGTTTGAATGGATACTCAACCCTCTTGTATATCAATGCATTTTAATGCATGTTTGTTTCCTCTAAAATCTATCATGATCAACAGGAGTCAAGAATGTATGTATGTATACCAGTTTCAACTAAGGCTGAAATAAACTGTTATTACTACCTCTAAATTGTATTATGATTTATGGGTGTCAAGAATGTGTTCATGTATGTATTAATATAATATCTGATGACAGTGATAAAGAACTGGCTGAAATAAACTGTGGTCTTGACTTGTTTTTTTTTTTTAAAAGTAGGGGGTATAATCTGGACTGGGGGGGGGGGGTATAGTCTGGCCTAGCCCAAAGTAACCCCGGGGTATAAACTGGCCTAGCCCAGACTATACCCCGGGGTATATTCTGGGCTAGGTCAGTTTAACTCCGGGTATAGTCTGGGCGGGGGGTATATTTTGGCCTGTTACACCGGCCCTAGCTGGAATGGTCCGCATTGAAACCCCACCTCACCATCGCGGTGTGGGCTGAGCGTTCGATGCTGCCTGGGTAATGGGTTGAAAAATAGCGGTGATTGTGATTGATTTTGTAGCTTTAATTTGATTGTGATTGATTTTGTAACTTTCATTTGTTTATAGTCACTCACATACCATTTCCCTACACTATGACATAAAACTGAATAAAATTCGTCGATTGAAAAAAACACACAAAAACCAACAACACCAGACTGATTCAACCGACACAACTGACCACAACTACAATGTAAAGCCAATGGTGTTAATGTGCATGGCACGGTGGTAGAGGGTGGGGTAAGCCCAGAGGGAAGACAACGGATGATGAGAATAGATAGATGGATAGATAGATAGATAAATAGATAGATAGATAGATAGCTGGATAGATAGATAGATGGATAGATAGATAGATAGATAGATAGATGGATAGACAGATAGAACAGACAGACAGATAAACCTTAGAGAGACAGAGACAGAGAGAGAGACAGTGATAGAAACAGATAGAGAAAGAGATAGAGACAGATAGGGAGAGAGAGATAGAGAGAAAGAGAGAGAGATAAAGTAGATAGATAGATAGATAGGATCAGATCAGAATAGATCAGATCAGATCAAAATAGATCATATTAGAATAGATCAGATCAGAATAGATCAGATCAGAATAGATCAGATCAGATCAGAATAGATCATATCAGATCAGAATAGATCAGATCAGATCAGAATAGATCAGATCAGAATAGATCCGAATAGATCAGATCAGAATAGATCAGATCGGATCAGAGTAGATCAGATCAGAATAGATCAGAGCAGGAAAGATCAGAATAGATCGGAATAGATCAGATCGGATCAGAATAGATCAGATCAGATCAGAATAGATCAGATCAGAATAGATCAGATCAGAATAGATCAGATCAGAATAGATCAGAATAGAGGCGAATAGATCAGATCAGAATAGATCAGAATAGCGGCGAATAGATCAGATCAGAATAGATAAGATCAGAATAGCTCAGATTAGATCACATCAGAATAGATCAGAATATATCATATCAGAAGATAAGATAAATAGAATAGATAGAATAAATAGAATAGATAGATGGAATAGATAGATAGATAGATAGATAGATAGATAGATAGATAGATAGATAGATAGATAGATAGATAGATAGATAGATAGATAGATAGATAGATAGATAGATAGATAGATAAACTTTCTCATAGACAAAGGCCTACACGCTGCTCTGTTTACAAACTCGATGACTCAAATAATGAGTCGCGACCCACCCCAAGATGGCCGCCAGCGCCTTCTGACAATCCCATTCAGTCCCTGGCCTGTCTGGGCATTGAGTGAAACAAACTCATGGTCTATCTCTTTTCAATTTTGTTCCCTTTTATATCGGGGATGGGGGGGGGGGGGGTTAAATTATTGATACTTTAGTGTAAAGATTTATCGACTCTAATTATTATGAAAATACATGTATCTGGCACCTGGAGATGATTGAAAGACTTTACTGGAGGCAGAACCGCCAATTCCGCAGGGTTTGGTAAAAACTGGGTCTCCCCCGTGGTTCCCTCGGTTATAAATAGATACTGTAGGAGGCTAGTGCTGGTTGCTATTAATAGATTTTGTAGCCAATGCCGGTAGTGCAAGTAGACAAGCATCACGGTACATGTATTTAATATTTGTTTTGTTTTGGTATATTTTTTTTTTCAAAAGGAGAAAACTCGCTCTGTCGACACCACTGATGTTACAAACTTGAAACCAGACTTGGATCCACGAAATACACATATTAACAAAACAACGACAAAAACATCAATGATAATTCTCAAAAACCAATTTATTCAATGATCAGTTATGGAGAGCGTCAGTGAGAAAGAGGGAGACCCAGAATGTTTCTTACCATTACTTTTCTCTTCAAAAACATGTGGGTAGATAGCAAAGCATTTTTATATTTTAAGAATGATGCAACATTTTTAATGTATAGATCCTGTGTCTATGGTCCAGAGATCCGAATTTACCAGATAGCTTTCTGACCAACCTAGAAGTTTAGATCTAAACACCTTGGAGAATCCTCGACAAGATTACTCTACAATAGGCGCATTGCGCATGTCGGCCATCTTTGATGTAAAAGGACCGACGCACCACCATGGCGATGGTAGCATTGATTTGGATTCGTTAGCTGATTTGCACTGCGAGCACTTCAGGCGTCGCGAACTAACCGGCGGCGAGCTAAAATTAGTTCACCACAGTAAACAATGGCAACATGTGTACATGCACATGGGAGACGTTCGGTCAATTCTTTCACTTCCTTTCCTTTGTTTACACGGATGGTAGGGAATCTGACCAGTTTGGATCCATCCTTTCCACCCTTGTCATAACAGTCAACTGCAATGCAACCAGCAGGCATTTTAACCGCTTAGACATATCTCGCAGATATATGGGAGACGTATGGGAGATCTAACGTACACTGATGATATGAGTGCATCCGTGTCCATGTTTGAATCACTTGCAACATCAAACTTGTGAAAACTAGCCACAGACAGCTTTGGACGGCCTTGGAGTTGGAAAGAATGTAGTTTCGATTCTGCGAAAAACGTCAGTGCCGCTCCGCGCTGACGCATGCTCAATGACAACTTTATCTGTGTGGGACGCAACGGTTTTCATTAGGGGATTCTTTTAATTTCACAGCCCCGGGCAGTGCGCTTGCGTGGTAGTAAAGGAACGGCTTTCTCTATGTGGTCGCCCTACGGCTTGGAGAGGTTTTCTCTGTGTGGTCCCCCTTACATTCATCAGCTGATCCACCGGCCATCTTGGTTGTCGTAAGAACAAAACAAAAAAAAACACTCTGTGACATCATGCGCATTGGGCCTATAGGTAGACTGCGCATATCCACCATCTTGTCTGTCCGGACCCATTTAAGGCGTCGCGAACCAATCGGCGGCGAGTTCACTACTGTAAACAATGACACGTGTGTATATACGCACATGGGAGACGTTCGGTCAATTCTTTCACTTCCTTTCTCTTGTTTACACGGATGGTAGGGAATCGGACCAGTTTGGATACATCCTTTGCACCCCTGTCACAACAGTCAACTGCAATGCAACCAGCAGGCATTTTAACTGCTTAGACACATCTCGAAGTTACACTCATCAGCTGATCCACCGGCCATCTTGTTTGGCGGAAGTACAAAACAAAAAACTCTGTGACGTCATGCGCATTCTACCTATAGGTTCTTGATTCTGGTCAAGATCAACACATCACAGGAAAATGATGTTTATGTTAAGAAGAAAGACAAGAAGACAAAGAAGAAAACTTTATTCTTTAATTCAGGAAGAAATTTAAGCATTGGGAACAGAGACAGAAATATTAAATTGCCTTGATGAAGTTCAAACTGTAACATTACTAATACTATCGATCTTTGAATTCATTACAATCACCAACTGCCTTCGCCACTATGAGCAACGTCAGTTGTCATAATCATCACTACTTCCATCACCAAAACCTTCATGGTCTTCAACAAAATTGCGATTACTGTCATTATTGGAAGCGCATATCCGAACAACATGTTGTACGGATATAGACAGTACATATCCGTACAACGCACACAATTCGATGACGTAGAACACACAGCGGAATACTATTTTATTGACCTTGTTAATTTGCATAGTTTTTAAAAATATGAATCGGCTTAGTAGCAAAACAATCCGAGTTCTGCTCGGAGATTGCGTGATCTGCGCTAATAATATACTTGAGTGTACATCGATCACCAGTGGCTACCCCAACCCCTTTTCGCCTGATTAGTCAATCTGACTACCGCCCATTGATACAAACAGACTGGGCCCTCACGCCCCCAGGTTCATCTGACTATTCCATGTGTTGTCACTTTAAATTCGTGCACACCATACCAAGTTTTGTTTCAGCAAACCTTCACCAGTCGCGATTTTTGGTAAACATGTTGCACGGATATTCACTGTCCACATCCATACAATATGTTGTACGGATATACACTTCCATCATTATTATGATCCTCATCACTACCACCACCAATGCTTGTTGTCAAAATGGAAGTCATAAGGCTAAAATGTCTGCCAGCCATCCACTGTGAGTAGTAGTAATGATTTTTACTTCAAAAGAAAACACAGGAATTGTAAACATAGCCTTTAAAGAATAAATACCATCATTTTGAAGTTGATAGAGCACACAATGTATGCAAAACTGTTGCAAAATAGCAAGACAATAACCCCCCCCCCCCCCCAAAAGGAAAGACAGAACAACATAAACAAACTCTGTCCATGTTCAAAGCATAAAAGTACCGTAACATTACATGATTGTACCAATAGCCTGTTCCAGAGCAAAACAGAACAACATAAACAAACTCTGTCCATGTTCAAAGCATAAAAGTACCGTAACATGACATGATTGTACCAATAGCCTGTTCGAGAGCAAGGTAGAAAAACAATGATTTCAGTCAGCAACTCTTGCTAACCACAATGGCCAACTAGTATTTTAACAGAATTAGCTTGCAGCCGACATAAAATCCTTTTTAAGCTCATGTCATTGTCAGACATTAGTTTACATATGTAATTAGCAGGCTACAAGCTAATTTGATCGAACTATTGCATATGTATATATAAGCAGGGCCGGTTTTAGATGAAGAAAGACCCCAGGCTACTACAGCTGTGAGGACATCCCAATCCCCCAACTTTACGCCAAGATGGAAGTATTTTAAATAATTTGAGTAACGCCTTTGGCGATGATAGGTGTTTAAAATTCCGCACTTTGCAATTCCCACCCCGCCTTTTTGTTTAACTTGTCACGTGCCGGGGCTCAGTGATTCACACCTAGTACCCCTACCCTGACTGACCTCCGCCCTCCACCTTTTTCCAGCCCGATAACACCGGCGATCTAAAATGGAGAGCTAAGAAAATTACAAAAGATTTGTTCAGAAACTACAGTGCATTTTAACATCATGTAAGAAAAGGCTACGTCTATCACAAAATAGTTTATGTGCAGACAGGCTTGAGGCAGCGAACCCCCGCCCCCTACACATTTTGAGGCCCTAGGCTTCAGCCTACCTAGCCTGATGGTAAATCCGGCACTGCATATAAGAGTAGAGTTCAGAAGTGGCCCTTCTTTACTTGACAAACACCCTTTAAGTATTGCAAAATAAATGTTGATTAGATCTAACTTTACGTAATGCAAAATAAATGTTATTAGATCTAATTCTATGAATTGCGAAAGAAGTGTTAGCCTCATTTAATTCTTACGTATTGTGAAATATATATGTTGATTTAACGTATTTTTTATGTATTGCGAAATATTAATGTTGATCTAATCTGATTTTATGTAATATTAAATAAATGTTGATCTGATATAACTTTATGTTATGCAAAATAAATATGGTATTAATCTGATTTGATTTTACGTAATGCAAAATAATCTTGATCAGATCTAATTTTACGTATTGTGAAATAAATTTGATCTGATTTTACATAATGCAAACTAAATGCCGATCTGATTTAATTTTACCCATTGCAAAATAAATGAAAAATTGATCTGATTTTACGCACTGCGAAATAATGTCGATCTTGATTGATTTTACGTAATCCAATATAAATGTTGATCTCATCTAATTAAATGCCTTGCAAAAACGTCGCTCTGATCTGAATTTACATAATGCAAAATAGTGATTATTGATCAGATCAATTTGACGTATTGCGAAGTAAAAAAAAAAAAAGAAGAACAAATCAGGTTTTCAACAGAGAAAGTCGAACTCTGAGATTTTCTGATTGACTTCAAGTGCCAGTGGAGTCTGCCAACCCTTGACACTATTTACAGTTTTATGCATCGATCCATACCTGAACATGCGGCTGAAGCTTGATCTACATGTAATAGCATAACTGAGCTCTTTTACATCGTTTGTCAGTGTCCATAGTAACAAAACATATGGATCTGAATTTGAACACATACAGATCTGACTTCTCTCTCTCTCTCTCTCTCTCTCTCTCTCTCTCTCTCTCTCTCTCTCTCTCTCTCTCTCTCTCTCTCTCTCTCTCTCTCTCTCTCTCTCTCTCTCTCTCTCTCTCTCTCTCTCTTTTGTCTCTACATACAACTAGGCCTAGATCTAATCAGTCCATTTACCGGCAATTTGTTGCATCTCAGGACTTTCACGTTGGTCCACATAATTTTTTTTTTTAAGGCAAAACAAACACTAACCAATGCACTGAGACTGCAAATGAACAAGTTCCAAAACTTGGCCGCTAGATCTTTAGAGTGTAAGACATACTTATCCTGAGGCGATTTGCAATTGATTCGTTACAAGCGATTGATTTGGAAAGCAGTGAGGAGCAACAGATGGGGATTTCCGCACTGCATTCCTGGCATGACGTCATAACGCATAAAATTGACAAACCCGGCGGAAACCGCGGTTCTGCTTTTGGTAAATCTGCCAATGTTACCACAGTCGATTTTTTTTTTTTTTTGTTACTTATGGGAGGTTTATTGACGTAGAAATAAAAGAAAAATATGACGAGTGCAAAACTGCCAATACGATATCACTCAACGAAGTTCTTTGGGGGAGTGCGGATTTTGTGACGTCAAGTGAAACAACCCAAACTGGATGAGCCAAAAGCCTGGTGGGAGCCGTTTTTGTACGGTACAACATCCTGGGATCGACCTGGACAGGGATGTTTGGCTACGCCGTGGTGGGGAGTCGTTGGCCGTCGGCGGTGGTGATACCTTGAGAGGAGGACGAGCCCCGTGCCATTTGCGACGATTCTGCGCTGCTGCCCGACCAGGACTAACATAACATAACTTTTTCTTCACTTGACAGACGTGCAACAGCCTATAGTTCTGATCGACTATAAATAAGCATTTTCAACACACAGCTCTTCACACGAATTTCCCCTTGTTAAAATATGCTACTTGTTCATGTCGTTGAACTATTAATCATCAATTTCGTGGCTAACAAAGTGTATCTCATTTGGCAGTGTACATGAGGCCACTTACAGAAAGCTGTTTTTTCTTAGTTTGAGACGTAGACCGGATTGTCATAGATCCTGAGCCGCCTTTACACATGGGCACAGTGGGCAGTTGCCCGGGAGCCCCAAGGGTTTAGGGGACTCCATGCATACAAATTTACATTGGCTGCAGAAAATGCAGCATTATTGCTTTCCGCGGGGGTGGGGGAGGGCATATTGATGTTATGATGGCCCCGACAGACCAAGTAATGGACGGTTTATGAATTCTCGAGATAGGTACATTTTCTTTAGAGTAGTGGCTAAAAAAAAAAAGTTTCTTCCTAGTGTTTATCTCTGTATTAACCTCTTGATACCTCTAAAGACGAGTGGCGTAATCGCTGTTGGTGGAAAATAAATACTCTTGCTAATGAGGTTCTCCATAAACAATAAATTATCGCGCATCAGAATTTCTGAGTGTGGAAATGAAAAGCGGGAAGTTTGAACAAACGCATTTCAGTTTTTTCAGGCAACAAAAAATGCTACATCACTGTTTTTCATTAGAATAGGCGACAAAAAGTGTGGAAATGAAAAGCGGGAAGTTTGAACAAACGCATTTCAGTTTTTTCAGGCAACAAAAAATGCTGCATCACTGTTTTTCATTTGAATAGGCGACAAAACAATCTATAAAAATTACTGCAACTTTCCAATTCGATGACGCTCGTGGTTTGTTTCATAAGCAACAGGTCTGTACCCAAACAAGAAAGATTATGGCGCAAAACAGACTGACACTGCAAAGCAATCCTGGCTATTTTTGTGTGTGGGTGTGTGTGTGTGCTATCACAGTGACAGAGACATAATAGTAGCAGAAACGTTACAGTTTACAGTGACAGATTTCACTTTGCTGGGTTTTTTTTTTAATTTGTTTGTTTGTTTTTCTTTTTCATGGCATTATGACGTAAGAGATGAACGTTCTAAATTATGACTGTGATCATAACAGAGCCTGCAGTTGTTTTGTATTGTGCGAAAAGTTGTTGAGAAACTGTTTAAATGGACCTCGTGGTACCCAATTTAAAATCAAATATTGCCCTGCGTTCCACGTTTCGTCAGAGACCGAACATAAAACTATGGCACTGGTAAAACTTATCTTCTTTTGATTGTGAGACAGTGGCACAAAAGGCCGGTGCGGTGTCCAAGTGTTTAGAACGCATGGCCCTGATGTAACAAGTCCCAAGTTCGAATTCCACATACAGAGAGTAAAAAAAAGATGAGATCTGTATTTATAGTGAATATTTAGCCCACTACTCTCAAGAAAAGTAAAGGACACTTTGATCTAGAGGCAATCCGAAGGTACCGGGTTCGATCCCCGGTCGGAGCAGGTATGTTGGAAATTTTTGTTTTTGGAAAAAATCTTGTCCGTGATCCTATGGTAGGTAGAATCGAGCATCTGGTTTTCTCGGTTAAGAACGACAAACTCGGAGGGCCCTTGTGCATCTTGCACATGTTAAAGATACTTTGGCAGTTGAAGTCGAGGAGGGCAGGCCTAAGAAGGCCGCTGTCCAGGCAAAATTATTTTTTTAAAAATCCCAACCACAGAAAACACAAGCACAAGAAAAACAAAAACAAGAAAAGTGAGGTGTATATGCCAAGAGCAGCGAAACCTCCTGAAATAAAGAGCTAAACACACACACCAAAAAAACCTGTAAATATCATGCTTGGAAATTCACTTGTCGCAGATTCCTTTGGGGTCCTCAGTATGGCCAGATGTAAGATGCTGGTGAGACCAAAAAAAAAAAAATATTGTACATTTAATTTGCCGAGCCTTGTCGGTGCGGACCTGTCCACATGGCCTCGGTCCTTGCATTTTTTTTCCTTTTTTTTTTTTCTTGAGGGGATGTTGCCCCCCCCCCCCTTTTTTTTTTTTAATTTTGGCCTCACTGGGTCTACTGAAAACGGGGCTTAAAGCTTCAAGCAAAAAAAGAACAATAGCAACAAAATGAGAAGGAGCATCCTGGTTGTAAATCAATCTTTTAATGCCAGGTAGGACACCATGATTGTTACCATAAAATCTCTAGAAGCCTAGAAATTGATGAATGGACAAAATACCTCTCAGCAAAAGGCACGCTCTGACGTTTCTTCCAATATAAAAGCCATCACCCAGTAATGGCACTTGCATAAGACTGAATTAAATTTATCTAGAATACCGGTAATATAATTTCATTTTCATCAGTCCTTACAAAAATAAGTCAATAATTTGCGTCACACATAGTCTAAGTGTGAGAAAAACCGGTTTATATTTTTATTTTTCAGATAATGTTTAGGTTTGCACACAGTGTGACACTGACACACTGCACTTACCTATCGTGAACATACAGTAGCCCTTTAATTAATCCGGGAAGCCTTGACCTATAGCTGTCTTTCTTTCTCCTGCTTCTTCGACTTCTGCCTCTCTCTCTCTCTCTCACACCTTCTCTCTCTCCCCGCTCCTCTCTCTCTTTCACACGGGTCTCTCTCTCTTTCTCTGCTCATCCACCCATCCATCTACCCACCCGTTCATCCATCCATCCATTCGTTTGTCCGTCCGTGCGTTCGACAGTGTGTCTGCCTGTCTGTTTACCTGTCTGTCTGTCCAACGATGTATCTATTTCAAATATCAAGAACAACAGGCGTGTAGCAGTGAACTACAGTGGGTGTTTTTTTTTTTTTAAGGGCATACTGTTGTATATATATGTAACACGAGGATTTTAACGAAGGACAATGCAGAGGCCCATTCCATGTGACGTGTGTTACACCTGAAGACCAGTTTTTTACCTCGCTAGCCTCCTAAACGAATCACTGAATGAAATTATTTATCATGTAAACCTTTTTGACAATAAAAAAAAAAAAGTCACTTTTCAAGTTTTTATCTTTAATTGAAAAACTTAAAGGTAAGATCTAAATCAAAATGGGGCTTAACTTGACGTGACCTGTGTTACATTCACAAACTAAAGTGGTTTTCTATTTTCTGCAATTTCTGTGAAAGTCGTCTAAGATTAACAACTTCACCAAAATATTTAGAATAATACTTGTAAATGACTGCTTTGAAAGTAACAAATTCTGTATCTCATAATTCTTAGAATTTTTGATGATACGGGCAAAAAAATGTGTCGTATGTTACATTTTCTTTATGACGTGTATGATATTTTCACTTTCCAAGTGCTTTTTTCACGAATAAGATAAGTTTTGGATTTAAGCTTGAATGTTTAACAATTTACAGTAATAAATATATTAATTTTATAATTGGTTTTGATCTGTCTCAAATATTTATTGCTAGGGGAAAATTTTATGATGTAAAGTGTGCCTTCTGTTACACAGAATCAATGATGTCTATTGGATTCTTTCTGGACAAAACCTATTGTCAGTCTTAGAATTTTGCTGTAACTTTTACACTGTTAAAATGTCAGTGCAATATGAGAAGGAACAAAAACTGATTACATCAATTACTTGTTATTTTAATATTAAACAAATTATCTATTATATATTTCAGTAACTTGCAACCTTTGGCATGACTAACTGACCAAACTATACACCCTTCAGGCCTTAAATTTGGCAGGAAAGTGGCAATTGAGATAAGGAAGATGATGGTTGCAGTGAAAAGTTGTTTAATTCAAGCATGTATTTTAAAGAAATAACAATGTTTATTGCTATGTAACATCTGTACTTTTGCATGTTTGTTTCGTAATATGTGAGTGTGCATGAGAAAACCCGGTATAAGTCGGCAAAGCTGATTTTGAGAAAAACGGCTTTGAAGTGAAAATATGGCTCCGACACAAACTTCCAACTTGGCTGTTGTTTAGGGGACCGTGGCATGTTACAGGGTAAACTGTAGACGAGCAGTGAACACTACTCACTATGATCTCTGTAACAGCTTTGTAATTAGACTACGGTCTCCTAACAAGATAAAAAAACTTCCGATTTGGCTGTTTCTAGGGGACCGTGGCATGTTACAGGGTAAACTGTAGATGAGCAGTGAACACTACTCACTATGATCTCTATAACTGCTTAGTTATTAGACTACGGTCTCCTAACAGCAATTACTCCAATATTACTTGGTCAATTAGCTATGGCCACTAATACCATTGAATGCCGTTTTCTCAAAATCTTGTTTTAGGGGGGTCATTGTCTTCAATTTATCAGAAATGTCTTGTCTTTTATTATATGTACAGAACTCAAAATGTCATGTTGCCGACTTATACCGGGTTTTCTCATGTACACTCACATATTATAGTACCGTCCATGTCATAAAAAGTAACCGTGTCAAGCGTTCAGTTTGGTGCGTAGTGTTCTGGTGCGCATGAGTTCTGAAGCAAGACTGTAGTTTATTACTTTATATTTATATGAGAGAGAGAGAGAGAGGGGCGGGGGGGGGGGCAAATGATTGTTTATTCCGGGCAATGCCCGGTAGGTCATCTAGTATTGAATATTTTCGCTTCTCAGTATGAAATAATGTTCTTAGAAAACATGTGGTAAAATTATGAAGTCTAGTTTGATTTCTCCTCGGATGACACTTTCTTGTCAATAAACCATTTTAGAAGTTAAACCAAGGATTTTTTATTTGATATTTCGTATTTAGTATTTTCTCGTATTGGTTGACATTTCATGGAATGGGCCAATGCCACCTACTGCATTGAGGTCAACTGTGCTGGAGCTGAGTGTGCACCTGTTTTGGAATGCCTTTGTTGGTGGCTAATGAATTCTACTGAATACCTTTCACGGCATTGCAGAATACATGCATTATAAACCTTTGTTCCTTCTGGACTCCAAAAATCCCCAAAGCACACGAAGACTACAGCGAAAGAACGTTAGTTGACACGAAATGCGGGTTTTATGATTTGCCTGCCTCAGCTCCTAGCTAATAATTATCTTTAGCTTTGTTCCTCTCGTACCGATTAAGTGAAAAAAACAACCGCTGTCCAGCAATAGGAGCAAATTTAGACAAAGGATCCTCTTTTCAACCTATGTACTTTCAAACCTTAAAATGCGAATTTCTCCAAACCTTTATTTTGTGACAACTGATGTTTTTCCCTTGTAGTCTCCACATCGAATTTTAAATTACATGAAAGTCCTTAATTAAAAATTTGAGTAGCAGTGGCTCGGAGAGTCTTCTAATTTTCAGTTATTGTGTACTTTTGCATTTTTCTGCACTAACAAAGGATTATCAGAAAGTTTCACTTTTCCAATAATACCTTAAAAATCGCGTACATTTTATTTGCAATAAATCAGTTTTCAAATCACAAACGATAAAAGTATTACTAATTATGTTATGATGTTTTGAAAATATCAAACCATCAGCAAATTCATGTCTATGGATAATACTGATACTCAGCTGGTTTGAACAGTTGTATCTGTGGATTTACCAAGACATAAATTGCGTCATAATTCTAGAGAATACAAATGCTGGTGTATGACTGTAACATCATTAGTGTTGTGGTGTTGGTTTGTTCTCCTGCGCATAACATCTCCTTGTAAAAAAGTTTACTATTTACAGAAACCCACATGGAGGGTTTTAAAACGACAGTGAGAAAGATTTTAACTTTTAATCATCTGCGGAATCAGGATTGATTGATTCATTCATTCATTCATCGATTGATTGGTTGGTTGGTTGGTTGGTTGGTTGTTTGGTCTGTTGGTTGGTTGCTTGGTTGGTTGGTTGATTGATTGATTGATTGATGACAGGAATCAGAATCCTAGCACACCGGGCATCCCCGTAAGTGCCCCACTCCCCGCTCCAAGATCCCTTTGAGGGTTTTCCTACGAATGGATTCAGAATGAATTGGGTATATAATATTTCAGTGAACTGGCCTAGTGAAAGCTTTCATACGAGAGTTTTGATTCATGATGGGTTTGTATTGCAATTCACGTCATCATCATCGTGGTTATCGTTATCCTTGATATTATTATCATCATCTTGTCCAAGAGTGTAACATTAACAACATAACCCCCCCCCCCTCCCCCACCTCACATTTCTACTCCTTCACCTTACTTCTGTATTTATCCATTTCTTCTCTCCCTAAAGATCTTTACAGACTGCCACCACGGCAGAGGAGAGTAAAACAGAAAAGGGGAGAATAAAACAGAACATAACAAAGTAAAGCAGAACAGAGGAGAATAAAACGAACATAGCAGAGTCAAACAGAGCAGAGGAGAGTAAAACATAACATAGCAGAGTAAAACAGAACATGGCAGAGTAAAACAGCAGAGGAGAGTAAACCAGAACATGGCAGAGTCAAACAGAGAAGAGGAGAGTAAAACAGAACATAGTAAAGTAAAACAGAACATGGCAGTGGCACAGTAAAACAACGCAGAGGAGAGTAAAACAGAACATGGCAGTGGCACAGTAAAACAACGCAGAGGAGAGTAAAACAGAACATGGCAAAGTAAAACAGAATAGAGGAGAATAAAACAAAACATGGTAAAACAGAGCAGAAGAGAGTAAAACAGAACATAGCAGAATAAAACAGAGCAGAAGAGAGTAAAACAGTACATAGCAGAATAAAACAGAGCAGAAGAGAGTAAAACAGAACATAGCAGAATAAAACAGAGCAGAAGAGAGTAAAACAGAACATAGCAGAATAAAACAGAGCAGAAGAGAGTAAAACAGAACATAGCAGAATAAAACAGAGCAGAACAGAAAGCTTCGTTTTTACTGTCTCTTTACTCACTGCTGGTCGAAAACCACCTCAAACACTAAAAAAAAAAAAAAGACAGGAAGAAACTCTGCAACACCAAGCTATATTTGAGCAACAAGAACATTTTTATTTAGATTTTTTTCTTAACTGTTCTCTTTAATGCACTAAAACACGCAATAACATGCCTAAAACAATACTTTGGCCTTCCAGTCCGAAAAAACCCGGATCAGGCGGAAGTACAAACAACAGCAACAACAACAAAAAGATGGATAAAGAATTTGACATGAACTGGCTGGATGACTGAATGAATGATGGCAATTTCAAGGTAAAGAAGGCACATACATGTAATAGAATAATACGCACAGAAAACAACAACAACAACAAAAACTTCGATAACAACACTCGTTAAATACAGTCGTTCACCGAAAACTAAATCCACCAGTTTCATTCATACTGCCCGCAATCAAACTGCACCCATACCAGTGATGAGGCTGTGACACACTGTGATTAATAATAATATTATCCATGATGAAATTCAGCGCTCAGCAAGCAATCACTAATATAGAATGTGTCACATACACACGAACCAAATGCTGAATTATTCATCTCCAGAGTGGTTGGGTAATAAAGTACCAACAAACCTAACACCCCCCCCCCCCCCCAAAAATTTGCACACAAAAATTATTATCTTGTGGCGCTCTTGATAACAAAGATCAGTGAAAAAACGCGCACTAGTAGGCTCACATACGCACTTGCACAAATATATTTATATGTAACTTCACACACACACACACGTGCGCGCCAGCAGGGCGTACCATTTGTTTATAAATACGAGTGCATTAATATTGGTGCAGTTGTTACTTATCTGTCACTTACGTTATACACAATATCACACGATCTTTAAAACATGCGAAATGATGAGTCATAAATCAGTTCATGGACGACACAATGATATACAGAAATGTATAATACATTTTGTGAGAGCATAAAAACCATGGCGAAAAGAACACAATGATTTAAATAGCAAGGCACTTTATAAGCGAGATATTGTCTCTGGCGTCGGGGAATCTTGTCGCATCAAGAAATTTCAGTTCTCGTTTGTTCCAACTCCACTGAAGGAGGGGTGCAGTTTCAGTAACCTGGGATCGCATTTTTATTATTCTGTTTGTTTCTTTCTTTCTATTTGGTCGCTTACAAATAGGCCGCATTTTGGTTTGAGATATTTGAAGCACTGTGAGCAAGGAAGTTTGCCTCTTCTGAACAGCACAGTAAAGCGGCTTTAGTATAATTATACTAGTAAATTGCCCCATTCTTCGAACGGTAAAAAAACAACAACACAGGACACCACTTCAGACCGAAAGGAATAAGAACAAAAGCCGAGATGCGTAGGGTCATCCCCAAAACTCAGCGATAGGACAGTACACAGTGTGCAGTGGTGCGCACCGAAAATTTTGCAGGGAGTGATGATGTCATGGGCTCATGTGTTCGTGAAAAAGAAGGATCGGAGATAGTCATTAGCGACGCAAAGCAAATTTAAAAAAAATACTTTCCCACCATTTCAAGTTTCCAAATCTTAAAATGAACCTACTACAGGTCGACAGGAGGGTACATGTAAAATTTCACGCAAATCACGTGTGAGGGACGCTAGGTGTGGTTAAAAATCCCCCCAGGTTTAAAAATAAAATTATGTTAGATATAATATCTATACATGTATTACAGATTATGGAAGTTCTCCACCCGTAGTACTACCTGTTGATATCAGGTGAATTTGTCCCCAAACTAAAGTCTACATTTATCGTGCGAGCATGATGATTTGGTGCTTGAGGAAGTGATATAAGTATTTATCATACCACACTAAAATAAAGTGATGAAGCTAAAGCCCGACTTTCTGTCGAACTGCGAGACTAACACTGAGAACTCCGAAACAGCCACAAAGCCTAGAAATATGCGGTTACCACGTAAATTCCTTAAAAGTACAATGTACCGGTAATGTAATCTGCGATGGACAATTGAAATTGTGAGTAAACATTCGTATTATATTTCTACACAGTTCTCTTGGTATGAATGAATGGCACTCCCCTCATCTGTATAACACTATACTCGGTATCAAAGTTTTCTTGGCGTGGCTGGATATCAAGTGAGCTCTAGTTCGAGAGTTTACATTTCGTGTAAGAGACGGAAATGACGAAATTGACGGAAGTACATTATCACGTCGTATTCTCAATCATTAATTGATAACTGATAATTGTAACTGAATTTCTGGAAAAAGTA
Organism: Onchidella celtica; assembly: GCA_963931925.1. Taxonomy (NCBI): domain Eukaryota; kingdom Metazoa; phylum Mollusca; class Gastropoda; order Systellommatophora; family Onchidiidae; genus Onchidella; species Onchidella celtica. The sequence goes on along the minus strand of OZ007570.1, from coordinate 37,236,801 downwards.
CAGAGTTTCGGGAAAAATGATTAGACCACGTAAAGGCTTGATACATTTCACATACATGTGCCAAGTTTCATTTCTCTACGTTGCGTGGTAAAAAAGCCTTTGCGGGAACAAAGTTGGACCCAAGCTCCATTATTAGATGATTCCCGGACGCCGTCTCAATAAAAAAAACAACAAAAAAACCTGAAAATACTTTCAGGGTGTAAAAATAAATAAACTAAACCGTTTCGAGAACAAAAAGCGGAAATAAATATACTCGTAGAAAGGATATAATTATATACACTCACATAGATAAGAGATACATGTATTTTCAGACAATAATGCCTACATACATACTTACATAAATACATGTACAACAGATTATCTGGGTATCTCCAGGCTTAGATCAGTTGTAATTATGCAAGAGAGAGTGACTACTGTCCATTTAATCTGCCGTCCCATGAAGAAGTGGCTGTTGTTATAAGTACGTACGCACCCCAAGAGTTTTGTGGTAGGGACGTCTACATTACTATACGTATTACAATGTATCCCTAAACCCGCCCTTATCCTCAACTCTAAATCTAATCGAATCCCTAAACCTGCTCCCTACCCGTTCAAGCAAAAAAACAGGAGGAAAACAAGAAGAAAATCCGAAAGAATAATTAATTAAGGCTGTTGTTGGGAGTATTTCCTGAGAAGCTCTGGAGTGACAGTAGGCTTTAAGATACGTACCCCTAGCGCAAAAAACAAAAAACTTGGGAGACGCACGCAGCCTACTTGCAACAACATTATTTGTCTTTTGTTCGATTTCTATAGTGTGATGACCAAAGGAAATCATCAGTACAAAATTATTACCCAGACAGAAAGATGTAGTAAGTTTGATTCGATACAATGGTGTGTTGAAGCTGATTTGACTCAGTGTGCGGTCTTCTTACGTAACACGGTAATAATGTTAGTGTGTTTCCTCCCTTGTGATTTGATCAAGTCATAATTAAACTTTTTCATAGGCGTAAGTTCAGTCAACGTCACTGTCAATAAAATAATCATTCATAAATTCATGATATGAATCAGTCAGTATGTCTGCCATTCAATTTATTGATGTCAGTCGCGAGCCAGTGTTAAAATAAAAATTTTAAAAAAAGAAAGAAAACTATTCAATCATCAATGAAAATAGGACAGTGCCAAAGAGGTTATATATAGCTGGAGGTCAGACTAGCGCTACGCAAGTCTCCGCGTGGCGTCGTCAGTAGGTGAAGTAAAGATGGCGCCCAACTTACGGCAAGCCTGCCTCGACCGAAACAGTACGGCTACAGTAAAGCCAACGTACGGCAAGCCTGCTTCGACCTAGACAGTACGGCTAAAGTAAACAAATCCAAGCCTAAAATAATACGGTCTTTCAGATTGTTTTAACGGGGATTACAGTAGTACTGAGCAGACTTAATTTATGGATTGGGTGAACCACGAAAATTTAAAAAAAACAAACATTATGAATTACGACAAAATACAAAATGTACGGATGAATTTGAACCGCCATCTCTAAAGAGGAATGAACAAGAATAAAATACTGAGGCCTTCCGACAAAAACTACTTTCGTTAGCACTGGCCTTGACACCGTGTTTGCAATCGCTTGCCGTAAGCAAAGATGGCTGCCGGGCTTTCTATTTGCGGCTATGTGACGTGACCGAGTCTCACCTCTAGGTTTATTATAAACGCTTTGGACAGTGCAGATATAATGAATCTCCATATGCCTGTCAGATTTTTTGTTGCCAAGTTGGATTTAGCCAAAAATGTTGCTTAAATATAATAATTTTCATTAGCGACATCAGTGAAAAATAATGCATCCCTGCGTCTGAAAACATGACTAAAATGTATGTTTTCGTCCGACAAAATAATGTTAACAATGATAATATTAATACCAAAGAGCAGCTGACTTTATAATCATTTCATATTTCAGTATTTTGACGAACTGTCGATCCACATCCTTTTCTTTTATAAAGGCAACAAATCAGTATCACACAACTTTAATTAACAACATGAATTTAAAGTCCAGTATGATAAATATTTACGTGCACAAAACAAGAACAAATGTAGAAGCTTGTTTAATTTTTTGAAAAATTATTTTATTTATTTATTTATTTTTTGGTTGTTGTTATATTACGGGTACATGACAAAAAATGAAGAACGAATGATAAATTCGAACAATACTGCACATTTGATAACAGAAAATAAAGTGAAAATATAAAAATGGCATGACACATGTATAGGCTATATATATATAATATACATATAATAAACCCGGACAGATGGAGTTAATTGCGAGGAGTATTATTTAACCCATGGCTGTCTTTTCATTTTGGATGCGTGGAAGTATATCATCTCGTTTGTCCGTTTAACTGAGATAACAGCATTAATTTCATACCGAATCGAAAACAGGGTCGCAGAATTTTATACATAACATCGGTACACATAGTTCTACCGCTGGCCTAGTCAAGCACCTAGTCTTCTCGGATAAGCCAAAAAATTCGGAGGGCCCATGTGCTCGCTGCGCACGCTAAAGATACCTTGGCAGTTGGAAATTGTGAAGAGCAGGCCGTACAAGGCCGCAGCCCGGGCAAAATTTAAAAAAAAACTAATCTTTACCACAACAAGAAAAATAAAACAAGAAAAGTGGGGTGCAAATGCCAAGGGCAGTGAAACCTCCTAAAATAAAGATCTAAACACAGCAACAGAACAAAGTCGCATGTGTGCACCTAGGCTAAGAGCCCATTCAGACGGGGCTACTTTTTGTGGCGCGATAGTATCGCTGCGGATGGCAAATACTGGTGATAAGAGGCTTTCACACACAGCCAAAGGCACAAAATGTAACGCTGCAGACGGTTAGACCAGCTGGTTACGCTTGTGTCGGCCATAAAATTTAAGCGCTACTCGTGGCGATAATAAGAAGTGAACTGAAGGATTCATAGGTAGCTACAACCGCAGCATTATTTTAGTCGCCCATTAGTGGCACGTCTGTAGCACGACTAAAGCGCAATTTTTTAACGACAGTTCATTCCACAATAACGCTTGGTAGAACCACCGACGAGCGTTAGAAGGTTTGCAACGCTGCTAACGTCCGTTGGTCGACCCCCTGTTGCGCGTTAGAAATTTAGCAGCGTTGTTAACGTCTGTTTGTAGACGTACAGCGGAGAGTTAGAAGTTTAGCAGTGATGTTAATGTCCGTTTGTGGATCCACTGACGCGCGTTAGAAAATCAGTAATAGTAGCGCCACAGACAGACGCGAGTCGCGATGCTGACGCGCTACTAACGCGCCACAAACCAAAAAACAACAACAACAAAAAGAAACGCTGTTACGTCGCCTCTTCTGAAGGTGCTCTAAGTCTGGCTGAATGTCGTCATTATCCGTGTGTCCTGATCTTGAATTCCCGATTACGTGTAAGTGAAATGTGAAATTTGTTTTTTATCAGCCTGAGAACAAATTTGGCCAAGGGAACAATAAGCCGAAAACAGTTGACTCACACTAGCCCTGCCGTTGCTGCTGGCGAAATGTCCACAGCGGAGTTCCATTTCTTGAACCAACCAGTCCTAAATAACTTGGCATGTTGTTTAACTTGATACCAAGTCACCGAGAGGTCAAGATAAAGCCATTTTTTCCCTTTAATTTTGGCCTACTTCTCTGAGATAAAACACGTACATGCTGAGTTCATCAACACCCAACGCCACTCGGGCTGTGGGTTGGAATTGTGCACTGTCCTGAGGTCAACGACGTAGGCTCGTACAAGCGCCCTTCTCTGTCTGCACTGAGAAAAATACCTGAGACAGAATGGAAAAGAGAATGAATAAGAGATATGTCGTAAACAGTCGCTGCTATCATAATATACGTAACGGAGCAAGCGGGTGAACATGCAAGCATCTAAAACCTTGTGACTACGAGACCAAAATTATGAAACTTTGTACGCCGTCTCAATGTTTGATGATAGATAACGTGGACACATCCATTTTTGGACAAATTCGGTCTGTAGTATGATCTGTTTGCCAGTTTTTTTAACCCTTTAAAAACAAATCGCCTTTTTTCGAGAAAAATGGAAAAGTATGATCCGAAATTCCATTGTGACTATGGTATTCATCGTTCAACGAACGGCACTTTATCTGATTTGAACATTAATAAAGCTGAGTTTTGTGTGTAAAGAACAAAAATCAAACAAACAAAACATCTTAGATGGTGCACTGAATGTCCCTGTGTGCTAGCTAATAATAAAATCGATATAAACTTTGAGGCACGGATCAAATTTCTTACACCAGTATATTAATCCCGCGCTCCTTATTTTTTTAATGCACACATATAGACATTGCCAACTATCAGTAAATCACATTTCAACAGAATGTGTAGACTTCATGCATATCTGAAAAAGTATTTTGCCTGCGGATCCATGAAAGAATTATTTTCTAACGTGGACCCAGGGCGTGTCTTGTCCTTTATGAAAGAGGCTAAGATCTACAACTTGATGTGCAAACTTATATCTTCACGTACAAAACTCTTTTCAGATATAATATACAAAAGTTTTGAGAATTTCATCAATGTAATGTAATTAATACGGTACTGTTTAATTCCGTTGGTGAAATCTAGAAGCTCTGAATACCAAACATCATTAGAACACCCAAATAGACCATGAAAGGTGCAAGATGGCCGTTATCGTGCTGACGCGCGCCGCAAAATCCCAAACTCAAATTCAAATTGGGAAGACCGTGTAATACGGAGACCAAACCTGGCACCCCCCCCCCCCCCAAAAAAATTTGTTCCAGGAACCAGACCATAAAAGTTGACCTAGCTCGGTAAATAACTGATCAAAACAAAGTCAAATAATCCGAGTCTTAGTCCGATGTCCTCAAACAAAACAAAAACTGAATCAAACGGGCAGGAAATTTAACAAACACAGCAAAGATACAAGTTTAAGTTAAGACTACTCGGAGGCGAGCTTGAAAACCAACTTCTATTTTCCTTTTTGTTTGAATTAACTTTAAAATTCCTTTGCTTCTTCCACAACAGGCCTCTAATTTCTGTCGACTCCAGTGATACGTTTTATCTTTCGTTTTTAGCCGAAGTGACCAGACATTCTGTTTTCCTGATCTCCGATTACACTACAAGAACAGAAATTGCAATTCATGTAACACGGCGGGCAGCGATTTTACATTAAATTATGAAATCTGACACTAACGTCTGGCGATATCGCTGATGTTGCAAAATTCAAGAGTTGTTTACTCCCACGCACTAGGGTAATTCTCACGTGACTCTTTAACCAACGAGCCCAGAGGCTCTGAACTTACTGATGTTTAGGTCTTTATTTCAGGAGGTTCGCTGCCCTTAGCATTTACATCTCACTTTTCTTGTTTTTATTTTTCTTGCGGTGGTAGGGATTACCTTTTATATAAAAATTTGCCCCAGCAGCGGCCTAGTTCGGCCTGCTCTCCTCGATTTCCAACCAGCAAAGTATATATCTAATGTGCGCAACAAACAAAAAATGCTGCAGTGGGAGAACCATTATTATTCCTCTGCAATTCTATCTCCAGTCCCGGACCCCGACCTGTATGAGCACCGACACTCCCGCACAGTCGGAAATCATAAATATGATTATTGAAATCGTTTATTCCACTAATCAAAATTTACACCATAGTGGCTTCCATTCCACTGCTGTGTCTGTAGATGGACAAATATTTCTGCCTGCGATCGAACCCGGTACCTTTGGCATGAAAGGCGAGCACCTTGCCTCTAGATTAACGTGTCACCTTATCTGTCCTCCCAGGGCTGGATGTATAGGGGTGGCGAAATCTTTTATCAGTTTATGCAAAGGTGGCGGTGGTATCGAGACCGACGTTGATTTTAGGGGATAAGATTAGGATTATAGATAGGAAGACAAAGTTCATGGTTAGGTTTTCAAAATAACGCGGCATCAAAAAGGTCCTTGTAATGCTGAGTACTGTTAATAAAATGCGCTGTCACTTTCCGATTTGCGTTTCTGGTCAGAATAATTATAAGCTTTTCGATAAGAATGGTCACAAGGCTAGAAAAAAAACTGACACCTTGATTTTAAAAAAAATCTCTTTAGGCTCTTGTCCGCAGCATCCGCTGCGCTCCGCTATTTTACGGAAAATGACGTGTGACGAAATAAAACACTCTTTGCCTCTGTATACTCGTCTTGTCCCCAGCATCCGTTCCGCTCCGCTTCTCATCGTTGTGGAGGCAAAGAGTGTTTTACTTTGTCAAACGTTATTTTTCCGTAAAAACAGCGGAGCGGAGCGGGTGCTGGAGACGAGACCACTTATTGGGAAACTGGCCAATTCAGCATTTCTTATTATTACGATGTCGCGCCAATCTCCCCTACCCCCACCCCCGCCCGTAATACAAACACATGCAAGTTTATACACCCACATAATTATTCCTTTAACATGCCCCTACAATATTATCAGCATTGGGTTATGGTGAACAGATGACAGGAAACGGGTCACGGTCGGTCGTGACATGTTTAATTATTAGTATTACAAAAACCACAGAAAAACTTTGAGGTCGCAGCAGGGCTATAAGCAACGTCAAAATTGGGCAAAAAGAAAAAAGTTGTATGTTGTATCTCTTACGCAGGGCTTTGCTACATACAACTTTTTCTTTTTGCCCAATTTTGACGTTAATTATTAGTACTAGATTTGACGGCAACAGTTCCGGCATAACGCGGCCTTGAGACGGATTTGTTGCAACTCCAGCGTTTTGCACAACTGAGAAATTCGACGCCACACATCTGCGACTTTAGTATTATGATAAGGGGTAAGAATAAGTTGGAACTGTGAAACAGCTTGATAAATGCTGAAACGCGTTTTAAACAAGTGTCAGAAGGCGCATTTTGTTTTACCTCTTCTACACACTAAAATATATACGTTTTTTTTCTCTTAGAACAGGGGTGGCCAAACTGCGGCTGGCGAGCCACAGGTAGCTCTTGACCTTCAATATGCGACTCGTGGAAATATTTTGGTTAAGCCTTTTTTTGTGTGTGTGTATGTGTGTTGTTGAAAACATTGATATTATGTGCACTTTGTGATTACTGAAATTAATACAAATTAACAGTTTAAAAAACTGCATACATGAGTAAATATTGTTGCATACCACGTATTTCTTAATATTTATGTAAAATTTCTTGTAACAAAATGTGTATGTAAGAAAAAAAATGTGTATGTAAATTTTGTTCATATCCTGTGGGTCTCGAACATCTGAAATTTATCGTATGTGGCTCTCACAGTAAGCAAGTTTGGCCATCCCTGCTATCTTATGTCTGATGAAAATGGATGATGACAACATCGTAGCAAAAGAAAGCAGAGAAGTGCAGACTGTACTGTTTAGGTTCAGTTTGAAAAATGTTTGTGTCAGTTTGTCTCACGGGAAAGAAAGGTAATCCGGTGTTGTGTTTTAAATGGCAGGCGAGGTCAGAAGGGCGTCGGCGGTTTCAAAACTTGTGGCCTTGAAAGTTCCGCCAAGGTCGAGAGCGAAAGAGATAAAAATGTCATTGAGAAGCGAGTTCTGGCTACACATGTCAAAAATTCTCTCATTCACGATATTTTTTTTTAAACCCTGTCTACCAAAACGATGTCCTCTCTCGACCCATCCTTTCCTTCCCCACCCCCACCCCAACTTCCACCCTCTACCCCTTTTCAATGTACTGAGTTCAATTCGCGGTTGGCGCAGGCATGTTGGAATTTTCTTCAGGGGGAAAAAATTCCTGTCCCTGATCCTATGGTTGGCAGATCGAGCACCTAGTCTTCTCGGATAAGGACGCAAAACTCGGTGGGCACGTGTGCACGTTGCGCACGTTAAAAATATCTTGGCAATTGAAAGCCGAGAAGAGCAGGTGGAACAGAGTCGCTGCCCGGGCAAAATTCTGAAAAGAAAAAAAGCTAATCCCTACCACAAATACACACAGATTAATAAAAACAAGAAAAGTGAGATGTAAATGTGTAAATGCCAAGGGCAGCGAAGCTCCTAAAAATAAAGATCTAACACACCCTTCCCCCCTCCCTTGATCGTGATTTGGAACGTTTCATCAGGAGATTCAGGAGATTCCCAAACATAGCTGCCCCAAGTCAGAATCTCTCTCTTCAGAGAAAGCAATATAATCAGGGTGTTGTTCACTGAACGGAAGACACTAGCTTGTAAAGCAGCTGAAACGGAATTTGTGTATTTTTAAAATTAACGTAGTTTCTAGGAACCACTTGACATGGATCGCTGAAAGATAGTAAAATAATTTGTCTAACCAAACAGAACTGTATAAGGCCACGTGCGCACTAGCCGATGTCAATCGGCCGACTAGTTGGGTGGTGACGTGACGACTTATAGTTTCAGTGAGATCTCATGCCCCAGCCAACCAGTTTTTTTACTCATAGAAACCCAGTGTCTTGTTAATAATGTCTTTGCCACGAAGATATGAAGTTTGATACAGCTGGACCAACAGGGGAGTACCTGGTCACAGGGCCGTCTTATCATTATTATGGGCCCCTTGGCAAAACAGGAGGCTGGGGCCCGCCTCCTACACAACTACTCAGAAATTTGCATGCATGGGGCTTCCTAAACTCTTGGGGGCTCCTGGACAAACGCCCAGTGTGGCCTTGCCCTAAGACGGCTCTGCGGGGGCATTTATTTTATATTTAGGCCATCAGTGCTTTATACAACTTATTGGCGTATTAATATGTACTATCATTCTGTGTCGGCCCCATCTACATATTTACGACTTTTCATTCGATGTTAATAGAAATGTTGTCCACGGGGCTTAATCTCCAGGCTTTGTTCTAAAACTGAAACCAAATCCTAATCCAGAACTCGATCGTATGCATTCCAATATACTCCAGACGAGAAGCTCAGCCTAACGCGGATCATCCATCTGGAATTCTAAATCTATGTTTCCGATGATTCAGCCTTGAAAAGCGTCAAATTACGGCCTTTAAGGGTAAAAATTCACACATTATATAATTATTCGGAAAAACGTAATACGGTAACTGTTTGTTTGCTGTTGTTGTTTTTCAAACTTTACTGCATTTAGAGCCCAGTTATGTTCTACGAATGCTCTAAACTACTGATGTTTAATTTGGATCATAATTATGTTATCGTTTGTTGTTTTTTTTAAACCACCATGGAATTTAGATTTGGGATCTTAGGAAGTCAGAATAACAGATTTTTACAGTAACATGTTTTTCTGCTGTCTACAACCTTTCTAACAGTTGTTTCATCGCAGTTAAAGCTCGAGTCAAAACATTGTGACGTAAGGGACAAGGTGGCACTCAACCACTCGTGTAATAACGCATCCGTCTCTAGAAGGTTTGTACCAATCGTTCTGCGTGATTATGTCTGACCAATGTAAATACACTTATTCCTCGTACAAAAACAAAATGCACTTATATGCTTGTCACGTCCTTTTATGAATAGATGTCTTTCTGGGAACAGTAGCGCCAATCTGTGACATATTATAATGATTACTCCTTTATATAAATAACTGATGTTGTTACAAATACGTGCGTCTCCAATTCTGCCTTCCTTATTTTCATGATTTTCAAATGGGTGGCTAATCTTGGCTGAATGCACACCCACGATATGTGGGTGTCTCAACCCAGATTCGAGGAAGCGCTGTAAACAACACCATTGTTGCTGGCGAAACTATAGACTTTAATAGTACGTTGTGGAAATTTATTGCAAGGAATGCTGAGCTACTAACCCACAAACCCGGAACGTTAAAAACTTGGGATGATAAAGATTTTCTAATATATTTAAACAATATATAGAGAACAAAGAAAAAGTAAATAAATGTTCTGTGTGCAGTTGTCAAAAGTGTAGGCTATGCAACAACAACAACAAAAGAATCTCGACTGCATGTCGTTTGCAGAGGAACATCTGCATACTCAAACACACACACACACAAACACACAAAATGGTAAGTCTAGATTAATGCATTTCCACAGTCGGAAAGATAGACCACACAGTGTATAACACAGCCGTACTGGTACCGGTACTACACCAGGCATATCTTTTGACCCCCAAAGTGTGGCTGCCGAGGCCCCATACCTGGCACGCGTTACGTCGCTGCCCCGCACTCCAGTAGTATTATAAGCTCCTTGGGGTGTCTTAATCTAAACGACAAGCAAAAAAAAAACCCAAAAAAAACTTGCACGCCAGTTCGAAAAGTCGCAAATCGCTTTTCTAGTCCTGAACTTTAAATTAAGTTGGTTTCGAATTGCTGGTAACCAAAGCCGGCGTACTTATTATAAATGCATCAGTTCGTGTATCACAACTAGATTAGTTGTTTTAAAGATAACCAGTCTCCCTTGTGGGTATTTCTTTCTTTTGCGCTGTTCCATGATCCGGTACTGCTATTATGCTTGTTTTTTTTTAGTGTTTTTTTCTGTCCTCGTGGGAAGATGTTGAAACAGAATCTGTGCGAGACTGTTTTGGGGACTGACATATTGTAGGCGGTTGGGAGTGAAGATGGAGGAATAACAACCTATACAATTATACAGTAGTGGTGGATATGTCCAGGGAATAATTATGTTGTGTTATTTCATGTGGCTCTATACAGAGACAGCATTGTTTCTCTTAAGGACCGGTATGGTTAAAAGTAATAAAAGAATGCTTTAATCAGTTGTGCGGGAGATCGAGATGAAATTATTATAAGTGTCTGCTGTTGTCTTGTAAGGTTGTCCATGTTATCATTGGCAGTCTGATACAGGGGCGGAGCCAGCCTTCTGGGCTGACAGTTTTCCAAAATTTGGAAATCAAATACCGCGTTCATACTTCATAACATGAATCATGAAAATGCTGCTCCCGCCTTTGTTTATACCAACACCTCTCTAAGTAAATATTGTGGGAAAAAGAACAAAATGTTGTTGTCAATGATACTGGATATAATACATGCATGTGTCTTTGGTATAATACAAGCCTACCGACAGTCGATTCTTACACAACAAGCTGGACATTCTGAATACAACACATTCATGTATATTAGGTATAACACAAGCCTACTTACTGTCTTGTATCGATTCCTACACAACAGTTTGGACATGCTGAGCTGCCCTGCCGTGTTGTCTCTTCGAAGTTACAAGTGACGGTCTCAAAGTGCTGAGTTCCGTTCTGAACTCCTGGGGGAGGTTGGATTACTCTTACTGTAGTTTCGTTGATATCTGGTGCAAAATTGGGTCGCACCCACTCTCTCGTGACGGGACACGCCCTTATGGATTTTAAGTAATCAAAGGAACCTCTTTCCTGCAGAGAATGATGAAAATGAATAGTTTAACCTGGAGGAGAACATAGATACCAACATTATGGTTACTTTATTCTTCGTTTATTTATTTATTTGTACCTAGGTATGTAAAATCTACAGCTTGATTTAAAAACGTTCATACACATTTACAAACTCAATCTTTTCAGATCTATACAAAGCAGTGCAATCACGTTTATACGGAAGTATTTAATTCTATTCGTGAAATTCAAATTGATGAAGCTCTGAATACCAAACAAAGATAAAGTACCCAAATAGACCTTGAAAAACGCAATGTGGCCGCTTTCGAGCCGACGCGCTGTAAAACTCAAACTCAAAGTCAAAACTCAAACTCTATGTTTATTTAGTTAGTTAATTGGTTATTTACTTGGTTAAATAGTTGGTTGCTAATGTATTTGATATTAATTATTTTGCACTCTGCATTTTATGCCAGTGTTCATTCTTTGCCAATGCTCAAAAGAAGTGTATTGTCAGGCCAAGCCATACAGGGGATACGGTGGTCAAGAGGCAAGGTGCTCGCCTATCGTGCCTAAGGTACCGGGTTCGAGCCCCGGTCGGTTGGCATTTTTTTCGGTGGAAAAAATTCCTGTCCCTGATCCTATGGTAGGTGGGATCGAGCTCTGAGTCTTCTCGGATAAGGACGAAAACTTTGGGGGCCCCATGTGCACGTTGCACACGTTAAAGATACCTTGGCAGTTAAAAGACGAGAAGAGCAGGCCGAACAAGGTCGCTGCCTGGGCAAAATTCTAAAAAAATTAATTCCTACCACAAAAACACACAGAAACAAGAACAAGAAAAAAAGTGAGGTATAAATGCCAAGGGCAGCGAAACCTCCTAAAATGAAGACCTAAACACACCGACAGAATAGTGCAGCTAACACCGTGGGTGGTTTGCACTCTAAATCGCCAACTAATCTCATTGCTAGCCTCAGATAGACGATAATAGGCCTAAACTGCTTACATGTCAAGCCGTCTATCTGACAGTTGGTGTAATAAATGACCTATTGGACGATTTTTACAAGGACTCATTCGTGCGGGCCCCGCGTTTTTGTGTAGTTTTATGTTCTCTGTCAGCTGAATCGTTGGCCGATCACTGGACTCCTACTCTAAACAGTAGAGATCGATGGCAACAACACATTCCTGTCATGTTTTTGTTGAACTGTTAAAATACATTTTGGTTCTGAATAAATTTGAGGTAGATGAAACTGAATTTTTTTGGGGGGGGGGGGGGGGGTAGAAAACGTGTCTTTTTCCTGCAAAATGCTCCAACGCTGTTTCCGGGAATTATGTGTATTTCATTAATTTTTTTTTTATTTATAGTTATGCTCCAGTGTGTTGTTATCCTCTTTTTTTCCCCCACAAATTGGGCATGTTGTCTTGAAATTATTTCCGTGATTCTGAAAATGATATACCAACTAAAGAGTCAAGAACCACGATTCTGATCAGTTGACGAAATCGGGCTTAATGTGAAAGACCAAATTGCTGAGAAAATCATTCAGTTAAACTATTTTGCGTGAAATCATATTAGAAATATTTTATTTTGATTTTTTTTAAAGAGGTATAAAATGTTCATCTTTAGCCCGGTTTTGTCAGATCCACCCACAATTGTGCGAGCACATGTGATCTACAGTTGGGGTGGCATTATTTATTTATTTATTTATTTATTTATTTATTTGTATGTTTCCTTATTCATTTATCTATCCATCTATTTATTCAGTTACTTTGTCTTTACTTATCGTCCCTATAAATCACACGTGTGTGTGCAAATCTTATGGAGCTTTGCATGATTGCAGTAACTGACAGGTAAACACATACACAGAGAGGCGCATTCAACTGCGTGATTATTATAAATTATACATTTAACCCAACCTCTTTCGGTCAGTCCCATTTTCTGGCATACAGACAGATAATTGCTTCATTGCTCCTTCAATTTCAAATTTATTTTGGAATCACAATGAACGACAAAGGAAATGGATTTTAACTCGAATTGATTGATAGTCTAGTTCTGAATGAAATGCTCAAAAGTACACTGTCACGATTCATAATGTAGAATGTTAACATCCCTGACCCAGCAGCTGAAATTCTGGAATATAGGTTTTCCAACATATACAAGTAACTTTTTTTTTTATATTGTAAGAGATCAGATTAAATGCGATTTGGAACGCATTCATTCTGTGCATGACTCAGTAATTAGAGATCACTAAATAGGTACATAATTAAAGGAAACTGAAAAAAAAAAAAACACAAAACAAAACAAAAAATAATAATTTTAAAAATACGAGCATCTTACATACAGGAGAGCAGATAGCCAGTTTGCCTGAGTGATGGCGCCAAAATTTTGCACCGCCACGCCCCCATCTCGTGTAGATAATGAGCAGTTTCTAATGGTTTGTCAAAAGTAATACATTCATGTACCACTCACTGGTCAAGCTACGCTATAGACGCTGTAGGGACACATAGATAGTAACAGTAAGTGTGCGTTGGCGCAGATATGAATCTCTTCCACTGCCCAGGACATCATAATCATGTTTGGGTGGCGGTGGTGTGTCTGTGTGTGTGTGGGGGGGGGGGGCTCCGCACGATGGTATTGCCGAACTTTCTTAGCTATTTTGCTGTTTTGCATTAAATAATTATATAATTCCCCCCCCCCCCCGTATCCAAACCTGCGTATCTGCTCTCCGTTGCCTTTTGCCCCCCCCCCTCCCAAGAGAATTGCTACGCCACTGCACTTTCCTCCATCTCTTTTTCCCTTCATAGTTTTCAGTACCTGTTGCCTCTCCTCTATTTGATCTACACGTTGTATTGTAGGAACGGGCGGATCTCGTTGCATGTTATATCTAATGGTGGAACTGTTCTTCTCCGTGAGTGACTCACGTACACCTCCAGTCAGAACGGCGTAGAGTTGCCTAAGCTTGATCTCAAACTCCGCTAACTCCGCCGCTCTCGTACAGTTCCTTCCACCAATCTCCCCGCGCTCCGCCAATGGTGACAGCATACCTTCTGTAGAGATTACGGTGCTATCTGAAACAGTGAAACAGGCAAGCAAATTAAATTTCATTCTAAAAGGGTTGATTTTTATTTATTTACTTATTTATTTACATTTCAGTGCATCTTTGTTTAACCCATAGCAGACAGATTCAAGAGAAATTGCCCACTGAAAATCCCCTTGTTTTAATTTGTACAAATTTTTCAATAACAGTACTGCAATCTATATGAAAATATCTCTCGATTGACAGTATTTCTTGCTAGGTTACTCAGTCTTTCTTGGCTCATCGCAGATATCTGATACATTTAACCCGGTACGATTAATTTAAATATTGCGAAACTTCTTTCACAACTGACAGTTGAATCACTGGTTAGTTTGGAAATTCTGCGTCCATGGCAACCGCCACTGCGGCCCAGTCCATGCTACTCCACCGGATTCAGCAGTATGAAACGTAGTATTTTATTCTCAGCGATGACAACACAATACCCTACGCCCGATAGGCTACCTTACTGTATTGTCTGTGAGGAGACTTACTTTGTTCTAAATCTTGTAGGAGAAATTCACCTTCTTCGAAAAGAGTGTCGTTGATTGGGGTGGCTGAAGAAGAGAGGAGAAAACAACATAACTTGAATATGGTGAAGTGCCAAACGTTTGTCGATCTGGCGAAATCGGGCTTAAGAGCCCCGCGCACTATCCCGTTTCGCCTGCCGCAGGGCGTGCAAACGCAGATTTTTGCTTGCTTGGCAAAGAGTTTACCGTGCTGCACGCCACGCGAAAGATTGCTTGCATTGAACGGGTGGTTAATTTTAACATAGTGCGCGCGGGCCTTAGGGTGAAATAACCCTTTGACTACCGACGCCGTGAAAGCTAGATTTTCTCAAATCCAGTTTACGTTGAGATTCTTGTGTTTCAATTATTTTGAATAGTAAATATGAATCTAAATCAGGCTACTGATCTGTATTCAAAAGCTAGTAATGGAAACCCGAAACCTGAAACTGATGCAGCAGTAAAGCCTTTGCAGCAAGGCTGTCTCAATTTTGAAAGGGTTACATATATATATATATTTCCAAGACGAGTTCAAACAAAATATTTTAACTGAATGCAGAAAAGTTGCTAATCTTTCACTTTATAAGGAAAAGGCAATTTCCATAGAAAAGTTTTCTCCACTTGGAAGGATTTTCTAGGGAATTTGGTCTTTCGCCTGAAGCCGGAGTTTACCAGACCCACTCACAAACAAGGAAAAACTGCAGGCGTATAATATGTGCTGCACATTTGTTTCTGTGTGAAAAAAGTCACCGTGCACTGAGGCAAGCCTGTTTTGCCTCGGTTTTGTGAACTAGAGGGTTAAGCGGAACTTCGCTGGCCTGTGAGACTGAAACAACTTAGTTGGTTCAAAGCCAGTTTAAGTTTCTGTGAAAATAGACCCAAACAGACCTGATTTGGTGCGCTGCTAGTCTATATCTTATTTCTGCTTAAAAAACAACAACAACCTAAACCTTCCAAGTCAATGATACCTATGAGATCATTTGCGCCAAATAAAGCCATTCAAAAGATATGTAATCAACATTTATGAACTACAAGGGTGCCTGAGCTGAACTTACATCCAGGGGTGAATTTCACCTACCTAGGGGTAACTTTGCTGATTCTGGATTTGTACCTTTAAAAAAAAATCTAATTGACTGACCTTGTTTGGTTCTGGTACAGCGATATGTGACCATCATTAGTTGTTCATAAACAGGTGAAATGAAATAACATTGTTATGTTTTATTATTTTTGTTACTGTTACTTGAACTTGAAGACAATAAAGTTTGCCCTTGTTAATTGCTTTATTATAGTGGAAATGTAAACTCAAATTATTGAACAAAGCAGGTTGGAAAGTGGGGAAAATGTTTAGAATCCCTGCCTAGGAAGTCTTTAGATGTTAATCGTGGGTGTGAAAGATAAGTCCATTAGCACAAAAGAAATAGATCCGTAAGCAATTAATTACGTTGTTGTTCTGTTGTTCGTCAGTCGGACTAAGACCATCTGGTCTTCAAGGGAGGAGGAGTGGTGTTTGTCTGTGAGTGGGCAGGTGGCTGATGAGTCTTTATCTGCGCACGGAAGGACCTCTGACAGTGAGGCCAGTGAATGGTGGATGCAAGATGAGGGGTCAACTGCCCTGGATTTCCTCGTCTGCTGTCGCTGTTCCTGAGCTGCAGTCCTGTTGGCTTCGCACTTCACAGCGTCTTTGCGGATGGAGGGGCGCCAGTTGGCTCTGTCTTGGGCAGCCTCCTCCCAGAAGGTGGTGTACAAGTTGAAGGCCTTCAAAGAGGATTTCAGTGTATCCTTGTAGGAACCAGTTATAGTTCCAGCTGAATGTATCATCTCAGTATGACAGACAGATTAATTTATCTTATTGAGCGTACACATAACATGAGTTCACTTGGACTTAACTTAGTCCAAAGAGGAATGGTTGGCGTGGTCAAATAAGAGGATAAGTGGGACGGAAAGAGTTGGACTCCATAAAGAAGTTCGACTGTGGTGGGGAGGGTGAGTATCATAATAAGCCCAGAACTGCAGTCAGCTGCTGGCAGACAAAAAGTGCACACCATGATTTCCTATATTTTCTTAGTAAATTCAGGAAGACCCTATCATACCAAGCCCGGTCAGACACAGCCAGCTTCTGCCATTATTTCTTGGGTCTACGTTTTGCCGTTAACAACAGGCTGTGACATTCCGGGTTTGATATGATAATTCGGATCAAGATTTTATGGAAACCATCTGCGCAATGAAGCCAAAACATTCACAACAGGATGTTTGCCACCAACTTATGGCCAGTTTCTAAAAATAAGTTATTGCAGCCATGTCGCCAACCCAAAGGTTATTGTGGTCAATTAGCTTAATCTAATCCTAACCCAAGTCTTTATCCAAATCCTAAAACTATCCCCCCCCCCCCAAATGAGCAAAATAACTCCAACTTGGCACAAGAAATCTTTCCTTCAGTTTGAGTACGAGTACGAGTTTGGAGGATGCACGTCGACACGATAAGGCAGTGGCGTAACGTGGCAAATCAAGTAATGCGCCGCCAGTTCCGTGGACCGTTACACGCTCCGAGTTCTTCACCAGCCCAAGTGCAAAACAACCCCTGCTGTCCATCCATACCCTTTGACGACAGTAATTAACATTTTGTTTCTTCGAACGGTTATTCATTTACATATTTTAAAGGCACCAATTAACATTATTTTGTTTCTTCGTACGGTTGTCCATTCACACATTTTAGAGGCACTAATTAACATTATTATTTTTTGTCATCTTACAGTTGTTCGTTCACATATTTTAAAGACAGTAATTTTTTTTTTCGTTCCACTGTTCATTCACTTATTTTAACGCCATTGATTGACAAAATATTTTCTTTTTCTTTTTTTAGTCGTCCTGCTCTTCATTCACATATTTCAACGACGTTAATGTACATATTTCTGCCGTTTATCCATCAGTGTTTAGCCTGTGTTTTCAATGTAACCACTTGAGTCAGCGCGAGGTTTTAAAACCCGGCATTGTGTTCATTGCAAGAGACTTCAACTGCTGGATCTGCGTTACAAAGCTGGATGAAAAAACATATTAAACAAACATTATGCTCTTTACAGGGTCACCATGTTACCGGTATCATCCCTTGTAAATACATTTAAGTCTCAGTAACTATTATGATAACTTTTTTGTTTTTGTTGTCTGTTCTGCTGAGCGGTGGGGCTAAGTATTCCATGACTGACAGGAGTCAGACAACGCTGCATTATATATATATATATATATATATACACACACACACACATATACTTCCATTGTACTGTGTCTCTCCAAAACTTATAGTGATTGACGAAATGAAAGAAAATAAATGGACTGACAGCATGTTAGAATGATCAGTCTTGTGGCCCATCGGTTAGAGTGCTTGACCAGGGCGCAAAAGCTTCAGGCTCGAATCCCACAAGAAGCAGGTTCCCATGCATCTAATTTCCAGCGATGTTTCCAAGATAGTATAGACAGACAGATAGACAGACATTGAGACAAACAGATAGATAGATAGATTATTAAAGTATCACTTTTTTGGGTCACAGTTTATAAATCATGATGGGACGGATAAATTGACAGTTGCAAAAAAAAAAAAACAACGAAAAAGACGAAATCTATCAAAATGATCTTTTCTTAAGTGCCGGATCTTCAGACAAAGTTAAATTTTAATTTTACTCGGGAAGACTTTCGATTGAATTATTTATTTATCCACTTGTGAGTCAGAATGACAAAGTCAACAGTGTGCTTTTGAAAGAATTTCAGATATTTGATCAGAGTGGTGTGAAAGTAATGGAGCAAATCGGGATTCCATAATTAATCTTGAGTGGCAAATTAAAACTATTTTATCTGGAATTAATATTTCAAATGATGTATTTCTTTCCCCTAAGTCATATATACTTTATTATGCAAAGAAACATATTAGACACAGATAAACCATTTGGAAGTAATTTATCTCAGTAGAAAACATTATGAGTGCAAGTCACAAATTAAACGGAATGAAATAAAGGACGTATGTTTCATTTCCCAAAATATATGTATTGAAATTTCCCCCTCATTATCCAGATTTTGTGTAAATAAGAATTAATTTGGATTCGTTATCTTTCGCGTCATCGGTATGTAATAACATAAAGAT
Organism: Onchidella celtica; assembly: GCA_963931925.1. Taxonomy (NCBI): domain Eukaryota; kingdom Metazoa; phylum Mollusca; class Gastropoda; order Systellommatophora; family Onchidiidae; genus Onchidella; species Onchidella celtica. The sequence goes on along the minus strand of OZ007570.1, from coordinate 37,217,868 downwards.
GAAGGTAAAATTAAGGTGTGTAATCAAGAAATTTAATTATATTTCATGCATCCTTGGTTTATCTTTAAACACAGTCCTTCACCATTTCTGTCACACTTGCTGTTCTTATAAAAACATTTTCAATAAATGAAAGTTAAGTGTTATGAAGTTCAGATTATCTTTCAATGCAAGCTCACCTTTCAAACACACAGTCCAAGGAATGAAAATTAAGTTTATAAAGTTTCTTTTATCTTTAAATACAAGAAAATCGCCTTTTCTATCATACTCACTGTTGTGATAAAATACTGTTCAATGTATGAAATTGATATAAAATACTGCAAAGGTCGTAGCGATACGCTGGGCTCGGGCTATCACGGCTCGGAATGAGACGAGGTTGGTCGTTCTTTCAGTGGCGCCGTGCGCGTAATTTTTTTCCGTACGAGTTTTAGCAAATTCAGGAGCGGGGCAGCAATACACCCCCAAACACAGGACAGCTCCAACACATCCCAGGGATTTTCGATGACGTTCAGAGTCATATCAGGCACAGTCCAGAGATTGCAGCACCCATGGCAGTGTTCGATAGGACGAGAAATCCCTTAGCTGATGACCTGTGTTTGGGGGTGTGTTGCTGCCCCGCTCCTGAATTAGCTAAAGCATGTACGGAATAAAAAATCACGCTAGGAACGACAAAGGCGATTAAGAGCCTTCGCGCGCTGGTTCGGGTCTGTGGAGCCTGTTTTGGTGTGAGATGTGGACTATGGACTTAAACGGGACCCCACGCACTAGTACTAGTAGGACAAGTGTTTCTAACTAGTTGATGTAAAGGAAGTTAAAGTCTGAGTCTGTGCGACCTACCTTTTCCTTTCATGCGCAAACACAGGCAAATTTCATTATTTTGGAGAATTCTTCAAATTTAATGTATGTTTCACTAAATAGAACCAACACTTTTTCCTGGGACTGACGCTCAGAGGCCTACCGTGTGCTCTCTAGATAAAATGATAAAATGCCTTGTGTGCACAATGCTGCAACTTAGCTTTCGTAATTTACACCCCCCCCCCTTCCTCCCCGTGCTATTTTTCCCGTCTCTTTAAATACATGTACTGCAAAGGTGAGAGCGATAAGCTGGACTAGGGCTATCACGGCTCGGAATGAGACGAGGCTGGTAAGCTGTCTGTGATTAGCGCTTTCACAGACTGCAATACTCACAGGATTGTTGGCTGCTTTAAATAAAGACTTCTTCCCATATTGCGAAAGGGGATACGTTGGCTTAGAGGCAAAGTGCTGGTCTTGCACGCCGAAGGTACCGGGTGCAAGTATGTTGGAATTTTTGGATTTTTCTCATGTTTTCCTGTCCCTGATCCTAACGTTGGGCAGTTGGAAATCGAGAAGGGCAGGCCGATCAGGCCGCTGCCGGAGCAAAATTAAATAAAAACTTATCCCTACCCCCCCCCCCACACACACACACCAAAAAAAAAAAAAACGCCAGCTGGTAACGACGTGTCTGCTCCAGTTGTAAATGGGCTGCAGACTATCTTCGTGGCGTTTACGCGGGCTGCCTCTCCCTCCGTGACCCTGAGTTAGCTCATGTACTAATACGAATGGGAATAATCTATTATTAATAATATTATATACTAGCCTACCCGCGCAAGATATATCTTGCAAATTTTCCATGTACTAAGCGCAGCCGTATATCTAGATCCAGGCTACATTAAAACGGCATTTGGATTCGATGCTATGACTAATAGAACTTACTGTTACACCACAATTTCACACATAATTATTTTATTTAACTAGCTGAGTTGCCCGGCCCTGCCCGGGATAAATCGATTTATTAGTTTCAGTTCTGGGTGATTATTATGGACCTGCTTCACTTTGCCTGTTCCTTTAGCTTTATTTTATTTTTGTTTGTTTGTTTGTTTTTAGATAAGTTTTTACTGCTCTCCCTTTGCGCGTTGACATCCTGCGCATCCCGTCCGCATCCGTCAAATGGCAATGATTTGTGCACGGGTTAGTTTGTTTGTTAGTGAACACATCGCAGGAAGTGATAACGTCATGTGTAGGCGGAAGTGGGCTATTATTAGAAACATACATCAATATCTTATTGATCGTAAATTTCGGATCAAACGCTCTCGTGAATTTAGACTTTAATTATAACCGCATTTACCGATTAACTCAGAAATAACAAACGGTTTTGTTTGTGTATAGCGACAGGAACAATGTTCGCTGTCCCATAATTCTTTGTGCCAAATTTCAGGTCGGTGCGTTGGGTAGTTTCCGAGTCCATAGGACTATTAGAGGTTTTGTTGTAGCTTTATTATAAGACTAGCTGAGTTGCCCGGCCCAGCCCGGGATAAATCGATTTATTAGTTTCAGTTCTGGGTGATTATTATGGACCTGCTTCATTTTGCCTGTTCCTTTAGCTTTATTTTATTTTTGTTTGTTTGTTTGTTTTTAGATAAGTTTTACTGCTCTCCCTTTGCGCGTTGACATCCTGCGCATCCGGTCAGCATCCGTCAAATGGCAATGATTTGCGCACGGGTTAGTTTGTTTGTTAGTGAACACATCGCAGGAAGTGATAACGTCATGTGTAGGCGGAAGTGGGCTATTATTAGAAACATACATCAATATCTTATTGATCGTAAATTTCGGATCAAACACTCTCGCGAATTTAGTCTTTAATTATAACCGCATTTACCGATTAACTCAGAAATAACAAACGGTTTTGTTTGTGTATAGCGATAGGAACAATGTTCGCTATCCGATAATTCTTTGTGCCAAATTTCAGGTCGGTGCGATGTGTAGTTTCCGAGTCCATAGGACTATTAGGTGTTTTGTTGTAGCTTTATTATATAGAAGATAAGAAGATAGAAGATATAGATATAGATATAGAGAAGAACGGTTTCGTTTCTTGGTGCGGAACTAAACTTCCGCGTTCAGTCGGCGTGTCAAACCGTGCTCGTTTTGAAAATCAGATCGCTCTTCCGGTTCATTGACAATGGTATCATTCTTCCGGTTCATTCAAAGTGGTGAATTAAAACAGAATGACCGAAAAAATCAATTTTGATAAATTCGGGGACGGGAGTTTTCGTATGTTTTATGTGACGAAAACCTGGCGCTGCACTGTCGCGACGACGTACCTGCTCCAGTTGTAACTGGGCTGCAATGGCACAAAGGCAAAATTTCCCAAATGGGATTAAAGAGTTATACAAATACAAATAAAAAAAATACAAATAGATACTGTCGACGTGTGTAAAATTTGAAGCGTGTGGGCTAAGTATTAACGGAGGAGTAGGCTAACATAGCCTCCAAAGTTCACTTTTATCTAGGCCTATTATATATTTCAGTAACTTGCAACCTTTGGCATGAGTAACTGACGAAACTATACACTCTTCAGGCCTTAAATTTGGCAGGAAGGTGGCAATTGAGATAAGGAAGATGATGGCTATAATTAAAAGTTGTTTACTTCAAGCATGTATTTTAAAAAAATAACAATGTTTATTGCTATGTAACATTTGTATTTTTGCATGTTTGTTTCGTTTTACATAATTATTATATTTCACAAAATCTCCAACCTTTGAACGCAAAAGGCTTTTTTATTAGACCACCTATACTAACCCAATTCGACATGTTCATTTCAAATACCGCGGAGGGTGCACGGAAGTTTTTATTATTTTGATTAGTTTGGTTCTTGAATTTATAGAAAATGCATTGTTTTATCGTGCTGCCATTTTCATTCTCCATCTTGGCTCCATTCTGTTATAGTACCGTGCATGTCATAAAAAGTAACAATATCAAGTTTGGTGAGCAGTGTCCTGGCGCGCATGAGTTCTGAAGCAGGACGGCAGATTACTACTTTTACTGTAAGAGAGAGAGAGAGAGAGCACGTGATTGTTTATTCCGGGCAATGCCCGGTAGGTCATCTGGTCATACTACAATGCAGCAAGGGGGCAGATATGTAAGCACCAACTGCGTGACTGCACGACTCAAAAATTATGAACCTTCGTGTACTGCCTCAATATTTTTACTGTCAATTACTTGGACACATTCATTTTAGTTTCTTTCGTAGGCTTATTCCCGTTAACAAGATTTACTATTTAAAACAACTGCGACAACACGAACAACAAAAAAGTCACTAATCGAAGTATTAGTTCCATGGCATAAGACCTGCGTGACTAGTAGTGCGTAATAAGATAACGCCGATACATATACCCAAATGCATTGGACAGTTTTCAGGGCGTAGTCAACATGAAGCATGATTGGCTTTCTAAATCTAGATTGATTAATGTCAGCAAAATCGGGACATTCGTATGTTAGTCTAGAGCAGTGGTTCTCAACCTTTTCCAGGCAATCGCCCCCTTAGGCTCCAAGTTTTCGTTCATCGACCCCTTCTTCCCCCCCCCCCCCCCAAAGATTCCATACCCAAACCCAATTGATACATTTCACAAAAAAGACAGACTACACACAAATTATGGTATTACGTTTCTTAAGGTTTTATGGCAACAGGCGTGTGGATTATTCATTATAAAACAGAAAGCATTCTTTATCAATTGCGGTGAAAAAAACTGAGTCTTTTCTGTTCATAAAACTGACGTACGTGTTGTAGAACTAGTCAGTGGCTGCCCTGTATTTGCTCTCAACTGGTCTTTCATTCAAGTCTTCGCCCCGCCCCCGCACCCCACTTTGTTTTTCATCGCCGCTCCCCTTGTCAACCTTTTCTTCGTTTTCGCCCCCCCCCCCTCCCCGGGGTGATATCGCCCACGTTGAGATACCACCGGCCTAGAGGGTCGAAAGGATTAGATCTATGAGGAAATTCCCAGCATAAATGGAGTCACAGCAATACTACGTGTGCTGTACGATAAAACAGATAAAAATAATATTGATCCCTTTGGGGAGTTGGACTTACAGTTATCTTCATTTGTTTGGCCCCTTCTTTGCGTGTTGGGACACGATAACCCCCATCTAAGACTGTAAAGCTGATTATCCCAGACGTGAGAATAATTCTTTTTCGTTAATAAGTCATAGCTAGAGTGTAGTCCCCTATTACAGTTCAATACCCCTGGCGCAGTGAACAATAATAAGTGCAGTTGTAAATCAATTGGGTCTCTGTCGTTACAGTGTATCATGTACATCATAATATAATCATCTGAACGGACGGGTGGATGAATGGGTGAATGAATGAGTGGATAGATAAATGGATAGATCGATGGATGGATGAACAGATAGATGGGTGGACGGATGGATGAATGGATGGGTGGTTAGATGGATGGATGGGCGGATGGTTAGGTGAATGGTTAGATGGATGGATGGATGGATGGTTAGGTGACTGGTTAAATGGATGGATGGGTGGATGGTTAGGTGACTGGTTAGATGGATGGATGGATGGATGGTTAGGTGACTGGTTAGATGGATGGATGGATGGATGGTTAGGTGACTGGTTAGATGGATGGATGGGTGGATGGATGGTTAGGTGACTGGTTAGATGGATGGATGGATAATGGTTAGGTGACTGGTTAGATGGGTGGATGGATCGATGGATGGACGGATGGATGGATGGATGGGTGGGTGACTTGATGGATGGATGGATGGATGGATTGAATGGATGGATGGATGGATGGATGGATGGATGGATGGATGGATGGATGGATGGATGGATGGATGGATGGATGGATGGATGGATGGATGGATGGATGGATCCCACAGATTCCTACATTTTATCCTGAAACAATAACACAAAAGTGTTGCATTTTGCATATTGGTGTGTTTTTAATGCTGGAAGGCAAGACATGAAAGCAGCGGCTATCAGCTGGACAGTAGATGGAAGCAAATGAATTAATGTTGGTGGTAAAATTCAATGTTTTGATTTAAAATGCATCTATTACTCTTTCCAAGATGGACAGCGTTCAATGGATAGGAAGGAGAGTATAACTACCTTGTACAGTGTTTAGACTGCAAACACGTGATTTCTGTCAAGTTCGTTATGATCAAATAAACAGGCAAATAAATGTATAGAAAGAGAGACAGATAGATTGACAGACATGCAGAGGGCAGGCAGCAAATGACGCATGCAGATAGGCAGGCAGACAGACAGATGCGCAGACAGATAGGCGGACGGATAGCTAGACAGACAGACAGACAGACAGACAGATGGGCGGATGAACGGATAGATAGATAGATAGATAGATAGAGAGAGAGAGAGAGAGGGAGAGAGAGATAGATAGATAGATAGAGAGATAGATAGATAGATAGATAGATAGATAGATAGATAGATAGATAGATAGATAGATAGATAGATAGATAGATAGATTAGATAGATTAGATAGATAGATAGATAGATAGATAGATAGATAGATAGATAGATAGATAGATAGATAGATAGATAGATAGTTGATAGATAGATAGATAGATAGATAGATAGATAGATAGATAGATAGATAGATAGATAGATACATAGATAGATAGATAGATAGATAGATAGATAGATAGATAGATAGATAGATAGATAGATAGATACATACATACATACATACATACATACATACATACATACATACATACATACATACATACATACATACATACATACATACATACATAGATAGATAGATAGATAGATAGATAGATAGATAGATAGATAGATAGATAGATAGATAGATAGATAGATAGATAGATAGATAGATAGATAGATAGATAGATAGATAGATACATAGATAGATAGATAGATACATACATAGATAGATACATACATAGATAGATACATACATAGATAGATACATACATAGATAGATACATACATAGATAGATACATACATAGATAGATACATACATAGATAGATAGATAGATAGATACATAGATAGACAGACAGACAGACAGACAGACAGACAGACAGACAGACAGTGGCATGATCGACATCAGAAGGCAATGCACGACCATCAGTAAGGTGGTCTCCGGAAGGCAAAAAAGGATGAAGCTTAAACTAACCCTACGCCGTGCTGCAATGCCTAGGATTTCTCACAGAGAATGCAGGTCTATGACATTTTGTGACGAAGTAATCAACAAAAGCGAGTCAAATCAATGCGATTATCTTTTCTTTTATCCTGTTATCGACATCAGCTTGCGCTGGGTTTTCGAGTGAACGGAAACGGAAACTGAAAAGACAAAAACCTTTCAAGTAGTGGAGTAGAGAGAATGTTTTTATGTGTACGGAAACACTCTTTCTTTTACTTCTTGGTGGATTTTTAACGCTTCCGTTGCCGTTTCCGTGTCCGTACACATGGAAATCCAGCTTTAGTCGGATAAAATTTTCAGTTGCATCTTGTTTAAGTTTCTATTACATTATGGTTTGTTTGTGTTTATACCTGTTATCTCATCTCTGTTTACTACTGTTGACAGGGTTAACGAGTATTGGTTGATAATTCCGCCGAAGCAGTGATCCGGAGGTTAGAAATGTTTGAGCTGAGTGCCAGAGGTCGCAGGGTTTGTATCCTGCACGGAATGTGGTCCAATTTAACCATTTTTTCGAGGTGTTCCTAAGACACCTACGTGGCCTGACTTGAGGCCCACTGCGCTGATAAAGGATGTAAGATTCCCAACTCAAAAATAAATTATAAACAAATGAATTAAGGGGTGAAACAAACTAAGGCTGAGTGGGCCCCAGACTGGTGGCTAGCGGCCCATAAATTTTGCGTCACACTAACACAGCAGGCACTGCCCGCTGCATCCCGCCGAGTCGCCGTGTGGGCAGTGCCTTTTGTGCTAGTGTGGAATATAAATTTATTGACGGGGGGGGGGGGGGGGGGAGCACCGGTCTGGCGCCTCCACCAGCCTTGGTCTGTTAATCCCTAAATCTTCTCCTATATAAAAATACAGGAAAACCTTCTTGTTACCAACAGGCTAGAAAAATGCTCGACACGTCTTTCTGAAATTTGACTCGAAGAAATGATATAGGGTTGCGCAGCAAATAGGCTAAAGAATGATGAATTAGGTGCGACCACAGCGAAAGAAGCCCACTTTTTTTGTGACTTCAGCAAGTAAGCGCACGCCGCCATTTTGGTCTAGATGCAACTTCACTTGACTCATTTAGTCATTCACTGACGATCGTGTTGGATGTTATTTATCTTGCGCCCCTGAACTGGGATATCATTATTAAGGTGAGTGGGAGATACCCGAATTTATATTGTTGTAGATGTATTAATTACTTTGTTTGCATTGTCAGCGAGTGTATTGTGGATCTAGACCCACTTTAGAATAAGGTCGAAGACACCAACATATTTACTTCCGGTATCACGGTTATAATTTGTGTGAGTGTTGTTTTTTTTATACTCTCGTCCTGCGGTTCTAAGGCGAAGAAGACCAAGGACGGTGTAAATAATGTTCAAATTATTTTAGGGAAAAAGAATTTCGAATATATTCAAGGGAAAACGTTTCAGCGTTCGCAGTATGGTACAGTAAACATTGTTGCGCGCGGGTCTAGTTGCGAACAATCAATCTCATCCAAATTGGCGCAGGGTAGTCAAAATTGGTGACGTAATGCCTGTCGTGTGTCACTTCTGGCAGTATCTCTATTCTGTAGGTGCGACTGATGAATAATTCGCAAATGCTCAAATAGTTGAACTCTTAGCTCGTGGGAGTGTTTAATTATGCGACACGTTTACCAACGGATCACATTCGCTGAACAAAGCTCTTGCTGCGCATTGAATATTGCCAGACAGCTTCTGTGGAATTTTCGTCTTCGCATTTCGCTTTGCCTTGTAAACTCCGTTTTCCACATTGTTAAGCAATTAACGCATAACACTAGAAAATAAGTAAATTAAATAATAAGGAACTGAGTAAAGAACTAAAGAAAGGAAGGAAGAAAGAAAGCATTTAAAACAAGTAAATAAAACGAATTTTTTATCACATTAAAGCATTCTCATTTTGTCATTTCTTCTCTTAGATTTCATCATGTGGTTACGATCAATACTCTTCATAACTCGTCAGAAAGACGCTTTCTGTCTAGTCTATCACGTTAAAATGTGTTTTAAATACCAGCCATTTCTTTTATTTGAACTGTGGCGCTGCAAAAGAAAATTACCAAATGAAAGAATGAAGTGCAAATGGATTACGATACGAAAATAAGGACCTTCATTATCACCTCCATGAAACCTTCATCCCACTAGTTCCCAGGTTAATAATTTATTTACTAATTATTGGTCATAATATTTGTCTTCCTTAACCTGTATTGGTTTGTCTGTGGACTAAAATATCCAGGTCGCTAAATTTAATGAACCTTTCCCGCAACGCTCCGCCATGGAGAAAAACGCCCAGTAAGCTGTTGGTTTACTGATTATTGATCAGTAGAAATAGGAAATAAACTATCGTTCTTAATTGAAAGAAGTGACACGACTGGAAATATTTGTTGATGTAAGTTTAGCAAAATTTGTTTACATTCCTCTCCATGTTTCTATGTGTCGCATGACTGCTAACACAAACACAATTTGTTATGATAATCTAAATTAATCAGCCTCCTCCATGTGGGATAGATTTTTTTGTTACTTATTAAACACACCTTATAGACAGACAGACAGACAGATAGTCAGACGAATTGACAGATAGATAGAAAGATAGACGGGCAACATTTATGAAAATTCAAATAACTGCATTAACGTCAACACGGCCATATGAATAGCTTTTATTAGGGTTACGAAATAAAGTCTCACACCTTGACTCTTAGATATCTATAAGCATTTAGGAGCAATGAATAAATTTGAACACGACATTTTCTTTTTAATAACGCTTGATAACTTAGGCTACTTGCAGCCATGAAATCTTGAAATTAAAAATAATGGAGTGAGGGAGGTTTTTATGGAACCAGTTTGTGGATCAGTTGTTCTGAAGAGTATCTCATTTTATCTTATCTATATTAATAAAAGTGAAACTTTACGACAGTTGCAGTGCGCCTTTCGCTACTCCTCTGTTAATGCTGATTCGGCGGGCCCTCAGATTTTATACAGCGCTTAGTATAGACTGTCGTCGTGTCGCCGGCACCGAAAATAAAAAAATAATTAATAACTCGCAGAACGTTTGTATTATTAGTTTCTATGTTGCGACATATTGGCGTTCGATCTATTTTTTCGGCAAATGTAATTGAGATTGGTTCCGGTATCGGTATCACACTCACAAATTGCGCATTCGATTACAATATCACAAGCACAAAATTGCGGTCGCCGGTAGCGCTGAATCGCCTCGGCTTGGCCCCTCATATTCCACGTTTAATCGTCGGCACATGCAAGTACTCAAATCTACTTATCTTCGCGCATTGTAGCTTTAAAAAATGCATTTTGTCATCGAAATTCAACACAAACTTGAACGAACGTTAGACCTAAAGTTTAGAGTTCTATCGGAACGGTGAAAGACTAAAATACGCGAACGAAGCAAGAACTCGCAGTTCTGTTTCGCTTCGATTCTATACATTTCTTGTTGAAATCTTTTATTGTTCGATTTTTTTCACTTGAAATAGGCGAAAGCCGAAAATTTGTGTATTTTCTGTCTTCTCTTTAGTTTGCGAATTCAGATCTTTATTTTGGGAGGTGTCGCTGCCGTTGGCATTTGTGCTTCCTGTTTCTTGTTGGTGTTTTCTTGTTGTCTTGGTGTCTTCTTCGTGGCTTTCCTAGCCCTCAAAAGGGCTCCCTTATGGGTGTCTCCTTCTTTCGTTGTTTGTTGGCGCCCGTAAAAAAAAAAACAGGAGAGAGTAGAGATTCTTATCATGGGTGAGGGGGGGGGGGGGTAGTGGGGGACCCTTATAACTTAGAAGGATTTGTCCCCACAGCAAGGGCGGTAAATGTTTACATGTTTTATTTATTTATTTAATTGTTATGGCAGGGGAGACAGACTATAGTGGGTTTTGTTGGGGGAGGGTGGGTGGGTGGGGTGGGGGGGGGGGGTGGGAGTGTGTGTGGACATGGCTGTTTGCCACACACGAGAAAAAAAAAATTTGGGGGGAGGAGGGGATGTTTGTATCGTTTGGGTTTTATTTCTTACACACACACACACACACAGCTTCGCAACATACAACTTTTTCTTTTTGCCCAATTTTGTCTTGGCTTGTAATAATATAGCCCTGCTACGACCCCACAGTTTTTATGTGGTTTTTATGATATTTCGTCAACTTCCGGTTAGGACTGGTTTGAATCATGAGATATCAAGTATGAAACTTTGTGTGTTCTCAATGTGTTTAGACCAGGAAAAAGAATGGGTCTGGAATTGGGAGATTGATGCCGCAGGGCCAAAAGTACAGGTTTGTGTTTTCAATATGCCTAGGAAAATATTATAATATTTCTTTTCCATTAACACATGACGTTATCACTTCCTACGATGTGTTCACTAACAAACAAACTAACCCGTGCGCAAATCATAGCCATTTGACGGATGCTGACGGGATGCGCAGGATGTCAACGCGCAAAGGGAGAGCAGTAAAACTTATCTAAAAACAAACAAACAAAAATAAAATAAGCTAAAGGAACAGGCAAAATGAAGCAGGTCCATAACAATCACCCAGAACTGAAACTAATAAATCGATTTATCCCCGGCAGCGCCGAGCGACTCAGCTAGTTACCTTAATCTTATCTTATTATTAAAAAAAATAGTGGCGGGAATAATTCATTGTGGTGCAATTTTGCCACTTTTTTTGCTCGACGCTACAGCCAAAATGACAGTTTCAAAACTTATAAAATTAGTTTTCTTAAGTATCAATTAATCCAGTCCAATCGCTTTTGTATCGACCGATTGTTTTGATTCAAGTTTCAGGTATTTTTTGAATAAAAAGTTGTAAAAACGTAAAATACAATGATCTTTGTTTTGGCTCCCTGTAGTAAGCCCACAGCACCAGAAACGATGTATTAATACGCGTTCAATTCGGTGCGCGCAGTTTCCTTACCAAGAAAGAGTGCATAGTGCTCTGGTGCGTACGAAATCTGTATGTAGTGAAACTGTAGAATGTGGAAAGCTTTCTAGACCAAAAAGAAAGAACGGTGGGTTCACATGTTTATCCCGGATAATGCCGGGAACCTCGTCTAGTTATAAAAAAAAAATATTGGTGGGAGTACTTCATTGCGGTGTAATTTGAACCCCTTTTTTTGCTCGGCGCTAGAGCCTAAATGACAGTTTCAACAATTATAAAGTTAATTTTCCTAAGTGTCAACGAATCCAGTCCAATCGCTTTTGTGTCGACCGATTATGTTGATTCAAGTTTCAGGTATTTTTAAATTAAAAGTCGCAAAAAAGTAAAATACAACAATCTTTTTTTTGGCTCCCAGTAGTAAGCTCACTGCACCGGAAACGATGTATTAATACGTGTTCAGTTCGGTGCGGGCAATTTCCCTACCAGAAATGAGTGGGCTCTGGTGTACATGAAATCTGTAGTAAGGCTGTAGAATAATTATGGGAAGCTTTCTAGACCAAAAAGAGAGAGAGAGAGAGAGAGAGGGGGGGGGCGGTGGGTTCACAGGTTTATCCCGGTAATGCCGAGAACTTCATCTAGTATTATGAAAAAAAATTTAAAAACTAGTTTCGGGAGTAATTCACTGTGGTACAATCTTGTGTCTTTTTTTTTCTCCAAAATAGAGGCGATAAACAATTGGAAACATGGCGGATCCAAAGAACACACATTGCAGATGGTGCTCTACTTTTGGTTGCCAGAATTCAAAGCACAAAAGACCAGACCTCGCATTTTTTCATTTCCCTTCAGACCCAGAAAGGTAAGTGATATTGTTTTTTACAACTATTTAATTTATTTTTGTGAAATTGTCAACTGAGACACTGCGACTGCCTCCGTGCCTGACAGACATGACTGTGTTGACGCTGATAAGGTGGTGTTTGTTTACATGAGGTCAGTGATTATAACTACGACTAATAAACCCATTGAGCCCATGGAGAGGGCATAGTCTAATTAAAAAAAGAGTAGTGATACAACCACTAGAGACAGAGACACAAGCTGCCTTTTCCTCGGTTCATGATTATAGTTATTATCACATTTGTGTTAAACGTTCAACAGATCGCAAAAATCGATAATGTTGACGATAGAGAAGTCGTGCAATTCAAGCTGAGCTTCGATCAGTCTTACATACTTCGCCATCTTTCTCACGTCATGTAACTTCCTGTGCCAGCTGATTGGTTTCCTAAAATAGGTTTGCAGCACGTGGCAATGTTTACCTACTCTATTTTGATCACGCTCGCCTGCCCACTGTTGACACGGAATTCACGCGGAAGTTTCCCCTCTCTCTAAATCTATACTCTCTGGTAACACTGTAGAATATGGGAAGCTTTCTAGACAAAAAAAAAAAAAAAGAAAAGAAAGATAGAACTGTGGGTTGACAGGTTTATCCCGGATGATGCCATCTACTAAAAACAGAAAACTATAATGTGAGGTTGTGGAATTTCTTACCAACCCTGTAATAATCTGATTCTCCACTACGCATCACCGCTCAGTGATGCGTCCTAAGTAGTGTACGCGTCAAAACTGGAGTCAGTTATAAATTTATTTTTAAATAATCCAAAATCCTTGGGCAGGTTGTCAGTGGCGTAGTGAGGGTTGCCAGCGCCGGGGGCAGGGCAAATATGGCACCCTCTGACCTGTGGGCTGTTAGCACATGGCGACATGTAGGCTATTTACCCGGCCCTGTTTAATTAAAAGCTGTGCAGAATGTTCGAACACTAGATGTTCTGTGTGCGGGGAAGGGCATGCTACTTTTTATTTATTATTTCTAATTCATTTTTTTTTTCTTTTGAAATATTTGCGCCCCTAAGAATTTGGCGCCCGGGGCAGCCACCCCTGCTTTCTTTTGCCTGGGCAGGGGCTTTTGTGACAGAAAGTTTGCCTTGTTGTGTTCGTTTTTTATCCATATTCATTTCTAATTCTTTCGTGGTTTATTGTAATATTTCTCAATTGTTGTTTTTTATTTTTGTTGCTGTTGTTGTTGTTTTCCTAACCCGGGGCTTCATACAAAACTATGATGTATCTATTACCCAGTTTATTTCACCTCTCAGCGAATGTTACGTACGTCGGATTTCACGCATGGCTGGTTTGACTCCCTATTGTACAAACATACGATGTTTAGTTTGATGGCGGCGTCGGTGCTTTAAATGACACATAAACATGGCTCCCTTTATTTTGATTAATCCGCCAATGCAGACTCAAAGCCGGCCTTTTATATTTAAAAATTTTTGTTATTAATTTTGTCTCATATTTCCTTCCTTTGTTGCTTTCCTCTGAGTATTCCCACAGCCTTCATTTTAAACTGCTAAATTATTCTATACTGTTTTGTCAGCTCAACAGCCAAGAAAGTGTCTAAAAAGCAGCTAACAGTAATGTAGCTAGAGGGTGAGCATGTAAGCACCTAGAACCTCGTGTCTACATCACCAGAAAGTGTAAAACCTTGTGCATTGAATCCATTTTAATCGATAAATTACTTTGACACACCCATTTTTGGGGCAAAATTTGGTCATTGATATCATTTCATTCACGATTTATCAACTTTCTTGCAGTAGAAATGTAAAGTATAGTCAGAAATTTCTTTCTGCGCTGTCATCTCGCACGGTCGCGGCGATTTATTGCCCTTTTTATGACCCCCCTCCGCCACACTGGCTAGTCCAGATATTCATACTACACGTACATCCATATAATTATATATATGTACTTGTCAGCCTGGAGTGATTGCATTGTGTATGACCAGTGATACAACTTCGAATCTTTTCATGTAATGTCGACATGGCCGAACTCATTGAACTGAAACTATGTTAATTTGCAACTTTATTGTCTTCACGTAATGATAATGTAAAATTAATATTAATCATATTAAACCAAATTTATGGCACGTTAAACTGAAAGTTCCGACAAGTGTTCACCTTTTAACACAAATATTGACATTCCGTAGGAAAACGCAACTCTATTTTGAATAAAGTTATTTGAAGTTGTGTTTTCGTTCACATTTAATTTGCCTTAATTTAATAGGTTCTTTCGACACCGTATTTTGTCGTTCAGTGCATTTCGATGTATTCTTATTATTTGTAATGTGTCGTTTTTTAGGGAATTTCCCGAGCGGCCACCGTATAACCAACATGGCCGCCGCTCGGGAAATTCCGATTCTAGTTCTATCTGCAGTAGAAATTTCTTTTTATCCGTCAAGATTGGTTGTACATGTACTAATTTCTTGGTGCGGAACCAAACTTCCGCGTTCAGTAGGCATATCAAAATGGTATCATTCAAAATTGTAGCTATGCTGAAGCGTCGGTCGCTACCGTAAACCTAAAACGGCCTATGGTTCATGACCTTTCGCTGTTTTGTGACGTCACACAATGGGATCATCCAGTCTGGGTATTTTATTAGTCTGTGCACGCCACATTTACCCGGCCTTGTCCCCAGCATCGGCTCCGCTATATATTTTTTTTTACAGAAAATGACTTGTGCAAAAGTAAACGAGGTGCATATCCGTACAACACATTGTGTACACAATTCGATGACGTGGGCTGGGGTAGCTCTACCTGATTGGTAAAAAAATGTAAGCGCTTTTCTATGAATGAAGAAGATTCATTCACATTGTGTGCTCTACGTCATCGAATTGTGTGCACAACATGTTGTACGGATAGGCGCTTCCAAAAGTAAAACACTCTTTGTCTCTGTTTACTTGCCCACAGCATCTGTTCCTCACCGCTATAGGGGCAAAGAGTTTTACTTTATCATACGTCATTTTCCGTAAAAATAGCGGAGCGGATGCTGTGGACAAATCTAGTGAGTAAGACCGAGAGAAAAAGACTACTCGCTGGATGTAGTATGAAACCCAAACAAGTGGGAGGTATCTACTTTTTTAACAAGAGGGGAAAATATTGGTTTACTTGAAATATATTCCTTATCCTTATTACATTTTTAGTTGTAACTGTTTGAAACAGGTCTGCTGTACTTCATTTTAATCAGCAGACTGTTCTGCCTTTTTGTCCTCACGACCCCCCCCCCCCATACACACACTCCTTTTTTCTCTACCCCCCCCCCCTTTTTTTTTTTTTTTAAATGCTGGAGTGACATGCACGGACGATGGGAACTGAACATTACATTTTGTATTGATGGAGATGAAATGGAACTGCAGTGAGAGGAGGGAAGAGCCGAGATCGGCCTATCACAATGGTTCTCAATGTGGTCTATATCGCTCCTCGGGGTGCCTCGGGGGGGGGGGGGGTGGGGGGTGGGGGGAGGGAAGCGGGCGAAAACGCAGAAATGGGCGATAAGGGGGGGCGAAAACGATGGAAGGGGACAATAGGGCGGCGAAAATAATTATGGATGATTGAAGGATGATTCGGGGACAGTTACAGGGCAGCTACTAACTTGTTCAAATTGCACTCAAGACGGGTTTCATGCACAGAAAAGACCCTTTTCGTTTAGTGCATTTGATAAAGAATGCTTTGTTTTATAACGAATAATCAAAAGCCATTAATAAAGCTAGGAAAAACTTAACATCACAATTTGTGTGTAATCTGTCTTGTTGTGAAATGTATCTATTGGATTTGAATAAGGATTTTTTTTAGGGGGGGGGGGGTGAAAGAAAATTTGGAGGCTAAGGGGGTGATGGCCTGAAAAAAGGTTGAGAACCACGGAGATCTATCACCACAGCATGTCCATACATACATATTTCAGATATCTTTCTCAATGACACATTAATAACAACAAAATTCTTTCGGTCTACTGCTAGTGCATGTTTCACACAGCCCGTACTGAACGCACCAGCAGATGGTCCGATGGTCAGAATTCCAACAGTGTCAAAGGTTTCTCGGTCTGAACCAGGGCTATGTTTCTGATTGGGTGCGGAGTTGTGATCTGTTGTGACAAGTTACCTGTCAATCAAGTGGTTCGTATCCCTGGCGTCCTTGCTGTTCAGTACTGATCAAATTCGTTGCTGCGGTATCGAGAAAATCCCTGATCTCTTGAAATGGCATTGTGGTTGGACACGTGGTTAAACTCTATGTTGGGGAATTTTCAACGGAAAATTACATTGGAGTTGAGTTTGACTGTGACGCAATACCGTCAGAGGTGGAATGTAAGTGGAATTTACGATGCATGTCTTGTGGTCATGGCAGAGATTAATCAGATAGATAGATGGACAAGACAAACAGACAGACATACAAACAGACACAGATAGACGAACGGACAGACGGACGGAACGTTGGATGGATGGATCGCTGGGTGGATAGATGGGTATATGGGCGGCTGGGTCCCCGGATGGATGGATAGATTGATGGATGGCCAGATCATTGAATGGGTGGATGGATGGATAGATTGATGGATGGCCAGATCGCTGAATGGATCGGTGGATAGATAGATTGATTGCATGGATAGATCATGGATGGATGGATGGATGGATGGATGGACGCCCTTCCACAACATTATTAGCATGCATCAAGGGTGCAGCATACTGAGATCGGGTTATCTTCAAAAGGCTAAGTCTGACAGGCTTTCAATTCAGCGCAGTCGTTAGTTACAAATGCTGTCGATCCTTGTATCAAGGTTTCATCCTTCTTATCAGGAAGAGAGTGAGAGAAAAGCTAGCAGAATGATAGGACAGATGGAGCGCCTATCAACCAGCCACCTAATGGAATGAATACAAACAAGCATTTTTACATGTGAGTAACGCCATCTTCTGTCCACGAACGTATTGAACATTGCACGTAATATGATAACCATAATTTACCCTCATTTGCTGCCATTCAACATTAAACACGCATCAAGGGCCACCAGAGGAATGAATTTATCTGAACGTTCATGGATGGTATTTAGCTCATTTGTCGTAACAATTGCTATGGTTCTGCATGACAATTCAGTTTTTGTCGAGACCTCGTTTTTACCGACATGTTCGAGAGCAAGATGGGAATCATTGTCAAGTTTATTGTTAAGTTCATCACAAAAACTGTCGTTAATAACGAGTCCGCAAGTTACACGGGGAAAAATCCAGCGATGAAGGGGGTATCATACTAAGCCCGGGACTGCACAGTCAGTTGCTGGCAGACAAGATGTACACATCATAATTTCCCATATTTTCTCAGTAAATCTGGGTAGACCCTGTCCTACTAAGCCCGGTCAGACACAGTCAGCTTCTGCCACAATTTCTTTGATGTACAGTTTTTTAGTGCACCAACTGGCTGTAACGTTCCGGGGTTAGTATGATCCCCCCCCCCTCCACCCCCAGGACAATGATTATGCATGTACATGTGACGGGATAAGTCGTGAAATTATTCAGACAGAAAACTCACGGAAACGGGGGCGAGGGGGATCTAGTTTGGTTGGAATGGAGAGAGAGAAGGGATAACATAAGATGAGATAAGATTCACTTTATTATCCCAGGAGAGAAATTATTTTTCACACAGCGTTTAAAGGCAAATGCATGGTACACACCACAGACTAATAAATTAACCAGACTGGAAACACGAGCTTCGGGCTGTGTCGTTTTTTACGGAATTTCCCGAGCGGCCACCGTATAACCAACATGGCCGCCGCTCGGGAAATTCCGATTCTAGTTCTATCTGCAGTAGAAATTTCTTTTTATTTGTCAAGATTGGTTGTACATGTATTAATTTCTTGGTGCGCAACCAAACTTCCGCGTTCAGCAGGCGCGTCAAAATGGTGTCATTCAAAATTGTAGCTATGCTGAAGCGCCGGTCGTTACCGCAAACCTAATATGGCGGATGGTTCGTGACCTTTCGCTGTGTTGTGACGTCACACAATGGGATCATCCAGTCTGGGTATTTTATTAGTCTGTGATACACACATCTTACGCTTCATTACATAAACAATCATCACAACTCAATCAACTCGGTAACAGGCATACATGAAGTGACATGGTAAGGAACGGTAGTGAAATATGTCACATATTTAGCTAAAGTGTTTTGTTGATGGGAATTGAGGAGAGCAAAAACGATCTTCGCAGTTTGCTTCAACAAGGATGGAGGGACATAACAAAACGAGGGGTAAGCTGGGGGGGGGGGGGGTGGAGAGACGAAAAATGGAGGAGCACTTTATACATTTCTCCGTTAGTAACGATGATGATGCTGTTAATATATATAGTAGACGCTGTACTGTGATAGCTGTTTGGGCGGAAGCTACTGTTACAGTAGTTTTTATGGTCGTGGTGGTAATGGTGGGGTGCGTGGCTGTCTTCAATGTTGTTTATGCTTTTGTTGTAATCAATTTTGTTGCTGCCGTTGCTGTAGTAGAAGTAGAAGTGCTGAAACGGAAACGGCAACGGAAACGTCAAAACCCCTTCAAGTTATGAAACAGAACGAATGTTTCCATGAGTACGTTTCCGTACACATGAAAACACTCTTTCTTTTTACAACCTGATGAATATTTAACTTTTCTGTCGCCGTATCCGTTTCCCACACAAATGAAAACACAGCTTATATGTTAACTGCAGATGCTATTTTCGCAGTCCCATGCTCATACTACATTGTGTTTGACAGGCAGTCTTTGATATCATGTATAATAATTCATGGAAGAAATAATTTCCATGCAAGAGAACATGGGGGCAATCTATGAAGCGCGTATGCTCGGAGGGAAAGTGTCTCCTCCCAAGCCTTTTGAAAAGAGTACATTGTAATTGTAGGAATTACCTTGTATAGCGCTCAAATCCACACACACACACACACAAAAAGACGTGCTCTGAGCCGCTGAACTAAAATTAGAAACGATTAATATAAGATCATGCTCCTATTCACACCCATTAACAAAACATAATCTACTCTCGTCCTCAAACCTCTGAGGCCAAAAGGGACTCCATTTAGTTTCAAAGGAATAGGTCCCCAAAAACTCAGTTTTGAGCGTATTTTTAAATGTGATGATGTTCTCATTTTTCCTGATGTCAACTCTACTGTTGTTCCACAATTTAGGCCTAGCAATTGAAAAAAAAAAAAAAAGCCTTTTCACTGAGGGACAGTCTGACTTCGGTTGTCTCAAGAAGTTTCGCGTCCACTGATCTTAAAAGTGCATTGAGGGAGAGAAGGTTTCTGAGCAGTGCACATACGTCTTTTAAGTTACTATACTGAATTTAAAAGCTTTGTTTAATCTATACTTGTTGATTTTTTTTTTTCCAGATGAAGTTGTCAAATTATACGATACAAAGTAATCTTATTTCTATCTAATGAAGCAGTTAAAAGGTGAATAGTCCACGAAAAATGCCAGTTTAAGTTTTTAAACAGCATGGATATCCACCGTTTTGTACGCTCGTACAGGGGAGACAAGAATTGGCGGAAAGGGGCGGGGGGGGGGGATAATGCCAGGCTTACGAGAAGCGTGCATGGGGTAAGGGGAGAAAGGCAAAAATTGGCAATATCGACGGTATGTACTTTATAGATGGCCCCAAAGGAGAATAAAGCATGTCATTATTTCATGTGGATATTACTGCAATGGATGTAAAGCGATGCTGTGTACCTACCCAAACAACTCATCACTGTTGCCATGACGACGAGGATAACCGTCAGAAAAGTCCGGGGTGTCACTAAGGGACACATGAGCGTAGCGGCAGGGTACTGTGAGACCGGAGGGATGTTCGGTGTACCATGAGATATCTAGCCACCATCCACAGGGTACAGAGGTTTCGTCGCTTGCTAACAAAACCTTTCTTGTTCTGCAGCTTCAGAATCGCGGAAACCGAAAGTTATCAAACTGTCTCACAAACAAGCGGAATGTGTCGTAGATTTCAATTTATAGTGTCCTAAACACTGACTAACTAACTGAAGCCCTCGTTGGTTTATCGGTAAGTCACTGAAGTTCACTGGACCCTATTCTATTTTCCCGCGCCTTGCGCTCGTCCGCCGATCGCTGCTAGATGAGAATGCAGCCTCTCTCGCATTCAGTGTGATTTTTACCGCACGAGAGCCAAGCCGGACTGACATCTGGATAAGTAGAAGAGTTGCATGCCACAGATAGCCCGTCTCACTGACGCATTATACTGTAAGTTATTAGCACTGCCTGTGAATAATAGCTGGCCTACTCAAAAGCACTGTAGCCAGTAGCATATCTGAAGTATGATAGGAATGCCACGTGCCCAGGGCACCACTTGAAAGGGGAGGGGGGAGTAAGGGAGGGGTGCCGCTGCGAATTTTCCGTACGAGTTAAACGAGGAAAATCAAAACTACATCAGATATGGCGAAGACGCGATTATAATTTTGAGATGGTGCCTTCATGTTTTTAATTAAAAGATCAACGAGCTGATGTTATGGGAAAGTTATCTCTGAGATGAATGACACATGTTTGAATAGGGACGCAGTTTCAGTGCTTGCCAAGGAATTAATTTTCCACAAATACGCCCCTGTGGATAGATTGCCCAAAGTAATGCGAAGTAACCGCATTCCACCTGACACACTGATCCGTCACTTGGGTAAGATCAGTTTGGTAGGACAAGAAATCCAAGCGACAATGCTCGTTTTGGAGTACAGTTTATCCAGCCATAAATAAAGATTCATTCACATTTTCGCATAATATAGATATATTATCTTTCAGAGGTAGTGGAATCGGACCAGCCATCACGCACTTTAAGATCAGTAGACGCAAAACCTCTTGAGACACCCACTGTTAAGATTGTCGCTTAGTGAAAAGGCTGTTTCTATTGGCCTAAAATTGTGGAACAACATCAGCGTTGACATCAGGAAAAATGAAAACATTGTCACATTTAAAATTAGGCTCAAAACGGAATTGTTTCGGTCTATTTTCTTTGAAAATGAATGATGTCCATTTTCGGTCTCAGAGGTTTGAGGATGAGAGTAGATTAAGCTTTATTAATGTATGTTAGTGGGAGCATGATGAATATTGATCTTAATATTGTTGGTGTAATAACAACTATCTTCTACTGAATGTTAAGAAAACAAAAGAGCTTGTTTTTGACTTTAGGAAAAATAACAACGATCCTGTTTGCCCTCTTACTATCAACAATGAAGAGGTTGAAATTGTCACAGAGGCCAAATATCTTGGCATTACTATTGATTCATTGCTTAACTGGCATGCGCATGTAACATATGTATACAAGAAAGCCAACCAGCGCATGTATTTCCTCAGAAAGCTCCGCTTTTTAAAAGTTAGCAAAAGCATTCTGAAAATATTTTACACCATGGCTATTCAGAGCGTTTTGATGTATGGAGTTGTCTGTTGGGGAGGAAACATCTTACAAAAAGATAAAAATAAGATCAATAATTTAATTAAAAAAGCATCCAAAATTTGTATCTGTGATCTGCCATATTTTGATGAGCTGTACACTGGTGCTTGTATTAAAAAAGCTAATATTATTATAAATGACCCCCAACATCCCCTGAACAAGGAATATATAAGATCTGTAAGAAGTTTAAGGCTGTTGTCAAAGAAAACTAAAACTGAGCGCTACTTTAAATCGTTTATTCCATCATCAACTAGGATGTTACAATAATGTCGTCATCTTGATCGTAATCTGTGCACAGTTGAATTATGTCCTGCGTGTCAGGTCAATGTGTTTTAGTTAGGGAAGCATATTGTGTGCACTGTTAATTTTGTTAATTTAGTTAATTTATCAGTGTGTGTGTATATATGTGTGTGTGCGGGCTATGTATCATACTTTCTGCTTCTGTAACTGTATTGTTATGTATTCAATGATCAAAACAAATTTCCTTGTACAAGGACGAATAAAATTTATCTTATCTTATCTTATCTTATCTTATCTTAATCTTATGTTGTTTCTAATTTTAGTTCAGCGCCTTAGAGGACATCATTTTTTTGTGGATTTTGAGCGCTTTTCAAGTTAATTATTAGTAGTTACTGCTAATTACTCAAATAAAGATTGCCCTAAAGGAAAGTTACAATAGTAACAGGCAAATTCCAATCTTCTTCAGCGAATTGGCATTGCATTCATTGAGAATATTATTTTGTTTGAGTTTGGGCTTAATGGCGCGTCGACACGATAGTGACACTTTGCTCCTTTCCAATTTTTTTTTTTTCGGCCTGACTGTGGGTCGATTCTCAAAATACGATCAGTTAACATTTCACAAATAAAATCTAACGAGAAAAGGCCCATATAAAATGGAAAATGTGTGAAAAAAAACTTTGAAGATTTCAGATTCTCTCAGGAGAGACAAGATGCATTGCGGATCCATGTCAGAAACTAACTCTTTCATGGGTCGACATGTCTCGTGCCTTCTTCGGATACGCTTGAAATCCACACATTCAAACAATAATGCTGAAGAGGTTAGTTCAAGACCTCACACAAGTCCATCTGAATTCCAGTTTGAGTTTGGATTTAATGGTGCAGTTTGTTGGTTGTTGTTTTTTTTTTTTGTCATTTCAAGTTTGGGCTAGCTATCAGCCCTTAGATTCCTGCAAATAAGATCAAATAACTTTACTTCACTTCCGCCTGTGATCCCTCCTGGGACATAGGCCGCCGACTAGAGCTCTCAAGGCATCCAGGTCCTGGACCAGTCGTTCCAGCTGTCCCCAGGTGCGACCCATCTTCTTGGTGTCTGCCTCCAAGTCCCGGCGCCAGGTGTTTTTTGGCCGTTTTTCAGTGTTTTTCACTTTTTTTCAAATAAAAGTGAAGTTAAAAATCTAACGGGACCCGTACTGTAAAGTTTGTCTGTGTGACTTTTGTAAATGTGATAAAAATCTGTTAAATCAAGTTATAGATTTCGGCTTCCTTCAGAAAGGACAAGATGTGCTCGCGGGCCCACGTCAGAAAATAATTCTGTCGAGGATCCGCAAGAAAAGTCCAAAACGAACAGTTAAGTTCCCAGAACCCTCCCCCCACCCCCCCCCCCCTGCATAATTTCCATACAGTGGAATCACCCCCCCCCCCCCCAAAATCCTGCATACTTTAAAGGTGGCCCTTAGTTGAATTTGGAAAGGTCATGAAGCTCGAAGGCAAATGTTACCCTGACCTTGATAAGTCATTAAACAAAAACAAAAATTTGGCAGTGTTGACCGTCCACTTATGAATGTGTAAGCTAACTTGTCAGCTGTCACAGTTGTCCAGTAATCGTTGTGTAAAATATGCCAATTGTTCGAATATCTTGTCTCGATATTACTCGTCGTTCCATCTCCAATATGACCATAAGCAGGCCCGTCGTTAGCAAGACAGATCTAATAAGAAATTTTAAGGGTATCGACAATAAGGACTGCATTGTTTGGGGGGTGTACTGTTAGCAGAAAAGAAATCTGTACATCAATAAATTATTAAATTTTACAAAATAGTTGTGGGGTGATTTCTCTGACCAGATGGTCAACGTCCTTTTACGGGGTAATTCCTCTGACAAGGTGGCCAACGTCCTTTTACAGAGTGGTTCCTCTGACAAGGTGGTCATTGTCCTTTTACCGGGTGGTTCCTCTGGCCAGGTAGTCAATGTCATTTTACGAGGTGGTTCCTCTGATCAGGTGGTCAGCGTCTTTTTTGGGGGTAATTCCCCTGGCAAGGTGGCCAGCGTCCTTTTACGGGGTGATTCCTCCGCCCATGTGGTCAACATCATTTTTACGGGGTAAGTCCTCTGACAAGGTGATCATCGTCCTTTTTCGGGGTGATTCCTCCGACCAAGTGGTCAGGCTGAACCAAAAAGGTTCCTCTAACAAAGATTTGTTTTTTTTAATTTTTGATGTATTATTCTTTCTCACGTAGCAACTCGGCTGCCTCGAAGTTAGGCCTGCAAATGGCGACCGCCTACAGAACAGAGGCTTTAAGTAATCTGTAAGTAAACAAATCTTACAAAGAATATATCTAAGTTGAAAATGTTTGTATGTCAACATCCTGCTTTTGCTGTTGTTGTCGTTGTTTAAGAAAATTTACAGAAAGTGTTGTACAAGTAACTTCACTTTGGTTTATCGCTTACAGTTCTGAGTTTGAGTTTGGCTTTAACGGCGCGTCAACACGATGTCGGCCACTTTGTTCCCCCCCCCCTTTTTTTTTACGTTGTATTACGGTACCTTAGGTATTACGGTACCTTAGGTATTACGGTACCTTACAGCCCTCAGATTCCTATAAATAAGATCACATTTATTTTGACCGTCTATAGACACGTGTGAACCCTTTAGTCACTAAAACACCGTTAAATTATTTCTTTATCCATTCATTTATTTATCATTAATCATTACAGATTACTTTTTTTTTTTTATTACTAGCTGAGGTCCCCGGCCCTGCCGGGATAAATCGGTTTAAATATTGGTTTCAGTTCTGGGTGGTTATTATGGACCTGCTTCATCTGGCCTGTTCCTATTTGTTTATTTTATTTTTGTTTGTTTGTTTTTAAATAAGTCTTACTGCTCTGCCTTTGTGAGTTGACACCCTGCGCATCCCGTACAACTGCATGATTTGCGCACGGGTTAGTGTGTTTGATAGTGAACACATTGCAGGTAATGATAACGAAACCTTAAAATGGCGAACCATGACTCGAAATAGATCTGAATGATGGCGAAACAATAAATTTCCAATAAAAAAAACTACAGCGATTTGAGACTTGTATGCCTACCGATAGTACGTTTTTTAGGGGGCATGCTGCATCAGTGCATGCTAGATCTAGCTCTCACAGACACTACTGTGATTATGAATCGAATTCCGGGGCCGGAAGTGGAAAAGCGATTAACAAAGAAAGAGGTCATAGGTTAACGAACGTACAATTCGGATCAAACGCTCTCGCAAATTTACTGTTCCTTATCGCATTATTGGAATAACTCACGAATCCCATTAGCTTTTTTATGCCTATGTACATAGGAACACTGGTCAGTATCGTACAATTGTGTGTACCAAATTTCAGTTCAATACGTCCAGTAGTTTTTGAGTCCATAGGGAACAAAGGGGTTTTCTTACATTTTTTTTGTATAGATTTATTTATTATTTGTCTCATTTGTTTTTAAACTGTTCCCCTGTTAGCAAAAATAGAGCAAAAATATTGCAGATATCACTAGACTCTAAACATTATTAGATAGAACAACAAATCCGAATTTCATTTGCGTTCAAAATCAAATTCATATTTATTTATTTACTAGCTGTGTAGCCCTGCCCGTGAAGAATAATTATGTTTGTTCATTTCAGTTTGGGGTAATTATAGTGGATGTGCATCACTTTGTCCGTTCCTTTATGTTTATTTTGTTTGTTGTTGTTTGTTTCTTTTTAGATAAGCCTTACTACACTCCCTTTGCCTGTTGACGCCCTACGCACCCCACCAGCATTCATTAAATGGCAATAATTTGGGCACGGATCAGTGTGTTTTTATTTTGTGCAAAATTTCAGTAACATACGTTTCCAAATCAAGTCTGCAGACTTGACTAAAGTTTTTATAGGCTAACTCGACGTTTCTTTTTAATTAGACGAGATTTATTTGTCTATTTATTATTTCATTTTAGCTTCATTGAGGTGCAATACACACGCTGCTACTCGAGCACGTGGTACTGAACGTGAACTTATTCGTATTTCGGTCTTTGCAGGGGCGCAGCGTGGGCGGGGACACAGGGGCGATTGCTCCAGGCGCAAAATGTCTAGGGGCGCGAAATTTCAGAACTATCACTAGTTCAACTGCCAATTATGCAAGAACTTTCTCAAACTTGAATTAATCAAAACGTATCCGGGATTCACAATGAATCAAGACAGACTGAGTAACTTAGCAATCCTGTCAATTGGGAGAGATTTAAATTCAATACTGTTATTGAAAAGTATATATAAACGAGATTTTGAATACATTTGAGTACACCAACATTAAATGCGTTTTAGTTTAATTACATCAGTATTTTCTTAAAATACCGGCACAGATTACTTTTTTTGGGGAGGGGGGGGGGGGAGGGTTTCAGTATTGGACTGGTGGAATGGACTCAGGGAGTGCTAACGTCCACGGGTCAGGGGGCGCAACACTCGCCTTGCCCCGTGTGGTGGAAACCCGCGCTACGCCACTGGGTCATTGTGACAGTCGGAACATTTTTAATGAGCGGTTGGGAAAGTTGACACAATTTGCCACTGACACTACAAGGACAGGCAATGAAGTGCGTCATACAAGAAATCAGAAACAAATCAGGTTCTGCCAGTGGGTACAACAAAACCCCGGTGTACCTGTCACTGCTGCCCGGCTTGTGTGTTCAGGTCTTTTTTTTTTTTTCTTTGGAGATTTGCCGCTTTTGGTATTTACACCTCACTTTTCTTTTCTTTTTTTTAAAATTATTTTTCTTGTTCTTGTTGCTGTGGGGTTTTCTTTGTGTGTGTGTGTGTGTGTGTGTGTGTGTGTGTGTGTGTGTGTGTGTGTGTGTGGTAGAGATTAGTTTTTTTAGAATTTAGTCCGGCCAGCGGCCCTGTTCAGCCTGCTCTTCTAGTCTTTAAACTACCAAGTTACCTTTAACATTCGTAACTTGCACACGGGCCCTCTGAGTTTTTCGTCCTTATCAGAGAAGTCTGGATGCTTGATCCTAACTACTACCCCATTGAAAGCATCAACATCATTTAACTAAACCGTGTGGGTGTTCGCCGCTTAGTTCTTGTTTGTTCGAACTCCACTTTTTGCACGACTAACAAATTCGAGGTTAAATGTTGGGACTTCAGTATTATGAAAAGGAGTTAGAATAAATTGGAACTGTGAAATAGCTTGATAATTGCCACAACGCATTTTAAATAAGCCTCAAAGTGTGCTTTGTTATACCTCTTCTATAGGGTAAAAGCACTGAAGGCAGACATCCAGATTTCAACAGAGATGCTACACCCACTCCTACACAAGATTTGGGAGCAGGAGAGAGCGCCAAAAGACAGGACGAAAAGCCACCTTGTGAAGCTGCCGAAGAAATGGGACCTGTCATCCTGCAACAACTGGAAGGGAATCGTGCAGCTGTCCATCCCGGGTAAAGTCTTGGCAAGAATCATGCTGGAGAAACTGAAGACTGCCCTTGACAAGACACTTCGAGACGAGCAGGCAGGCTTCGGCCCACTGTACATGTCGCGATGTGGGTTACATGGGGATATTTCGACTGACACTCTTCGAGGTCCGCTCCCACAATCGACGAACACACAAAAATAAATACTTGCACTCTAAAAACTAAATAAATCAATTGCTTTCAATTTTAGCAGAACTGTAGGGCAGTTTAATTACAGGAATTAATGTAACAAATATAATTATAAATATAAATATCAATTCAAAGGCAACTGAATCTAACTAATGGAACTACAGCTTTTATAAAGACTAACGTATTCAATCTAACTACTTGCAGGTCATATGAGTTATATGGCAAAAAGAATCCGCGCACGTGGCGACGGATATAACAGTTTAAATTCTATTAATTCAATGAGACATGTTATGATATGGACATTTCCTCTAGACACGCCATGGAGAATGCTTGTACAACCATGCGTTGTCTGGCGGTAGCTCTGAAACTGTCTTCAAAAGTAAGTAGAACGGTTCACTTTCATCATTACAAATTAGTATGGACTCTCACCATGCGGCCCTCACTAGGAGTGAGAGCGCTGGATGTAAACGCTGTGGGTTTATATCAAACCAAGTAGCTTAGGCTCTGGAGCTTTAAATCAGGCTCCTTCACAATGGACTGCTCAACTGCGTCTCTATGTCTCTCATCTGGCTGAGGACTATCGCCGACCACCTCGTAAATGGATTGTCTACATGTGGCCCAGAACTAAGTTCTGTATGGCCTTAAATACTGGTCTGCATCTGCAGCTTACCGTCTAATTCCTGGATTGTGATTGGTGCAACCACTTCTAGCTCAGCTGCCGAACTGAGTTATTTTAAGTAACAGCCCTACGCAACGACCTTGGGTCGACATCAAAGGTCGAATTACTTCATACAATATAATGTAATTTTATAGCAATAAATTCTTAACATGTTCAAAACCCCGAGCTTTTACTCTGGATCACGGTATTTTCTGTACGTCAACAGACGTCTCAATAACATTTAATTCCTACTCACCCCTTCCCTCTCTACTAAACCTAGTTCAAAACACGAGATATAAAAAGTGCTCTGTCATGCACACCTACGCTGTCCGTCTATCCTTCCCCACACCTTCTGTCTATCTATTATAAAAAAAAACTGTTCAAAACAAATTGTTTACGAGACCAAGTTATGCTGGCTCGCACAATAATTACGTTTGTAAAAATTACTCACTGCTCTCTCACCAAAATTTAGTCAGTGGAAACATTTATGAATTAAATCTGTTCTTGACACATCCCCCACCCCAGTGAAAACTTAGGGTTTGAACGACATAACTGTCTACCAACGTTGCTATGTAATAGTACTTTGGAAAGGGCTATATAGTAAAAAATATATCGTTACTGAAAGTCAAAAAAAAAAAAATTCTAAGAACGTGCATTATCGATGGACAATAGCATATGTATGTTTATATGCGACGTTCTGTGATAATATATAATTATTGTAGCACTTAAGAATTAAAGTGATAAACTTCTCTCACACAGACATACTGTAAAGACTGAAATATTGAGCAACTAGCTCATCGCTTCACTGAGCGTAATTAATACATTCATAGAACATGAACGAACAATAGTTAATTAAAGTAATGGTATCCTGGCAGCAGTAGGTCTGGTCGCTCGGTTTGCCATTTTCTCATCTCATTGACCCGCAGACAAAGGCGTCAAGGTTGTCTGAAACTCAGGTCATGGTCAGGATGGACGCTAGTGGAAAAAGGAATCACATGGAAATTTTGAGAAAAAATGTCCATAATTGGTAGGACAATATAATGTGAAACCATCCACGGTCTCCGAAAAAGGTGAAAAATGCTCAACCTCAATGTTTAACAGACTATTTTAGAACACTAAATCAAACGGGACAATACATCAGCTTGTAAATTATCTTCCCCAGGTATAGCCCGAATAGTAAATTTGTATTCCTGGAGCGCAAGGCTCCATCTGGTTAGTCGAGCATTCTTGGCTCTGTTCGACTTAAGAAACAGTAATGGTCGATGATCCGTTTCAATTATAAATTCGGACATTAATAAGTATCGAGAAAATGCATCTACCGCGTAAACAATTGCGAGGCACTCTCGTTCGACAATCGCATAGCGCGTCTCTCGATCAAGTAATTTCCGGCTTGCATATAAGCACGGTCGCAAGAAACCGTCACGCTGTTGGAGTAACACGGCGCCTATTCCTTTATCTGATGCATCCGTTCGGACAATGAATGTCTGGCGTATATCGGGTAAAACAAGCAGGGGGAAAGTAGAAAATAAATTCTGAATAGTCTGAAGGGCATCAGCGCACTGAGGCGTCCAGACGACTCTATTTGGAACATTTTTCCTCGTTAGATCAGATAACGGGGCTGAGAGAGAGGAAAAGTTTGGTATAAATTTCCTGTAATAATTCAAAAGTCCCAACAAGCTGCGGACTTGCTTTTTAGTTTTAGGAGGTTGCAGTTTCAAAATACTGGATATCTTGCGATCGTCTGGAGTCTGAACCCCGTGGGTTATGGTATGACCCAAAAAGTTTATATGGTGATATCCTAGGAACACTTTACTGGGTCGCGCGGTAAGGCCAGCTCGGCGAAGAGCGGCAAAAACTTCACGAAGGGCCATCAAGTGGCCAGCCCAATCAGCCTGAAAAATACATATATCATCGAAATATGATAGAACGCAGCGCAATTCATTTAGCAAGATGTTCATCATGCGCGCGAAAGTGGCTGGTGCAGTAACCAGTCCAAAAGGCATATATTTCCATTGCATTAAACCCAAAGGGGTTTGAAAAGCTGTATATTGTCTACTTCCTTCTTCGAGAGGAATCTGCCAATATCCTTTGGATAAGTCTATTTTCGAGAAGATACTTGCATTGGATAACCGCGCGAATAAGTCTTCCTGATTGGGAATGGGTTCCGCATCATAGATGGTTATAGCATTGAGCTTTCTATAGTCAATACAAAAACGCACGGTATCGTCTTTCTTCTGGACCAAGACAATCGGCGAGCAATACGGACTTGTTGATCGCTCTATGACGCCTAGCCGTAGCATGGCACGTACTTCTGTAATTATCGTTTCGTGAGCGTGCAGCGGGCGCGGGTACGGTTTAACAAACACTGGTACGTCTGTCTGAAGTCGTATTACATGTTGGACTAAAGACGTACAACCCGGCAAATCAGTGAACACCGTGGCAAATTCTTGGAGCAGGTGTGTAAGATCCTGTTTCTGCGACGGCGCAAGCTCATCATTGATATTAACATCGTTTATACTCTCGGTGGCCTGTAATATGGGCAACGATTTGTCGATACTCAAAGGGTCCTCGTCGTCGACAGTAACTAAAGCCGCGTTGGCCCTTGGGACGACATGAACGGAGTTGTTACGACGATCATCGCTAGGCAGGTACTTTTTCAGCATATTAATATGAAATATTTTCCTCTGCCCACGAATATCTATCAAATAATTCACTCTGGAGAGTCTCTTAAGGACTCTGTATGGTCCCTTCCAAGTTAGAAGGAGTTTGTTTTGCGTTTGCGGCAAAAGAACAAGTGTCAGATCTCCGACGGACAAGGCGCGCATTTGGGCGCCCTGATCGCGATAAAATTTTGAAGAACTCGCTCTAGCGCATGCAAATTGCAGAGCGGTTTTGCATGCATTAATAATTCGTTGTCGGAGATCGACAACATATTGATACGCGCATCGCGTATCATAATCGTCGGTTTCAGAACCGGCGAACAATTGACTAAGTATGGCCATCGGGCCACGTGGTTTACGTCCGTATAATAACTCAAATGGGGAGAAACCCGTGGACGCGTTCGGGAGTTCCCTATAGGCGAAGAGAATAGCGGGGAGCTGACGGTCCCAGTCTCCAGGTTTGTCGGCGGATACGCGTGCTAGCATAGACTTCATGCTCGCATTCCACCGCTCGCAACAACCATTTGACTGCGGATGATAGGGGGACGTTAATTTCTGTTTAATTCCCGCTAATTCTAGTACCTTTTTGTATAGATCAGAGGTGAATTGTGGTCCTCTGTCTGAAAGAATCTCGGTCGGAAATCCGACTCGCGAGAAAATAGTAACAAGCGCCTCAGCGACATGGTCAGCCGTAATGTCTCTCAAAGGAATAGCCTCAGGCCAGCGCGTCGCGTAGTCGATTACCGAAAGGATGAATCGATGGCCTCTGTCTGATTTACTAAGAGGACCTACTATGTCAACTGCGACACGCTCGAATGGTGTTGAGACTGGAGGCATCTCCTGAAGGGGTGCGCGTGATGCTTTACCTTTAGGTGTACGTTTTTGACATACATCGCAGCGCGCCACAAAACGGTTCACGTCCGCGTATACACCAGGCCAGAAAAAATGAGCCAATATCCGTGATTTGGTTCTGGCTGAACCTTGATGGCCTGAAAATGATGTATCATGCGCGAGACGCAGAATGTCGCGACGGAACGACTTAGGCACTACGAGCTGTTCAATGGTCTCACGTTTATTTCGGAAATTTCTGTATAATAATTCATTTTTAATGATAAACGGAGAGGCATTTCGGTTCTGAGGCTGAACTTTCGCAAACAGCGGTTTTAGTGATGGATCGCTTTGTTGTTCCTTATAGAAAACTGTAGGCGTGACATTAAAATCAAACGCAGGGGTTTGTAAAGTACCATCCGGTGGACGTTTTGACTGTTGTCGTGTGGTGACACACGCAACGTTTTCGTTCCAAACTTTTAACTGGCCGTCAGGTGTATCATTAACCTGTGGTAAATTACCAATAATTAGATCGGCGACCGGATTTGGTAATACGCATGCCGTTACGACACCTGTAATGAATGGCGTGTCGATGTATATCTCCGCGAGACGGAATCGCTCGACGGAGCCCCCGAAAGTAATGCAGGTTGCCTGTTGTTCAATCAGCTGGGTCGGTCTGACCAGTGATTCCCTAACACCGATAGTGGTGCAACCTGAATCGCGTAAGACAGACGCGGGTATGGCGTTAACATGACCCTCATATAAGGTCAATGACCCGTGTTGATGGAGGGCCGACATAACCGGAACGGTGCCCGTCATGGGCGACGTAATTTCAACGGTACGGCTACTCTGTGCAGCCGGAACAATGACGGTGCAAGCATTGGCAGCTTCAAACTGAACCCTACAATATTTTGACGTATGACCTGGTTTATTGCACCGATAACACCTAATGCTGTCATATATATTACGTCTGGGTTGCATTGGAGGTGCATTATATGGATTATTATAATATGCCCAAGGAGGTGGACATGGTGGGCTCTGATAATGGTAGCCCTTGTTAACGTCACGACGGGGTGGACCTGAATAGCGAATAAAATGTCCCCGAGTGGGAGGTCCAGCACGGCTTGGAAAACCGCGAGCTTTATTGGGCGGCGGTTCGGAATATGCACGCGGAGGCGGCGTCTGGCGATGAACTGGTCGAGAATTTCTTGTACCCATTGGCGCAGTTCCACCGACTCCGGCATAAAACGGTTCGCTAGTTTTGGCTTTAGCCAGCGAACGATTAGGGTGTGCGGACGCGTACTGTTCTACTAAGGACGTGATTTCCGCTAACGTCTTAGGTGCCCACTCTTTAATGTGGGAGACTAGTTCTGAATGGCACGCGTTAAATATTTGGTACTTCAGAACGAGCTCATAAAGCCCTTTAAAATTACCGTCAGCGACACCAGCCAGCTGAATCCAGCGGTCTAAGTAGTGCTTTAGGCGGTCGACGTACGTTGAAAAATTTTCGGACGGGTCTGGCTTACAAGTCCGGAATCTTTGGTGAAAACCGTCCTCGGTGTGTTGAAAACGCTTTAAAAGAGCCTTTTTAAGGATGTCGTAATTTTTAGAATCCTCGATGTTGAGGCCATGGAATACTTCAAGTGCACGTCCCGTTAATAAATTTGCAAGGCACGAAGTCCATTCAGTTCTTTCCCATCCAGCGGCTACCGCGTGGAGCTCAAAACGATGAATATAAGAATCGATCTGGTCGACCTTATCATTATAGGTTGGAAGCTTTGGTTTTGCTTTAACATTATTCGTTGGAACACTTGGAGCCGCTGTCGGTTGGTTTCCTTGCAGCTCTAATTTCTTTAGGGCAATTTCGTGCTCTCGCTGAGCCGCTTTGTCGGCTCTTTCTTCTATTTCTCTTTGTCGTTCGCGTTCCGCGGCCTTCTCGGCTCTTTCTTCTATTTCTCTTTGTCGTTCGCGTTCCGCGGCCTTCTCGGCTCTTTCTTCTATTTCTCTTTGTCGTTCGCTTTTCCGCGGCCTTCTCGGCTCTATCTGCGGCACGCTCTTCTCTAGCTAGGTCTTCTTTTAGTCTACTCTCGCACCAAGAAGCCAGCTGGTCCTCGGGTATGCCTAACAGCTTCGCTGAATTTATATAGGAAGTGTAATCGGCCATTATGATTAGTTACACTCACAATAGGTCTCTACAGGAGATCTATTAATGTTAATGGACAGGTATCCGGATAAATTCACGCAATAGCCCGTCTGACAGTGTACTATGTTATCACTGTAGTATTTACGTTAATCCGATACGCGATAAAAAATATTTACTTGTTTAACTCCGCGATTATTAATCCCTGAGGCGATTTGCACTCGTCGGGTCGACGTCCCTGGTAGACGACAAAATACAAACAATGTTCCTTCTTCAATGAAATCGCAGTGTCCTTACTGTTATCACTGCCGATGTAATATATAAATACACGTGAATCAACGAATATTAGATCGTTGATTAATATTTTTAGCTATTTTTCTATAGCTCTTGTATAATTGCAATTGCAAGGTAATTTTATTACCGGTAGTTCTCTTTAAAGAACAATAACTTCAGTAATTATATACTGGATATTCAAGGCAGGTGCACAACTGCACTTGAATGGGGAATCAATATTCCCAATATATAAATATATACTCTGGCGTATCAGCCTTATACGTCACAATAACCAGATAAACTCAATCAATGCGTCAATGTAGACACATGACTCACACAGGCATTATATTAAACAAAGGAATGTACCAACACGATAATGATAAAGGTCTAATGAAAAGAAAAAAAAAAATACACCAAACACGACGCTAGACAAACAAGAAAAGACGAACGATAACAGACCCTACAAGTTCTGAATATAATTACAGATAGGTGAGAAAAGGACAAGAGAGACGTCTTCCTAAAACAACGAGGAAGATGGGAACGCTACAATCTAAACAAAGTGTACAGATCCCTATCAAAGTCCGTTCTCGCGAATGCGACTTCCCACAGTTTCAATAACCACTGGTGTTGCGAGACCGCACAATCTGTCGTCGAGACGGCAGAGTCTGCGACCAAGCCACCACTTTGGCAGGGGGGACCCGCAAACGTAAGAACGCCCTCGCCACCGCCCGTGAGTTCCTAAACACAGAGAAAAAGTATAAAAAGCCTGTAAAACACGAGGAGGAACACTCAACTCCCCAGACGCAGACAAAATTTTAGGATGGAATCACTTAACTCAAGGAACTGGTGGAGATTCCTTTAGCCTTTGCGTACACCACAGTCAGTCTTTTTTGTCTTTCACCGTTCAGTTATGTTGACGTCTCCTTGGCCTCGATCCTCGGGTCAATGGGAGAGCCGGAAATATGTGGAACAAATAATGAAGAAAGCAGTATACAAACTAAATAATAAATAATTTTAAACTAGCTCAACGTGCGAGACCACGTGAGCACTGAAACTGACAAGAAACAAAAGTTAATCAAAGAGAAAAACGATATACTCTAATCTAAATAAACTATAAACTAAACAATGGTGTGTAGTGTCCCCTCCAGTGTCGCGATGTGGGTTACATGGGGATATTTCGACTGACACTCTTCGAGGTCCGCTCCCACAATCGACGAACACACAAAAATAAATACTTGCACTCTAAAAACTAAATAAATCAATTGCTTTCAATTTTAGCAGAACTGTAGGGCAGTTTAATTACAGGAATTAATGTAACAAATATAATTATAAATATAAATATCAATTCAAAGGCAACTGAATCTAACTAATGGAACTACAGCTTTTATAAAGACTAACGTATTCAATCTAACTACTTGCAGGTCATATGAGTTATATGGCAAAAAGAATCCGCGCACGTGGCGACGGATATAACAGTTTAAATTCTATTAATTCAATGAGACATGTTATGATATGGACATTTCCTCTAGACACGCCATGGAGAATGCTTGTACAACCATGCGTTGTCTGGCGGTAGCTCTGAAACTGTCTTCAAAAGTAAGTAGAACGGTTCACTTTCATCATTACAAATTAGTATGGACTCTCACCATGCGGCCCTCACTAGGAGTGAGAGCGCTGGATGTAAACGCTGTGGGTTTATATCAAACCAAGTAGCTTAGGCTCTGGAGCTTTAAATCAGGCTCCTTCACAATGGACTGCTCAACTGCGTCTCTATGTCTCTCATCTGGCTGAGGACTATCGCCGACCACCTCGTAAATGGATTGTCTACATGTGGCCCAGAACTAAGTTCTGTATGGCCTTAAATACTGGTCTGCATCTGCAGCTTACCGTCTAATTCCTGGATTGTGATTGGTGCAACCACTTCTAGCTCAGCTGCCGAACTGAGTTATTTTAAGTAACAGCCCTACGCAACGACCTTGGGTCGACATCAAAGGTCGAATTACTTCATACAATATAATGTAATTTTATAGCAATAAATTCTTAACATGTTCAAAACCCCGAGCTTTTACTCTGGATCACGGTATTTTCTGTACGTCAACAGACGTCTCAATAACATTTAATTCCTACTCACCCCTTCCCTCTCTACTAAACCTAGTTCAAAACACGAGATATAAAAAGTGCTCTGTCATGCACACCTACGCTGTCCGTCTATCCTTCCCCACACCTTCTGTCTATCTATTATAAAAAAAAACTGTTCAAAACAAATTGTTTACGAGACCAAGTTATGCTGGCTCGCACAATAATTACGTTTGTAAAAATTACTCACGGCTCTCTCACCAAAATTTAGTCAGTGGAAACATTTATGAATTAAATCTGTTCTTGACAGTACAGTCTTAGTGGACTTTCAGAAGGCCTTCGACGGTGTCAACAGAGATGTCATCTGGACACTGATGCACCGCTACGGCTTTCCACCAGAGTTCGTCACCATCATCCAACAACTGTATGAAGATGCCACCTGTCAAGTCATCCACGAAAGGAAGCTGTCGGAGCCCTTCTCTGCACAAACCGGCGTCCGGCAAGGTTGCTTACTCTCGCCTACAATCTTCTTGATGGTGATTGACTGGGTCATGAGACAGTCCTCAGCAGGCAGGAGGACTGGTATCCAATGGACTTTCATGAAGCAACTGGAGGACCTGGACTTCGCAGATGACACCAGCCTTCTCTCCCACAATCAACAAGATACACAAGAAAAGATATTCCGCGTTGCAGAAGAAACTGAGAAGACTGGGCTCCAAATCAACATGGGGAAGACAGAGGTCATAAGGGTGAACAACAAACAATAAGATCCAGTTCGACTCCACCAAGAACACATCAAGGATGTCGACAGCGTAGTCAGTAAAGATGGGGGGACGGACGAAGATATCAAATGCCGAATCAACAAAGCAAGATTACCCCTTCAACACTGTGCGACCAATCTGGAGATCAACAATCCTCTCACTCCACAACAAGATCCGGATATTCAACACCAGTGTGAAGTCTGTCCACTACATGGTTCCGAAACATGGCGAGTGACGAAAACCAACACAAAAAAGCTGCAGACATTCACTAATCGATGTCTCAGATGCATCCCCCACATCAGGTGGCCAGAAGTCATCTCCAACGTAGAACTGTGGGAAATGATGAGACAAACCCCAATTGAAACTGAGATAAAGAAACGGAAATGGGGATGGATCGGCCACACGTTACGAAAGCCTAAATCCAACGTCACCAGGTAGGCTCTGGTCTGGAACCCACAAGGAAAGCGGAAAGTGGGTCGACCAAAACAGACTCGGCGCAGGAGTATTGATGCTGAGGCGAAGGCAGCCTGAATGACATGGACCGAGGTAAGGAGGACCTGCCAGAACCGAGTGCGTTGGAGGAGTGTTGTTACGGCCCTATGTTCCTCAAGGAATCAAGAGGATTAAAGAAGAAGAAGAAGATATGCTAAAAGATTCTCCTTTTTTTTTCTTCAGAAAATGGACACAGAACAAACAAGAACTAAGGCTGCGTGTTGTTAGGGGATCGTAATATACAATAACTACAAAGCCGAATAAAGTAACACTGAATTGTATTCCTTGTCAAGCTATAGCTTATTATGTAACATACAGCCATGTACTTCTGTCCCCAAACGTCACGTTTTGATTCCTGAAGCAACACCACCCCTGCGCTGTCGGTATGTTCTGCTCACGTCACCAAAACTAAGATGCAGACCGCCATGGAATCCTCCGCCGATAAAACTTGGCAGATATGGAAATTCCGTGACCTCATATGAAACAAACTAGTTGTGCACATTTTTTTTTTCAAAATATCTTTCTGGCAACAACCGGTTTGGGGGAATGGGGGTTATTTTCCTGGACACATCATTTGAATGTACAATGATTACGGCTACGATGAGTATATAAGCTATGATTATAACTGTGATTAACAACAGTGCGCGAAATCCATACACTTTGAAAATGTGGCTGGAGGTTAGCTGGCAGCCACACGCTGCACATTCGGATTTTGAAGGAAGAAAAAAACGGTGATTATGAAGAGTGATCATGAAGAGTGCAAGTTTTGTGATAACAAGTGCAACTAGGCCTAGTACTACAGAATTATTGATTTTTTTTTTTTCAATTATTTGGTCTGCTTACTACAAGGCAAAACGCAGCAAACTTAGAATCAGGCTAAAATGTAACAAATAAATCAGTTCCGTTATGTTTTGTGTGAGCCAGCGCAACACTTCTAATACATTCAACGGATAGATAGTTTTCGAGAAGATTGGTGCTTATCCTGCTCATTCTAAAAAATGTGCACAATTATTTTTTTGTAATTTGTATACTTCTGTAATCCCATTTGGGAAATTTGCCTTTGTATCATTGTAGCCCAGTTACAGCTGAAGCAGACACGTCGTGGCCACAGTGCAGCGCCGGCGGCGGGTTGCTTGGGGGGGGGGGTGAGGTGGGGGAGGGAGAGAGTGGTACGGGTGAATTGTATTTAATTTTGCCTAATTTTGCCCAGGCAGCGGCCTGTTCAGCCTGCTCTTTTCAATTTCCAACTGCCGAAGTATCTTTAACGTGCGCAATGTGCACACGGGCCCTCCGAGTTTTTCGTCCTTATCCGAGAAGACTAGGTGCCCGATCCTACCCCCATAGGATCAGGGACAGGAAAAATATGAGAAAGATCCCAAAATTTCAACATGCCTGCATCGGCCCGGATTTGAACCCGGTGCCTTCGGCATGAGAGGCGAGCACCTTGCCTCTACAGTGTCCCTATTACTGCAATCGATCACTTTAACATTTTGATGCTGGAGGCAGTGCATGTATTCGAGACCAACTTTCTGAGACGCCCTAAATGGTTAATTAGGTCAAGTCACTACTTTGTAGTTTTGATTTTCAACTCCACAACTGTGGCTCATTCAGAGAGGTAAATTATCATGTCTCACCCTCAGTGTGAGCATAGAGACACAACGGGGCCGGAAAACCGATCCGTCCCCTCCCCGAAGAAACGTGGGTTCGTCAAAATCTTCTTTGCCTCTGCCAGAAATGGACAGACTCCATTAAACTAAACGCGGGTGAAATCGCCGGTTTTAGTAGGAAGGAGTCCATCACAGTTTCGGGTGGCCGGGAAATCGATCTGTCCTGTCCTCGAAAAAAAAAAAAAAGACAACAAAGAAATAGGTTCGTCAAAATTTCCTTTGCCGCTTCCAGAAATGGACGGACCGCATTGTACTAAACTCGGGCGAAATCGCTGTCCGCCCACTCTTGGTAAACACAAAGAAGCTATTGGCGAATACGTTGTTTGTTGTTGTTGTTTTTTCCTTGGCCGTGACGGATCGGTTCGCTGGA
This sequence comes from Onchidella celtica, assembly GCA_963931925.1. NCBI lineage: Eukaryota > Metazoa > Mollusca > Gastropoda > Systellommatophora > Onchidiidae > Onchidella > Onchidella celtica. The sequence continues at coordinate 37,177,972 of OZ007570.1, read as the reverse complement.
TGCAGAATTTTTTTTACACTAACAGTCTCGGGCGTGGAGATGGCTGGGCCACGGTGGCGCAGAGACATATGTGAACAAATAGTTGTGACGTTTTTAGAACGTCTCTCATGCCGACGATGAATTGCTTGGCCTCCATGGGTGGGCCAGTCAGTGCAACTGCCAATAGGTCTGTGAGCGTCTCTAATAGCCAGCGAAGGCCATGCATGAATTGTCATTGGCGAGCAATCTAAAAGTTAGCGATTCATTTAATTAATTAATTAATTTCTGGTCAATTTATTTTGTGTTTTGTCGGGCCCCCATTGGAATGTCTTCTCACTGACTGGCTGAATGAATGAAAAATTTCTTTTGAAGTTAATCACACTTCCAAGCGGTAAGAGAGACTATTGACATTGATAGAAATGATAATAATGATCTCCTGGCATATAAGCATTCAGATTCCTGAACATAATAAAATATGACAGCCATTAATTCAGTTTAGCGAGTGTTGCAATGATTAACTTCGATGATTTTATAGCTTTGTTTTCTTGTATTATAGTCTCAACTCATTGCGAGCGTATTTACATTTGCTTCCTTTGTTTGTTGAGGTTAAATGACCTGGAGAGACTTACTCCCCCTAATTTGATGAAGTAGGTGTGTCAACAATGCAGCAAAAATAAAACAAACACTTTCCAGAACTGGAGTTTTTAACTCATCCGCTACAGTAAGATAAATATTGTGCTCGTCGATTTTCGCTTCGCTACGGGAAGCCGAATATTCGGCTGGAGTGGACACTGATTTTCCAACACTAATATCTAAGTCAACTTCTCAAAAAAGTGCACCCCATCCCGGTTCATTGATTTTCCTTTACTTTACTGTCTAATGTATTATGTCTTGTGTTTATACTGAGCGAAAGAAAAAACATCTTTGAAGTACGTCTGAATTTCAGACTGGATAGTGTTACGTTCCCGTCCACACCAACAAAAGTTACAGTAGGGAATAAGTTAAATAAAAGTCAAACACATGTAGAAAACGAATACTAAAATATGAAAAGAGAAAACAAAAAATTCTGTTTTGGGGTCCAAAAAGTAAAGAGACCACTGGTTTCATTAGATGTTTGGGTGTTGAAAAGGTCGATAAAACGGTTCAGTGTTAAGCTGGGTTTTCATGTGTACAGAAATGGAAACGGCAAAGGAAACGTCAAAACCCTTCAAGCAATGAAATAGAAAGAATATTTCATCTATTTAAAACCCTTCAAGTAGACTCTAGTCAGACAATAGTAAGAATATTGTCATGTGTGGACGTACACATGGAAACACTCTTTCTTTTACTATTTGATGGATTTTTAATGTTTCCGTTGCCGTTTTCCGTTTCCGGAGACATGAAAACACAGTTTTAGACCGGAAGGCAACTATTATAATCGATTTGCAACTGACCATCAGCAATGTCGGAATTACGACTGGGGCTAGTCTGGCAAGTAATTTGTGAGTAATTGACTTAATAAGACAGCCCTTAATCACTGCCATTATGATAAAAAACAATAACTAGAGTGGGTGACAGCAAGGTTGTCCTACTGTAAGCTGGAAGCGAAGAGTTGATATTGAAGGCTAGAATGAAGACAAAGTGGGTGACAGCAAGGTTGTCCTACTGTAAGCTGGAAGCGAAGAGTTGATATTGAAGGCTAGAATGAAGACAAAGTGGGTGACAGCAAGGTTGTCCTACTGTAAGCTGGAAGCGAAGAGTTGATATTGAAGGCTAGAATGAAGACAAAGTGGGTGACAGAACACAAGTAAAATCGAGGGCTCTCGTTTTCAAGTAATACGATTTGTGTCGTAACCCTGGGTTCCGGGCAACCCACTTTGGGAACTGTTGTATTGGCCACCACCAGCAACAGTATCTTGCAGCCCTTGAATTAACCAGTGGCGTAGCGTGTGGGGGGGGGGGGGGAGGACACAGGGGTGGTTCCCCTGGGGCGCAAAATTTCAAAAGAAAAAGAACATGAATCAGAAATTATAAGTAAAGACATAGCGCGCCCTTTCCCTCATACAGAAAATCTCCCAATGTTCGAACATTCTACACAGTTTTTCAACATGACCGGGCAAATAAACGATGCCACGGACCAACACCCCAAGGGTCAGAGGGCGCAATACTCGCCTTGATCCGGGCGCTGGTAACCCTCGCTACGCCACTGCTTTGAACCAACTGATCCGTCAGCCCTACCAATTTCGTCTTATTTCACATTGTAACCATCCAACTCTGCCTCATCCCAATTACCTCAGCGATTTAAACGAACAGTAATTATAATTTTAAAAATAAGTAATTGGTGGGCTAAGGCTTACATACAACAAAGTGCGGCCGGGATGACCTGGCAATTTTGTCAAAGGAACACACGCATGATTCATTGCGTATTGAGCTTCGTATGGAGCAAATTATGGCATTAATTCGTTTCGTAAAACAAAAAAATGTGAATGGTTCCTCAAAATACGAAGTCGGTAAGTGAATGCGCCCCCCCCCCACTCACCCCCACCCCCACCCCATATTTGCGACTCTTTCATTAAAAGGGGAAAAAGTTGGAAATATTTCTGGAAGGTGCGGCTGCTTCCATACTGTATTTTGGCCGAGATGCTCGACGGAAAATCGGACGGCATTTTGGCTCACATGTGGCTGTAATATTATATAGTTTTATTAAAGGCATACAGAAGGACAGTACAAGGGCATGGCATTTGGTCAGCTGTCGATTAGTTCATGCGAAAACTTTTATTCTAAAATCTGCAATAACACGACACGAAATGCCTAGAAAATATTGAGTCTGGCGGACTTACAGACAATTAAATACTGCTACTGTGCCGAATCCCCCCCCCCCCACCCCCCTCCACAACCCGTTCCACATCTCCCCAAAGTAATGACGTATTGGTGAACATTAATGTAATTAATAAAAATGAAACTCCCGAAAAAAAAATTATAATTATAATGATGGTGAGACAGAGATGTTTGGGCAACTCTAAAAGGCGTGATGGGTAAAACGTTGATTTCCCAATCGGCTCTTCCACCCTCCTCCCCTCGCTCCTTTCACAAGCCCAGATATCAATAATATAAAAAAAAAAGGCTCATTAGTAGGGAATAGGCCTTGGGACCACTGTTGGAATTCCGTTACGCTCCCCTAAAGGAAAATCTGTTTTCTTTGCACGCAAGTTCCAGTCACAAATAACCGATGTTGTCATTTCAAATGTTGCTCGCGGTTTTGTGGTAAATTCTGGTTTAATTTTTGTAAGATTGTTAATGGTGCAAGGAACTGAAAATATTTGATTCATTTACTCAGACAAAAAGCGTTTTGTTGTTGTTGTTTTTTTGTACGCTGGCGCCTCAACCACAAGAATTTAAATTTCTAGGAAAACAAACATGAGAGATGCATAAAACGTATTCTACAAAAAATGTGAGGGATCTGGCGAAATCAGGTTTAAAGTGAGAGTCCAAGTTCCTCAGAAAAGGAGGGGGAAATGCTTTGGTAATTGAAATTTGCTCACAAAATGAAAGATTAGCCATTTTTCTGCATTCAGTTAAAATATTTTGCTTGAAGTCGTCATCGAAATATTTTATTTTGACTTTAGTAAGAGGTATAAAAATTTAACCTTAAGCCCGATTTCGCCAGATCCACCCACAAATGTGCATAATATAATTTATAATGACAACATTTTATTTTTCATTCATGGTGACCACAAAGAACCATCTAACCCATTGTTAGATATTGTCCATGGGATCTGTAACCAGACTTGATGTAGAGATGATAGAATTTTCGTCTCACCACCTATTAGTGGTGAAGATTACATCAGAGTGACTGTTTTCACACGTTGTCCAAATTGGGTTTTGTTTGGACAGTGAATTTGGTCTCTTTGTTGTGGTTGTGGCTGGAAAGCTTTAGGGTTAGCCTAGGCGCACACATGCAACTTCGTTGTTTTGCTGTCTCGTCGCATTTTTTTTTTTCATTTTGAGATCTAGGCGAATAAATCTCGACCTTAGTTCTTCTTTGTTCCAACTCCACCTTCAGCACAACTGAGAAATTCAACGTTAAACGTTTGCTTGCGGCTTTGGTTTTATTAGTTGGCCCGCTGACTCGGGGAATGCACAGGTGTGGTTTTTAAGTTGAGTTTCGATCAACCATATGTAAAGGGGTAGAACGAAATTTCCAGTCATACTTTTTAACTCTACTTGAAGAAAATGCGTTTTTGTTTTTCCACCTCAAAATGTCGGTATGCGTTTTTCTGTTCAGCTCAGCTGTGGCTCAAAATCAAAGAAGGTATTAAAAATATGGCGAACTTCAAGACCTTTTAAAATATGCTCACGTGCACCTGTACGTCTTTCCATGGGTAATATAATATTTTGCAGAAATTAAGGCTCGGCGGTTAAAAAGCCTTCCATGATTAGAGGCCTTATTTCCTTTATAATATGATGATAAGCAGTTAGAATAAATTGGAAGTGTGAAACAGTTGATAAATGCCACGACGCCTTTTAAATAAGCGTCAAAGTGTGCATTTATTATACCTCTTCTACATACCAAAAGATCTCCAGCTTTGCAGAAAATGGAGATAAACGAGAACTAAGGTCTCGGTATGGAGATGAGCACACATGCCTCACTCAGGCTCATTAAGGCCTGTTTACACTGGTAGGTTTTAGGAATAGAAAAAAGGAATGGGGGACTGTGTGAGAAGAACTCTCCTGGATTTCCGTCTCTTGTTTTTCGATTCCCACGGCTAGTGTACATAATCGAGAGATCTCACTTTCGCCAAATCGCGAAACTAGGTTGCTGCGGTAAAAAAGAATTGAAAGAGACCGCCTTCACCAAAGATAGTGCGCATATCTGTTTACTGTGGTTTGTTCCCATTTTTGGGCTGACTGAAACTATTTAGCACCGTCTGTAAGTTTGCACACCCCGGGGAAATGCACAAACGGGTTGACCGCAGCGACCCACTTTCCGCTCCATGCTGACAGTGGTTTCGCGGAGCCTCCCGTGTCTAGCAGTGCAAATCGACCAATAGTGAAACCTCTCTATGGACCCTTTTCACTTCCGCGTTTCGGTTGTTTGCGGGGAGCCGCACGGCATCGAAAAGCACCGTGTAGGGCAAAAACCTCAACTTGCCTTAGTGATGGCATCTGTATATGTGCACAGTCTAAGCAAAGATGCATTTTTATGCCAGAACCAGCACGTGACGGGTTTGTACAGTTGGGTGTCCAACAAGAGGATAGCATGGTTCGACCGTTGTCCATCGCTTCCGCCCTACAAGTGAGGCACGCCGCCATTTTTTTTGCAAATCACATGATATGGAGGACGCTAAATGAAAAGGGTCCATACATACATACTCCCTGGTTCAGCTAACTGTCTAGTACAAGACCCTTTTTTTAGGTGGGGACTTGGCTGTAGTGCCTTTTTTATTCTGAACCTGGCAATACGTTGGTAACTACAATCACATTGTGAATATTTTGATAATAAAACAGGCCCTATATAAAATATAGCAATGAGCAAAACAAACAAACAAACAAAACATTGAGCACAGGACTAAAAACTAACCCATAATGAAGACATAGGACACTGAACCGTCTCTATAAACAGATGAATGTACAATGTATTTCGTTTAACATTAACGGAAAGTATGTTCAAATCAATTTGCCATGTAATTAAGCAAATAAATAAATAAATACAGAAGTTAGTTGAAATTTGCCGTTTTATCTCGACGAACGCGAGAATTTATCTCTACATCAATAATGTCCCGATTTTGGGGGGTTTGTTTTAATATATCATAATTTAAAAGATTGCTACATGCCATACTGAAAATGTTGAAACGGCACAAAAAGTAAATAATTTCATGTAGGGAAAATGAATGAGTGATAGCAATGATAACATCACGGATTCTAGATAAAATAAGGCTGCAGACTCACTTTAAACTAAATTGAATTTGATGCACATGAAGTATCTCGCGTAGATCTTTGGTCGGGAAATAGGGCGGAACTTATGCCCTTTAAACCCAGCAAGATAAGATAAGAATCACTTTAGTACGGTATCCCATAAGGGAAATTCTCTGACACTGAGCGTTTAAGAGAACATACATCTTACAGGCATCTTACGCATCATTACAGAAACGTATATCGTAATTCAATAACAGGCAAACTGAAGTGACATGGTACGGGGCCCTGGTGAAATATGACACCCATCTCGCTACAGTGTCTTGTTGAGGCGATTTGCGGAGGGCCGAAAACGATCCTCAGTATCTTTCCCTGTTGGAAAGTGATATAATACGCGTATAATACAGGGGCAGTGCCGGATTTATCTTTAGGCTAGGTAAGCTGAAGCCCAGTGCCTCAAAATCTAGGTTTCCCACCGCCTCAGGCCAATGTGCATAATATTTTGTGAAATGCGTAGCTTTTTCTTGCATACGATGTTGTAATGCGCTGTAGTTTCTGAACAAGTCTTTTGTAAGTTTCCTAGCTTATGTCCTTAAGAGAAGGAATTGCAAAGTGCGGAATTTTCAACATCTGTCATCCTCATTGGCGTTACTCAAATTATTTAAAACACTTCCATCTTCCTCTTGGCGTGAAGGTGGGGGATTGGGGTGGGCCTCACAGCTAGAAGAGCCTAAGGCCTCTCTTCATCTAAATCCGGCCCTGTACACGGTGAACAACAAAAATTAAAATACGCAAGAGAACTTCTAAATGTTGTTTGCAACTTTACTGAACTGCGTCAGATGTCTGGCCCAGGTCGACCTTGAATGCAAGAGATAACTCAAATAAGTACACATCTTATCCTCTTTATTTTGAATGAAAATTCTTGAATGTTTCTTACTTGATAATTTGTTGATAATACGAAGTGTGTATACACTTTTGAGACACCCTGAACTTGAAACAGGTCACATGGTACCCAATGCTCCATTATTTTTATTTTTTTAAGCATTACCTAATCAATCATTCTAACAGCCGCGTGTGGCTGCGAACGGTCACTAACAAAGCAGCAGGTTAAACATTTCAGAACCACGCAAAGAGCAATGGAAAGGAAGATTCTCAAAGTAAAGCTTAATGATAATATCCTTCACAGTGATATACGGAGACAGACCCAGGTTACAGACATTGTGAAATGCACACTACGACAAAAGCGGAAATGGGCTGGCCATAATCGGAAGGATGAAAGACAACAGGTGGACGAGGCGCTGCACTGAATGGAGGCCTAGAAAAGTCAAGAGAACATGAGGTCGCCTCGAGAGACGATGTATAGATGATAATTATTGTGCAGACAGGTGGACAGGCATGGACAAGACGGACGGAAAACAGAGGAAACTGGAGATCTGTGGCGGAGGATGTACCAGTTTACATCCTGCACTGGACGGGCGGGGCCTAACAAGAACAAGAAAAAAAAACGATAACCTTTTTTTTCAGATGAAGAATAAAGTACTTTTTTTTCATATTTGACTATTTTTAAATCATTTTTTGCATGTTTCAGAAGACTGGGATTAGAAAGTCTGTGGCTGGCCACTAGAGGGTAGAGGGAACGATGAACCTATCATACTATAATGGAGCGAGCGGGTGAAAATCGTGAACACCTGTAACTTCATGATTCATTGATAACTTCAATTATGAAAGTTTGGATGCCGCCACAATTTCTGACGATAATTTAGGTGCAGTTATCAATTTTGAGCAAAACTGAGTCTTTCAAAATAATTATATTTATTTACACACCCACACACATACCCCCAAAGGGACATTTTCGTCGAGTAAAATCGAAAACTATGACTGGAATTTTGTTCTTTGATTCTCTTTACACACTGCTGGTCAAACATTAACTTTTATCACATTTGTATATTTTCCAAGAACTTGCGGTGTAACAATGAATTCCATTAGTAACTGCATCGAATCCAAGTGCTGTTATTTAAGAGGCCTAGCTCTGATACACCATCCCCTTAGAATGACAAGGCTCTAACTCCCTTCCGTCAACTTCTGAGAAATTGATGACTGAAGTTTCATGTGCTCATAGCTTTTGATAATACGATATTTTTTTTCTTTTCAGTAATACTTACAAAATACACACCAATTCCGCTTGATACTTTTGACACACAGTGAAGAAGGCGTATAGACCCTTTTAATTTACCGTCCTCCATATCAAGTGATTTGCAAACAAAATGGTGGCGTGCCCCACTTGTAGGGCGGAAGCGCTGGACAACGGTCGAACGATGCCATCCTCTTGTTGGGTACCCAACTGTACAAACCCGTTACGTGCTGGTTCTGGCATAAAAATGCATCTTTGCTTTGAATGTGCACATTATATTCAGATGCCATCGTCAAGGCAAGTTGAGGTTTTTGCCCTACGCGGTGCTTTTCGAAGCCGTGCGGCTCTCCGCAAACAACCGTAACGCGGAAGTTGAAAGGGTCTATGGAAGTAGCGCTTAGTGTGTAACTATGTTCAGCCAAAAGGCGGAGATAGAACCTTGTTATTCGACGGCGACGATACGGTCGGGCGCGGTTCAAAAAATTTGCAAGATTTATCTTGCCCGGGTCAGCTAGTGTCCACAATGTATGCTATAACGTCAAATCCGCCTTATAGCTATCGATTCTACTGCATTTATAGACACTCGAATCTCCGTGAATCCGATAACACTAAGACGATTACACAAAGCAGCCTACATGCCATATGCAGCCTGCTAAGCGTCGTATGGGATAAAGACTTCTTATACATGAAGATAACAGGGGGAAAATGTCAGTTGTCACAAAATGAAGGTTTGGAGAAATTGACATTTTAAACTTTTAAAGTTTGAAAGTCCATAGGTTGTAAAGAGGATGCCTTATCTAAATTTGCACCTGTTGCTGGGGTGTGTTGCTGCCCCACTCCTGAATTTGCTAAAGCTCGTACGCAAAAAAATCACGCGCCCGGGCACTGTATCATGTAATGTCTCCCCTATTGGCGTAACATGCACAGCTCGACCCCCGCTGGGCTGTAGAGTGTGCACAAAGCGTGTCCCACAAAACTGGAGTTCCATCAATCATATTTTGAAAAGAGTTTCCGCATGTCCTTGCAACTCAGTCAAGACCATCCTATCCCTAACCCTAACCCACGACTTATCTCTAACCTGTTCCTTATTCCTAACCCAAAACTTAATACTATCCCTAACCCTAACCCTTTCAATAACAAATGCTTATGTTCCCAGATGGTAGCTTAGCTCTCTCTCTCTCTCTCTCTCTCTCTCTCTCTCTCTCTCTCTCTCTCTCTCTCACTCTCTCTCTCTCTCTCTCTCTCTCTCTATCTATCTATCTATCTATCTATCTCAGTCTCTGTGCGTGTGTATGTGTTTTCGCAATGTTCAAGGTGGGACAGTTCACTTTATCACAATGCCTATTCCATCAGGGTGGTATCTTGGCAAAGAAATGAGGACACGCGTATGGAATCTGATTGATAATGATCAAATTCCCGATTTGGTAGTATAATAATTATGAAAAAGAACACCATTGGTTTTGAAAGTAAACTGTATTTTTCCGTGTAAAATGAGTAATTATATTGGGTTTGTTTTGCTAACCGACGCCAGTTAGAACTGTGCCAGGCGTGTCAAATTGTCTTTTAAACGGGACACCGCATTATCACACCATGAACGAAAAGTCCATGTTTCTATATAATCTCTTCCATTTTTTACGAAAATATTTCCTAACATATAAAACAACAAGTACAAAACAAAACAAAAAAAAAGTAGTGCAAAATAAAGAAAAATTAACGACTTTGTCCTTGGGATGCAAAAAATCAGTTGGTTGTTTTTTTCAAAATTCCATTGACCGTATTTTTCAAATTTTTATACAATGCACATTACTAATTTTGACCACTTGTATGGGAAACAGTACTGAGTAACGCTGTTTCAAATATTGTCGATATTCTTGTGGTTTGAAAGAGTTAGTCTGATCCATTCATAAACGGTGATGCGTGCATATAATTATGTGGAGGAGTCGAAAATGGGAACAGTCTGAAGCCACAGGTTGTACGCGTTTTCGATATCGAAGTTCTGAATGGCCACATGTCTAATGATGATGTTCAGTTCTCAAAACAGTGACCCCTGTACCTAAGTTCCATTTCCTCTTTATGGTAGCATTTCAGATCTGTAGCCATATTTTAGCACAAATGAATAACATCCACATTTGAGGATATTTTCAGTGTTGATCTCCGGACAATTTTGTTGTTTTTAATTTTATTTCGTTCTGTTTACTGCTTTCATTATTTTGGCTTTATATCTTTCATTCACTTGATAATCCCCATTCATTTCTCTCATTCGCTTCGTTACTTTCATTCATTTCTCTCATTCACGTCCTTACTTTCGTTCATTTCTCCCATTCACATCATGGCTTTCATTCGTTTCTGTCATTCTCTTTATTCTTACATTCAAATCTCTCATTCACGTCCTTACTTTCATTCATTTCTGTCATTCTCTTTATTCTTACATTCAATTCTCTCATTCACGTCCTTACTTTCATTCATTTCTGTCATTCTCTTTATTCTTACATTCAAATCTCTCATTCACGTCCTTACTTTCATTCATTTCTGTCATTCTCTTTATTCTTACATTCAATTCTCTCATTCACGTCCTTACTTTCATTCATTTCTGTCATTCTCTTTATTCTTACATTCAATTCTCTCATTCACGTCCTTACTTTCATTCATTTCCCTCATTCATTTCATCACTTGGATTCATTTCTCTCAAACACTTTATTATTTACATAAAATTATTTCCACTGTTTTCTACATTACTTTCATTCATTTTCATATTTCAGTTTTATTTAGTCCACGTTTTTATGGATCCACGTGCGTCCATGAACAAATTAACTCACCGTTTTGTTATTGTATTTTGTTTTGTTTCGTTTTGTCGTATTTGATACATTCAAAGATTTACAACTTGTCATAGCCGAGTTTGATAATAGTAAATTGGTCAGCGGAATGAAAAAAGCAAAAAATATTTTGCTCTGTTTATTTTGGAAACACGGTCTTTCATCTTGAAACTGAGTGTGAAAGTCTATGTCAGAAATTGCAAGTATGTTCTGTCATTTTTTAACGTGCAATTAACGGTCTGATTAACCGAATTATCTATGCGTGTCACAAATGACATGCCAGTCAATTTCCATCGGAAGCTCTCGTTTTGAGAGGATGCAAATGGCCAGAGCTGAATTAATTATTTAATTACTCGTAATAATGCTCTTGTGCCTAAATTATATTTTTAAAAGATACAGAATATTCAAGGACGGTTTTGAGTTTTCATTCATTTTTTCAACATTCAGACTTTTGTTTTACCTTTTTATTTAATGTTGTACCAAAGAGGTTATATATAGCTAGAGGTCAGACTAGCGCTACGCAAGTCTCCGCGTGGCGTCGTCAGTAGGTGAAGTAAAGATGGCGGCCAACTTACGGCAAGCCTGCCTCGACCTAGACAGTACGGCTAAAGTAAAGCCAACTTACGGCAAGCCTGCTTCGACTTAGACAGCCTAATCCAAGCCTAAAATAATACGGTCTTTCAGATTGTTTGAACGGGGATTACAGTAGTACTGAGCAGACTTAATTTATGGATTGGGTGAACCACGAAAATGTAAAAAATATAATCCTACCAAAAGAAAAAAAACAAACATTATGAATTATGACAAAATACAAAATGTACGGATGAATTTGAACCGCCATCTCTAAAGAGGAATGAACAAGAATAAAATACTGAGGCCTTCCGACAAAAAACTACTTTCGTTAGCACTGGCCTTGACACCGTGTTTGCAATCGCTTGCCGTAAGCAAAGATGGCTGCCGGGTTTTCTATTTGCGGCTATGTGACGTGACCGAGTCTTACCTCTAGGTTTATTATAAACTCTTTGTGTTGTACAAATAAATTTGTCATTTAATCACTTTGCCCACTGTCCCCTCTCGAAACTACGCATATTCATATTTGAAGGGAAGGCCTCCTCCTTTCAGCTATGTAGAGCTATACACTATGGAACATGCTGTAAAACCCTGATTTAAACTGAGAGATATACATGTAGTATGTATATATATACGCGTAAACATTATATATACACACAAACTAAGAAAGACGCAGATTCAGGCATCTGAAAGTAAGGACGTGAATGAGAAAAAGAAAAAAAGGGAGAGAGCGAGTGAGAAGGAGAGAGAGAGGGAGAAGAGAGTGAGTGAGAAGGAGAGAGAGAGAGAGGGGGGGAGAAGAAAGAGAGAGAAAAAGAGAGTGAGGAGGGATAGAGAGAAAGAGAAAGAGAGAAAGAGACATACAAAAAGAGAAAGAGAATGAGAGGGAGAGAATTGAGTCTGAGTTTGGGTTTTACGGCGCGCTGGCACGATAACGGCCACTTTGCTCCCTTCACGGTCTATTTGGATACCCGTACACTTTCTTTATTCGTATTTCGTATTCAGAGCCGGCAAGTTTAACAATAAATACATTCACATAATTTTAACACAGTGGTAAAATTCTATATAAAAAAAAAAGTCGTTTTGTACAGATCTCTAAAAAGTTTTGTAAACGAATATAAAAGTTACTAAATCAAGTTGTAGTTCTTAGTCTCTCTCAGTCTCGGACAGGACAGGGCGCGCTGCGGATCCACGTCAGAAAATAATTCTTTCATGGATCCGCAGGCATAGTGCCTTCTTCGGATATGCATTAAGTTTACACAGTCAATCAAAATAATTATGTTGTTATTGATAGTTGACCACACACCTTCCCCTCGAAATAAAAAAACGACGTGTGAGATGGGAATGAACCAGACCGACAATTTCATCACTCCGATTTGTTGAGAGGCCATGGGTCCACTGTCCAAATTGATCTTGGGTGAAGTGAAGTTTATTTGATGTTTGTTCATCCCATCTTTCCTGCCATCTCGATTTAATGAAGTTATTAATAGCGGGTTTGAAATCAGCGTGTGATATTTTTAGGTGTTGTGGTGGACTTCGTAATGTTTCTTTGGCCAGCATGTCGAGAGAGAGAAAGAAAAAGAAAGGGAGAGAGAAAGAGAAAGAATGAGAGAGAGAAAGAAAAAGAAAAAGAATGAGAGAGAGAGAGAGGGAGACAGAGAGATTTATAGAGCAAATTTCTTGAGAAAGACAGTCCTCGTGTAGTTTCCTTCTAACACAATAGCAGCCAGTGTCAGTTGCCATTTTACTTTTGTCATGTTAGGGGGACTCTAACAGAAATTGCAATGTTTGTGCTGTTATAGAAACGTAAGAAAAAATATGTCTCGAGTCGGGACACGATGCAGAACCACAATTAATATAATGAATGAAATAGACTTGATACGTGTAGGGCCTAGGCCTATGCAGTCTTTCAAACATGACTTGACACCCTTATGCTTTTATTTAAATTTCGGTTATTACAGGTCGGATCGATATGAAAATTTCACAGATGCTAGATTATTAAATGTGAAAATGTGTCTTGTGATTGCAACATTTACTGACACTGGTGGAGCATTTGCCATTACATTTAGCTCATCTGTTGATGTTTTGAAGTGACCTCTTAAAGTCGAATGCGAATAAATGCATCCTGTCAGCGGGTTGTCACTCTTGGTCTGCCTTGACTTTGGCGGTCTTTTACGGCCCCAGTTGCTGCCAGACAGTTTTTCTCATATCGTTTACCGTCTGTCTGCTTACGTTAAAGCTTCTAGCTTCAGCAGCAATAGGCCACCCGGCAGTAAGCATCCCACGAATCTGATTTCTTTCACTCTTGGTTTAGTCACGACATGTTTATCGTAATGAAAAGCGCCGATTTAAACGTGGCGAATTAAAGAAGTTGAGTCAACCTTTCCACGTGTGTTTTTTTCTTTTTTTAATTAATCAAGGTTTAAGGCCAAGAGAATGGAACAATCAAAATCACGTGACCGGGTAGCCTAAGACGACCAAAGGACCCTAACGTGGAAATGAGTAAAATTCGTATGTGGTCATAGTGTTCTCAACGAGGTGTGAAAATTTCAACACAATGGGTGATGCAGTTTTAAAACTACGCACTTTTAAAATGTGTCAAGTTATTTTTGAAAGACATTATAATTATCTCTGAAATAATTACGGGACATTCCACGGTCACCGACTGGACGTTCAGACAATACTTTCTAGGAAAGAAAAGGCCACTAAATAAATAACCAACCATTTATTTCAAAGTGGATTGATCAGTCCTCCAAAAAATGGTATAGAAATGATAAAAAAATGTGTTTTAAATAATAAAAATTAAGATGAGTCCATTCAGTTGCCTTCACTTTAGTTGGCAACTGATGGGACAGGAAAAATACCATGTTTTTTACGTTGCAAAATGAAAATGCAAATTTGTGAAACCAAACCAACAGGATTAGTCAACAATGTTTTTCTACATTCAAAAAATGCATTTCAGCATCCAGAAAAAGCATAAATAATCAAGTTTTGCATTTAAGCACAATTGGGCAATTCATTTGATAACTGATGGGACATAATCTTGGTAATTGATGGGAGGTTGTAAACATGTGCTCTTTTCCATGATGATCGATAGGTCACATGATCACGTTTGGAAGATAAAGCTAACCAAAAATGTTAATCTAATTACCACCCTTCACAACACAAACATCAATTTTTTCCCAGGCATGGTTTGAAATATCACTCTTAAGTAACATATTACCTGGAATGTCCCTTACAGACTTGCGGTGCACCGGTTCAAGTCTGTATTGCGTCTCTTGACTCAGTACAGGAGGCTTCCCTTTCCATAAGCAATGCTGACTCAAGAGAGTTTTGATGCACTCGAATTAGTAAAGATAGATAGGATCGAGCACCTAGTCTTCTCGGATAAGGACGAAAAACTCGGAGGGCCCGTCTGCAAGTTGCGCACGTTAAAGATACATTGGCAGTTGGGAATCAAGAAGAGCAGGACCGTAGCGTCTGTAGGCCACCCTCTCCCGTCCTTCCGCTTGTTATTCGCGGCGACGACAGCCGAGCTCGGCCCGTCTTGTCTATACCTTCCGCGTCCATCCTTTCCTTGATCGCTCGCAGACGGCAAGCCTTTCTCACCCCTTCTCGTTCGTTTTTTTTTTCCCTTTGATGTCTAGCGGCGTCGCTGACCTAGGTTTGGCCTGTATCGATAATGGTGGTACATTCCACAACGTTCCAGAGAGAGCTGTTTACGCAAAAGTGGCCTTGAGATGATGTCACCCGATGACGTATTGTTGTTTGATTGGATGGTCTATCGAACTTACTGGATCATCGTCGAGTCAGCTCGGTGGTCAGGTCGGTTCAGAAATTGTCTATAAGAATTAGTATATAATATATAAGAGCCATGCGAGTGAGTGTGGGTGCGCAGATTCACATGTGCCTCTTGTGCCTTCCTATTAGGTGTAAGTAACGTTGTGGATACCATTCATTTTCTTCATACCGTACATAAATAAACTTCGTATTCATTGTTCGATGGATCCCGTGTTTTATTAATAACACATGTAACAGTTTCGTTTTAAGGATAAGTAGTTTATATAATCTGACTATTCCCATTCATAATGGCTGCATATCACTTCAACTATTACAAGGCCGAACAAGCGCCTCTGCCCGGGCAAAATTCTAAAATGCAATCCCTGCTACAAAACATACAGAAACAAGAACAAAACAAAAAAATACAAAAGAGAAAACAACACAAGAAAAGTCAGGTGTGAATGCCAAGAGCAGGGAACCTCCTAAAACAAAGACCTAAAACAAGTCTCGGTTAACTTCATAGTCCACAGCTCACACGAAAGCTGAGCCGGAACAAACTTGACTCTGGGCGCCACCAACATGAGGCTAAGGCAGGCGTCACACAGAGAAAGGTGTTCGCTGCAAGTCACTCGCCACTCATTACGGACGTGTAGCCAGTGCCAAGTGGCGAGAGGCTGTTTCTTTCTCTATATGACTACTTTCCTTTGAGGAAATGTGTTCACTGGCATTAAGTCGTCTAAAGTAGCGAATGGCGTGCTGCGAATGGCGAGCAGCTTTCTCTGTCTGACGCCTGCCTTGCACGCACTATCCATTCGCATGTTTAAGGCCTGCCACAGTGATCTTACAGTCAACAACAACAACAACAAAAATATGTCCATCAACAGGCCACTCTGCCTGAAAATCGCGATTTATTTTTATTTTTACTTTTTTGAGGTGTTGAGATGAATTTATATATTTGCCATGAGCGGAGGGTTCTGCATAACTAGCCTTTTCCACAGCATCTGTTCCGATCCGCTATTTTTACGGGAAATGGCGTACGAAGAAGTAAAACACTCTGTCACAAATCCCAGACTGGGAGATGTAATAAGTATGACAGGACAACAATCACGAACAAACAAGTTTAACACTTAACAGAACAACCCATCAGACTCACACATTTATTAAACATAATTATACATATAATAGCGCAATTACATACATTATATTATTGAAATGCACTGCCGTACAACGGCCTTATTCTCACACACACTCTCCCTCGGATCCACAATCCGGTAGTTACTCCTAAAGGCACTTCGGCCTCAGCCTCTCCCTCAGGGTCTTAATAGCACATTAATAATTTACTGGCACCGCAGTCTCTCAATATCACCTTCCTATTGTCATACACCTTAGCACTCCCCTAGCACCTCAGCAGGGCAATAACACATTATTATTTCCATAGCCATCAACATGGCGACAACATAGTATCAGTTCACTAGCCTATCAACATGGCAACAATATAGTATCTCATTCACTCTCATATCTACGTCCCTGTCCGTGGCCTGACTGCCACGACTTTATGTGCCTCTACTGTCCTGCACTGACAGCCTCACTTCTGGCCTATGTGTGGCCTCCGGCCCTATGCTGGCCTATCCCTTGTGCTCATCGAGGTGGCTCTTCGGCCCGTCCCCGACACCTACAAGAATAACATTACATTGGTATAATACCCTACCATTTCTATTCACTCCACCTCTCCTTACAATCCATGAAGCGTACACACACTAGTTCACCTTTCACTCACCACACATCTTACGGTAACACACTTCCATCGGAGTACACACTACTCACTCGCGCTACAAATCCATGAACTCACTTTCATCTATCGCTCGTGGCGCACATTGCTATATCCAATATCAAGGACTTCCACATTCCTCACATATACTTATTCACATCATGGTAATAGACGAATATAATATAATACATCAATCATAATAATCAATCAACGTTCTACATACCAGTCATAACTGGAAAGACTCTCACTAGTCTTCTCGACTGCTTCCCTTTATGTCCGCCCGATGGGCTCTTATTCACAGGTCCGATCCGTAGGACCTTCTAACTTGCAGTGATAGTAATCCAGCGCTTTCGCCTCATTCAGACTTCCACACCACTCATACACGCACGCTTTTCCCACTTGTCTGCATGAGTTATTTTTACTCTTCCCCTTTCCCGTCTTTTCCTATCCGTCTGTCGTGAGCTCTTCTTATTCTACACCCGCTCTGTAGCAATCCCCTTAATTGCACTCACTCCACTCGTGACACACTCGTTGCCCTTGTAGTAGAGAGGAGCGGAGAGGAACAGATGCTGTGAACAAGTATACAGAGGCAAAGAATGTTTTACTTTTTCATATGTCATTCTCCGTAAAAATAGCGGAACGGATGCTGTGGACAATACCACTTAAGCATGCCACAATGATCTTACAGTAAAACACACAAAAATTTCCATCAAGAGGCCACTGAGCCTTAAAATCGCGATGTTTTTATATTTTGGGATGGGGGGGGGCGGGGTTGAGCTGTTGAGCTGATTTTTTTTTTTCACCATGGGCGGAGGGCTCCGCATAACCCATCATTCTTCACTGAAGAGCATTGCTCGTATTAGGCTGCCGTTTTGACTCAGACTTGAAACTTCGTGGCGAGACAGAGTGTCACTGTCAGTCTCACTAAACAAGTGCTCGTAGTAGTCGTAGTTCCCTTAATGAAAACTCCACACGCCACAAAACCCAGGTAAAACAAAATTGACTAAGAGCGCCATGGGCCGTGATCAACACAGGAGAGTGGTTGGTAAAAGGGCGGATGTACACGCATTTGGGTACATGTAATTTCATTAAACAGTACGACCTCTTCGAATGACAAGGTTCTAATCTAACGCCCTTCGGTCAATTTTTGAGAAACTGATGATTGAAGTTTCATGTGCTCATAGCCTTTAGAGATACAATTTTTTTTCCTTGTTTGTAATACATACAAACTACACACCGAATCCCCTGTATACTTTGACACACAAAGGACGAAGTAGTGTGCATTGCGTAACTCATTTCAGCCAGACAGTGCAGATAGAACCTTGTCATTCTAAGGGGACGATTGGCAGATGATGTTGCTTCTGAGTGGAGTACAATAGGCCAAACTCAGTTTACATTACACTCATTTCATTTGTATGGCAACAATAGTATTAGCACAACAGTTTCCACAACTGAGCACTCTTGCCGGCCATGCGAAAGAAAAGCCTCAAACCGATACAGTGAGCGTAACCTATGTCCAGAAACCAGCATTAAGTGGCGACAGTAGACTAAGGCAACACCTATTGGTTTGTTTCTCTAAGTCACAGAAATTGCGTATGTCCAGAAACCAGCATTAAGTGGCGACAGTAGACTAAGGCAACACCTATTGGTTTGTTTCTCTAAGTCACAGAAATTGCGTATGTCCAGAAACCAGCATTAAGTGGCGACAGTAGACTAAGGCAACACCTATTGGTTTGTTTCTCTAAGTCACAGAAATTGCGTATGTCCAGAAACCAGCATTAAGTGGCGACAGTAGACTAAGGCAACACCTATTGGTTTGTTTCTCTAAGTCACAGAAATTGCGTATGTCCAGAAACCAGCATTAAGTGGCGACAGTAGACTAAGGCAACACCTATTGGTTTGTTTCTCTAAGTCACAGAAATTGCGTATGTCCAGAAACCAGCATTAAGTGGCGACAGTAGACTAAGGCAACACCTATTGGTTTGTTTCTCTAAGTCACAGAAATTGCGTATGTCCAGAAACCAGCATTAAGTGGCGACAGTAGACTAAGGCAACACCTATTGGTTTGTTTCTCTAAGTCACAGAAATTGCGTATGTCCAGAAACCAGCATTAAGTGGCGACAGTAGACTAAGGCAACACCTATTGGTTTGTTTCTCTAAGTCACAGAAATTGCGTATGTCCAGAAACCAGCATTAAGTGGCGACAGTAGACTAAGGCAACACCTATTGGTTTGTTTCTCTAAGTCACAGAAATTGCGTATGTCCAGAAACCAGCATTAAGTGGCGACAGTAGACTAAGGCAACACCTATTGGTTTGTTTCTCCAAGTCACAGAAATTGCGTATGTCCAGAAACCAGCATTAAGTGGCGACAGTAGACTAAGGCAACACCTATTGGTTTGTTTCTCCAAGTCACAGAAATTGCGTATGTCCAGAAACCAGCATTAAGTGGCGACAGTAGACTAAGGCAACACCTATTGGTTTGTTTCTCCAAGTCACAGAAATTGCGTATGTCCAGAAACCAGCATTAAGTGGCGACAGTAGACTAAGGCAACACCTATTGGTTTGTTTCTCCAAGTCACAGAAATTGCGTATGTCCAGAAACCAGCATTAAGTGGCGACAGTAGACTAAGGCAACACCTATTGGTTTGTTTCTCCAAGTCACAGAAATTGCGTATGTCCAGAAACCAGCATTAAGTGGCGACAGTAGACTAAGGCAACACCTATTGGTTTGTTTCTCCAAGTCACAGAAATTGCGTATGTCCAGAAACCAGCATTAAGTGGCGACAGTAGACTAAGGCAACACCTATTGGTTTGTTTCTCCAAGTCACAGAAATTGCGTATGTCCAGAAACCAGCATTAAGTGGCGACAGTAGACTAAGGCAACACCTATTGGTTTGTTTCTCCAAGTCACAGAAATTGCGTATGTCCAGAAACCAGCATTAAGTGGCGACAGTAGACTAAGGCAACACCTATTGGTTTGTTTCTCCAAGTCACAGAAATTGCGTATGTCCAGAAACCAGCATTAAGTGGCGACAGTAGACTAAGGCAACACCTATTGGTTTGTTTCTCCAAGTCACAGAAATTGCGTATGTCCAGAAACCAGCATTAAGTGGCGACAGTAGACTAAGGCAACACCTATTGGTTTGTTTCTCCAAGTCACAGAAATTGCGTATGTCCAGAAACCAGCATTAAGTGGCGACAGTAGACTAAGGCAACACCTATTGGTTTGTTTCTCCAAGTCACAGAAATTGCGTATGTCCAGAAACCAGCATTAAGTGGCGACAGTAGACTAAGGCAACACCTATTGGTTTGTTTCTCTAAGTCACAGAAATTGCGCTTCTCCGGAATTTTAAGTTTTATTTCGTTTTTCATCAGAAGTGCATGTAATTCCAAGGCATCACGGGCAAGGGGAATGCTGAGATAAACAATAACACGGCTGACCAAGCGACCATAGACCATAAAACGAAGGCGCAAGCTCGTCTCTAAATTACGTTATGTCGTGCACCCCATAAGGAAAATGCATAAAATAAAATGTCAGTAGTAAGTGTGCACAATCCATGTAAAAAATAATGATTTTCAGACTTCCTGTGTTTTGTTTCTTCGCGAGTTTCAATTCTTCTATAGGCCTATCTAGTGTTTGGATTAATTTTGATCTTGCATCAGAATTCCATGTTTTTCGATGTGTGAACCAATCAAATAGGCCTACCGGTATTCATTTCCTCCCACCATTAACTGTCTTCTTCTTAAATACATGTCATTCAAAAGCAATTTATACAAAAATGGGCAACAAGATTTGAGAGTATTAGATATTTGCGAATGTGTTCTATTTTAACTTTTTTTTCTTTTTTTTTTTCTTTCTTCCCATAGCGTCCCTGAACTTGCGCCTCCGAGAAATTAATACATTATTTCGTCTTTCGTCAGAATTTCCGGTGCTTTCGAGCACTCTTGAGATGGGGCTGTTTGCAGAACTTACCAAAGAGCTTGGTACTCATCAGTTGGGTTGTTTTAGTTGACTTCACAAATTAATATGTGCGCTCCTTACATTTGTTTTCTTTACCTCAAAAGATCTACACTGGTAATTAAACGAGATCTACTATGATAACATCACAAATTTATTGCAAAATACGTCAATCGTCTTCACGCATTAGATATATTTCAGTAATGGCTGTCATCAATGGTGTTAATGTATATAATTTAATCTGTAATGTTTTTGTAAATAATTTATCCTCCGATGTGCGAGAAAGATATCTTGAAAATTATTTACAAGTAGATATACATTTCACTTGACCTCGCACGCAGAACTTGGGCTTCTTGTGTTGCTTTAATCACTTCTACTCTCTTCTACTCTTTTCACTTGACCTCGTGGAACTTGGGCTTTTTCAGTTGCTATAGTAACTTTTGCTCTATTCACTTGACCTCGCAGAACTTGGGCTTCTTTTGCTTTGATTACTTCTACTTTCTGCTTGTCTTTTCACTTGACCTCACAGCCGGATTTAGATCAAGAGAGGCCCTACACTACTCTAGCTGTGAGTCCATTCCCACCCCCCCCCCCCAAACTTCAGGCCTAGAAGAAGATGGAAGGGTTTTAAATAATTTTGGGTAACGCCAATGATGATGATGATAGGTGTTTAAAATTTCGCACTTCGCAATTCCTCCTCGAAAGGACATAAGCTAGGAAAATTGCGGAAGATTTGTTCAGAAACTACAGTGCATTGTGCATTGTAACATCATAATTAATATACTTGAAAGGGCTGCGCATGTCACAAAATATTAAGCAGATTGAGACGGCGAGCCCCCCTAGATTTTGAGGCCCTAGACTTCACCTATTGGTAAATCCGGCACTGCTTGACCTCGTGGAATTTGGGAATATTAAGTTGCTTTAATCACTTCTACTCTTTTCGCTTGACTTCGCAGAACTTGGACTTCTTATGTTGCTTCAATTACTTCTGCTCAAAATGTCGACGGAGCACTGCATCTGCATGGTGGCGGGCCACATCTCAGTTTTGGAGACGTAAATGAAACATCAATTTGCTAGAGCCAAGCCAACGATACCTATGAGGTGCTTAGGACTGGGCAGTCTGACTGCTGTGCAAGTCTTTCTCATCTTGTCCCAGTGATCGTTAAATTCATGGATCAATCGATTGCTTAATTTGAGTGGGGTAACATATTAAGTCCGGTCAAACGCAGTCAAATGCTGGCAGACAAGAAGTGCGCACCATAATTTCCTATATTATTATTTTCTTAGTAAATCCGGACAGACCCTATCAAAGTATCATACTAAGCCTTGTCACACAGTCAGCTTCTGCTGCTATTTCTTGTGTGTACATTTTGCCTGCAGCAACTGACCCAGTGACTGTGTCTGACTGGGCTTAATATAATACCTCCGGAAATCAAATAAAATAAGTCGGCCAATAACCTTTATCTGGGATTTAATATTTCTTCATTATCCTTGACATAAAAGACCAAATCCTGACCTGCGTTTCTTCAAAACAAATCATCAAACAATGATATAAGCAACCATCAGTTCTGTAACAACTGAGGTTGATTGTAGCACGTTATAGTAGGGGGGAGTTAGTTGATCTAACCACAACCCTTTAGAAAACGAAACTATTACAGCTGTAGAAAAATAAACACGAGATCCGACGGTGGATTAAATAATACTAAAGTTTAATAACCGTATACTGAACAATAAAATACTCGGAAGGTACCAGAGAACACCTAACAACTAAATATCCTATGCCACACGAGGAAACGCACAAGTGCTTGAAACTCACTTACTCACCAACCAACCACTTACATGGGTCTAGACATTTCTATAGAAAGTTCCCGAAATTAATCTAACCTCTGCCCTCGCCCGAAACGCACAAACTAACCAATCACGTATCAATACGTCACCAGGTTACATCACTCAAGGCCAAATCTGGCGTAAACATCTACAGCTACGCCTTTATCGAATGTTCGGGAATTTACTAATATCTACGAAAAGTATTCAAATCACCCAACAACAACCGAGCGAGGAAAAAAACTACTCACAAGAAAGGGAGGGTGAGGTCACGGAGTTCACTTTGGCGAACGTCAACAATAAGAGGAAAAAAGAAGTAAACACATGCTCAGTCACCAGTATGACAAGCAATGGTGGAGGAAAAGGAGTAGCTTGCAGATGCTACAAGTTCTAGCGGATGAAACGTACCAATTTGTTCGAGTCAATTCAACGATATCGATGAGGTGCATAGGATCAAAGTTGTTAGAATTGATAGGACTGAGCTACGTGACTGCTGTACCGGACTTCCATATCTTCTTCGAATGACAATTAATTCATTAATCAATGCTTACTTTGTTAATCAAATAAAACAAGTCTTCTTCAAAACAAATCATTAAGCACAATGACGTCAAACGTGAAACTAGAAACAAAAAATGTATTGTTCCATTCGTGACTGTAAACAAACCTCAGCTCTAGCGCCGTCAACTCTTTGTCTAGCGCTCGAACAATTTAACTCTGAAATCCAGCCACAAAACAAGGAATAAAAATAAATGTAAAAATCTTTACGTCATGTACATGAATTTTGTATTTTGTATTTGGGATCCCTTAGTGTCATTGCAGCCTAGTTATAGCTGGAGCAGGCATGTCGTTGCCACAGTGCAGCACCAGTGGGCGTTTTTGGTTTTTTTGCTTGTTTATCCTCTTCGTCTTAGTTCCAGAATTCTGCCTGTACCCCTTTAACCCTCTCGGCCCCCTGTATGACGAGTATCTTTACTATCATTCGGCCCGCAAGAACAAACTCTCACAAAATCAGAATTTTCCCCACAAGAAGAAATGGGGCAGGGTCTAGAGGGAGTCTGGAGCATTATCATCGAAAAGCTTAATTAAATCTAAGTATCAATAGCCCGTACTGATTTTGTGACAGTTACTCAAGATGAATGATTCCCTAAAAAAATAAAACAGAGTTTGTGACACTGACAGTTAATTACTCTATATTCTGGATGAATGATCTGCTGAAAAAAAAAAAAAAAAATTTTTGTGACAGTTGATTACTCCAAGTGAATGATCCGCTAAAAAAACAAAACCGCTGTGATTAGTCCTCGTGCGTCTGGAATTATCTGCATTTTGTGTGGCATTGAACTTGCATTCTCAAATTACTTCTGTGTTGAGGTGGCAATTCTCGAGGTACCCCGTAAGCCAGGATTCATTAAGATCATAACAACTTGTTTACGGTTCTGTTCAGTTAGGGCCGGAAGCTACGCACGCAGACAGTGCCTAACAATTTAGCATTTGCGTCAGTCATCAATAATTTATAATTATGATAAATAATTGTTAATTACTGGTGTATATTTACTTGAGCCAGTAGAAATGCACTTATATTAAATCATCATTAAAAATGATTGTGTATGACACAATTATTGTGTTTGACGTCATTAACCAAATCTTTGTCACTCAAGGTGAGAAATTTTATTCTGTTCCAAAACATCTCATGAATGGTGCAGTAATTTGCTGTATCGCCATTCACAAATATTCATCTTCAATCTGCCCTGAATGCTCGTCCACGAAGCTAAAGTGTTCCATTCTAAACCTAAACTATCTTGTATTATACTTGATGAAAGTTACAATATACTGGACCTATACTGTGGAACTACTCGTAACTGACACTTTATTAATCTTCATCCAACACTCCAGGTTACTGTCCATGAAGCTACTTTTGTTGTTTTTTTCAATGTACATTGTATTACACCCACACAGAAAGGGAACAGATGAGAAAGAGCGAAAGAGAGAGAGAAAACAAATGAGAGAGAGAGAGAGAGAGACAGAGACAAACGGATGTCTCAACACATTATAAACAAACTGACATTACAAGAAAAGAGACAGAGAGTGACAGACAGGTGGATGGACAGACAGACAGATTGTCATCAATAATAGGTTAACAAACTGACAAGAAAAAAGATAAAAAGAGAGACTGACAGACAGACAGACATATGGATGGACAGAGCTGCAGATTACCTTCAATAACAGGTTTAACAAACTGACAAGAAAAAAGAGAGACTGGCAGACATATGAACGGATGGACAGACAGATTATCCTCAATAATAGATTAAATAAACTGACAAGTAAACAGGAAAAGAGAGAGAGACCAACAGACAGATGAGCAGATGGACAGACAGACAGGCAGATTACCTTCAATAATAGATTAAACTGACAAGAAAAATGAGAAAGGAGAGACAAATGGATGGACAAACAGAAAAACAGATTACCCTCAATAATAGGTTAGACAAACTGACAAGAAAAAAGAAAGAGAGAGACCAGCAGGCAGACAAATGGATGGACAAATAGAAAACAGATTACCCTCAATAACAGGTTAAACAAACTGACACGCTAAACTCACTTCCAGTTGAACATTGTGTAATTGATGAAACCATGACATTTATGATTACAATGGAGTAATTATATGAATGAGATATACTGACATCTTGAAGAAATACAGTACACAGAAAACATTAAAAAAATGTACAATGACCATGGAGCGACACCGTGACAATGCAATGACATGATGAATTGAAATTGTAAGTTTAAAAAAAAAACATTGTACAAAATGTATAAGCAAGCAAACCCATTAACGACCCCCTTTCATTTGAGCATGATTCATTTGGAACCTAAGACTATTTGGTTCGTTTGCTAATTTGAGTCACAGTTAAATTTTTAGGTAACCCTGCAGAGTCATGAACATTAAACTGTAAACCTAGAGTGGAAACCCTTAAGACATACATTGTATGTGATAAGCAACTAAACAGTAGGGAACTGTCTCACATACAAAAATTGGGCTCAAATCAAAACACATACAGATAACGGGATGTCCTTTCAGTTTACAATTTATGCTTGCAACATGAAGTTTGACAATCTGAACTTTCAAGAATTTAAATTTTCTTTCTTCTGATCATTGAAGTAAAAGCCCAAGAATTCAGGTTTTGCCTGCATCTCTCTGGATGCATTTTGCATGGACAGTTTGGTTACTTTGAGTCTGTGTGTCAAAGATACATAAGGTTCTTACCTTTGAAAGAGAGACCCAGATACACAGTGAAGTGTATCTGGCCAGTGTAAAAACTCTTCCATCGAACTGCAACAAACTACTACTAGTACAGACCTGTGCAACAGACATCAGCCTCTTTAAGTTAGCAACAAATTTACAATTCTACAACATTTAGCTCCTGCAGCAGGGCAGCACCCTGTTTTGCCCATCTTTCCCATTCTTTTCAGTCAAGATGATCTGTCTCCACGTCATGTCATGTCCTGAACATCTCAATCTAGCCGACTTACATTGTCATCATTGGTCATTATGAGGACTATACATCAAATAGTCAAACCAGTTCAGTTCATTTATGATAAAGTGCCATCCTTTTTCCACTTAAGGGGATTTCACAAAACAAAAATCATGTAACTAGATGACCTGTGCGACTACAATTTCCAGAATTTGGGACTTTTAAATAAAAGAGTGCAGATAATGCCATATGCTTGTACTGATGTACTAGTCCCCCTGTCCATTTGTTTGAAATCTTTGCATAGAGAACAACTCTGACAACAAAGTCACGGTATTTTAAACGTGACACTGATTGAGCAGCTGCCCAAAATTGTGCCGTGATTTACATATATATGCAAACCCCCCGCCACCCCCAAAAATACCTTTCACAACCAGAACAAGTAATGGTTGCCTATCAGTAACAATAAGTAAATCTACTCCTAATTGGCTGCTAAATAAATTTTATACACGGAGGCACGGACAGTCACTGCCATTACTGTAAACCTGCAGGATTTATACTGATTGTGTTCATCAACAATAGTAACTCTCTCCAGTCTCTTATTTATCTTTCCAGTGAGTGGCCTTTGTTTGGATCATAAACATGAAAAGGTGTGCTTTTTTAATAAATCTGACTTGAAACAAAGTTGGGTGACAGAAAAACATGATAACTTCACTTGAGCAATAAAATTCTGCCCATGTTTCTTCGGTATCTAAAATGCCAGTTCCTGGTGCTGAGATACATACTACATGTACGGTACTATTAATGAAATACAAACAAAATGTAACATTTACATAATGTTCGTTTTTGATGCAAAACCTCGATGAGTTTTTCTTTTCTCCGACTGAATCTCTTTTCATACAAAATATAAACAAGTCTCACACTGTTATACTACAAGTATTTTTGCAAATTCTGTAGCATTGTCCACTATGACTACTGCTCTGATTTCTATGAAATCCTGTGCCTGAAGACATGAGCATGATTGTTCAGCAATGACAAGGAAAGAAAAATAACCTTAAACCTTTGTATGGTAATCCACTGTTTAATGCCTAACATAAAACAGTGTTGTTAGAAATGGTGTTAAGTAAGTAAACTGCAGCCTTGTGGGCCATGAAAGAGATGTTATGTTCACACACTACCAGCCACAGTTGCAATTTAATAATCATACAAGCCGCATGTTTCATGAGTTGGAAACATACAAAAAAATTCCCCATCTCTCTTGTCCTGTATTCAACAAAATTAGCTCGGCTACATATTTCTGGATAATTGGAATCAAAACTTGTGCCAGAGAGATGTGGACCCCCACTTTTCTTTTGTTTTAATACATGCCACTTAATATTTCAGTGCCAATACACAGTACTTAATTTTTTCAATGCCATATCACAGTCAAAATTGTCTTACAGACCAAAAAAAAAAAATTTTGATACAACTATTAGTAGGAAAGCATGGCAATGTTAATCTCATACAGGAAAGGGGGGTCCTTAACCCTCGTCCTGTAAGGGGCCACTATACTGGCTTCCCTGCACAACACACGAGGCCAATACTGTGACCTACATACTGCAAACCGGGTCCAGCGGGAGGCCAATATATTGTATGTCAGGGCTGCTCCTCATGTTTTGTTTATTCGTGTTTTTTTTTCCCCCCACTTTTTTTCCCCCCCCACAAAATGGTATCGTATGATTACGTTTATTACAATGCAACTATTCGTAACTATTCGTCATACTCATGCAATACTACTGATGGTCTGAAGTTCGAACTGACGAAAAAACTTGGGGAAACTTGGGGAAACTTTTACTTTGACGCTGGTTGTCGTCTACATGTGGAATGAGAAGAAAGGGGCCATGTGCATATTAGAGACACCATTCTGTGTCTGTAATTATGAATTCCGGTGTAATACTAGGGCATGCTGAATAAGGGCATCTGTTTGTATGGGGGAAAAGGGAAAACTGGGTGAAAATGACAGACTTTGTTGTTGGTCGTTGTCTTTATTTAATGTGGTAATTAGAGAGATACTGTATTGCTTTGATTGAACCGCTTTTCAGTACATGTATGTGCTCTACGACCTGGAAATCAGATCTCTCGCTAAAACTAACAACATAGTACGTGGAAGTTTTACAATTGTAGAGGAGGGAGAAGGCAATGCCATGATATATGTGGTTAGTAAATTAATTGCCTGGCTTAAAAAGTAATTTGTTCACCAGAATGGCCTGACCTAGGGACAGGAAAAGCGCAGAGGTCTTGGGAAAATGATAAAACGTATGTTAAACAGCATGTAAATGCAGAAAATTCTTGACTTTTGGCCTTCCATTTAACAATAAAACTTACTGCCTATCATCAAGTACTTTCTCCAAATATCGTAGGGGTCACATACGATTTATAAACCACTATTGCTGTTATTGCGTCCTTAAGTAAACACGATACACGTGTTCACAAGGACCCGGTTGACCTGACTGCCGAGGTTATCGGCAACACGCGAACGATCGGCTGACTGGCCGCTTGCTATCCCTGCACGGGACATTACATGGACGAGTTCACTCATTGTGGGACGAGGGTTAATCTCCTTTCCTAACGACTATGGTAACTTTAGGGACACAGATTACGCATAATTCAAGATCACTGGTAACTTCTTTATGAATTAAGAAATGTTTGAAAGAAATAAGGTAGAAAGTTTCTGTGGCTCTGAAATATTTCCAGTTCACTTGTTACAACAGCATGTATAATGAGAACTTAAGTAAGCTGAGAAGTGATCAGGGATGTTTGGTATGAGTAACAAAGCTCCAATTTCTCTATACAGTTGGGGGGAACTGTCTTTACAAATATGAGCTGTAAGATGTTTCTTGATCTTTCTGGCCCCTTTGTCATGAGATTCTGTAAGCTGTGGTCATCTCCTGTCATTGTCAGACAAACAGTACAGCACAGAGAAATCTCTTGCCTTCCTCTATGAACAAAGGACTGACATTATAATTAATGTCTTGTCCTGTACAAATGCATCATGTACAAAACCACTGAATTTGAACGGATGAAAAGGCATAACAGAACAAAGATAATGATGTACAACATAAGAATGTGAAGAACATAACAATTCATATTGAATTCTATCTCCTCACTGATTGTGATTTTGTGTTATGCCATGATAAATAAGCAGACGCTATTCACAGAGCTCAATATCAAATTCACACAAATAAGCATAGTCAACAATTTGGGGAGAAGTAGAGGACCAAAGCTCCATTTAAAAGTGTCATTTGTTTTGTAAATAGTCAAACTTTCTGTCAGTTATATAAATATAAATAACTACCCCTGGATGCCCATCCATACACATATTTAACATTAAAAAAGAAAAACAAACAAAAAGTAAGCCCCCATCTTGCACAATAATTGTAAGAAAATGTAATTTATACAGAGTCAGGGTGAGTCACAATATACAGGTATGAAATCCTTCTGGTTTTGTTGTGATGATAAATTTGGTCACAAGAAATACTTACAACATTTGATCAGACAAAGAATGAGAAACGTGTACCATTTCATGAAATAAATTTAAAGCCAACATCGAATCAATACAACAATAGCCTCAAGGATTACTTTGTGTGGCATGACCCTATTGTGAATTAGATAAAAGTGGCCCAGTTCATGGGGAATAAACTCTATCATAGAAAGGGAACAAACTTCATTATAGACATGAAAGGCACTTTAACAATGCGGAGACAGCTCCCTTTCAAACACAGTGGTGGATGTGACCACCTGCAAACTAGCAGCCATAAAGTTAACTCCTAATAAGACATTGCACACACTTTGGATGTTTCAGTAAATGGACACGGCAAATGAGATAAAGTAAACCTTGTTTTTGGTAAGCTGACTAGTGATGTGACTCTTCTCTAATCAAAGCTATATTATGAATCAAGTGTGTAAAGAAAACAACTTAACACCCTCCACTGCAAAAGGCAGCAATTCTCTGCCAAGTCTACAAAAATATTTTGATATACAATTAGGAAGGCCACAGCAGAAAGTTATGCCAAGGCACAATCAACCTAGTTGTTGTGTTTCCGCACCATTCCAAATGTGGAATTTGGCAACATCATCTTATTACTTAATCTAGCAGGTCCATACGGATGAGATAACTGTCCTGATAATCAAATACACTCGTTCATTTGATTACTTCATCAGAGGAAAAAGATATCAAAGGCAAAACTAACTATGCGCAGGATACCCAAGCAAAAAGATCTTCTAGTTTCAACAGCTCATTTTTGAAACGATAAACAGTATTCTCCCTCCAAACATGTCAATCATTCATTTTAAAGTTCGCATCCAGGACTAATGCAATGCAAAGCATGCCCTTGCATCATTTTAGAAACAATCAAACATTCATTTTTCTGTTCTCACCCAGGACAGGGTGCAAAGCCAAGCACAGCTTTGCACGCTCAATTTCAAATAAGGAGCAAAGATTATAAACATAAAAATAGACGAGGAATGTTGTGTAGTAGTTAATTTACAGTAAAGTTACCTAAACAAAATTGGCTGTCACGAAAATGACATAAACCACTAATGCAAAATCACCAAGTCAGATGCATTGTCACATTCACTTCAAAATTTCATACATTACCCTCGTACAAAATGCTTGCTGGCATCTTTTACTCATACGCTTGAGATAGGTTAGTGGGCATGATCATTTCCACATTGAGCTCATGCTGAAAATCTTTGAATTATTCATCAAGATAAACTACCAGATACCTCCAGGTTCATGGACATGAAAACTGACTGAATTATTTGAATGAAATATCTTGTTCAATTAATTACAATAAAAATGTTAAAACTCTTTGGAAGTAGAAAATAACACTTGTGAAATTTTCTTTTGCCTATCAGATTTTCATTTTCTTTTTTTCTTTTTCATCCAAATTTGATCAGAATCATTATGATAAATGCATATGAAGAATGTGCTCTACAATCTGATGAGTTACCATCCTGCATTCATGCCCTACACTGTAGTTCTGTATCATACCTTGCTGCAGAAAAGAATGACTGGAGGATTCACTAAAGACATCATTTCTTTATGGAAACAGGATGCCAGTCGCAAGTTTGTGGAAAAAAAACAAAAAACTTTAAATTGTTTACTTCGTTTGAAATCATACGTGACCAGCTTTACCACCAGTTTACAAGTGATCACCAAATTTCTTTCATTTCCGCCGCCTGTTTGAAAAAAGGCTAACAGCAATGAACCAAATCTTGAGAACATATCAAAAAACAAGAACAGTCATAAATCACAGGATTTATTGCAAGCTCACTCTTTTTGCTCTAGTTTCATTGGAGAGAGCCAATTCAATTCAAAGCACAACTCTCATTTATAGCCAACTGGGGTCTACAAAAATATGCATGACTGGGTAAACAAATAATGGATAATGAGGACATTTCACTACAGGAGAGATCTAATATCAACAGAATATAGAGAGACCTGCTTTTCATGATGAAAAATGACAGTTTAAAAGCATAAATCTCCATACATACTATGTAATGTCAATATTGATCAAATAATACTTCTAACCACAAACAATAGCAAGTATAAAAATAAAACCCTTCTTTGTAAATGACATACAAATGCAGGGGGTCCCATATTATAATGGCACAAATTATGACTGCACTGTGTGAACAATTTTTTTTAAAAAAGAGAGAATAAAAAAATTAACTTACCTCAAATTACCCATTCTTGTGAACTTCTTCAGATTTGCACTTTCAGTGTTTAAAGAAAACATTTTCCAAAGGGTTTGATAACCTACAATGAACCATGCAGACCTTTTTGTTTTGCCATGGTCATGATACACTGGCAGAAAGATGATCTTACAATGTGATTATTAGCAAATTTTGCATTAGGAACCAGAGACAAGATGATGAAGAATATCGGATTTATGAAAATGAAGATTGGACATTCACTCTCCTTCAAAACTATGTCTAAACAATTATGCAATGCTTCCAGTGGTAAGTAGCAACAATAAAAATAAAGTCTGCATCACCTTTGCAATAGCTTGATTGAAAAATATTTATAATTGAGCATTATGCTGATATATGTCAAGCTTTCAGTAATGCATTGCCTTTTCTTACCATCATTTGGAGGCAAGGGGTTTGCCTTTATATATATCATTATTCACTTCAGGTTCCCATCTAGGTTCCTAGTGTTGGGAAAATTCTGTCTTGCCTCATACAAGAATTTATACTTTTCTTAGAAAAGATTTACAACTTACATACAACATGACCATTTTGACTGGGAAAGAACCAGATTCAAACAAAGATCCAGGGCATCACATATAAATTTAAACTCTGTAATCAGTCAACAAACATTATCAGCAACTGTTCAACATGTTTTGTGCCTAGGCTATAGTTTGAGAGGGCTGGGTTTCTGTTCACAACACTGTATAATTTCCCAAAGGCAGTGAGACAGGGCAGTTGAGGCTTCAGCAGCGTTCATTGTATTATAGCTTAACTGCTGTTCATGGCGTCGGGTCAACCTGGGGAAGAAATCAAATGATGTGCGATAATACCGATAACGATTTTCTTCTCCTTGTCAACAAACCATAAATTTTCATACTGATGTCATTCAAACTGAAAAAGACAGTCCTCCGGGTAACATCAAGCTCTTGTGACATTAAGTGCTGATTATTTCTTAACCATCTTCTTTATAATCTCAGGCTACACTTGCTATCAACTTCCTAAACACCAGCTTGTCAATAAAACTCTTACCTACAATAAAACTAAACATCACACTCTGTATCGTCTCCTCATACACAAGCTTAGAAGCTGCCTTCCGTGCGGACTTTAAAGCTTGCTACTGTGGAAGGCCACTTGGGCCTTCAGCCCATATATTGATATAACTAAGGGATTAGAATTTTTTTTTTAAAACAAATTTTAATGAGTAAACACTTTATTGGAGTTAACAATAAAAGCTATATAATTTAACTGTCACAATCAATTCAAGATCATTGTAGGGCAGCAGGGTATTCCTGTGTTCTTTTTTTAGCCAGGACCACATGATTAGGCTGCAAGAAAGGCTGACGTCAGGGGACATGCTCGTGAAAAAAGGGGATCAGAGTAGTGCAGTCAGCCCACACAAAACAAACAAACAAACAAAAAAAATACTTCCCCACCATTTGGAGCCTCCAAAGGTAAATACACAACCTTCTGCACGGCAAAAGGAAGACATCAAAATTTCATGTAAATCCAAGCTGTATATGAGCCTGTATTTTTTATGAACACACAGACAAAACAGCATCCGTTTTTATTTCCACAGAGGCTTTATACATGCACCAAAAATGCAGGTATCCTGATTGTAAAGTTCATAAATGACTCCACTTAAAATGATAAAAGCTGGAAGAGCTGCTGTTGGATATGATTCAGAGTCCCTTAAATTATCCATCCTTCCCGAACTTACCGCCTCCCCACTGATGAGCAGTGGCAGATATTTCTCAAAATAAGGGCTGCTGTCAGGCGGATATGTTTAGACACAGGTCCCTCTCTTTGCTCCTGGAGAGCAAAATCACAAAGAGTATTATTCCATGCACAATCAATTTAAAATTAGATGCATCCAAATACTAGAGAACTAATAATTCTACTACCAGAAATGTATGACAAAAATTATGCCCCCCCCCCTCCGAAATTACACGGACATGTGACAGAGTGTTTAAATTTAGAGTGAAGGATTAAAAAAAAAATTTTATAAAATGCTCAAACTGTATCAATTGGGCTGCAGACAATTATGTATCATTTTATTCCTAATAAAAAAAAACAACGAAGTTATTATTTCACATCTCCACTGAAAACATATTTCCTCTAGTGCATAGATGTATCTTTCTTAAGTGGACATGCTTTATATTTATGACACATGTACTTCCTCATTATTTTTTCAATATTCATGGCTGCATCACAATTGCACTAGACCGACCCATCTCTGCTTCCAAATACAGTACTACTAAAAATGTGTACCCATACCTTTAAAAAAAACAAAAAAGACAAAGGTTGCTGCATCTTGCAGTAAACTTCAGATAAAAGCAAAAAAGAAACAAGCAAATTAAAATTTCTAAACGCTCACCCTGCGCGCGACACCTTAAAGCCCGCTGTCCGGTCAGTGACTTACTCACGGAGAATCTTATCTGGGGTCACTGACCCTTGCCGAAGTACGATGACCACACTACCGCCGACCACGTGGTTTGGTTTTTATTGATCAGTATGAAAACATTCGCTGCTATGGATTATCACGCTTGATAATGAATGAACCAGCAAAACCTTAGTCTGCCGTCAGTCTCTAACCAATGATCTGACTTATGATTCCAAACTGACAGCTGTAGTTTTCGTGAGAACGAAGCATGATAACTAGCCATGCCCTCCCAAGCCCTACACAAATGGTTTCATCCTGATTGACACATACTAATAAACCAATGTGGGCATTTGGGGCAAAGATTATTTCAGAGCTTGTTTCTGATTGGTTCTTAGATACAGACAACTCCAGATGGTGGCCAGCTTGTGAGAAAATGAGATAATATTGCAAATTTGTTGAGCAACAGTTCGCATGTCGATGTTACATCTTTTGATAGTATGGGGAGAGCTTTTGAATGCTTAGTCTTTGTGATTCCGACCGTTGGTTCACTGGTTAACATGTCCATGTCACAATGCCTTTGGTTTAGAAGAGATACAGTGAACAATAAGACGGTGGTTACGTCTCAAAAAGGTCAGTGACCCGACGTGTGAAAATACGGCTTGCACGTGGCACGGTCAGCTTGACCTTGCCGACTAAACCCGCCTGTGCGGAGTGAGCGCTTGGGAAGTCATACCAACTTTCGTCGCCCTGCGCAGCGTGAGGGTTAACTCTCACCCTGCGCGCTACCCTTAAAGCCCGCTGCCCGGTCAGTGACCTTACTCACGGAGAATCTTATCTGGGGTCACTGACCCGTGCCGCTAGACGATGACCACATACGCTGTCCACGTGGTTCGGTTTTTATTGATCGGTATGAAAACATTCGCTGCTTTGCCTTATCACGCTTGATAATGA
The DNA here is from genome assembly GCA_963931925.1 of Onchidella celtica. NCBI lineage: Eukaryota > Metazoa > Mollusca > Gastropoda > Systellommatophora > Onchidiidae > Onchidella > Onchidella celtica. The sequence goes on along the minus strand of OZ007570.1, from coordinate 37,142,731 downwards.
ATTAACCAGCAAAACCTTAGTCTGTCAGTCTCTAACCAATGATCTGACTTATGATTCCAAACTGACAGCTGTAGTTTTCGTGAGAACGAAGCATGATAGCTAGCCATGCCCTCCCAAGCCCTACACAAATGGTTTCATCCTGATTGACACATACTAATAAACCAATGTGGGCATTTGGGGCAAAGATTATTTCAGAGCTTGTTTCTGATTGGTTCTTAGATACAGACAACTCCAGATGGTGGTCAGCTTGTGAGAAAATGAGATAATATTGCAAATTTGTTGAGCAACAGTTCGCATGTCGATGTTACATCTTTTGAAAGTGTGGGGAGAGCCTTTGAAAGCTTAGTCTTTGTGATTCCGACCAGTGGTTCACTGGTTAACATGTCCATGTCACAATGCGTTTGATTTAGAAGAGATACAGTGAACAATAACACGGTGGTTACGTCTCAAAAAGGTCAGTGACCCGACGCCTGAAAATAGGGCTTGCGCGTGGCGCGGTCAGCTTGACCTGGGCGAGTTTTGCCGCCCATGCGGCGTGAGCACTTGCAAGTCAATACCGACTATTGCCGCCCCGCGTAGGGTGAGGGTTAATATTTAAATCCACACAATCAGCCCAAAGGGACACAACTTATCATTGTCTCTTAGAACAAAATTACTGGATTAGTCCAATCATATGACATAGCATGCATTGACTAAAACTGCATTCTTTGTCATCATGAAGTCCGCGAACCCCAACTGCATGGTTTTGGTTTGCATTGAACCGAAACCCAGGGCTGGGAACCAGGGACAGAAAAATTTCCTGAATCTGTGGGGTAAAGCGTCACCGCCAACCACAGCACGCATAAGTCTATAAGCCAATACATAAAAATTGGTCTCTTGGATGAATACAACAGTATTTACGATGAAAAGAAAAAGATTTTAAAAATCCAGAAATTAGGAAATTTCCAGAGAATTCCCGTCCCTGGGAACCCTTGATAAGAAAGCTGATCTTCTAAAAGGTGGGGAAACTAATGTCACAAACCAAAAGTGAGTCATAGGCCTCGGCCTAATAATTTTCCTACAATGCGAACTGCCTATCTTCCGGAAATTGTATTTTATTTCTCCAATGAAGTGATAAAAAAAAAACGAGTCAGGCCATTTGCTTATGACTGTGGCCATGTGACCAAAGGATTCATTCATATTCTAAGCTTGAAACTTACAGCAAACTCTGGGTATGGATGTTTGATAGAAAATCTCCTGATAGCCTGCATGGCAGCATCTGGTGGATAGATCATGGGCTGATGTGGTGCAGGGGATGGGGCAGCTGCTGCCCCACTGGCTTGCTGCTGGCTGGCTGTGTATCTCCTCTGACAAGCAGCGCGCATTGCCATCTCAGAACAATGATGATCCTGCAGCAGAGATATTCATGTAATGCTGTGTTTGACGTACATGCTCCACATCTCATGGAAAAATATCACTCCAGGAAATCTTACTTAATGCAAGGCACTAAAGGTATTAAATGATTACATACATATATGTATAGCCAATAAATTCTTGAATACATTACTGGTGAAAAATGGAGGAGGTTCACAGTAGTGAGTCATTGATACATTAAAATATTATGGATGCTTAATGACTGATTCACACACAATTTCATTCTGAATCATGCAATTAACCTTTTCGCATCACCCTGTACCTCTCGAGTGCGGGCTGTTTCCCAACTGGTCACTCATGAGGTGCAGCCACTTGCACACGAGTTCGTGCCACCCAGCACCATGTGGGGTAACATGTAGTTTCGTAGTGTATACTTTGTTTTTTTGTGTTTGTAAATTTATGATTGTCATAATGCCTCTCTGATTGGGGGGAGGGGGGGGGGGGGGGGGGGGGGTCCTGAGAGTGATATTCTAAACAACACAGAGTAGGCAATTTTAACTTTCATATTTGAATTCAGCATGTCCGAATTAGGGAGAAAAGTATTTTTAAAAAATACTTGGACTTATTGGTTACCATGGTAACGCCGCCATCTTGAATTTCGCCTCCTTGTAAACAGCTATTTTCAAAACCCGAAGGCTCCGTCATTTCTCAACAAATGATCTTGAAATTTAGTGTGCTTATATTCCAATACATAATAAAGATATTTTAGTATTTTTATTTGGATATCTTTGATAGATGTTTTTCTACGAAATTCTGAAAATTGTATATAGCGCGTATGCATTTTTCTTGATTTTTCACCACAAAAATGATAGATTTCTCGTAAACTATAAAAGATACTCAAACGTGGATACTAATTTTTTTACTAAATTTTTTAGAATACAATATAAAGATGCTATAGTGCAATTTTCATCGAAATCCAACAAAATATAAAAAAGGAGTTAGGAAATTAACGTAAAAAAAGTAAGTTTTGAGAAAAACGCGTTTGAAAATTTGCAAAGGTTTTTTGGCTGAAAAAAGTGTCTGAATATTTACCAAATGTCTCAATACATTCCTGGCCGTTCTGGATCATTCATACAAGTGGGAGATTCCAATATAAGGGTCCCTATACCACAAATCAGCCAGAAATGGCGTTTCATTGTGTCTTGAACTGGCAATTCTAGCGTGTTTTCTTCGATTGGAAGCGAATATTTTACTCGACCCTCTCCCATGAAAGTCTTGTTTTTTTATGGAAAAATGCTTAGCTAGGTCAAATGAGTATCAAAAACGTAAATAGAAATGGTTGAACCTTCCGAAAATCGACAAAGGCAAGAATCAGCATTTTGAGCCCAAAACTCAATTTCAGGACCCGTCCCCCCCCCCCCCCCCCCTCCCCCTAAGTTTTCAATGACACCAAATATCATTCTAGCTTTATCGGAAGATTTTATACAAATTTTTAAAACACCCCAAAAATAGTGCACCCACATGGAATAGCCACTATTAAGTAGGAATGCACAGTGGGCATGTGAAAGCCATGAGCCCCTGCATGTGAAAAGCTTAAGCAGTTAAACTGCTTGGCAGTCAAAATGAAGTATAGAAATGGAAACAATAACTGCCCCGTACTGAGAAAACAATGTGACTTGAAAGTATCACAGATGCTTGATGAAATTTGTAAGAATACCCCACAAATTGAATAGTCTGGTTACCTTATCTACTTTCTTTACTCTAATTGTTGCAATCACAACTGCCCTGCCTCAAAATAACAGCTTTAATGCCATCTTCTACTGTTCTTTTTCATCAAAGTTTGAAGAAATGGAATATTCCTTACAATTTACAATTGATATAGACAGCTATGTTTCAGAATGTTTGCAATAATATATGCAAGCCCGAAGAACCTTGGAAACCTTACATGAATCAGAATGATTGCGTCAGAAGTACACGGTTCATCTACCTTAAAAATTTAATGCCCACCAACACAGTAATAAAACAATTAATACGTATGTCATAACAAAATGCAGGTTACGCCTAAGCTTTTTAACCTGAAAGTTTGGGATTTCAGGGAGGAAGATGCCTTAGCCATTCATTAGTCAATGCAAACTACTTGTATTGGGAAAGTATACAGCTGCTTTTATTTTCCTTATTCTGCATATGCTTGGGCAAAATAATTTCTGCTGACAATAAAATAAATCTACTCTCCACTGTGCAATTCCACTGATCCACGTTGCCCCAACAGTAAAACTGGGTCTGCTTAAAAACAAAACAAAAAATATATGGCCTGATTTGTTGTGGGGGAAATAATTTAATAAAGCCATAAAGGGGAAAATAAGTTTAAAAGATAAGAACAACTGAATGTATGAACAACCCTCTGTATGACGAACTGGAAGATTAGTTTTATTACCTGAACATGTGAGACCAGGGACCACCTCTTGCGAACCAGCTTCTCACAAGACACCCACTGGCAGGATGATTCTGCTGACTTAGGGAGATGATACTTAAACACATGAAGAAACACCAGACGGGCACTGGAAAAACACCTGCGGGCAATGACAATTGCATAAATTATAGGATAGCAATTTTTTTTCTTGATCTGTCATACACTACAACATAAGAAAACTGATAAAAATCTTTGGTGAACAGTCTTTTCCTTCCTACAGACAACCAAGCTGGTTATGGTAAACAGCTTTAAATTCCTATCTTGAACACTTTAACAGGCTTCTTCTTCTTCTTTCGTTCACCAAATCTAAATCTGCAGATGTGTTCTTTTAAGAAAATCTATGGTTTTCTGCAGTTTTGGCAGAGCACCATAGTGTTTGACATTCAAGTCGGTGGGTTTGTGCTATTATGATGTGGTTGAACAGTCGAAGTTCGCAAATTATTTCATTCTCTATTTTTTTTTTATATCCATACATTTTTTAATACAGTAGTCTCCGTCTAAGAACTCGCCGCCTTAGAACCCTCTGTTGCCGTGAAACCGAATTTTTTCCATTGTAATTTACATGCGTAAGAACCCGCTCTGAAACAAAAAATCCGCCTAAGAACCCGGCATGTGACCAAGAGACGAGCACACTTTTACGTAAAATGTCCATATTAATTATTATTAAACGCAAAATTCTCTTTCAAGTAGACGGGATAGAACAAAGCCACACAGTAGGCGTACAGTGAAAGAGAACGGCTGGAGGGAAGGTAGTGGGAGGCGAACCGTACAAAGGATGGAGCCCAGTTGTTACGTCTTTCGTGTGCAAGCAGGCCACTCCTAGACTAAATTAGCATAGACATCACCTAACATCTATTGTTGTCTAACTCGAGGGTCAGACTTTTATACGTAATTGACCACGTGCTTGGTTTGGACGGCACATGTACTTAGGGCTGATTGTGCAATGTGGTTATTACACAAGGGATCACTAGGCCTCGTGTTGTCTAAAATCGACGGCTGTGATTCACAACTTGATTGTTCAGTCTGAATCATTGCATTCGTTACACAATCATCACTGTAAGAAAAGAGCATTCTGCTAGCCATAAGTCGTAACTTTGACCATTCGCAAAAAAAAAAAAAAAAAAAAATTTTTTTCCTTTAAATGTTCCCAGTCCGCCTAAGAAGCAGCTTTTTCTGTCTCCCGTTGACCGGGTTCTTAGGCAGAGACTACTGTAGTAACACATTTGACTTTTTCTGTTCAGTTCTTCTAACTATTTAAGTTTCAATTTCAATGAAAATGGAGAATTTAATTACTACCTACCTGCGACAGTTGGCCCATTCACACATGTATTCCATGTTGATTTGTATAGGTTTTGAGCCTTGGCCTGCTTGGACAACAGTTGTAACTTCTTCTCCCTTCTTCTTGCGAGACCGTGGTGGCAATTTCTCCGGCAATGGAGGTACTTCCAGCCTCTTGCCTTTAGGTTTCTTCTTTAAACTGTTTGGAGAAACAGGATTCTGAAATGACTGTCCACTGGTCATCTGTGTTGTTTTCTCAGCATCAGTAGAAGAAGCTATACTGTCATTGCTGGCATCGCTATCTCTAGACGTGTCCCGGTTGAGTGTTGGATGGACAGAAGCACTGCTCTGCTGAGTTCCTGGGGCTGTAGGTTGACATGGCAGTGTGGAAATGCGTGGACGCATTTGACCTGATGGTACTGTAGTTCCTGTTGACTGCTGTGATTGCTGAACAACTGAAACCTGTTGGTTGCCAACCATTCCGAGTTGCATCTGTCGCTGAACTTGCTGCTGTTGCGGAAATGGCTGAACCTGAACTTGTGAATGCAACTGTTGTGGCTGCTGTGCCACTGGTTGTTGTTGCTGTGACATAACCTGGCTGTGCTGTTGCGGTTGTTGGATTTGTACATGTGAATGCTGCAACTGCATTTGTTGTGGTTGCACTTGTTGATACTGTGCCTGTTGCTGCTGAGGCTGATGCACCACCTGCTCCTGTACCAAACCTGCAGGTTTATGCTGAACATTGGAAATGATTTGGTGACCAGACTGTGGCAACACAGAGCCTGCTGTCTGTTGCTGTACCACGTGGGGCTGGTTTCCTTGTTGCAATATCAGTTGCTGCTGGTTGCCCGGTTGCAGAACTAAATGCTGTTGGTTTCCTTGATGCTGAAGAACCAACTGTTGATTTCCCTGGGACATAATGTGCTGCTGGTTGCCCTGATGTATTACAAGCTGCTGAGTACCCTGCTGCTGTACCTGAAGAACAGTTCCATTGTTTGTGTTGTTACCTACTCCCTGGGCAACTGGAATGCTCACCTGATGTCCTAATGAATTAGAAGGCTGGACTGCACCTGACACACGACCGTTAACTATCACTCCTCCCTGTGAATCTGAATTAGCTCCAGTAGTTCTAGAAAATAACATTTCTGAAACATTTGTCCTACTATTGTCATGGTTACCACTATCAGGCGGGTGGACATAACCATTTATTTTCACAGTTTTCTCAACCAATTTTCCAAAATCATTTCTCTTTAACACCTGACTCTTATCTGTTTCCAAAAGCTTTCCATTCTGGAGGTCAGATGCAATACCGGTGGAAAGTGGTGAAGGAGGTAAGTCACTACCCACTGACTCCGGTGAGCCTAAGATGCCATTCACATCATGGTTCATACCATTGCATTGATTTGGCATAGCTGTTTGCTGCTGTTGGAGCTGAGTGTCTGTCACAACCGAAGATACAGTATTTACATTTTGGTTGACAGTTTGTTGTTGAGGCTGTTGTTGGTTCGATGCAGATCTAGATTGTTGAGATTCTGCAGACTGTACAGGAATCTGCACTGAGGTTTGAGAAGGATGGATATGAGAGACATTCATGGTAACACTTGTCCCCTGTGGTTGGACCGAGTGAGCTAATGACTGACCAGATGACGCAGTAGCTGTTGACTGAATAACAATGTTCTGCTGTTGTTGTTGTGGAGAAATGCATATGTTTGATGAATTTCTTACAAAACCTCCTGGTAATGATGCAATCTGCACACCTACAGGAATGGTGGTTTGATTTGGTGTAAGAACAATCTGTCTGGATCCTAAATGACCAGTGATCGATGCAGTGCCGCAACTCTGCACAAGGTTTGATTGATTCTGGGGTGTCTGGATCAAGTTCTGCTGGGTCTGAGCAACTTGGATAAGGTTTTGCTGCTGAGACTGTGTGGTATTGTTGGCCAGAGCTAGAGAGGGCACCACATTAACATTGCCCTGTTGCTGAATGAAGTTCAAACCTTGAACTGTCACACCAGAATTTTGCCTGTAGTGAGAGGGCACTATGAAGGATACTGTCCCGCCTTGGCTACCCCGCTGTATTGATCCAAATGCTGCTGATCCATTTCCCTGCACTAAAACTTGCCTAGAGGGCATGACTATTGTCCCTGGAGGTGTCTGGATAACTACAGTGCTGGGTGCCTGACCTGAAATTGCTTGTGGCCTTTGAACTTGGCCTGCAATCATTGGAGAAGAGATGATCATCTGGGATCCTTGCTGTGAGTTGGTTGTAAGCAGGGCTGCAACCGCAGGGGAAGATATGGACTGGGTGACAGTGGTACCTTGGACAGCTGTGGCCAATGACATTGCATTGGAGCTACTAGGTGTGCTGCCTGCTTGATGGTTAGCTATAAGCATGTTGGAGGGATTTCTAATTACATGATTCACTGCAATAGATACTGGCTGTGATGATGATGATGCTAATGAACACTGAGTGGTGACAGCACCAAGCACTACACTGTTGCTTTGCTGCTGTACTGCATCAGTTGTTTTAGGCATTATTGCACATGGTATGTCTGAAGCATTATGTGGGACAGATGTATTTTGTGGCTGCATCAAGGCCCCTGACTGCTGTGGCATTCTTGACATATTTGTTCCACTGGAACTCTGTTGCATGATCTGAACATTGACAGGATGTTGCTGAGGTACTATGGATATGTTATTATTTGGTGGAATAGTGGATCTAATGGTCGGGGAGCTCTGTGAAGCTTGTGATGAGTTCCTCTGAATAAATGCTAAAGTTGAATTCTGAAGTGCTGTGGGCAGACCATTATTTTGCTGACCATTGTTACCACTATTCTGGTGTGAATTTTGCTGAGCCAAAGCATTGTTTAAACTGTTCTGAATAGCTGAAGGGCTGATGGTCAATTGACCTGCAGCATTACCTTGAGCATGTGCAGTATTTATGGAATTCTGATGATTTGGATTTGACATGTCACTGCTATTTGGTGTGGATGAAGAAGACAAGAAAACATGTGAAGATGTGGAGGATGGTGTCGCAGCGGGAACTGACACAACTGAAGACGTATTCTGTGGGACTGGACGGTTTTGTTGATTTAATACAGCTTGACTAGAAATGTTAGCCACAGAGACACCTGCTGGTACTGCTGTATTACTGGAGCTGACAACCATGTGAGGCATAGAATGAGGGGCTATACTGTTGGCTGTGCTTGATGGTATTTGAGGTGGGTTTGGTTGAAGTACTCCCGATGTCTGACTCATTGGCCCTGGTGCAAACATATCCTGATCAGGCACACCCTGAGAAAGTTTTTTGGCTAATAAACTTTTGACTGACATTGGATCTGAAGGTTCACCTCTATTACTTTGTTCAGATTGTAGAGCATGTGTGATTGATGGAAAAGACTGGGCAGCAGAAGAATTTGAGCCTGAAGATGAACTGAGCGATAAAAGAGCTGTTGGCTGAGTTTTGTGATTAGATGGCTGATGATTAACTGCTAGGTTTGTGTTGTCATTTGCATTTCCCAAGACATTTCCACTAGGCAAAACACGCTTGGAAACTATTGATGGTATTGATGGCACTTTGCTACCTTTCACAATTTTGGCATGAAGACTGGCTGCGACTTTTACTGTACTTGCAGGCGTGGCAGATGAGGTTTGCTGGCCACTGTTTCTTGTAGCACCTTGCACTGGAGTTGATGATACAGATGGTGATGACGATGATGATGTAGCACCTGCGTGAAGAAGTGGTGGATGTAATGATGGACGGGGCGGCTCCATGAGTCGCTGTCGTAGAGTTGGCGTGTGAGCTAAAGGATCCACCACCTGAGGCGGTGTCTGTTTGGGGCTTACATTCACACTAAGGGGGTTACGCACTGAAAGCAAGAAACAAAACACAAATGTGCTGCAGTTGGCACGCTGTACAACAGGGTTACGAATAATAAGAAAACTGTAAAATAGTCAGGACCCACTTTCTGACAACGTGGTGATGTGATTTTACACTGCCTCATGCTCTGATAACTACTCAATTCTCTTTCTTCTCACAACCATTGGATATGTGATATTTTCCCAACACAATAAGTTAAAATTTACAAATAGTAAGGCTAAAATCTCAGAATAACTATTTCTTTTCTTATTTATCAAACAGATCGCATGTTACATTAAAAATGCAGATTAAATCACATCTGAGTATTGACAGACCAATATATAGTAAGACCCTTTTATGGTTTTATTTCTGCTCACATCATAATACTGATTATTCTTTGGTCATTGCAGGTGACAGCATTGTCAGAAAGCAGATCTCTTCCACTTAAAAGAAAAAAAAAATAGAAGTGGAAATAATAAACAAAATAGTAAAACTGACAAAAATGCCCTATTGCCCATGCCGGCCAGATAAGATTTCCCAGTTTAATAATTTACATTGTAAAAAAAAACAACAGACAAACCAAGAACAAGAAATCATACTTCTCTTAATGTGAATAGTAAAGGTTACAATGACTCTGTTTTTGGATGCTACAGAAATTTAAAGCATGCTTTAACGGAAGAAAGTTGCATGCAATATACACATCCAGTTAAATTTTGCACAGCTGAATTAATTAGCATCCAATAACAATTTGTAAGATGTGTTGTCACAACATGTATTGGTGTTTATAGCATTGGAGTTTTGGATATTCAGTGAGACTTCCGTTCAAAGATGGCCAAAAGTGGCATGTTAACTATGAGCGTAATCCAGAATCACTATTCAAAAATTGGGTGCAGAATGAATTAAAGGGCACCTTTTGCTTGGGTGCAGGTGAAAATCAGTCAATGGTGCTAGGGCAAACAGGCATAAATTCACATAAAAAGGCAAGAAAAGTATCCGACATAATCACATTCTTGAAAATAAAAATGTTTTACAGTTTAAAAACATGCTTTCAGTTGATATAATTATACAAGTAAATTTGTTAAAAGTTCTGGCACCAGATCTGGTTCGTTGCCTAATTTTCAATAACTGAGGAATAATTGTTTTTATCTTGACCAACACTATGTGGTTCAAACCTTTGTGAAAAAGCTTGCTGCAGGGGCCAACTTTGTGCATCAAATCAAATCCAGGCATCTATATATCGCTCAGACTTACAGTCTCAAAAGTTTAGACTTTACAAATGGATGCAAGGATAAAACTACCACTGCCATTTCAAAGAATATGAATAAAGTGGGTAAATGTTATATTATTGCTTTCAGATGGTAGCACCATATTGCTAAAATTATTTGCTATTCTACGTTAGTAAGGAAAGCATGCAACATTGAGGGATTCAGATTTTCAAAGACGATAAACCAGATAAACTTCAATTTTCTGTTCCATTGTGAGACTGAGTCAAATGATGAAAAGGGTTAACCAGTGACAGAAAAGTGCTGAGAAATACTTGCAGCAAATTGTAAACATTAAAATCGACACGGTTAAATAGACTGGACGAAACAATTTCAGAACAATCACTAAGGAAGAATAATACACACAAAAGCAACCCATCCAGAAACAGAACCTTTAGTTCACAGCGCCATTAAGTGTCAAAATTTCAGTTGAACATCAAATCATTTACACGAAGTTGGACATTTTGGCAGGTTTCTAGGACCAACATCCTTTGGCTGCCAAAGTTCCGATGATCAGCATAGAAGCACAATTTTAAAGCAAAAGCATACCATAGGGCGCAAATATTCACAGTTGAGAAAAAGATAAAATTTAAAATGGGAGTTCCCACGCAACAATTTAACAGTAACAGAACCAATACTGACTTTAAAGTAAATCTAAAAATGCTTAACTCTAAATTTTAATTACTGGGCAGGTTCGTGCCATTTTTACATCCAAATGGCCCCCACATATAATCCTGGTTTTACATAGCTATAGCTGACACTAAGGAAGGAACTTTATGAAACGATACACTGATTTACTGTTCTCTGACAGCACCTTACAGAAAAGCAAGGGATTAGGGGAGGGGCCTGCATACTTGGCAGTGAACCACTGTGCAGAAGTATCGTCAAATTAAAAAAGCCACAATTAATAAAAGCAAAAGCAGATTTGGTAGCCAGCAGATTGCAAGAAGCATTTCTGGGTTTGAAAAGGAGGTTATGGGGCAAGAACAATCTGACACAACTTATACAGTATGCATTAAAAATAATTTAATTATATCTCCAGACTTGCTATCATCTTCAAATCTGTCATGAGTTACAGTAAGATGAAATTCCCCAAAAACAGTGTGACTACTGACATGTCTGCGATCATGTTCTAGGTCATAATTAAACATGAAAAATTATGCAAAAAAACTATTCTCACTCATCTTCAAAAGCAAAATTTGGAAATATGAACAATTCTGACCTAGACAGATGGTCTGCTCATTGGTATTCAAGATTATATTAAAGTGAATACCTCTTTGGGTTTAACAAAATTGGTGCAACTCTTAAGTCACGAGATTTTGAAAATATAGAATCTGAAGGCAGTTAGCAAGTCTGCGTGTATGTACAAATGAGTAATAATTTGTTTTCCTCATGATACATCTCAAATCTAGCATCTCATTTCAAGCAGATGAACGTTTACATTAAAGGACTTATATCTCTTTCTAAGCAGATTATGATGATGAAAATTTTTTGTTCTTCAGCATGCCAAACAATCATAAATGAGTACTGGGCTTAGCAGCCACGGGGTGAAGAAAGATGCAAGTTCCAATATGCTGCCATGGAAACATATCAAATTTATCTTCTAAAACACCATAATTTTCAAAAACAATTCCTTCTGAACCTTTTCAAACTAACCTTTTTCTGGAGGGAGTGTTGTCACAGCGAAGGGCTTCTGTACAGACCGTTTGCATAATCCCTCCAAAAACACATCTCTGTCTCCATTTTTCCTGTTTATGCTGACCACTTCACACTGGTGGAAGATAACCCTGCAGACATAGCAACAGATTGAGTGATGCTCAATTTACCTCTAAGGCCTCCACATTTTTGCGAACTTTACCCAAAAATCATTTTTCAACTGCTGTGAAAGATAAGAAGATGGTTTTTACCTCTACAACTCAAAAGATTTTTACTTAATCCTATCAAACTGTACTTTTAGTACTGAGGAATGAATGACATTTACAGAATACTAAAACATGTAACCATATACAAAAAAAAACGAAAGGGCATTACAGACTCCTCCCCCATGCCTGACTTTAATAAAAAAAAAAAACATTCAGAAACATTGTTACCCATCTGAAATGACTTTTTATCAACAAATCTGTATCATTCATTTCACATGAAATTCTTCAGCAAATAACAATAACTACTTACTGGTAAATGGGAGGTAAAAATATACTCACTTGACTAAATGCAAAAATTCAGCAGAAGACATTGCATTATTTATTCCGAATTTGCGACAAAACTGCAAGTAGTCTGAAAACAATTCCACTTGGTTCACTTTACTTTTCTTCTTTAACTCAAACGTAGCATTCAACCTGCAAGGAGAAATGCAGCCTAGTTTTGCAAAAACATCCTCTTTAAAGTGTACATTACAGGAATGGCAATACCAATAATTTGTCAGGATTGGCAATAGACATACAAATTTAAATAATTCTCTCCATTTTTCAAAAATATAAATCTCTGGATTTTTAATAAATTAATTTCTGGTTGTAGCAATAAAAAGGAATATGATTCTTGAATCAGCCTTTTCATTTTGCATATTTAAAAGGAAACGTGGCAAATCTATGAACAGTCAACCAATGAGGTGACCCCATTATCAGGGCCTTTCAACTGGGTGTGATGGATCCAAGTGTCAAATTAAATCCCATTTGAGGCATTATCTAAAACTACCTTGCCGTGTTGTCAATGGACACAGGCAATGACAACTGACTTTGATGGTAGTCCATATTCTTTCTCTATTATGGCCCCATTGTGCTAAAACTTCCTTCCAAACTGTACAATCACCAGTTCTCAATATACGTCTTACCAGCTGGAAGTTGTGGCTTGAATATCAGTGAGAGGCTCTTTTTCCTTAACTGGTGCAGCACCTTTAGCTCCTTCTCCACCCCCTCCTTGGCCACTCCCTCCCCCTGTATCTGGTACTGAACCAACTCCACCTTGTAAACTAGCAGGCACTTGGTAGATGTCTGAATAAAAGAAGGAAATTTAAAAATTTGCAGAACTGAAGTTAAAAAATGATAACTTTCAGTTGTACCTGAATCGGACCAAAAACTAAAAAACAAAAAAACAGTTGACCCATTCATCTCAATTTCATAAATGACAGAACTTTTCAAAGATGAATGCAGGGCATCATTTGCCTTAATAATTCAAAAATGGTTCTACATTTCAGTAGACGGATGATGTCAGAGAATTAGCAGGACGATACTCACTGACTGAGTCTGGATTAATGGGCTGTATAACAGTGGTTGGTCTCTTCACAATGTCTCCTTCTTCTGCACGAACATGAGCTGGGGGAACATACTCTACAACCTTTATTCCCACAAGAGATCCGGGACCAAATGACTGGGCCTCAATGGTAATCAGGCTAACCAGAGTGTCTGAAAAATTACAAGATTCATATTCTTTTCACAACTTTCCACAAAATGTGATGACAATATGGAAGTTTGTATGGTCTCTTGGTGGAGTCCTTTCTTTACAACGCTGACAATTTCAGCTGATGTCACAAAGAGAAACACATTCATTTCTCAGGCTTATCAAAAACATTTTGATATGGCAATATACCCTACTTCATGGTCAATCAGGGTATCTTGTGTTGTCCATTTCTAAGCCCCTAAAACTAGCAACAGATCCCCCCCCGGTTTTTTTTTTGGACACATATTACATATTTTGAACAATTCATATGGGGTACTTACCAATAGCCTTATGAACTCTTGCAAGCCTTGTTGTAAAGGGTTCTCCCACTTTGGACAGCTTGTAGATAGCCTCAAGTGTATGCACAATGAGCTGAATGTCTTGTACTGTCAGCAAAGCTACAAGTCTCTTATAAACATCCTCTTTAAGGTGTTCCAGTAAGAGGCTTTCATTGCAAGACAACTGACTTATCTTACCGAGGATCTCAAGGCCTGAAAACAAAAAATGCACATGAATTTAGAATATGTAAGATTTTTTGTTTATAAGCACATATCTCATTAATCCATAAAAACTAACTTTGCATGAGACTTATGTCCAATTTTATAATGCACCCACGGCAACTACAAAAACTGCAAGGATCAACTGCGAAAATAGAAGAAGATAGAATAGAAGGCAAGAACAAAGCCCAACAATGTAACTGAAAGAGGGATGTTTTGAGAAAGGAAGATGGAATGGAAGAAAAAAAAAAGCAAAAACAGCGATTACCTCTCACAAGGAAAAACCTGTCCTCTGAAAACAGAGCACCATTGAGCAAATCAACCATCAGCTGGGAACTGATGCCTGTCACTGTATCAAGTGCGAGCTGAAACAAAATCTTACATTTTAAATTTTATTTGAATATTTGCATCTTCATTCTTTATAGGAATGTGATCTACCCCATCTATGACCAAAATACACCAATCTCAAAATATTATCAGCAGATAACAAAGAAAGAAATCTGATGCCATAACACATTTTTTAACTCAGTGCTCCACTTTCATACCCTTCATCATTTATCTCTCAAAATTATTGCACCAGTTACAGTTTTCATCATCTTATTTTAAATACGAGTAACTATCATGTCAGGCCAGAGTTTTCTGCTATTGTATGACAGTACACAATACAGCCTGCTACTGTCACCCCCACTGTCTTGTGGGTCATCTCGGGAGAGAGGAAGACTAGGGGAAGGTAACCCTGAATACAAATACCACACTGCCTTGTGTGTTGCTATGATAGCAAAGGCTATGGGAGTAAACCCAGACAGAAAATCAGGAGTGGAGACCCGAAGGTGGTTGTCAGGGAGAACTGCATCAAACTGGCTTCCAGCATCTCCTGCAGCCGGACTAGTTCCAAATGTATTGACCTGGTCTCTCCCTTGGGTTTAACTAGAATGGCAGAGAGAGGGGTGGTGCCTCTGGGCAAAGCACCATCTCTTAAAAATAGCCCAGGCAAGGCAGCAAAACGAGGAGGCGTTTGCTCGGGCTTGGCAAGCGTCTGTCTCTCCTCTATAAGCCCACCCATTTCCGATTTGGAGAGGACACTCCAGCCATCCGTTACGGATGGGCACAACACGGGAGGTGGCAGTTACCGGTGATAAGCTCAATCCATTTGGCGTACGGATGAGCGCCAGGGGTCCCCTCTGTCGGTGGGAGCGGCTTTTCAGCTGCATTGATCAACTACCGCCCGCCGTAACCTGGGCAGCCCCCAGGCAGTTGGGTGTTGTTCCGCCACGTCAGCCTGCTTCATAAGGTGGTTGGAGCTAGACCAAAAGTCAAAAAGCTGACGTAAAGTGTGCACCTGGCAAAAACAGAAAAATACTAAAACTTGGTACCTGGAACGTCAGAACAATGCGCCCAGGCTTGCAACAGCAAGATCTCACTAATATTGACCCCATCAGGAAATCCCAAATTATTGATCGAGAACTTCAGCTACTAAACATCGACATCGCTGCCCTTCAAGAAACTCGACTTCCCGACTCCGGGTCAGTCAAAGAAGAAAACTACACCTTCTTCTGGCAGGGCCTTAGCAGCGAACAGCCGAGAATCCACGGCGTGGGCTTCGCCGTAAAAAACTCCCTTATCAATTCGATCGCAACTCCAATTGGAGTGTCAGAACACATCATGACACTCAGACTGAACACCCGGTCTGGTTTTACCAACATTATCTGTGTCTATGCCCCAACACTTACCTCCTCTGACGAAACCAAAGACATTTTCTACGAGGCATTGCAGAGGACTCTCCACAACATCCCTTTCACCGAAGGCCTGCTAATTCTGGGTGACTTTAACGCTCGAGTGGGAGCAGATCACTCCGCATGGCCAAAGTGCATTGGGCACTTCGGCATTGGCAACATCAACGAAAACGGGCAGCGCCTTCTGGAGCTATGCTCCATAAACTCATTATGTGTTACAAACACGTACTTTGACCTTAAGAGATGCCAAAGAACATCATGGCGCCATCCCAGGTCTGGCCATTGGCATCAATTAGATCTTATTCTCTCAAGGAGGAAGAGTTTGGGCTGTATAAAAATAACTCGTTCCCTCCACAGTGCTGACTGTGACACCGACCATGCACTGGTAGTCAGCAAAATCAAAATTTCGGCCAAGAAAATATACAGATCAAAAGCCCCTTCAATCCCTAAGATCAATGTAACAGCAATCAGAGATGAATCAAATAGAAAGTCATTTGAAAAGTTATTTGCTGAAAGCATGGATAATGTCACCCAATGTGACTCGGTAGATGAAACATGGAACACTCTCAGTTCAAAAATTCATGACTGTGCCATCAAGTCTTTTGGACAGCATAAAGTTTCAAACAACGACTGGGTAGCCCAGAACAGCGAAATTCTCCTACCTCTCGTTGAGCAAAAGAAATCTGCTTTCAATGAGTATAACAAAAATTGCAATCAGAGTACAAAAACTTGTTTGAAAAATGCAAAAGCTAAACTTCAGCTGGAGGAAAGACGTTGCGCCAACAAATACTGGACAGACTTGTGTAACAGCATACAAGAGGCAAATGAAAAGGGAGATATGAAAACCGCCTTTAGTCAGATGAAAGTAGCCCTTGGGCCAATCATCACCAAAAGCGCCCCACTCAAGTCTGTAAATGGTGAACCCATCACAGATAAAAATGAACAACTGAATAGGTGGGTAGAGCATTACTCTCTGTTGTATTCAACTGAGAAAAATATTCCACCAGATTTTGAGGAACACCTCCAAAAACTGCCAATAATGGCCGAACTTGACGCTGAACCTTCCTTAGTCGAGCTTTCCAATGCAATCGACCACCTGTCTGCTGGAAAAGCCACAGAAAGTGACAACATTCCTGCAGAGGTATTAAAAGACCTAAAAGGCCCACTATTACCACACCTGTATAATCTGTTACTGCAGTGTTGGAAAGAAGGCGTGATACCACATGATATGAGAGACGCCAAAATTGTCACACTTTACAAGAACAAAGGAGACAAAGGCGACTGCAACAACTATCGAGGCATATCCCTCCTCAGCATTAC
Organism: Onchidella celtica; assembly: GCA_963931925.1. NCBI lineage: Eukaryota > Metazoa > Mollusca > Gastropoda > Systellommatophora > Onchidiidae > Onchidella > Onchidella celtica. The sequence continues at coordinate 37,125,527 of OZ007570.1, read as the reverse complement.
TGGAAAGGCTTTTGCTCGCGTCATCCTCTGCCGCCTTCAACAACTGGCGGAAAAAGTCTTACCAGAAACACAATGTGGCTTTCGAAGCAAACGATCAACTATTGACATGATATTTGCACTTCGGCAAATCCAAGAAAAATGTAAAGAACAAAACAGGCCGCTTATAACATGCTTTGTGGACCTAACAAAGGCTTTCGACACCGTAAGCCGATCTGGCCTGTATGCAGTCCTTAAATCCATAGGCTGTCCACCAACATTGCTAAAACTTATTGCATCCTTCCACACTGACATGAGGGCATGTGTCAACTTTGAGGGCTGCACATCCAATTCATTTGCTGTAAACAGCGGTGTGAAGCAGGGATGTGTTCTTGCTCCTACCTTATTTGGTATATATTTTGCAGCCCTACTCAAGAATGCCTTTGGTCAATGTTCAGGTGGAGTACTTATTAACACCAGAGTGGACGGCTCCATTTTTAATGTTGCCAGACTAAAAGCAAAATCTCGTACAGAGCATATTATGTTACAAGAGCTCCTCTGCGCAGATGATGCTGCAATCGTGGCCCACGATGAAACCACGCTCCAGGCTCTCATCAATAGCCTTGCCAAAGCCTGTGACAAATTCATGCTAAAGATCAGTGTCTCAAAAACTAGTTTTGACACAAGGCTTGAGAAACTCCAACCCAATCATGCTGAATGGCTCTCCTCTGGAGCAAGTGGGAAAATTCTGCTACCTAGGCTCAACCATCAGTGGTAGCACAGACATAACAACTGAAATAAATGCCAGAATAGGAAAGGCGGCCACAGCTTTTGGCAAACTCTCAAAAAGGGTGTGGAACAATAGCAAGCTGACCATCAAAACAAAGGTACTCGTGTACCAAACTTGCGTCCTAAGCACCCTGCTGTATGGCTCAGAGACATGGACCACCTACTCCAAACATGAAAGATCCCTCAACTCCTTCCACCTGCGCTGCCTACGCAAAATTCTCAAGATCAAGTGGCAAGACAGGATCTCAAATATCGAAGTTCTGAGCCGAGCCAACATTCCATCAACTCAGGCTCTCCTAGGCAAAAAAAGACTGCGGTGGCTTGGACATCTCCACCGTATGGAAAATGATCGCATCCCTAGACAAATTCTCTACGGGGAACTTGCTACTGGCAACCGAGCAGAGGCAGGCCACATCTGCGATTCAAAGACACTTGCAAGGTCACGATGAAAGCATTCAACATCGACCCCAATGAATGGGAGAACCTTGCAAGTGATCGAAGCAGATGGAGACAAAAATTGCGCAGTGGCACGCTCGCAATAGACTTCAAGGCAAAAGAAACATACCTGACAAAACGACAGAGGCGGAATGAAAACACTCGCCAAAGTGAACCCAAAAGACTGACCTGCAATCACTGCCATCGCACTCTCGGGTCAAACATTGGTAGAATAAGCCACGAGAGAAGCTGTCAGTCAAAGTGAAAGTGAATATTCTAGCTGCTAAGACCGTCTGTAAAGACGCTAAAGGCCATATAACTATTATAAATAACCAACATAATAAATAAACGTAACCAACAATAACTGATTAGGCAAAATGCTTCCATAGATAAGCGTTTATTGATGCTCATGTCAGTCCTTTATTATTGCTCACCTCACAAGACAAATTTGCCAATGTGTCAAGAGCCAGTTGTCGAAGGCCACCAAATGTACTGTGCATGCTCAACATGAGAAACCTTTGGAACATGAAATCGAAGAATGAATTACTAAAAGTTAAAAATGTTATTAGTTATTAATATCTACTGCCTTCTTCAAGACCATCCATCTTTGCAACACTAATCCTATTTATTTAATATTTTCTTACAATAAGCAAGGAAACTGAATTAGATTCTAATAGAAAACGTTTTACAATGAAACAACAGTCGCGAGAACAAGCGACCTTCAATGTTTCTTAACTGCCACAAAAATTAACTGCTTTAGAACAAATCAAATGGGATTTTTTTTTTCTAACATCAAAGAACTACATGGGTTAAGTGCAGATGTAAAGTCAGTGGTGTCAATCAGATCATCTTTTCATGACATCTTATGTCACTGATGATATGCTTTAAAGGACTGGATGCATTAAGTGATGATCTTCTTTGTCACATCAGTGTTGCTTACAGATTGCAACAAAAACTGTTATTTACATGAAATATATAAAATGGCATGAAATAGAACAAACTGCAATTCACTGCACTCACTTGAATACTAAGTAGCTCCTTGCAAGGATTTTCTGATTTGCCTCCTCAAAAGATAAATTATGCAAGAAAACAGCAATCTGTGGAACAATTAATAAGAAAATGTAGAGCCCACATAGCTTTCAAAATTACATTCAGGTGAATTATGAAACATCATTGGCATTTCCACATCAATCAATGAAGATTAATTAAAAACAATAAGCTCTGGCAAGGATAGTTACGGCCTGTGTTATATTTCTTCTATCAAAATCGATGAAACTTATATTCCCTCTTGTGCTGAAGTCTATCTCAAGCTTTCACTATAATCATTTAACCATCTCTAACCCTACCACTTCCATGAATAAATAAATTTCTCACTTGCAAGACCCGCTGTCCTTCAACATCAAGAACACCCAGATCTCTACCAAGATTCAGCACATCGCTCCCAACTAGTTCTCCTGAAAAACAAAATGTGCATTTGCAGCCATATATATATATATATACAGTCAAAATGAGCCAGTCACCATGCAATGAATAACAAGCCAGAGAATAAAAACCTGTGTTGCCTTTACCAGAAAAGGACAGTATTTTGCTCAAGCAGTCTAGTTTCTAGTCATGCAATCCTGGGTCTCATTACTCAATCAAGTCACATGTGATGACACTTTTTCAAAATAATCAGTTATTATGAAGGTCAGTTAACATACTGCAGAGATATTGAATTGATAGGGTGATTAATCAATCTATTGCTCTTACTTTGACGGTATGGTTGTCCCCGCCAGGTGATCAAAGGTTTGATCTCGGCTCCATCAACTGTTTCGAACCAAAACTGTGGGACAAATAAGAGTACATGACAGTCTTATACCAAAGACTCTATTTTATTTCGTATTCATGAGGTAAACCAGGCGGTATGAATGCAAAACAGATCACAAACACAGGCTGACTTTATAAGCCCTAAACTCGTGAACTTTAGGAGTAAGTGCGTCATGTATCTCAAGTAATCAGTTAAGAAATGATTAGAACATATGACAATTTTAAGGAGGACATTTCTTCACGGCAATCCATTTCCATCAATAGTGAATTTAAACTGACGCAAATTAAAAATGTTCTCTTAACTTCCAACCAGCCAATATGTGTGTGTGCCTGGAGAAAGGTCCCAGTTGTCGCAAATTTTGGATTTTGAGATAAGGGCATATTCTTCTAGAAAATTCAATGTTGAACACGCTGCTTTTAAAATTTTTAACAATATCTTAAGTAGTTTTGAAGATATGACACATTTTGTAAGACAGGGGCAAAAACAAACTTTTGAGAAAAACAGCTTTAACAGCTCACTCCCATGACAGACCTTTTTGGATATTGTTGGGGGAACGTAGTTTTATTATAAAGGCAAATAGGGAAACTACTGAGTTGTGTTCACTGCTCAGCTCTAGCTTTCTATGTAAAATACTGCGCTCTCTTAACAAGATCCGAAAAACTTCCGACTTGGCTGTTTTTAGGGGACCGTGGCATGTTACACGATAAATTATAGATGAGCAGTGAACACTACTCAGTATTATCTCTATAACGGCTTTGTAATTAGTCCACGGTCCCCTAGCAACAATCACTTCAATATTACTTCTTGAAGAGTCACATGTACAAATAATTAATAAAATAATATTTAAACATAAAATATTCCAAAATCCTTTTCATATGCTATTTAGAAATGCTTAAACTTGTGTTTTCTGCTAGAAGTAAATTTTCGACTAGGCACGACTTTTTCTACCTTTTCACACCCTAGCTCAAAAATAGCTGTACCGACAACTGGGACCTTTCTTCAGGCGCACACACATATGTTCTCTCATTCTGCAATGACAGTGAATTCTACGTTCCACTTTAGATACTTCCGATGACAAACAGCGATAAAAAAGTCAGCACAATTCCACATTAATTTAAAAATTGAGCAACGACTTACCCTCAAGAAATTCCTTTTTGTGCAAGACATCCACCGTTTGTGCAAATCTTGCAGGTCATCAGATTCTTTTATCGGCCAAAGACAGAATAGAAAATGCAAAAATCACAATGTTGTTCACCTTTGATAAAAACAATTCACCCAATCACAACTTTTTAATCTAATTAAAACCTTCACTGCAAACAACTTCAAAATCTAATAAAGTTTCATTAAAGAAAAACATGAATTGTAGTGACTAACAAGGGGAGCCGGCTGACAAAACACATCTGACTCACCCTCATCAAAAACACCAATGTGGGCCAGAAGTAAAGGCAGGATGTGAGGGGAGTTCTCGAGCTTCATACAGTGTTTTCCCTCCGTAGACAACAATACACACACATTGATGGCCAAATCTACTTCATTGGGTAGGCCAGAACGCAGAGACAATTCCAGCTTCTCATATTTGCTTTGCACAAAAATATCTGTTGACAGACTGTGCTGCTGTCGCTGAGCATCTGCAATGGGTTAAAACAAGCATTATGATCCTGAATACGTTACACTTTTCCTATGCATTGAACTTTTATTATTCATTGACCTCACTAAATTAACATATTAAATGAATCTTAGTTCCCTGCATTTCATTCTTCAACACCCACAATTTGGGTATGGCAGGTTTCAGAAAATTGGGTCACAAAGACAGTTCAGATTTCAGTGTCTTATAGTTTCATAAATATTGTGTTTTTCTGGAATATTTTGATTTCAGCCCATAGATGATGATCAGAAGAAATAAAAATTATAAATTTGTTCATATATCATGTGCTTGTGTGTTTTTTCTTCTACTTTTGGTGTTGCAAACGTCGTATATTTGAAATGCAAAACTTCCCTGAATTTACCTTGACAACAAAGAATCAATGTACCAACTTGGCACAGGTAATATTGTTTTTGAGTATGGAATGGTAGTAAAAATGGTTCCTGGTGTGTATAAATCCTAGAAAAAGTCCCCACAAGCAAAAGAAAGGAAAATAAGGTGGTTTACATTTTACCAAATGTTGGGCAACGTGTCTGACAAAAAATTGACCTACTTCAGACAGTAACTAAACTGCTTTAAAAATAATTTTAAGTCCCAATTTTCAGTCAGTAATAAACAAAACCTTTACAATGGTATGAAAGAAAAAAAAGTTTTTGTTAAAAACAGTAAATCTCGTGAGGCATGTATCAGTCAAAGTCACGTGACCGTCACACGCAATCTTTCCTGTTCCGTTCTTTGGTTGTTAAAGACCAACCGGGTTCACTTCCGGGAGGTACGAAAATCTGTTTCCATCCGCGAAACAAAACAGATAAGTGCTGTGTTTTTAACTCCTTTCTATTTGTCGTAGTTTTTGTATTAGAAATGACTGTCATCAAAACAATTTGCAACGGTGATTTCGCAACAGCTGATGTGGATAGAAAATCTCGGGAACTGAAGATCTATTATCGATAGTTTTTATCGCATTTACCATATCCTTATAATTGGCAGCCTTTCCCAGTATGATTAACCCTGACCCTGCACAGGGCACCAAATGCCGCGCATGCTTCGCAAGGGCAGCAAAAGTCAGCGAGGTCAAGCTGACCGCGCCACACCGTCTTTTCACGCGTCGGGTCACTGACCTCTTTGAGACATAACTACCGTCTTATTGTTCACTGTATCTCTTCTAAATCAAACGCATTGTGACATGGACATGTTAACCAGTGAACCGCTGGTCAGAATTACACAGACTAAGCTTTCAAAGGCTCTCCCCACACTTTCAAAAGATGTAACATCAACGTGCGAACTGTTGCTCAACAAATTTGCAATATTATCTCATTTTCTCACAAGCTGACCACCATGTGGAGTTGTCTGTATCAAAGAACCAATCAGAAACAAGCTCTGAAATAATGTTTGCCCCAAATGCCCACAATGGTTTATTAGTATGTGTCAATCAGAATGAAACCATTTGTGTAGGGCTTGGGAGGGCGTGGCTAGCTATCATGCTTCGTTCTCACGAAAACTACAGCTTAAGACAGATCATTGGTTAGAGACTGACAGACTAAGGTTTTGCTGGTTAATTCATTATCAAGCGTGATAACGCATAGCAGCGAATTTTATACCGATCAATAAAAACTGAACCACGCGGACAGCGTGTGTGGTCATTGTATAGCGGCAAGGGTCAGTGACCCCAGATAAGATTCTCCGTGAGTAAGGTCGCTGACCGGACAGCGGGCTTTAAGGCGCGCCACAGGGTGAGAGTTAAGGGTTCAACAAAGTCAAACAATGCAGTTTTAAAAATTTTTAAGAGATGTTTTCTAATGCCCTACCCATGCTTAGGTGCGAGTCACATGTTTTGACTGACGGAAGTGCCTGGCTAGGAAAGTCTAAACCCCAATTTTCTGAAGGGCTGCCATATCCCTTAAATTCACCACACAAAGCTGCTAAATTATTAAGCACTTTCAAGAATCTATGACCCAATAAAATAATATCCATCACAGTTGTGCAGCCCCATAAAGTAATAATAAGTACAACCTACGAGTAAAGTGTGATTGTTACAAAAGTTTAAAGCAAGTAAGAACACTGTCACGTATTTAAAGTCTGCAAGGGGATAGGATTTACTTAATGTAGACTTACATAAAAATTAGCAAGTTTGAGTATGAGTTTGGAGAAAGCATGTTAACATGATAATGGGCACATCATGCTACAAAAAAGCAATACAACAGACAGAATATAACACTAACAGATCAGTAGGACAGGGGGAGACACTACCAGAAGTGCCTACCAACCACCCACAAAAATTAACAAAGATATCTCCATCTCCAATAATATAGTGTACCAAATACCTTTATTTAAATGTGTAGCAGACTATGGTAAATCTGAAGACTGACAATGCAAGTAAACAACTGCAGTTCTGAAAGATGTAATTCATGTACATTCTCACCTGTCAGTTTGTGCTGGTTATAGTTATAATTCAAAGGTATTGTTTCAATTGGTAAACAGATCTTTTTCCTTGCCGGCCCATCCTCTTCCTCATTACTCTTAAAGTCAGGATCTTCTCCAAGGAAATTTACTTTTTCATAGAGATTCAAGTACCTGTAAAATAATTTGTATGAAAACTAAACTCTTTGATGAATGCCCACAAAGTTTAAATTTCCATGAACACATGCTTCATACTTAATCATACACACTGCTGACTAATGGAATGAAAACTTGTGGCAGTTTTACAGTAATGCAAAAAAATTGCAAACAGCTGATTGATTAATGTTTGATTGCAAACTTACTTTCATTTTTTTCTTTTTCTGGACAAAATCTTTGTTTCAATTTGATTATCCAAAGTCTTCCCTACATAGAGAAACTAAATTACAAAATCCTGAAGCAGAGTTGTTGAGATGCAGTATGTAGTTATGTTCCTTTAATATTTTCATGAATAGCACATTCAATATCTGATATATTCATCAACATCCTCTTCAAATATAATTGCACAAATCAAGAACTCTGAACAGGTAAACAGCTTTTCTTTTTTTTGTGCCTCACACATCAAACATCTAATTTTAGTTCCTCATTGCAAGTACATGCAACACTCTGGAAAACATTACATTTTCATATAAATCTCAGAGTGATATACATGTACTGTGCTTTTTTTGTTGTTGTTTTGGGCGCATCAAGTTATGATGCCAATTAGAAGTACATTTTAATGAAGAAAAAAATTTCAAAACTAAAGAAGCCCCTCTGCCTGTTGTGTAACCCTGTAGACTCTGAGGGGTTTCTGCATTCAATAAAAAGAAAAGCTGCAAATTTTTGCAAACTCACACTAAGTCAAATTCAACTGACAGAATGGCTATTGCTGGTGACTAGACTGTCTACTTGCAGGATTCATCACCAATGGCAAGATTTCATAAGTTTCCATTTAATCTGAATTTACACGTTAAACTGGTAGCAGCAACCATCATAATGAATGCCCAATATAATGTTCCACTGCGCTTGAAACAAATTTTGAGGGTGTATTCATTGGCACAATTTTCTCCATCCTCCCCAGAAACAAACCATTTAACTTTGTGGTATGTTGCATCATAAACAAAGAATTTTTTTTTTTCAAACAACACACCAGATAATATTAATAATACAGATGAATGCAGATGCATCATAATGTATGCCAAATTATTTTGACTGTTACATCCAGTAGTGAAGCCTCACCTAAAATATATATTTTTCAATGCTTGGGTGCTGTTGACACAAGCCCTTGGCAGGGCAAAGTCCTCCTGGAAATCTTCCCATCTCTGTTCATTGTTCACCTGCACAAAACAAACATATCAAGGAGGTCTATTCCATTTTCCATGAAATAATAATATATTTGATTGTCCATGCCTGAGTTTCTGGCAATGCAGTTCAAATGTATAAACAGCTTGGCAACATTTTTCCTTCACACCACTTTAAAAATCAAATCTCTTGCATTGAATGATGCCCCCCCCCCATTAAGCTTTCACAAACACAATTAAATTAACCCTTTACCAGCAAATTTATCACACCGCAGCACAAATATTGATCTCACCCAGAGTGCTTACAATTTTTTATATTTATAAATATATACAACTTATTAAATTTAATTTCTCTGCACCACTTATGCAACACTTGGAATTAAAAATGTTCACGCTATCATTATATTTAACAATGTAATGCTTAAGAACATGAAAACTTAGATCTACCTTTTGCCAGCCTCCACATGCAGTGACCCGTTGATACAGATGGTAGAGATCGACCTCTTGTCCACATATCTCTGGTATGCGTTCAAATGGTGTCCTGAAAGAAATTTTTTGGGGTTTAAACATAGTTTAGGGTAGGACGACATACATACTTGTATTTTTTTATTTTTTTTTACAGTGCTTTTTGTTATGGTCAAGAAAGAGCATTTCATGCAAAATACGGTAAAACCCAAAAATTTTCTGATGCTCTAGCGGGTGAAATAGTAAAATCTTGATCTAACAGCTGAAGAGAATGATGGTTTATCACAACTGTCATTACCATGAAGAAGGGTATTTAGCAAACAGCAATAATATGTCAGCAGGAACCTTCATAACTGGTATTCATGACATAGACAGCACTGAGTGCAAAATGTATTGTCTGCCTTGAGGTCCTTTTCCACTGAGACAAAATTGACTTTCTTTCACCATTCTTTTCAAAATTTTACATGCTAAACCAAATTTATAGGACCTAGGATAATTATACCTTACAGCAGCTTGTTTATTATAAGACTTTACAAAAAGTGCTTTGATAGGATGGCTCAAGGTGGACAAAGCGAGCAGGAACGGGACAAGACAACAGACAATTCTCAGCAAACAATTAAGACCATTCTTTGATTCTTCCCTGGATATGGGCACAAATTAAAAATCAGTCTTTCCTAAAGCAGGCATGCTGGAAAAGCATTTGCTTTCTTTCTAAGTTCTATTTTCATTTTGTATGTTTATTTTAAAGATAGATACTAATATTAGTTTTGGCCTTTGTCAGATGATCTACTTTATTTAATACAGTGCTGTGCACTTCCATTTCTTGTCATGCAAATTTTGTCTTCTCATGTTTTGCTCTCACTGGAAAAGGCATTGCCACATTATTCACAATCAACAAGCCCATGACACTTGCAAGTGACTTTTGTAGTCAAAATTCACATTACTGTGTTGTAAAGAAGAACAGAAAACATAATGTCTGAACCTGCCACACCCCTTCCCTCTCTGAAAATATGCCAAATACTGCCTCCAAAAACAAAACAGATAATAAGCTATGCCCATAGGCAAAAGACGGGTAGCTGTTTGTCTAATCATAAACTGATATTGGTTCTTCTTAATCCCATATACCTGTGAAACTGATTCACTTTCAAGTGATTTTTTCAGGTCTCTTTTGGCATAACAGTAATAACACTAACAGCTTACATGACGCAAACACCCAATACAAAACGTACAGTTGTATCTGAAAAATAACACAATTAATCATTCATCAAGCTCTAAAATTCTTATCACTTAATATTATTATTATGGGGGTTCAATAAAATAAGAATTTCATACAAATTTAAAATTTGTTAAAGTGTAAGACTGGACTGGACAACTTCTACTGATGGAAAAAATAAACAGTTGCTCCAAATGCCAAGAAATACTTATGAACAATCAAAGAATAGAAATAACAGATAGTATTCAGATTACACTGCAGCATCTGGCCTGTGTTTTTATTTCTTTATCATGTCTATGAAGCCTGAAACTCTACATCAAATTATACTCAGCAAATGCAATTAATGCACTAATGGAACTGAAGTGTCAAAGGGGCATGCACAAAATACGTGGCTGTGACTTGTCTGGCAAAACAACAAACCAAGGCATATGAATTAAACAGGGTTGGGAATAAAACCCACTTAGAAAAGCGATGATATAATCACAGCAGAAACACCAACAAAAAACAGTTCCATGACTGAATGGGCTCTTCTTTCTGATGAGAACTTAGAACACAGAGATGCTTTTATCCTATTTAGCTACCACCATGCCAGGTAAGAACCAGAACTCCCAACTTTGAAGGCTCTTCACAGAAGTTGAGCAAATCAGATTTCTTGTAAACTTTCACTTCTTTGAAGCACTTTGCCTTCACTTTAATACTGATGCATGGTCTTTATAACCCAACAGGCATAGTAAAAAAATTGTTCAATCTTTCTGTAGTCTGTTTAAATTATCTGATTTCTTACTGATGTCTGTACTGTAGACCTGTACAGTCTTATCACAAATGTGTCCTTCCAAGTAAGGTAATACCAATTAGTAATTAACGGTAAGATTGAGAGGAGGGGTACACTTTCTGTTTGCAAATCTACACCCAAATTTTTCAATCCTCAAAAAGAACAGATTTTCAAGCAAATGCAATTACCAAAATACTAATACTATCTAGGCCATTTGATTTCACTCCTCTTCCATCTAGTGTAATGCATACAACCAAATGATTTTTTTTCACAACCTGGGTCAGTGGCAAAATACAGATCTGCCAAGATTTACAAGGGCAACACTCACAGTAAAAAAAAAAAGTATATATTATATGCACTAAACAGATACACTTTGGAATTAGCAGAATGTCAAAGTGCTAACATCACTGTTAATTTTAATATTTTACTAACATGCTATTCATAATTCTGTCCCATTCTCAGTTCTCATACTATACTTTTTGTTGCACAGTGTTGTACCTTGTCTTTTTATATATATATTGAGAATTCTTACATGACTTTCAATTCAATTCACTGCATGAAAAAAATTATTTTTAGACCAGTAGGCCTAGCCTACTTGTGACGTCTTTCAATCACAATAATGCAAAGTGGCAAAACAGTTACAGCGTGTGCTTACAACAAATTACATAAATCAAGACACAAAAAAAGTAAGACATAAAATAACTGACAGTTGTTCGTAAAAATTATATCAGAATAAGGAAAAGTGTTCTTCCAAGTTTATTCATTTTCCCATCTTATTTTTAGCGACATAACAGTAAACATCATAACAAAGTTACTTCTACACTTTTTATGGCACAGAAAGGACTAGTTTTCAAACCTCACTGAAAAAGTTCACATTTACAAAAGCTACACCGTAATCATTGAATTCATACAATGATCTACATTACTAGTCTATGAACTAATTTTACGCATAGCTGACAGCAAATAGAATTTTTAAGAAGCCAACTTCATAACTTTTCAACGGAAATCTTTCAACTTTTGTTCTTACAAACAATCATATATTAGCCTTGAAAGAAAGCCTATTATCATTTTACTCCTCATGAATAATCAATGCCCAGTCTAAGCAATGACTCATTAAATAATCTTCCTTGCTATGTCAGTATAAACTGCATCAGAGAAATGCTATGCTATAACAATCACAATGTGACTTTTAAAACAGTTGGTGAGGTCTGTCAAAGTAACACAGGGTATCCCAAAAATTGTAAAGAATAAAATTCTGGCTCCGGCAACTTTTTTCTTATAAGGTAACTTAGAATGACTGGCTTACAAACTGTACGTGTTGAAACAATTTCAACATATTACCACCACTGAGTCTGCAGAAATACCTCAGATTATAATTTATATTAAAATCCAGTGTCCAATGCGTCAATTTCACATCAAATGGTCATGTGACCAAAACTTAAATGTTAGCCATTTGTGTATGTAACCATGAATGTAAGCAGATGCTAGGTTGAAAATCATATCAATAAAAAGGACATTAGCCTGAACACTACAGAATAAATAAGGTCCCCTGTTCCTACAATAGATTAAATGTGCTTTAAAAGACTGTTATTACTACTAATGTAGGCTACTAACCACGAGAGTTTAGTACATAAAATAATTTATATGGTAGGCTACTAGGTATGCCATCAACTTAAGTTAGCTACTAAAATTAATAAAATTCAGAGTTCTATCAATCTTGTGGACTGCACATAACTATTCACAGCATAAAAATACTCAGGTAGAGCCATCAGCCATGTCTAGAGTCTAGATCTAACTTTTTCTTTCAAATGTGCAAGATATGTTGCGACAATCATTATTCTGACACAGTAAAACAAGACTAGACTGCTAGACTACAGATCTAGACTCTAGTAGAGTTCATGAAATTTATGCCATGAAGAAAGCATCATTGCAAGTGGTAGGGTCTAGATTTAAATCTTCAAGTCCACTTAAAGTTTTCAGGGACTTTCTTCATCTCAAACAATGCCAGATCTGAAACTATTTACTCTACTGTGTGAACTAATGTCGTTTTTATAATGAAATCACTTACCCTCTGTTTTCATTGAAACGCTTCAGGTCTGCAATAAAACTGAGTCTTTGCTTTTCATACTCGCTGGAGAGGTCGTCTCCCAGTTCGTCTTTGTTTGTAACGCTAGCCATTTTGAAGACGCTCGAAAAGGTGTGTACTCACGAGGAAACGATATCTAACACTTAGCCCCTGTGCGCCAGTGCCGATACACTAGCGCGACATCAATATCAACAGCAAGAACGCTGTCAGATTGGCAAATCCGCGTTATTTTAGGGGGAATTCCTCACAGTCGGAGTATCCCGGCCCACGGTATGATGACCGCTTTCTTGGCTAGGAATCCGAGGCCAAGATAAAGCTCCCTGAGCTGTTTGTGACCCAAATTTGAATCAAACCAGTCAATTGAGGAAAGGTAATTTTTAATCCAGCGGCCTCTAGGCCGTGTCCGGCACTCACATATTGGTCCATGCACTGAAAAATTGACAAAACCCACAACAAAAACACATTATGCTCATGCCAGTGAGAAATACGTCCTAGAGGGGTTCAAGTAATGGATCAATTCTCCCGATAATAGCGTCAAAATGGCGGAACCCATGCGTCCTTCAAAGACGAAGGCGCGCTCTGTCGTTGGGAGTAAATATGTAGAAATGTAGGCTACACACGCTTCAAATTTGCACGAACATTCAATGCGTGTATTTGCATACTTTATCCGTTGGTTTTTATTTGTATGCCTGTCTCCAAGATTTAAGATATTAAGTTACTTAGGATAATGTATTACAAGCCTGACTCATGACCTTCTTCCACATTACGAACTATAACTCAGTATGTGAAGCAGTTTTCTCCCTTTGAGTAGTTCCGAGAAACAAATCATATTATAGCTTATATTTATCCAAGCGTCATTATTTTGCATGCCACCAACAATCATATTTCCTGGGGCTATGGGAAGCGATGCGAGACCTGAAGTTAGATGACTAGAGCCAGTTACCGAAATAGTCCTTTCAAATCAATGAAGTGTAACTGATGTGGGCATGTTTAATAAATGGACACAAAAACTAATAACTGTTTTTTCAGATTGTTTCAACATTACTTCTGGACCCACTTGTGCCTCCTCTATGCCTACCGAACCACCCCTATTTTCTTTTTAACGTATTGCATCACCTGTAGCAATTTGTCGTGCTTGAAACTGCTTATATTCCTCTCTCTTTCATCTAAAACTATATAGTCAGTGTGATCTGTGCAACTCACGTGGGCTTGTTGACTAAGTTATATTATGGAATTTAATTTGTAGTCTTCAAGCTTTTTTTTTTTTAATTAAGCAATAAATATTCTCGTCACTTACATAAAACACTATCCCATTATTTGGAAGGCAATGTTAGACCGATACGGCGTGCAAAGCAGTTGTATGACAAGAGGTAAAAATGTTAATTTCAGTGAGAGACAATACAATGCTTTTAATGGATGTCTTCATTGCGTCCACATTTCTACGGTGCACTGTGAATGCACCGCTAGGAAGTTTGTAACTACCCGATCAGCTGATGGCAACAAACGATCAATATAACGATACGCGAAGAGACGGGGAAACCCCTCTGAGTGAAAGCACCAGTGAGGGACAAAAATAGATTTTCAGAGCACGGGAGTTTTCTCTCCCAACCATACGCCACGACCCCGCTGTCGAGTCCTCGCCAAGGCCAAGTTCTGCTTGGTCACGTTTGGATGGCGAAGGTGTAGGTTTTGTATACTTCGACTTCTTCCTGCACTGTATTAACTTCATAGGCCAGTCTGCCTCTTATTTCTCTTGGTCTCTTTCTCCCTCATCTTTTCTCTCTGGTGAGACACATTTTATGATATACACCCGCATCACCGCACCAGAAGACGAATTCGGTATACAATATACTGTACCCTTTTGTTCAGTTGCTAATTTTGTGGTCAGTCAGAACTAATGATGTGTGTGTGTGGGGGGGGGGGCGAGGGCTTTATCAAAGGAACCAATTGAAAGCAACCATCAAAACGAAACAAAGTAAAACGACGTTAAATTGCCAGCAGACAAAACAAGAAGGTGACCAAGAGTACATAGACAGAACAAATAAACATGGTACCCAGTAAAATAACCATACAGTCACTTTGTTCTTCGTTGGCATAACAAAAAAATCTTTCAGTATTGTCTCATAGAATACATAAAATTCGAAAACAGACTGTGGCTCTGCCAAAAGTGACATAATAATAATAATAATAATAATATATTGCATTTATATAGCGCCCAACCCCGTCGATGACAAGCTCTGGGCGCTTTAACAAACTCTTACACACACACACACACACGCATACACAAAAGAAATTCAAAAATATTTACTCTTGTTGCTGCCGAAAAACATCTAGCCTAGTTTGTCTGAAAGAAATGGGTCTTCAGATGGCGTTTGAAAGAACCAATGTCATTAATTTCCCTGGTTGTCTTTGGAAGAGTGTTCCAGATGGTAGGGCCAAGAAATGAAAAGGACTTTAATTTTCTCCTACAGTGGACAGAGTCATTTTAGGTACTTTCAATTTTGTAGTGTCAGATGATGATCTTAGTTGACGAGATGGAACATAGTAATCAGTTAAATCAACTAGGTACGATGGAGCAGTATTATTGACACATTTGTGACAAATGGATGACAATTTGTACATTATTCTTTTCTCGACTGGCAGCCAGTGCAAACTCTGCAGAAGTGGCAGGGCTGAATCTCTTTTCTTTTTCTTCAAAACAAGCCTCGCTGCATTGTTTTGAGCAATTTGGAGTTTTCTAATATTTTTTTGTGAAATTCCAGCCAAAAGGGAGTTGCAATAGTCAAGCTTTGAAAGTACAGAAGAATTTACTAAAACAGCCGCAGTTTCAGTCGAAATAAGATGTCTGATTTTACCGATTTTCCAGATTTCCATGTATAGAATGCGAATGAGGTGACTAACCTGAGATGACATAGAAAGATTTGAATCAATGTAAACCCCTAGGTTTTTTACTTTTTTTGAAATTTCTATTGAATTAGTGCCAATTATCATCTCAGTTCTGTCCACTTCTTGCAGAACCCGCTCACGGCCTAATAAAATAACCTCAGTTTTATCCTCATTTAGAGCCAGTTTGTTTTGGTTCATCCAGCTTTTAATTTCTGTTATACAGTTTCCAGCCTGCTGCAGAAGGCTGTCAACATCGCATGGCAAGGCAGAACTGTAGAGCTGGGTATCATCAGCATAGAAATGATATTGTAAATTAAATTTCTTTATTTCATGTACAAGTGGAATAGTATAGATAGTAAACAAAATAGGACCAAGCACTGAGCCTTGTGGTACGCCATACTGAAGCGCATAGGAAAAAGATCTTATTTTGTTGGTTACAACAAATTGGTGGCGATTTGACAGATAAGATTCGACCCATTTAAGGGCGACCCCTCTGATTCCAAACGATGTTTCTAGCCTTCTGAGCAGGATTTCGTGATCGATGGTGTCGATCCAACAAATTTAGCAGAGTAATATTTCCAGAATCTGCCTTTACTAATATGTCATTCATGATTCTTAATAGTGCAGTTTCAGTACTGTGGTTACTTCTGTAAGCAGATTGAAATGGTTCCAACAGGTCATTATTTCTCAAATGACACATTAGTTGTTGTAATATCACCTTTTCAAGGATTTTTGAAAGAAAAGGAAGGTTTGAGACGGGTCTATAATTTTTCAACATGTTTTGATCAAGAGTCGTTTTTTTCAAAAGTGGTGTTACCCAGGCTGTTTTAAAATAATCAGGGACAGACCCACTTAAAATAGAGTTGTTTATTATTTTTGTAATAGTTGGAACCAGTTCATCAATACAAGATCTAACCAAAAATGTAGGAATAGGATCGAGGTCACAACATTTTGATGGCGATGCCATGATGATAGATTTTACAGATTCATTCGACACAACACCAAAAGTGCCTATAGGATTTCCCTGAAACTCATCAAAATGATCAATGGCATCAAAACTGTCAAGATTTTCTCGGATATTTGTAACTTTTTTATCAAAATAATCAGCAAAAACATTGGGCAACAAATTGTTCTCGTAAATTGTGGGTAGAGGTGTTTCCTTTCTTTTCCCTGTGAGTTCATCACAAATACTAAAAAGTTCCTTGCAAGATGTAGAAGTTTGAAGTTTAGTGACATAGAAGTCTTTTTTTGCAAGTTTAATAACACATTTCCATTTGTTCTTCTGGTGTTTGAAATATAACAGTGGCGTGCTGGAGTTTGGTGATGTCCGGGGCCAACACCCTGATTTATTGAGAAATGTAAAAAAGGAAAACTTTATAAATATGTAAAAGCAGATGAAATAAACTTTTTTATTACCATATTCACACCAGCTTGCGTGACTGTAGGGCAGCAATGAAGTTAGCGAGAATTTCAAATTTCAAAAAACTTAATTTTAATTTCACTCTTTGAATGGATGTGCCCTGAAATGGATGCCCGGGGCCGTCGTCCCCTCTGCCCCCACCCCTTTTCTGCTCGCCACTGCGTTTTAACATCAGTTCTTAGAAAGCTCTAACTTTTAGCAGTTAGTGATTTATTTTCCTTTTTAATTCCGTGTGTCTGTGAAGCGGGGTGGATGGAATGTGATTAATTGGATTTGTTGTATCAGAGTCGGCTGCAGTGCCCTGTGACTGCGAGGTCTGAAACACTAATGTCACACAAAAATAAGAGGCCAAAGTTTAAGTAATAAGTGGCTTTGGTGCCGACCATTACCAACTGTACTGATTAACATGAAACACGCGAAGTGTTCACGCAAATGCTGTCCAGTGGTCGATGTATACATAGCAAATCTAATGAAATGAGGCATGCCTTTGTGGTATCAGTAGCTAGACATCTAATGTCAAGCTGGTTCCATTCACAAAACAGACAGACAGTGTAGGCTTTGGCACTTTCTCCAGAACCTGCCCGGCAAGCGTTTATAAGAGCGATATTAGGCCCCTATATGCGTACTCGGGAAATGATATATTATCCAAGTCAAATTGTTGCACAAGCCTCTCACCTCATGAATGCGTAATGCGAGAAGGATCTGCTCCGAAACTTCACGGATTTGATGGATATGGGGGGGGGGGGGTGATTATCTACATCAAACCGACGACAGCGTCGTAATCAGCAGATCTACGTAGGAAGGATGTTATTCCCCTATGTGCAAACTTGACATCAGTCCTACTCTTGGGGTTTCCCGTGAGGTTAGTGACTGGATTAGAACTTGTACCCTGAACATTTTTGCCGGACTGTCCAAATTATGAATTGGCATGAAAAAGGCTGAAATGGACACAATGTCGTGCCTCTTGGACATCTGGGAATTACAGATTTGCCAGGTTGGCAATGTGTTCAATGTGTTGAAGAAAAGAAACGAAAATGGGATGAACAGTAGACAGAAATTAATGCAGGACAATATGGAGCAGAACCGTGGCTCAGGTAATTCAACAAGAAAGGTCTACTAGGGTAAGAGCGGACAACAAAAGAACTTGTCTAATTCGAATTAAACACCCGTCGTCACACATCTAAGATCATGCGAACACTATCTTTAATGTAAATATCATCTTTCAACACTTTTTTGATACAGCCGTACAAGTCATTTCACATGGACACATTTACATTAATCTGTCATTGCCCATTAATTGCATTTCAAGGTATAAAAACAACGCTTACGTCAGTGCAGGAAAAGTGTCATCTGCAGTTATGATGTCATTAGTGCTATTGTAATCGTCATGTACGACAACTTTGAATGGTCAATTTCCTAACGTGTATAAAACATGTGGTCTTCTATAAACTGATTTCAAAGGAGCCCTTGGATTGTAATCAGTCATTGCAAACAATGAAAATTTGACGCGTGTGACTGACACCAAACTTGCTCATACTATATATATAGCAATAACATCGTTTATATGTAGTTCCAAGGGTTTACGACACCCCCTTTGTCGGTTTGGTGTGGGGAATCCGCCCGTTTGTAGACCTGTCAAGCCTAAGGAAATCTTATGCAAATTCTACGTCGGCTTGACGTGGGGATGTTAATATGGCACTGTTCAGCAGGCTACAAGATAGATCTGCATAACAATTTTTTTTTTTTTACCTAAGACAAAAATAACTATGATACTTATGATACTTTGTTTAACTAATGGGCAATGGGGAACAGGCAGTCATTGTCGAACACAGCATATATGCACAGATTTGGTGTGCACATGAGGCCTAAAATTAGGGTAGTGTACATGATTAGGGGATTTGCCCCCAAATTATTCAAAGATTCGCAATACACATGTACCGGAAATTGAATGTGTGCATTGAAATGAAAACCGGAAGACTGTGAATTTAGAAGGGAAGTCACTCTCTCCATTACGGCTCATGTGTACTCGAGGCGAAGTCACAGCATGACAGTATTGACACAACAGTACTGACATTCGTGAGCATGGCAGAAGGAACCAAGAAAAACATCGTACCATGTCTTGTGTGGGTGGCACAAGGATGTGCTAAACAAAATCCAGACAAAGTAAGCAGTGTTACTAAAGAGCGAATCAAAGTATTGTAAACACGTGAACTTTCCGTGTTTATCACCATCCCCTGCCTAGAGTTGACAATGTGTAAGGCCCTAATTGTATTGTTTCTCAAATTGTCAGCCTCATCTTGATTTCTTCTATTTCATACCCCCGAAGGAAGTCACGCAAGGCAGACTCAAAGCTGAAATAGGAAGGACCTCCGAATGCATTCCATAGCCCGAGTGAAAACAATATAGCAACCCCGGCGGCTTTCCCTGATATGTCAATCTGACTACTGCCCAGACGAACATCGGCCTGCGGACTCGATGATACAAACTGACTAGACCCTCACATCGTTACATATCAATCTGACAATGCCTATGCACTTGTCGAGCTATGGAAAGCATTCGGAAGTCCTCCCCTGAAATATGCAATTGCAAGATGGAAGTTTTGGGAGGAGTTTCATTCACAATAGGGATAGGCTTACAACAAGGCGGCAGCTTTAGCCTGGGATCTTCAGTGACCTTGGAGGGGGAGTGGGGTTGCCGTGAGGTCAAGCACCCTCTGACGAGTCAGTCCTCTAGATGATGTTTTTATAGTAAATTATGCTCGGCTCGGCAATTAACACTCAGAGCATGAAGTAGGCCTATGTGCCACAAAAGTTTTGTAACTTATATTGCCATTGTAGGTACTCCA
Source organism: Onchidella celtica (assembly GCA_963931925.1). Classification (NCBI taxonomy): domain Eukaryota; kingdom Metazoa; phylum Mollusca; class Gastropoda; order Systellommatophora; family Onchidiidae; genus Onchidella; species Onchidella celtica. Next base: position 37,105,457 of record OZ007570.1, on the reverse strand, counting down.
TCCGAAGTTTTTGAATGTTGACTTGTGAAATGAGGCAGGGAAAGTTTAGCAGACTTGATAATGAAGTGTTATAGTATAGGCAATATCACCACTGTATAAATGTATATAATGTACTGTAGACTCGATTCTATTTCTATGTAATGTTATAAAATATGCAAGGCATAAAATTCCTGTGAACGGGAAGAATGGTGTGCCTCTCAGTGGCATCCTCGGTTATGATTTATTTTTCTTTAATGATGATGTGTGCATTACTGAAAATGTCAAGACAACTTGTCATACTGTGATTGCCACAGTGTAACCCTTGTTTAAAGAGCCCCTGAAACACAGTATTTATGTAGATTTGTTTCAAAAGAAAAAAAAAAACAGGAGAAAGTCTTGAGTCCATAGTTTAGGAAACAAACAAAAGGCAATGTATTCGTGAAAGAAAATGTTCTGCTTGAAAGCCCCATGCCCCTAAATAATCTTTCCCGTGACAAAAAGAAAGAGCAAACATTAAATGTTCTTATGTAATATGTAAAACAAACAAGAGCAAAATCGTATCAAATGCTATTAGTTAAAAAAATAGTAGTAGGCCTAATCAGTGCATTTATTTGATCATCACATGCTTCATTTCTATTCGCAGGTCTCATTAGACAGGGAAGAACTCAAGAAAATCATCACCAAGACTCAAGAGTGAGTGTTCTAAAATTTTTGCTGAGTGATATGAAAATTTATTTCAAATCATGGCTATTGGCCAGAAAAATTAAGATGAAGAGAATATTCTTTGTGAAATTTGGATGAAAGAAATAACACAAGTGTTTCCTTAAATGATATTATTCCCAATGTACATGTGCATCCTTGAATTGTGCTTGAACCAGCAGAGTTATGAACATGTAGGAAAAGGATTGCATTATGTAATTGTTACAAGTTGTTTTGTACAGCCATTTTGGAAAAATAAATAGGTCTAGGAGAAACCAAAGTTTACAAAATGTGGAAGATAAATTTTGGCAAGTTTACCAGGTCAGACATATATGAGATGTTTTAAGGTGTTTCGGTTTACTTCATACTGAATGTCTTGTTTTAATTTCCTGCAGTGAATTGGAAGCCAAAGAGGCCTTGTCAGATAATGAAGCTGAGGATGAAAATGTAATGCACCAGCAAGATGAAGAAGTTGATGATGATGAAGAATTCGCATCGGCTGTGAAGAAAGCCCAGAATATGGCAGAAAGTATTAAAAAGAAAACAAAAGGCAAAAAAGCTGCTAAAAGAAAGCATGGGCATGAAGAAGAGGAGGATGATATTGTAAATAAATATGGACTTGATGATTATGACAATGATGATTTGCGTAAGTAACTCATGATTGTTGATATTATATTATTAAATATATTAAATATCATGAATTTTTTAACATATTTGTGACAGTGAATGAGTATGTAAGTAAAAAATACAAAGAGTTTTGTTATTGTCATGACCTGAACCTTTGTATTTAATTTCCATAATTGTCAATTTTTTTCCAGACAGGATTGAGAGAGAGATATTATGACAGTCATATTATAACTATATAAGGTATTTGAATGTTTGTGAATCAGGGAACTTGCCTAGATATTTGTAGTTAATACATTTACAGATAATCTGTCTTTTGTTGTACATTGTTATAGTCATAATTCCAACTATGCTACCCCAATGTCACTTTTTGTTTTTTGTTTAAACAGCTACAGATGTCATGTACGGAATAGGAGGGCTGACACCTTTTGCAACAAATGATGAAGATCCATATATAACTCTTAAGGATGATGTAGGTTATAATTCTTATCACAATTTTATTTCACAAAAATTGGCTAAGAAGATGGTTACAGTTACAGGTTATTCACACGTAGATTGAACCAAGAAATTGTTACCCTCTAGCATTCAAAGCCAGGTTTTCAAGTCCATACATTTTTACTTCCGATGACGGTAAAATTGATTCAGGCTGAGGATGTGTTTTGTAGTGTTTGGCATCTGAATTTAGAAAAGCTTGTTTAGAGTAATGGAACCTCTCATAATTTATTGAAAATAGAACAATTTTTGTGTGTGATGCTTTTACTTTAGCCTGAATATGGTATGCATTTGTCAGAGATAGGCACAAGGGTACTTAAAGGCGAAATGTCTTTTTAGGTCCTTGTACTTTCCTTGTAAACCTTGTATTGTGTACAACAAATAGTTTGTTAAGTTATCTGGGCAGAAAGTTCTATTCATTAATTTCACAGGTTGACAGTGATGATGAAGATTTTGTTCTGAAACCAACTGACAATTTGCTGGCAGTTGGGAGAGTCACTGAAGAGGCTGCTGTTTTGGAAGTCCACAGTAAGTGTTTGGATGAACAATGAATCTAAATCATGTTCCACAGTTTCATCAGCCTGGAAAAAATGAGGCTGGCTGAAGGATTTGTTTTTTACAAAGCATTGAAAATGAAATAGATTTGTGGCATGTTAAAGCAAATTGGGCGTCATGGTCATATGGCTTAAAAGAAATAAAAGCTCACAGTAATAGAAAAATACTGAAGGATCTTTTTTTTAAAAAAATTTGTTTGTCAGCTGTCCAATGGGATTCTGCTCTTGAATGATTGCTCTGTATGTTTTTCCCAGTTTACAATGAACAGCTCAACAACTTATTCATCCACCATGATTATATCCTTCCTACAATTCCCTTGGTCTTAGAGTGGATGGACTATGATATCGCTGATGGACAGAGAGGTGAGGAAGACATTTCTTTTTTATCTCTGTTTGTACTTCATGTTCCCAGGTACTTAGAAGGATGTATGACGGAATTGGTATTTATATAGAATTCAGGGTATTTTCCTCATTCTGTTGTATTAGATACATGTCAAGAACTAACTGTTCGGTCCCTTGCACACCAACCGTATGTGTGCACATGGAGTTGGAACATGATATTGCATTCAAAAGGTCAAGCTTCCACCAAAAATATCTCTACAATCGCTCTTTTTATAGCTTAAACCACTTACAACAAACTCTTAAAACACAAATTTCACTTTGATGGTCTACCAGAGCCACCAATTAAGAGATGTAAATTCCCCAAGATGAAGTAAACGTAGGGTGACCATGTTGATTGGAACAGGAATTGACTGTGGTGCAACTCACTCGTTTTGCTCCTCATTTGTTCAGATAGTGTGGTGAATAAGGTAATAAAAGAACTTCATGAAATGGTATCTTAATGTTGATATTTTTTGTAAATGTGAAATGAAAAATGCAGAAAAATTGATTTCTATAGTTATTTTTTATCTGCAACTTGCAAAAAGTGAACAAATAAAATTATTGGTGGAATAAAAGGGTACAAGCAGTTTTAAATGAAGGCAATTTGGAAATTTTATTGCAAGGTAAAGTTAAGTGTAATATCCTTGGTAATGGTGTATGATAAATTAAACGAGTGAGAAAAAGTACATTTACACTACAGTTGGGAGCTGGATGATTTAGACAAAAGCCTCCAAATACATCAGGATACTTTATAATCAGTTAACGCATTGCAACTCTTGACCACATTATAGGTAACTTTGTTGCAATGGGAACCATGGAGCCAGATATTGCAATCTGGGATCTGGATGTAGTTGACTCTTTGGAGCCTGTCTCTGTCTTGGAGGGGACCAAAAAGAAAAGCAAGAAAAAGATGAAAAAGGTAAAACTTATGGAGAGCAAACTTTAATGATTATTAATTATAAATTAGATATTTGTTTCATCCCTTTAATATCATTTTTATGATGTGAAAAGAGATGTACTGCAATGTTTTCAACACAATAAACAAAAACATCTCAGTTGCAGTGGGATTGGGTAAAAGAAAACAAAAAACTCAGTAAAATTTATACTGACAAAAGATGTTTGCCTAACGTCTAACCATGTTTCTTTATAAAATTCATAAAACATCGTTTTTTGTATAGGTTGCCCGTGCTGCTAAGTGTGACAGAGCATAAGTATTTGCTTTACTGCGTCTGATACTCATAGTTTTGCAGACTCTAACAAAAGAATCTGAAGAAAGTTTTTTTAAAACCTAATTCTGTGAAGCTCTTGATATTTTGTCCAATAAACCTGAGGATTTCACAGTTTAATAGGAGTGACTAAGTTATTAATTATTACTTAGCATAAGAGGAACATAGATGACGATATAGTATGTTTTGTTATCTATTAACATGTTTTTGTTCCTCATAGAAAGAGGTATTGTCAGAAGGGCACAGTGATTCTGTTTTGGACTTGTCTTGGAACAAGAATGCCAGGTAATTGTTAGAGAGCTGTTGTGTTAAATTTAATATTAAGGTGTGATTGTAAGGCAAGTAATACTGCTTTATTTCACTTTTCATCAGGGAGTCTAATTGTGGAGAATTCCCTTTGCCTTGTATCAAAACACAAATCGCTGTGTGGAGTGCCACCTGTAAATTTGCACATATTGATTGGTGTGCCAGTGGAGACTCGCTGCCGTCAGAGTGAGAATTGCCGTAGGTCTTGACTTGAGGCTATGAAATGAATTGCAAATAAAACCAAACAAATGAAAGCTCTTGACATAGAACTGAGACACTATGTATGTTAGGAATCTTCATGTACAGATATTACTGCAAATATTTCTTGAGGTACGTTCTATCAAATGTGTTTTATTACAAACTAGCTGAGTTGCCCGGCCCTGCCCGGGATAAATCAGTTTATTAGTTTCAGTTCTGGGTGATTATTATGGACCTGCTTCATTTTGCCTGTTTCTTTAGCTTTATTTTAGTTTTGTTTGTTTGTTTGTTTTTAGATACGTTTTACTGCTCTCCCTTTGCGCGTTGACGTCCTGCGCATCCCGTCAGCATCCATCAAATAGCTATGATTTGCGCACGGGTTAGTTTGTTTGTTAGTGAACACATCGCAGGAAATGATAACGTCATGTGTTAATGGAAAAGAAATATAACTTTTTCCTAGTCTAGGCACATTGAGAACACACAAAGTTTCATACTTGATAGTCTAACTCAATCTCATCATTCAAACCAGTCCTAACCGGAAGTTGCTCGTGTATTGTAGTCGTTCACCGTTCCGATAGAACTCGAAGCTTTAGGTCTAACGTTCGTTCAAGTTTGAGTTAATTTTCGATGACAAAATGCATTTTTAAAGCTACAATGCGCATAGATAATTAGATTTGAGTATTTGCATGTGTCTATGATTAAACGTGGAATATGAGGGGCAAAGCCAAGGCGATTCAGCATTATCGGCGACTGCAATTTGTGCTCGTGATATTGTAATCGAATGCGCAATTTGTGAGTGTGATACCAATACCGGTACCAATCTCAATTACATTTGCCGAAAAAATAGATCAAACGCCAATGTGTTGCAACATAGAAACCATTAATACAAACATTCTGTGAGTTATTAATTTTTTATTTTTTTTTCAATCACAGACTATACTAAGTGCTGTATAAAATCTGAGGGCCACTGAATCAGCATTAACAGAGGAGTAGCGAAAAGCGCGCTGCAATTGTTGTAAAGTTTCACTTTTATTAGTATAGATTTAAAGAATAATCAGTCTGCATGCTTGTGAGATCAAATGTAATGGTTAGTTCCTTTTACTTTTACTAATTGAAGAATATTTTCCCCAAACTGGATGGATCAAATTTTGCATGAGTTATGGCCCCTTTCAGATACTCATTGAAAATTAGTGTTACGTGTAGTGTAAAAGTTCTTACACAGCGTCTTACATTAATTTTGAATGTTCGGATATAGAAGGGACATAGCAAGTTTTAACCGAACACTTTCACTGCATCTTACACTAACTTTGAATGACTATCTGAAAGGGGCAATGAATTTGGCTTACCCAGTTTTGGAAAAACACTCTTCAATTGCTCTAAGAATCAGAAACAAAAGCCCTGTCTAGTCAAGACTGCTAAAATCAAATGAGGAGTAACTGAGGACAATCATTCTAATCAAAGGAAAACCTTTGTGCATGGTCAAAATGAATGTTACTTACCATTCTTATTTTGAAATATATGTCATTTTAGGAATGTATTAGCAAGTGCATCAGCTGATAAGACAGTGTGTCTGTGGGACTTGGCAGAAGGCAAAGTTGTAACTGCTCTCAAACATCATGAAAAGGAGGTGAGCCAGCAAGTTATTTAATTTAGCTTTCCTATACTCAGTCCAGCCTCTTTTATTATTCATTCATTGTTCTCATTCTTAAACGAATGCAACATGTTGCATCGAAATTTGTACGTTTTTGCCAGATGAGGTACACAGCATTCCAGGAATAAACCTCTGCTTCCCACGTATTCCACTGTCTCGCTTCAGATGCCATGGGCACCAAGACACTATGCACTTGTATCTAGGATGGCAGATTGCACCAAATTGAACTCATGTCAAACACTGTCTCTTTGGCGATGGGAATATCAATAGGAACACAAAAAAAGATCATTACATTTACATTTTTAGAACTTTGTTAAAAAATTGCGTAAAACTCAAGTATACACAACAGATTGATACGAAAATGACTGGATTAGGTTAGTTGAGATTAGAGGTAATTAGTCTTGTAATTTTTGCAGCTGCTCTTTGGGCTGCAGTGTTGAGCTAAAATAGGGCAGAAACTGCACCACAATGAAATACTCCCATCACTATTTTTTTTTTGATAATAAGAGATATAAAATATAAGGAAACCTAGCCATATCTGAGATTAAGTTCAAGATGTGTTGAAATATTTTGTTGCTCAAGTGTATGGAGAAAGTACAATAGTCAGTGAATTCTTCAGAATGAATGTGTGACATTGCTTAATGACACCAGTAGCATATCACAGGGTTCGCACAGGTCTCTAAGAGTCCTTAAGGTCCTTAATTTCATAAAAGAAAAAATAAGTAGTCAAAATGTCCTTAAATTCTGAAAATGATGTCAAAGTCCTTAAAAAGTCCTTAAAATTTGTTTCAATTAAACATTTAAGGTCAGCTTAAACCCCATAATATAATGAATTAGGATGAAAAATTGCGAATTCTAAAAACCACTACATACTAAATACCAAACTATTCTGCGCCCTTTCTTTCATACAAACTTACAAAATTTTCGTTTTAAGTATTTTATTTTCAATTTTAATTTCCATGACAACCAAGTTTATTTACCTCATTAAATATGCATGAACTTTAACAGGCCATAATTCGTTTCCTAATTACCCGATTTTCAAAATTTAAATGGATTCTGATCCTTTGGGGTATTTAGAATAACCTTTTAATCACTCCTTTCTATGGCTGTAAAGTTATTTTTGATTGGTTCAATTTTCAAGAAGAGCTCTACCTCTTCCCATTTGGGCCAATGAGAATGCAGCTTATAACTCAGCCTAGGCAGTGCATGTTGTTTACTTCTAGCAGCCGACGAGAGTGGTCACCTAGATTGAGACTCCGTCTGTAATAGTTATCTTCATAATATAAAGCAGCTGTTTGATACCAGTGACTGTACTGATGGCACCCGCTAAAAAAAGACCAGGTAGACCCAGGAAAAGACATTATCATGGCAACCAATTTTCTAAATGCAAGAAACCTTGCATTGAGCAGGCTAATGTACCGTCTGATAGGGCCAATGAAACACGAAGCCCTGGGACATCCGGACCCATTTCTCCGATGCCCAAAACGAATGTTACCCCTAACACTACTAGATCTGCTTCCCCTGCTAGTTCTGAATCAAATGAAGAACACCACCAGCATGGATCTTCTTTTATGAAGCTAGATCTATCAGCCAGCACTTCTAGATCTAATGATGAATCAGTCAAGTTGTCCGGAAAAAGGCTGTTCGATATCGAGGATCTTATCAACTTTATTCAGGCATTCCCATGTCCTGCTTGCTTTCATTGTTCACATAAAGGAGACACCTATCATGTATCAGAGACACTAAGTGGAATCAACAGTAGGCTGACTTTAACTTGCACTTTGTGTAAAGAAACTTTGGTTTTGACCAACAGTGAAAATGTGAATTTGCGTTTCCTGATGTCGATGTTCTCAATAGGCTGCCATGAGACAAAGTGCAGGAGATTTTTAGCATCAATGGACATGCCACCACCAGTTTCCTCTGTTAGAGCTTCAGTTTTTCGAGACAGAATTGCTGATTCAATGAGCAAGATAGCAAAAGAAAGTATGGTGAAAGCTGGGGAACAACTGAAAGAAGCTGTTGGAGGTAAAGATGTTACTGTTTCGTGTGATGGCACATGGCAGCGTCGGGGCTTTAGCAGCAAGAATGGTGTGGCAACATGCCTATCTGTGCACAAGGAGATACCGTCAAAGGTTGTAGACACTGAGACAATGAGCAACCACTGTGACTCGTGTAAGAAAATGAAAGTAAAAAAGTCTGCCGAGGAATTTGCTGAGTGGGGAGAGAACCATAAGGTGGCCTGCAATCAGAATCACGAGGGTTCGGCTGGTCAAATGGAGCCAATCGGCATGAAGAGAATTTTTCAACGGAGTGAGCGAGTACATGGCCTACGGTTCACTGGATATCTTGGAGATGGTGATTCCAAGAGCTATAAGTGTGTGGCAGTGTCAGATCCTCCAATCTATTCAAACAAGGAAATTACCAAATTGGAATGCTGCGGGCACATACAGAAGCGTATGGGCAAGAGATTGATGGACAAGGTTGATGAAAACAAGAGCAAGACATTTATGGTGAAAGGAAAGAAATACAAAGGAATAGGTGGCGCAGGTCGGTTGACAAAGAATGCAATAAAGAGGATCCAAGGACATTACGGTGGTGCGATTCGGAAGAATGCCGGGAACCTAGAACAGATGAAGAAATCATTGTGGGCCATATGGAAGCACAGGAAAGGAGAACATGAAGACTGTGGGACATGGTGCAGAGAAGATAACAAAGAAAAGAATAGGTTACCAGACTTTGTTACTGAGGCCATCAAACCGGTATTCAGCTTTCTGGGAGGAGAGGACTTGTTGAAGAAGTGCGTTCACGGAGGGACACAAAATGCGAATGAAGCATTCCACCATCTGATTTGGGACAGGTGCCCCAAAACCACATTTGTGGGAAGAAATAGACTGGAAATAGCTGTGAATGAGGCCACTATTGTGTTTAATGATGGAGAGTTGAGAAGGAAAGCAGTGTTTGAAGACCTCGGGTTGAAATTTGGATCATATTGTTCTGAGGGATTACGAGCGATTGACAGTAAACGTGTGAAGGCTTCAGAGACCAACCAAGCAAAGGACAAAAAGGAAAAGAGAGCTGAGAAAAGGATTCAGGCTGCTGCAGAACATGCTGATGATGATTCATATGTAGCTGGGGGCCATTAGGGTAAGAAAAGAAAAAGTTACACAGGATTTATTAACATTTTCACGTTTTTCTCAGAACTGCATTTTCGTTCATTTGTTGGCAGTTGTACCATGATATCTCAAAAAGTTATGGACAGAATTCAATCAAACTTTGCATGCAGCTTACCTTAAGTATACTGCAGCAACTAAACCTAAAAGATGGAAACTAAACTCATTAATATTCAGGATAAAGTCATTTCGCTTACCCCTACCCCTATCAAAAACAATTATTTTTCCAAAAATATGTTTTAAAATATCACTACATAAGTATTTATACCCTACCATAAATTTCTGAGGTTCAATACACTTGGTTGGATGTCATTAATGTTCTCAGAGAGTTTCAAGGGTGTAACATGATCCATTATTAAGATATCATGGTACAAGTGCCCCCTTCGATTTCACTAATTTTCATGCACGTCGGGCCCCTTTCCTGCCCATTTTGCCCAAATTTGAAATGAAAGAGGTGTTGATGCATGTTTCTCAGCTGTTTTGATCCCATACTAATATTAAGAAAAGGTTGTGGAATCAATTTCCTTTAAGAATCCATTTAGGGGTTTAAGCTGACCTTAAGATTCAAATCTTCCAATTGCACACCGCATAATTGGTATGCTGAAATAACTGAACTTTTCAGAATGAATTTACTATGTTTGAACTCTGGATACAGAAACATCCCATTTCGATGAGTGCTGTTCACCACTAATGTATGTAGTTGTAATATTCATTGCACATGGGTACTTGATTTTTGAGTGCTGCATACATGTAATATTTCTTGGCCACAGGCACGCAGGTCATTAATTTGTTTACTATGAGTCCTTAGGAAGTCAAAAAGTCCTTAAAATTAGTTTTCAAGACTTTGTATGAACCCTGATATCATAAGGCTTGCAGTATGACACTGTCTTTGCAAGAAAGTCAGAACATCAGAGCTATGCTTTTAAAAAATAAAGAAGAAATGGCAAGCAATCATTTCATATTGACACTAGCATTGTTTTCATATACTACAGGTCTGAACACCTAAAACAATTACAGTGGATTAGGTTACTGAAAACCATGAATGTTTTACCTTTGAATATCTTGTGGGTGATGAGAGTTCATACCTACTGACATTAATTGCATCATTTTCATTGAATCACAGGTTTCATAATTATTGTCTTGAAAGAATTAAATTTTGTTCTGCGTGTTAAATTAAAATAAGAAAGTCCTCTTCGTAAGAAGGCATCAGCTGATTTCTGTGACTCACGAATCTTTACAGGTTCAGTGTGTCCAATGGCACCCTGTTGAATCACAGTCTTTACTCACAGGATCTTTTGACAGGTGAGTTATGCTGTTTGTATCATTCTAACTGCACGACATGTACCATACATTGTCTTTGGGATCTGTTAGATCGGGTGATTTTAGACATGTTCTATTGAAGAAGTCTGTGTTGATAAGTAGACAATATGTAGGAACCAAGGACTACTATTGAACATTTTGCCATCACCGAAGCTCTAAGAAAAATCAATATGCAAGAGACTTATGTGAAATTGCTAGAAAACATATACAAAGACGCCAAAGCCAGAGTACACATAGACAACCACGTGTCAGAAACATTCAACGTAGAAAGAGGAGTGAGACAGGGAGATCCAATATCACCTAAACTATTTACAGCAGCAATAGAAGAAATCTTCAAATCATCAGGTCTGGAACTTGGAATAAATATTGATGGAGAACAGCTGAAAGACCTTAGGTTCGCAGACGATGTGGCACTGTGCACGGGAGACACAAAGCAAATGGAGAAGAACCTGAACATACTAAACAAACACAGTAAAAAGATCGGACTGAAGATACACAAAGACAAAACGAAATATATGACAAATTATGAAACAGATGAAGATATAAAAGTGGAAAATAAAGTAATTGAAAGAGTAAACCAATACAAATACCTTGGCCAAACAATTCAAATGGAAAATCAAACAAGCTGTGAAGTGAGTGCAAGAGTAAGAGCAGGATGGAGCTGCTTTGGAAGGTACAGAGAAATTTTCCAAAATAAAGACATACCAATATCCCTCAAGAGAAAAGTGTTCAACCAATGCGTAATCCCCACGATCACATATGGATGCCAGACATGGACCATGTCAAGACAGATCACCACGAAACTAAGAACCACCCAAAGAGCAATGGAAAGAAAAATGCTAAACATAAAGCTACAAGACAAAGTACCACACACGGAAATACGAAAACAAACAAATGTTACGGACTTGGTGAAAATGGCTCTCAGATTAAAATGGAGATGGGCAGGACACCTAGCCAGGACACAAGATAACAGATGGACAAAAAGATGCACAGAGTGGAGACCGAGGACGGGGAGAAGACCACAAGGACGGCCAGTAGGACGATGGAGAGACGACATCACAAGAACAGAGGGTGCGACCTGGACAAGGAGTGCGCAAGATCGAAGCAAATGGAAGGCATTGTCAGAGGGCTACATCCTGCAGTGGAGGGACAACGCCTAGGTTCAAGGTTCAAGGTTCAAGGACTACTACATGAAAGGACGTGCACGGCCGATCTTCTGACTTCGCTAGCAAAGGCCATTGCATTGACCAAGTTTCTGATGAATAGTCTATTTTTAGACCGAACGTAATAGTGCGCTTTAGCGTAGTAATCTAGACTAATAAGATGCGATGAAGTTTATGTCAATTAAGTATGTAAACACATTTTCCATATGATTTGTTGGCATTAATTTACTTAGTGAATATCGAACTCGACAAAACTTTTACTTTTAGGTCTAAATTTATTGCAGAAAGCTTGCACTCTTTTTCTCCCGGATGTTTACATTACCGGAACAAGTGCTTTGGTTGTGCGGGAAAATATAAACATTGAAACAGACATGTGAAACAATGTGATACTGGTGGATATTTTTTGCAAGTTGTGGGATTTATATTCTTTAAAAACGCCAAACAAGTGTGGTGTTGTGAACTGCAAAGGCAACTACAACGAATCTAACAAATGCCGTGTGTTTAAACTGCCTAAAAACGAACAAGAAAAACAGAAATTGTTGAACGTTCTCCCCCCATGTGAGGATTTCGTTGTCGACCCAACAAAATTTTTTATATGTGAGAGACATTGGCCAGCGGATACACCTATGTGTCAAGATACCAGGTGGACATACTTGGCCTGTGTTGCCACCAAGTATTTTTAATGTTTCTTCTTCTTGTTTGCCAACACCAAAACCAGCACCACGCGAGCATAAAGCTGAGGATCAACAGCTGAACTATTTCATCAAGAAAGACAGAATCCCTTCGTTTTCTGAGTTTTCTCCTGACAAAGAGTTGTTAAAAAAGTATGAAAATCTTGTCATATCTCGTCCAGAAGACAAATTTGTGTGTATTTTCATGGTGAAGGATTACACTCATAAAATTACAGAGAGAGTTTCTTGTCAATAATTGTTCACAACAAATCTACTTTGTGTTCACCTCTTACTCTTTCTGCTTTCAAGAATGGGATTAACGTGCCTTTGGGTAAAATCTTAAGTCCAAACACTGGTCTGTCATCCTACTCAAAATTCTTTGAGGCTGTGCACTCAGCGATTAACTATGACCTTCCTGTGGATGGTGTTAAAAAAGTGGCGAAGACTCTTCAACAAGTTCAAGCCCAAGAGTCGCTTGATGCTGCCAAAGGCAAGAAACTCAAGGGGTTTATTGCTGTGTGCAGATATTTGTTCACTGTTCAAACTCCCTGTCCCATTCCTGTAGTGGGGTTGATTTTGAAGATGCACCTGCCATTGAAAGTTGTGTATCTGAAGTGACCCTTTCTGGCACAGAAGAGAATGCTGCTGCGTACGTGGCGGGATGGCTGGAGAAGAAATGTGGGAATGACTTGGCTTTTCATGAGGATGACCCTTTATTGTCAAGCGAAGTAAAAGACTTCATCCAAGAAGTTTCAAGGGGTTGTTTGACTATCCCACATGTGTGCACATATGAGTTCGTAAGGACTAGTTTGTGCTTTGTGAAGAAATCCAAACATAAAGCATGCTGCCGTCAAAGACTTGTCAACATTCTTCTCACCATGAACACATAGTAGTCCTTGGTAGGAACATAAAAATAATTAACTCACTGCCATGATTGATGCCATACCTTCATTCAGTAGCTGTAGATTTAGCTATTATTATTCCCCCTGTATGAGCTGAAGAGTCATCCACGGTTTAGTCTCCCTGAATGACATGATGACAACAATTTCACTATATCGAATGGTACTGTCATGCTGTGATCGGAGTTGCGGTGAATGGTACAGAGCATGGGGGCAAATACTGTTGCTGCGATGGGTCCTGTGGCGTGGAGTGAAAAAGTTAAGCTTTTTTACAAGGATGACATTTTTCATGCAAACCACTGATTTTTTTGCTTCAGAGTGAAATTTTTGCAGCACCTGTCTTTATAAAATCATGTTAGCGTTATTGAAAAAGAAATGCTTTAGCCAGGAGAATCAACTTTTGGAAGAAAGCAGCATAAGATGTTATCAGTTAACCATTCCTCCAAAAGCCTTCATATGATGGAAATAAGTATTTGTGGGAATAGGACATATTTCTGGGATAAGGATGAAAAACTCAGAGGGCACGTTTGCATGTTGCACACGTTAAGATACCTTGGCAGCTGGAAGTGGAGAAGGGCAGGCCAACAGACCGCTGCCCGGGCAAAAAAACCAAACAAACTTATCCCCCCCCCAAACTGCTGACCAGCACTGCACTGCGTCGACGGCTTGTCTGCTCCAGTTGCAACTGGGCTGCAATGACACTAAGGCAAATTTCCAAATGGGATTAAAGAAGTATACAAAATCTTAATACAAAATATTTTCTTTTCATTATCATCATTAGTTTTTTTTTTTCTTCAATTTCAGTACTGCAGCAGTGATAGACTGCCGTAGTCCAGGAGAAAATGTCAAGAAGTGGAAGCTGGATGGAGAAGTGGAAAGGCTCATGTGGAATCATTTCTGTCCCTTCCATTTTCTGGTGCGGTGCCATTAATTTGTTTCTTAAGAATATGTCGACCAAAAAATTGTAGTGTCATTTCTTTTTGTATCTGAAATAGAGCTTTTGGTGGAATTTGAAAATCATCATGTTAATTGTGTTTTACTGCATATTCTGTTCAAAAGAAAGTCCCCATTTAGACAGGACATGTAATCTGAAATTTATTTCTTGATAAGGAATTGCTGGCTGATAATTTTGCAAATTAATTGTCAGGCTCCGCTTATTTTGTACTTTTTGTTTGTTTCTTTCACCGTTGAAGATGATCTAATGAAAATCACTTTGTGTTCTAGCATAAGTCCATATCATCAGGATAATATAATCAGTAAGTAAGCATGGTCTTTTCACCTGTTTCATTTTTTTTTTCTGTTACAGGCAAGCACAGATAAAGGAATGTTGTATGAAGTAGATGTACGGCAGTCAAAACCATTGTTTACTTTGTCAGCACATGAACAGGCAGTCACAGGTTAGTTGAGCCTTGTCTCAAATGACATGAATTGTGTTGTTTTGGTTTTTTCCCAGCTTTTTAATTTTCTTGGAGCAAAACTGTCTATAGATATAGAAAGCTATTTGTCATCTTGTCCTGTACATTGCTTAACTCTTCAGATTGGAAATTGTGTTCGTAGAACCATTTATGAAAGCTTCAACAGTGCATCGCTAACATAAAGATTTGGTCTCTATTTATTTGAAATATCCAGGAATTGTCCAATCCTTGCAAATAGACAGAAACTCATGTGTAGTGACTAAATCTTGACTGTTTCAGGAGGTAAATGCTCACAGAGGCCACAGCCCAGACCTGACTTTAACAAACTTCCACAAATGATAAGAATTTTACTTTGGTTTGCCTTTATTGAGACACATGTTTAGTCTCCAGAAGCTAGGTAATTGGTTTTACCGACACTTCTGGACCCTTATTTTTAGAGGGGAATATGAAAGTACAAGGTGAAAGCTAAACACGAAAATTGTTGCAATTTTCAGTGTCCCCATGTCACACAGTAGTATGCACCAACACTGAATTTTGTTTCATGTGAATCCATTGTTGAATTGTTGCAGTGAAACAAGTGGAGAATTGTTAGACTTTGCATGTCAAAGACACACAATCAGCAAATTGTATTATCCTTGCATATGATCCAACACAGTTCAGTAAAGAATCTGATACTTGAAAGACGAGATCGTGAATATTTTGTTTCAATCATGGTTGTACTGTCATAAGGTTATTGTCGTATCACTGTCTTTTTGCTATGATATCTTCTTGGCAGGTTTGAGTCTGAGTACACAGATCCCAGGTCTTCTGGTCACTGCTTCCCCAGACAAGCACTTGAAAGTCTGGGATATTCAAAACAGCAAACCCTCACTTGTCCTGGGCAGAAATTTGAAAATGGTGAGTGTGGATTTTTACAACACTTTTTAATTGGGAAATAGCATTCTCAGTAATGTAAATTGTGTGTACTTGACAAAGCTACAATTTGTAGAATTCTTAGTTTTACTTGGTAGTATAGCTAGGTTGTAGGTTTTAGACACCAATAGGAGCATCTGCAATGTTGGTGTAAGTCATTGCCTATCTTGGAATGGAATGCTTCAGAGTGTGTAACATCAAGCTCCCAGTAGATTGTGCTTAGAATTCAGTAGTCCGCAGTACTTTATTTTGCCATAAAGGATATATACTTTCCAAGTAGTGTGTAAACTTCTGTTGTTCTGCCTGATTGCCACATACAGTGCAATCCTAATATCTCGACATCAGTGGGACCGTCTGACTTGTGTCGAGTAAAGAGAAAGTCGAAATAGCAGATTAGTGGAGGAAGAGAAAAAAAAAGGGGGGGAGGGGATCACACATCACCATAATGGGATGTCCAATAAATAACGCAGTTATGTCCCTTTTTCTTTTAATTATCGGCATATTGTCGCCCGTTCCTCTAATATCACTGTTGTGCGGAGCAGTTGCGTGGCAAAGAGTTACCGATGTCGGAGAAATGCTGTAGCTGTCAAATGCGCAGTGCATTACTGTTTGTTTTTTTTAGCCTCGACCTGACTGTTTCTTTAGAAGAAGTGATGATACCGATACACACACAGTACGACAGTTAACCGAGAGATCTAGGTCAAGGCCTAGTATCAACGGCGTGCGAATGTTTTGCGGGGGAAAAAAATTACTCCGTCTGTTGTAGAAGTAGTTCTCTGTACCTTTACTGCCGTACGCTTATGCAAGGCACTCCACACACTCGCGTTACTGAAGCCACGGGTCATCCTCTGTGTCCACACACCCCCTCTCCTACTCCTCCCTGTCACGAGTGAGTGAGCGGGGGTCAATGAGTGCGGGGAAGGGAATTGAAGCGTGCATGTTGTGAGTGAAGTTGAGGCGTAGTAGAGGCAAAATCTGAATAGTCAGATCACTGCAAGTTAAGAAGTCCAAGGGGACAGACGTGAGAGAGCAGTCGGGAGATTGTGTGTTTTCCAGTGATGACTGGTAGGTTGAACTATGATTGATAATTATGATGATTGATGTACTATATTCTCCTATGACCATGATGTAAATAAGTTATATGTGAGGAATGGGGAGTGTCACGATCACGTGCGTGAAGATGGTCACGACCACGTGTGTGATGAGTACCTAACTTATTTACCTTTCAAACCCAGCTAACAAGCCAAGCAAGCAGACCAGCGATCAACGGACACATGGAGTGAGATTTAAATTAAACGATATTTAATTATAAATGCATGACAAAACTTATGTCAAAACATTCAACTCATGATAATCACATACATAATCACAAAAACAGAGATACTGCAAATTTACTCTTGGGGATCATGGCTATTTTCTATTCCCCGTTTCACATCTAGATCTAATCCCTCTGTCTATAAACTTAACTACGTATACTTAATAGTCTCTGTCAACAGCTGCCCTCCTCGTTGATGCAGTTTCACGTCTCCAGAGTTCACACGATCCTTTCTAGATCTCTAACTTCGACGATAAAAGGGGAAACAGACGTCCCTGGCTTCACACAAATAAGAACACACAGTTCACACCCGCCATCGTAGATTACTAGCTCCTTGAGGGGTTATCAGCCCGTCCTCAAAGACTCTTCTTCTGCAAACACACACAGCACATCGACGGTTCACACCCGCCATCGCAAATCACGAGCTTCTGATGGGTTCCCATCCTATCATCAGAACTCCTCAACTTCTGGTCCCCATGGCACGACCTTCCACTTGTCGCCCGGACCGATTAAATTCTTCTTATTGGGAAATACATGTGAACATCATGGATCCCCCACACACCTAACACTTCTGGTCCCCACTGGCACGACCTTCCACTTGTCGCCCGGACCGATAAATTCTGCGTCTTCCTTTTAGGAATGAATAACTTGGGAACCTTCATAGATTCCTCACATACATGACACCCCTGGTCCCCATGGCACGACCTTCCACTTGTCGCCCGGACCACTTCTCGCTGCGTCTTCCTCTAGGAACGAATAATTTGGGAACCTCGTGTGTCGAGCTTCTCCTCTACTTATACTCCCGAGGTTTTTGCACACACGACTAGTTTAAAGCGAGTCGTGTGTATCTATCCACGCTCGTCAACAATGTTAAAAACCGTGTTTTCCCCTGCTAAGCTCACCCCCCTTAGACTCGTGGCGCACAAGGCCACCGACCTTCCTCGTGATAGTAATCTTTCATGCTAGTCAACAACTTAAAAAACTCCCCTTCTCCCCTACTAAGTTTACCCCCTCTATACTCGTGGCGTACAAGGTCATCAACCTTAATCGTGACACCTCCTTCCCACAAAACAAAATTTTGATCCCCAGAGCAAAATTTTTACAAGAAATTCAATTCAACAAAACTTCATTCAAATAAGAAGGGTAAACAGTCCAAATACATAGCATCAATGACATCTGGAAAGGCAATCAGCCATCACTTTCTCTCTCCCTTTCACATGTATAATACGTACATCATGTTTCTGCAACATCAGAAAATAAATCTGGATACCTCACACCAAATCTTTCAAGCGCTCTCTTGGACGCAATTTCACATAATGTAATTTCCCATCCATACTCTGTAAAATCTCAGAATCTGACAACTTAGGGGATATCACATCACGTCTGAGATGTACATCTTGAGTCTCTTCTTGTGACTCCATATCATTATCTACTTCATTCACTACAGCAACAATCTCAACCGGCTTTTCATGATACATTTTCAACATATTA
Source organism: Onchidella celtica (assembly GCA_963931925.1). Taxonomy (NCBI): domain Eukaryota; kingdom Metazoa; phylum Mollusca; class Gastropoda; order Systellommatophora; family Onchidiidae; genus Onchidella; species Onchidella celtica. Next base: position 37,086,991 of record OZ007570.1, on the reverse strand, counting down.
ATATGACACAACTGTGTACTCTTTCTCCTATCTGGAGTTTTTATAATATAATTGAGATCATTAATTTTTGTCTCAATTTCACAGGGTCCATAAAATCTAGCCTGGAGAGGATTTGACTCCAGGGGAAATAAAACAAGGACCTTATCTCCAGGTTTAAAACTTCTTGTCCTGGCCTTCCTGTCATACCAAAATTTCATTTTCTCTTGGGCACATCCCAAATTCTCTTTTGCTAATTCACAAACCTTATGCAGCCTATCTCTAAACTTCTGCACATAATCTAATACATTCATTTGAGGATCATCACCGATCCATTTTTCTTTTAACAGAGCCAACGGCCCACGAACATTATGTCCAAACACTAACTCAAAAGGACTAAATCCTAGTGATTCTTGAACTGACTCTCTAGCTGCAAACAACAGCAAATGTATTCCTTCGTCCCAATTTTTCTCGCTATCATAGCAATATGTTCTCATCATATTCTTTAAAGTAGCGTGGAATCTCTCTAAAGCTCCCTGAGATTCTGGGTGGTATGCAGACGACTTAATTTGTCTTGTCCCCAGTTCACCAATAACTTGTTTAAACAGTCTCGACATAAAGTTACTGCCCTGATCAGACTGTATTTCTTTGGGCAATCCAAATAAAGTAAAAAACTTTACCAGAGCTTTCACAATATTCTGTGTCTTAATATTCCTAAGAGGAATCGCCTCAGGAAATTTAGTGGATGTACACATTATGGTTAATAAATATTGATTTCCCGAGCTGGTCTTTGGCAAAGGACCAACGCAATCAACGATAACCTTAGAAAAAGGCTCCCCACAAATTGGAATTGGCTGTAAAGGGGCCATTCTTTTTCCAGCATTTGGTTTTCCCACTATCTGACGTGTGACATGTATTACAAAAATAAGCCACATCCTTGTTAATTCCTGGCCAAAAAAAATGTCTCGTTATCCTGTCATTGGTCTTCCTTATACCCAAATGGCCACCCAGAGGTAAATTATGGGCCATGGCAAGTATCTCGTGCCTATATGGTTTTGGAACCACAACTTGATAGACAACCGCCCACTCTTCCGTTGCGCGGACATCAATGGGTCTCCATTTTCTCATAAGTACTCCATCTTTTATGAAGTACCCTTTTGGTACTTTATTAAGTTCTTCGTCGCTCAGAACTTGATCCTGCAATAGCTGTAAGCTAGGATCTAAGCCTTGTTCTTTGATTAACTGGTCTCTATCATATGATAAATTCTTATCTTCCCGTATAACATCGGAATGACTGACATCTTCTTCATGTAATATGGATCCTAGAAAAGTATTAGAAAGATCATAAGAATGATCTACACTGGATTCCGTCGACCTATCTTCTTTGCAAATCTCTTCACGGTCATCTGACTGCTCTTCCTTTTTAGCCATAGCTCGAGTCACCGCACATGAAGGATATATGTTTGTATCTTCACTTTCGTCATCAGTAGAGGATTACCATTTATTATGTATGTTCTTGTATCTATTATTTCAGCTTTGCACCGTAACGCACCATTCAAGGATTCCTTGGTCAGTGACGTAGTGCACAGAATAATGGCAGTTACCGACTGCAAGTTCATAATCCTTTGAAGACTGTTTATTTCATTGCTGTTAATAAACGAATCATTTCAATTTAAAGAGCAAAGACTCTGTAGTCATTTATGAAATAAACAGAACGGAATGTCAAACCCAGAGATCAAATGCCCTGCCCCCAGTTGCACAGCGTCATGGCCATCGTCCCTAGCTGCTGAAGTCCTGGTGCGGTTGTTGGACCTTCACGAGCGTACAGCTCATCCGGTCACTGCACACACACCCCATGCCACAGGGGCCAAGACAGAAAAAGTAAGGAGGCCGTCAATATCTGCTTCGGGTACCAGCGAGGAGTGGGCTTACTTCGTTCAACGATGGACCGACTACAAACAGGCCACTAAACTCTCTGGCCCGGACATCATATTCCAACTGCTTGAGTGTTGTGACGATGTTCTCAGGCGAGACCTCACACGAAGCTTCAAATCCCTCACATCAAACGACGAGCCCAAACTCCTCCAGCTCATCAAGTCCCTGGCAGTGCGCCAGGAGAATGTCATGGTGGCACGGCTTGAACTGCAGCAGATGAAACAAGACAGGGATGAACCAATAAGGGCTTTCTCGGCTAGATTAAAGGGACAGGCCGGCATTTGTCAATACTCGGTCGGTTGCGGGTGTGGTGCCCAGATCAGCTACAGCGACCAAATGGTTAGGGACACAATCATTGTCGGCCTGGCAGATGATGACATTCGCCTGGATGTGTTAGGACAGGCTAACCAGGACATGACGGTCGAGGAGACCATTCGGTATGTGGAAGCAAAAGAAAGTGGGAAGCGCTCGGCTGGACGCATCAGACCGTCTCCAGTCCCATTAGCAGTTGATGCCACCAGCACATACAGACAGTATGAAAAGAGAAAGTTTCAAACCCGCCCACCGGATAAAAAACCTAACACTCCTCCATGTGGCCATTGTGGCAAAACTGGCCATGGCCGAAGACAACAAGAACGAATGGCTCACTGCCCGGCCTACAACCACACATGTACCAAATGTGGTTTACTCCACCACTTTGAAAGTGTATGCAGGAAATCCAAGAAACCACAAAACGATTCAGCGACTGCGGTATTCGAGTCCCTTTGTACAATCTACGACGAGACACCCTCAGAGCACATGGCCGAATCCATCTCCCTTGATCATCATATCTATGACTCTATACAAGACTTGTGGAAAAGACGGCCCTCTGACCCCCAACCCACCATCATGATCAGCGTTCAGGCGCTCCCAGAAGATGCTGTGGACTTGGGAATCAAACCCACCTTTGAGCTTGCATCAAAAACAGTCAGGTCACCTGCTGTGGCAGACACAGGATGCCAATCCTGCCTCGCCGGGACCACGTTGCTTCACCAACTTGGTCTGACCAAGAGCCATCTACTTCCCACTACTATGAGGATGAAGGCAGCAAATACAGAGCCCATCGGCATCATAGGTGCGCTTGTCCTCCGCATAACCGGCTACAAAAGAGGGAAAGAACCATGCACAACCCGCCAAATAGTGTACATTACAGAGTCAACAGAAAAAATATTTTTATCCATGGAAGCGTGCATTGCCCTAGGTCTACTGTCTACCAACTTCCCTTCAATTGGCTCAACCTCCAGTTTGGAGAATGAAAATCAAGACAACCCTGGCACCACTGATCAATGCAGATGCCCTCTACGACAAGCTCCTCCAACTGTTCCGAAATCCCTTCCCCTCCCCGCCACAGAGGAAAACAGGGAAAAACTAGAACAGTGGCTGTTGAAACATTACAAAAGCAGCACATTTAATGTGTGTGAACATCAGCCCCTACCCATGATGTCAGGCCCTCCAATGAAAATCATGATTGACCCAGATGCCAAGCCTGTGGCATACCATAATCCCATCCCAGTACCAGTTCACTGGCAAGATGAAGTAAAAGCTGGTTTGGATCAAGACGTACAACTCGGGGTAATCGAACCTGTCCCTGTGGGCACACCGGTAACATGGTGTCATCGCATGGTCATATGCGCTAAGAAGTCTGGCAAGCCACGGCGCACGGTCGACTTTCAGGCTCTGAACCGCCACGCCACCAGAGAGACACACCACACCCAATCACCATTCCACCAGGCTCGCATAGTTCCACCTAACACCCGGAAAACAACATTCGACGCTTGGAATGGCTACCACAGCATTCTCCTTGACCAGAAGGACAGACACTTGACCACTTTTATCACACCATGGGGTCGGTACAGGTATTGTGTCTGCCCTCAAGGATATATAGCCTCAGGAGACGCTTACACGAGAAGATTTGATGAACTTGTCAGTGACGTTCAAAACAAAACAAAAGTTGTTGACGACACCATAATGTGGTCCTCTACCATAGAGGATAGCTTCTTCCAGGCTGCTGAATGGTTGGACATCTGTGGCCGAAACGGTATCACCCTTAACCCAAGCAAATTCACATTCGCTAAGAACACTGTTACATTTGCAGGGTTTGATATCACCCCCACCTCCGTTCGACCATGCCCACAAGTGCTTGAGGCAATTAAGAATTTCCCCAAACCTCGAAACGTGACAGACATCAGGAGCTGGTTTGGGTTAGTGAACCAAGTTGCATACGCATTTGCCTCTGCTGAGAGAATGCAACCATTCCGCTCCTTCCTAAAGCCAAATACGCCATTCACTTGGACAAACACTATGGATGATCTATTTGAAGAGACAAAGCACATCATTATCGAGGAAATCAAACATGGTGTGGAGATATTCAGCAAAGCCAAACCAACATGCCTTGCAACAGATTACAGCAAGGAAGGTATTGGCTTCTGGCTTTTCCAGAAACATTGTGCGTGCATATCTACAAAACCATTCTGCTGTCGTACAGGATGGAAGATGACATTGGTTGGCAGTCGCTTTACCTCATCTGCTGAGTCCAGATATGCGCCTATAGAAGGAGAGGCACTGGCAGTGGTAGACGCCCTCGAGAAGACACGCCATTTTGTACTTGGATGCCCCAACTTGACAATAGTTGTTGATCACAAGCCCCTCCTCAAAGTGTTTGGTGACAGGAGCCTAGATGCCATTCCTAACCCACGCCTAAGGAACTTGAAAGAAAAGACCCTCAGATTCAGGTTCCAAATCGTTCACATCCCAGGGATTCGCCATGCTGCTGCTGATGCTATGTCACGTCACCCAGTCGGGCCACCCACCCAAATATTCCTGCCCGACGACATTACTACTGTGATGGAGGTGGATCACAATATCCCGACGGGACATCATGATTTCCTCATGGCAATAAGAGCTAAATCGGACACCACAACTATTAGCTCAAGTGAAGACGAGATGTTGGGTGCCAGTTCACTCACATGGGAAAATGTTCGTGTAGCTACAAGCAGTGAATACTCAGAGCTGATTGATTATGTAGAAAACGGATTCCCACAATCCAAGGATGATCTACCGAAAAAGCTGAGGGCCTTTTACCAATACAAAGATAAGCTCACCAGCTTTGATGGTGTGGTCCTATACAATGACCGTATCGTCATGCCACCCAGCCTCCGGGAGGCTGTCTTGTACTCGCTGCACTCCGCGCACCAGGGAGTCTCCCAGATGCATGCACGCGCAGACGCCTCATTCTTTTGGCCAGGCATGGCCACAGCCATCACCGAAATGCGTCTGCGCTGCTCGCCCTGCAACAGAATGACACCGTCACAACCCAGTGCTCCACCTACACCACCTATTTCGCCACATTACCCTTTCCAATCCATATGTGCAGACTATTTCCACTATGCAGGACACAATTACCTAGTAATAGTGGACAGATATAGTAACTGGCCCATTGTGGAGAGAGCAAGTGACGGCTCCAAAGGCCTCATATCAAGCCTCAGACGTACATTTGCCACATTCGGAATAAGTGACGAGCTATCCTCAGATGGGGGACCTGAATTTACCTCTACTGCTACCAAGACATTTTTACGCAACTGGGGAGTGCACCACCGCATATCATCCGTGGCTTTTCCTCATAGCAACAGTAGGGCAGAGATAGGTGTCAAAACGATCAAACGCTTGATTGTTGACAATAGTGGTCAGAATGGTGACATTAACACTAATGCCTTTCAGAGAGCCATCCTCCAATACCGCAACACACCTGACAGGGATACCCATATCTCGCCAGCCCAATGCATATTCGGTCGGCCTGTGCGGGATTTCATTCCAATATTTCCTGGGAAATACCTACCCCACCAGACATGGCAGGAGACATTGGCCTTGCGAGAGGATGCATTACGAAATAGACACATGCGTGATGCAGAGAGATTGTCAGCTCACACAAGAATCCTCCCTGCACTATCAGTGGGTGACTGTGTGCGCATACAGAATCAAACTGGACCATATCCAACAAAATGGGATAAAACAGGCATTGTCATCGAGGTTCGCCAATTTGACCAATACGTAGTGAGAGTGGACGGTTCAGGCAGGATGAGCCTTCGCAACAGGAAGTTCTTGAGGAAATATTTGCCAGTCATACCCAGATCACCACTGGCGGCTCTGCCCTCACCAGCTACCACAACCCAAACAGGCAGACCATCAGTGCATCCAGTAGCACCACCCCAAATGTCAGAACCTTTTTCAACACCAGAGGTTAGACTAACAACACCGTTGCCAACCACTCCTCACAGCCGCATCCCATCACCAACCGATGAACCCTTGCAGCACCAACAACCGGATGGTGGCAGCCCTGATGACAACCCATTCCAGGCTAATGCACCGCAACCTGTCTGCCCCCCTATTACAGATAAATCACCGAGCAAGACACCCAACCGCACGCCCAGAGCCTTGCGAGCACTGAAAACTTTCAATAAAGCTGGCCTCAAAGTAGAAACATTACCTTCAACTCGCTTAAGGCGCAAATTATAACAACCATCACAACCTCTCTCTCCCTCTGACTTTAACATGTCAAAGCTATGGACTCATAGAGTACATTATTATCCCCAATAACCTGTATAATACAATAATACATGTACATCACTTTCAGGTCACACTTGAGATACATTTTGTTCCTTCATTAGCACAGACAATTATAGCTTTGCAAAGTCAATGGCCATTCATCCAATTATTAATAGATCATCATGAGCTATTTATGGACAATTACCAGTCAAACAAGCAGTTTCATGTTGTCGCTATTATACTTTTACGTTCACTAATGCAAGGAGCATTACTTTATCATGGATGTCTACAAGTTGTTATGGTTCCATGGCTCTAGTTCTATGTTGACATAATCAAAATGTTTCTTATACCTAAAATAAGTTATGTGATTATGTAGGATCGTTCATTTTCAGTCTTTGTATTTATACCTCTCAAAGACTTGGGGGGGCATAGAGGATTACCATTTATTATGTATGTTCTTGTATCTATTATTTCAGCTTTGCACCGTAACGCACCATTCAAGGATTCCTTGGTCAGTGACGTAGTGCACAGAATAATGGCAGTTACCGACTGCAAGTTCATAATCCTTTGAAGACTGTTTATTTCATTGCTGTTAATAAACGAATCATTTCAATTTAAAGAGCAAAGACTCTGTAGTCATTTAATCAGTACTAGGTGTTGAAGTCAACTGCACAGTAGGTATTTTCCTAGCACCGGCAAGATCATTTCCCAACAATAGAGATACTCCCTCTATTGGCAAACCAGACTTAAGTCCAACTACCACTCGACCTGTTATAAAGTCTGACTTCAAATAAATTTTATGCAAAGGTACAGAGCTAAAGACTCCCTCTATACCCTGTATAAGACTAACTTCTCCAGTATTTGAATCATCATTAAAATCTAGAACATTATCTAACAGGAGGGACTGGGAACATCCAGTATCCCGCAATATTTTTAATGGTATGGGGGTGGAATTTTCTCCAAGAGACACTAGACCCTCTGACACAAATGGCAGAAACTCTTCCCGTATGGTCTCTAACTTCACTGGGTTACGAGGCTGTGGAGCGTTTCTAACTTTCGGTCCTCCCACAAAAGCTATAGGGCCAGTCTTCTTTTTTCCAAGAGCACGACAATCCCAGCTTCTATGGCCCAATCTCCCGCAGTTATTACATCTTGATCCCTCGTTCCTCCAATCTCTTCTCTGGACATGATAATCTTTCCCACTAGGACCAGGTCTTCTCCCATCGAAACTACTGGATCTCCGCGGGAATTCAATCTTGACTCCCCTCGGATCGCCAGCAATATCATTTACGGACCTCCTATCCTGAACTCTACCCGGTCTACTGAGCCCAAATCTACTTCTATGAGTTAATGTAAACTCGTCAGCCAGTTTTGCGGCATCTTGCAACGTCTTTGTCTCTTTCTCATTGAGGTACGTCTTTATTTCATCACGGATTCCCGTTTTGAAGTCCTCTAGTAATATGAGCTGTTTAAGCTTTTCATAATCTTTACATACCTCCATCGAGGAACACCATCTCTCAAAAAATACCTTTTTTTCATGAGCAAACTCCATATAGGTTTGACTGTCAATTTTTTTATAATATCGGAACTTTTGCCGATATGCTTCAGGCACTAATTCATACGCTTTTAATATTGCGTCCTTCACACGGTCATAATCCCCCGCGTCTTCCATGGAAAGGGCCGAAAAGGTCTGTTGTGCTTTACCCCTTATTACACTCTGTAACATTAATGGCCAATGTTGTTCGGGCCAGTTCAGACTAAGGGCCACCTTCTCAAAATGTTGGAAGTATTTATCCACTTCCCTCTCATTAAAGGGGAGAACCAATCTTACTTCTCTACTCGCTAGAAAACTAGGTTCATGTGATCTACTAGTAACACCTAATCTGGCTTTTTCTAGCTCATGTTGTCTTTCCCGTTCTTTTTCTTTTTCTTGCGCCTGTCTATCTCTTTCTTTTTCTTTTTCTTGCGCCTGTCTATCTCTTTCTTTTTCTTTTTCTTGCGCCTGTCTATCTCTTTCTTTTTCTTTTTCTTGCGCCTGTCTTTCTCTTTCTTTTTCTTTTTCTTGCGCCTGTCTTTCTTTATCTTTCTCCCGTGCCTCGTGTTCTAGCTTTTTCTGCTCTAGCTCGATCCGCATCTTCTCTTTCTGTAACTCAATATTAACTTCAGTTACTGATGCCATAGTTTCAAACTGAGCTAGGTCGTTTTCTTCGAACACATCATCATCCACATAATACTCCGCAATATATCTCGATATTTCTGCTTTTCTTAAGCTAGCTTTCACATAATCGAGTCCTAATCTCTTACTAATCGTCAATAACTCCGGTTTCCTGAAGGTTAACAAATCCTCCGGTCTCGGTGACGTTAGAAAGGTATTTATCTCCATGGCCGCTGGTCTGACTTACAAAAATATTTCTACAACTTGGAAAAACACTCGTTTGTGTCCTAAACTTTCAAATCCCGGACGATTCACGTTCTATCAATTTACGATCAAATCCAGATCCCGGACGAATTATATGCGTCCTATTTATTTACGATCAAATACTCGTATGTCACAATGAGTTTAAATCCCGGACGAGCCCCCAATTGTCACGATCACGTGCGTGAAGATGGTCACGACCACGTGTGTGATGAGTACCTAACTTATTTACCTTTCAAACCCAGCTAACAAGCCAAGCAAGCAGACCAGCGATCAACGGACACATGGAGTGAGATTTAAATTAAACGATATTTAATTATAAATGCATGACAAAACTTATGTCAAAACATTCAACTCATGATAATCACATACATAATCACAAAAACAGAGATACTGCAAATTTACTCTTGGGGATCATGGCTATTTTCTATTCCCCGTTTCACATCTAGATCTAATCCCTCTGTCTATAAACTTAACTACGTATACTTAATAGTCTCTGTCAACAGCTGCCCTCCTCGTTGATGCAGTTTCACGTCTCCAGAGTTCACACGATCCTTTCTAGATCTCTAACTTCGACGATAAAAGGGGAAACAGACGTCCCTGGCTTCACACAAATAAGAACACACAGTTCACACCCGCCATCGTAGATTACTAGCTCCTTGAGGGGTTATCAGCCCGTCCTCAAAGACTCTTCTTCTGCAAACACACACGGCACATCGACGGTTCACACCCGCCATCGCAAATCACGAGCTTCTGATGGGTTCCCATCCTATCATCAGAACTCCTCAACTTCTGGTCCCCATGGCACGACCTTCCACTTGTCGCCCGGACCGATTAAATTCTTCTTATTGGGAAATACATGTGAACATCATGGATCCCCCACACACCTAACACTTCTGGTCCCCACTGGCACGACCTTCCACTTGTCGCCCGGACCGATAAATTCTGCGTCTTCCTTTTAGGAATGAATAACTTGGGAACCTTCATAGATTCCTCACATACATGACACCCCTGGTCCCCATGGCACGACCTTCCACTTGTCGCCCGGACCACTTCTCGCTGCGTCTTCCTCTAGGAACGAATAATTTGGGAACCTCGTGTGTCGAGCTTCTCCTCTACTTATACTCCCGAGGTTTTTGCACACGCGACTAGTTTAAAGCGAGTCGTGTGTATCTATCCACGCTCGTCAACAATGTTAAAAACCGTGTTTTCCCCTGCTAAGCTCACCCCCCTTAGACTCGTGGCGCACAAGGCCACCGACCTTCCTCGTGATAGTAATCTTTCATGCTAGTCAACAACTTAAAAAACTCCCCTTCTCCCCTACTAAGTTTACCCCCTCTATACTCGTGGCGTACAAGGTCATCAACCTTAATCGTGACAGGAGTCATTGATTACTGTGTAAAGAGATGTGTGCAATGAGCGATAGATGTAAGTTCGGATCATGGATTCGTAGCGAGTCTGAGTGCTGTGTGGTACGGTGGAGGTGTGTTACCGTAAGAGGTGTGGTGAGTGAAAGGTGGACTATTGTGTGTACGCTTGATGGTTCGTAATGAGTGGTGAAGTGGATAGTAATTGTATGGTGTTATAGAGATGTAATGTTATTCTTATAGGTGCCGGGGTCGGGCAGAGAAGCCACCCGCGGTGAGCGGACTTGTGCCGGGGTTGGGCCGAAGGCTACCCACAGGCCTGCCTGAGTGAAGCTGTCGCGCAGGACAGCGGGAGCACATGAGTCGTGGCAGTCTGGCCACAGACAGGGACGTTGTTATTGTCCTTGTTGCTATTAAGATGTTACTGTGCTATTGAGATACTAATGCGCTATTGAAATATTAATGTGCTATTAAGACATCGAGGGGAGATTGAGATACGGAGATTAGGTTGAGCAGGAGCCAATAAGAGAGGCCAGCAAGTAGTATATATATGGATGTGAGGCTGAGGCCAGAGCATAGTTAGAAAGTAACTATCGGGTTGTGGACCCGGAGAAGAATGAATGTTGGGAATGCTGACCATTGAATGGTATTTGAATTGAGTTAATGTAATGTATGTAATTGCACAGATATCTTATTTTTATATATAATAAATGTGTGAGTCTGTTTGGTTGTTCTGTTAAGTGTTATACTTGTTCGTTCGTGATTGTTGTCCTGTCATAATTATTACATCTCCCAGTCTGGGATTTGTGACACTCCCGGCCAGCACCACAAAAAGAAATAAAGAGGCCTTATATGCGGGGAGTTGTGTGGGCATTTTTGGTAGCACAATAGTAGATCTAGTGCATTTGTTTTGCCGTGGTTGGGGAGAAATGTGTTGATATAAGAGGAAAGAATGGATCAACAGGTCGAGTTATGGGGAAATATTTAGTAGCATTAAAGAAGGAACAGGTTGGGACTTAAAAATTGTGTCGAGTTAACCAGAATGTCGAGAAAAGCCATGTCGAGATAAGTGGATTGGACTGTAGCTTTTATTTCAGGTTCCCCCTTAAAATGTAATATTTTAATTTCTAAGCCGTCGTTCAGTGACAGTTTTCACTGAAACTGTTCTGTTGTACAGCTTTGTTGATGAAGCAGTGACACTTAGCAACAAATGGAGAGGTTGGATATCATACATGTAATTATATGGTCCATTAACAGTTTTGGTCTTGGTTCACCAATTGGCCTTTTTTGTTTAAAAAAAAATTGTATACCAATACTGTACTTATTTTTTCTGACCACACATTTGTCAGACAGGAGCACATCAAATTTGAAATCAAACTTTAGGACCCTTATGTTGTTTAAAGAATTTAAGACCATTTGCAGCAACTATGCATTCAAAGCTGTCACTTTCTCATGGCATCAGCCATTGGAAAACAATACATGTAATTAAGTCCTCTTTTCGTAAACTAGTTAATAAATAAAAAAAGCCATTGTATGGTTTAATTAGATTCATTTAAATTTTGAGTAAGAAATGATCATTCTCATACTTTCAGGATATCTTACACTGTGTCACAAGCAATCCAGACCATCCATTTGTATTTGCAGTAGGTGCAAATAAAGATTTCAGAGTTTGGGACATCAGAGAGAGTGCAGCAGGTAATAAATGTGTTAACTTTTAATTACAGTCATATTGTATGGTGTTCCAAATTTAGGGGAAAAAGTCCAGAGGAGGGGAAAGAGGTAATTTACTCAAGAAGAAAATATCATCCCAGTAAGACATTTTTAACAAGTACAAAAGTTGTGAAGTGAATTAACTAAAAAATTTGAAGCATTATACAGTTTATGCCTGCTTTTAGTGGGACACTGCACGTTTGCTGTTTTGGGTGTGCATGAGATCCAGACTTAGAAGATTGAGTCTTTGGATGGAAAATGTGAAGAACTGACGATAGGGTGAAGTGGGGGATGTCAAGAAAGGCATGTCAACATTTAAAAGTATGTTTATAGCTGAAGCACTTTTTTTTTTGGTCAGAAAGAAAGATGTTCCAAGCTTTGTGAACATTTCCAAAGGAAATATGCTTGAAGTGATTATTGCTGTCCTGACCCATCAGTTCTCTCTTTAGTAAAATGCTTTACACAGAATTGTTTAACCCATGCTTGTACAGTCAGGTGTTATTGCTCTATTATGTTTCTGTACTCTCGCAGTGCGGCACCATTTTCTATCTCGCATGCCTACCAACCTGGCTGAAGAGTGTGCAGACGATGAAGAAGATTTACCTGCAGACTTGGCTGCTGATGCTATGGCAAATCTGAATATGGATGATGAAGATGCTGCAGAAGAGGAAGAAATGATGGCTGGAGACAGGAGGAAGAGTAATGCAGCAAACTCTGCGAAGGGTGCAGATGGGTCAGTAAAAAAGAAAAAGAAGAGGAAGAAGAAGAAAAAGCAAGTGGCAACGGGTGAAGATGTTTAGTTACCTGTATGGTTTTTACATGTAATAAAGTATGTGCGCTATTTAAACTGTGTGTGTTTTTTATTTAGTGATAGCTTCATAAAATTTGTTTTAGTGAATGAATTAATCTGTAACCCAAATTACATTTTTTTTAAATAAAGAAAAGGAATGCCAGTGGAAGAAACTGCCCAATTTAATATGAAAGCAAAATACATATGTCTAGCGGCCATTCAAAATGAGACACTTGTCGCTGGGCTTGAACCAGAGAAATCGGGAGTTGAACTTGTTTGGGGGGTCGGATATCAATTTTTTTTTTTATTGTGGAAATGGAAAGTTTATCCATTTCTGAACTAGAAAATGTTAATGAAATTAGCAGATTTTAAGTATAAAATGATTAAAATCAGGATTTTCTGAGGTAGGTATCTAACTGTTTTGTGTTCAGTCCGATCTTTAATCGCGATTTTCTCGGGATTTCCGCCATTGTTCAGGGCTCACCCCCCACCTCTTTAAACTGCAATATCTCAGGCTAAAATTAAGCTAGCTCAAAAAAATTTTCACCACATGAAAGTGCATGAAATAAGCTTTTACATGATACTAATAACTCTATTATGATAAAAAGCGACAAGTGACTCATTTTGACTGGCTGTGCGACATATTCTCCTGTTAGATGTTTTTGTAACACTCAGTTTAGTCAACAGAAGTACATATTTGCAAATTTTGATGCCGTCTGTTTGCTGTCTTCTGGCTTGAAAGTTGCTCAATTGAATAAGCAGTGAACATGAAATGTGCAACGCGAGCAACTATCACCACATACACTTTTTCACAATAAAAACATCTGAAGAATTTCCACAATAAGAAAAGAAAAACAATTATGGCTATATATATATATATATACACTTTTATTTTACAATTCAAATAAAATTATATTTATGAATATTTTGCACAATATGAAAAATGAATAGCAATAAGCATGCAATGATTTTGAAACAAGTCACAAGTTGGAGTAACTTATAAATGTTCAACCATTATCACTAATTACCATCCCCCCATTTTTGAGACACAAATACATCTAAACAACACCCTATGCTCAATGCTGTTTGAGAACTGTGGACTGGCCATTTAGTACTTCATAGGAAGCTTTTGCAATCTTCTGAAAATGACATCCTCAAAAATACAGGTATGCCCCTATGGTCTGTTTTTGTAACTCGATGCATAGCAAATTCTGCTACTCACATAGTCGTGAGAAATTAAATTTTTTGAAGAGAATTATAACTTGTGAAAAACACCTGTCAGGATGCATCAAAACTTGTGAAAGCCGGTTAAAAGAAAAACAAGCAAACGTCTGTCACACAATTGCTAACAACATGCTATGGATGGGAATAAAAAAAGTTAATGGTGCATTATTTTTTTTTCATGAGGAAACCAAGGTAAATAACATCAAGTGATAGTTTACTGCTCACAGCCCCACAGTTCTGACCAAAGAGCTCAAGGACACTATAAAAAAAATAATACAAAAATTAGACAGCAATTATTAGATACTTAAGACAAAACATCACAAAACTTCAATCACATTTATACATATAAACGCGCACAGAAATATGAATATGAAATAACAGTGACAGGGATAACATAAAATAACTAATAATCTGACTTGGCATTGGCAAGATATATTTTCCTGCTTCACATGGAATTTGGTCAACATGGAGCACCATGTTCAATGCCATTGTAAAACTGAATCATTATGACCTTTTGAAAATCATTTCCATCTCATGACTCCGATTGATCCCAGAATTATCGTATTATTTGATATAGATATCTTGAGAACCATCAATTGAATGTCATTAATAGCAAACACTCTTAGAGTAAAAGAAGGTACTTCCAAATTTCATGAACTTTTCACTTCTTTGACAAAGTAATGAGATTTGAAAGAGTGCTCTGACATTTGTATGGTGCAGAGACAGTGGACAAAAATCCACTTTCCTTTTGCTAAATTTCAGCAAATTCAGAGGCTGTCAAGTACAACAGGAATGAAATGACTGAGTTTTTAAGTTGAAAATATATGAGTTGCTTCTCTGACCACAGTAAATATAGACCCTTGCTTCCCTGCCCTGTAAGGTATATGATGGTTCGCATTTCGTCACTGTTCCCTAAGACCATATTAACTCAAAAAATTGAAACACTGATATTTATAAATATTCAACTGCATTCAAAGCCGCATCAAATGATCTTGATTAGACTCCTGAGCTGAAACATTAGCAAATAGCAAACTTTCAAAAACTCACCATACTAAAAAAAATAAAAAATTTTTAACTTCTCCTGTAAAGTAGCCAAAATCAATTACTATAGTTTTAGGGAATGGCGACGATTTGCAAATAAAGAGCTCTATGTCCAGACAATCTTACAGAAATAGACCCAAGATAATGGTGGATACAGTCTTATGGAAAGTGACCATAGCATTTAACTAATTCATCAGCTGCACTGGCTAAGATACATCTTTCACCAAAGTAAAACACCTTTTCACTGCAAGAAAGAATATGAAATAAGGAAGGGAGGGGTCTCATAAACAAAATTATTAACAAAAACAAAAATGAAATGTGATTAACAAACATATTTTCAAGACAATTTATCTGAGCATGTGTAAATGACTTGCGTTCTGCACTTATGAATAAACTGGGATGATGTTATGAGAAGCATGACAAAAATGTCAATGTAAATCTCCAACCATCCGACTTCAATCTTTACAGTGGACAGTAATATGACAAATGATTAAAGAGTTGCACAAATAATATTCAACATTTGGCAATCTGCAAGTAGATTTCCGAATTATATCTCTCTTGCACAAAATGAGTAATATTTCAGCACTAATAAAGGATATGACTGCATGACACAAAGTCACTTCGAAGTTCCACTGGAATATTTTTAGATTTTTATTCTGCGAGACTGTATTTGTCTTCACTGTCACGGTACGTCAGCTAGGTAAATGAGAACTATTGTGTTAAGCACTGATTTTGCTTGGCAGGTGGCATTTTCCACCCGTTGATCACAAAACATTTTATGAATCACTAATCCTGTTTTCAAACTCAAAAAGAGTTAATCTGAATACATGTACATTTCATCTCAAACCCTGGGATGACTGTCAAAACAGAATATTAACTTCAAATATCAACACACATGTGATTTTATTTCTTTCCCTCTACAACCTCTTTCTAGGCCAACAGCTAGTCGACTTCTTCATAGACTTCTTTAAAGTCCTTTGCTGCAGCAGCTCCAGTATCTTCTTCCTCCGTTGTTCCATTTTCCTCTTTCTTTTCATCATCATTTCCCCCGGGCACCCAGAGCCCTGAATCAATGCAGCGCTTTATATGATGTGATGCCTCTTCGGGGGGCATTTCTGTTACAGCTTGCTGAAGCATTGCAATATCCTGCGTTTCAAAGCACTCCTGAAGTTTCTGCAAAAAAAAAAAAAGGATGGGCTACTCATCTGTACTTAAAACTGAATATCTGGCATTTCTGTTTGTTTTCGTTTATTAACTTAAAGTGTAATAGTACTATATTCTAACTGTAATAGTTATAGTTCTTGCAACCTTCCAATAATTTTCTCTCCCAGTTCTATTCTATAGATAATAAGTCTAAACCTGGTCATGCAGAAATCTGAAAGCTGACGTTTTCAAAATCCAGCAGAAACAGATAGCTGGGAACTGGAAAATTTCCCTAGAACTGAAAATGGACTGAAACCATTTGACATGCCTGAATCTAGCTGTAAACTTGCATCTTTTGTATTTTTATGAATACAATGACAACAGAATAAACACAGGCTGGGGGCAGACAAGGCCCTCGACAGGGCTCAGGTTAGACCTAAGATGGATGATTCCTACCTATGTAGGATCATCCATGAGCACATTTATATTCTTCAATACATAATTTTTGAAAATTCTCCTTTCTCACATTTGTCAACTACTTCAGCAAATATTGCATAACATTCAACTTCATTTTATATTGTAAATCAATGGAATGTGTTTAGACACCATGTCCTTTGTTGATATTTCGGAAATGCTGCTAGACTTTAAAAGGATAAAAAAAGAGAATAATTTGATAAAGTAGATGAATTTTTACACATTTACCTTGGGGAGTGATTCCATAACTTCAACAGGATCCAAACCTCCAGGACCCAGTCTCTTCTGTCGCTCCTCCTGAAAAGACAAACCAAATATTTATTAACTATAAACACAATTTCTGAGAATGTCAACATACTGTTGAACATTTAACCAAGAACTACATACACAAATACACGTAATGAGTAAAACAACTAAGCATTAATATTTAAACTCTTAGCAAGAAATACTTTCTACTGTGTTGAAGGGATCAATGAAAGAGGACTATTTTCAGAGAAGAAAAGCCAGAGTCATGTCAGTGATTATTTTTTTTTTTTGGTTTTGTTATACTTAGGAAGCCGTATTTAATGAAGTGAAATGTAAGTGGGTCATAAGATAGTAATCTTCACAATGTATTTTAATAAAATGCCCAGGCAATCTGTAGGGCACCAGGGAATGACATAAATTATGTTACACTTTTATTTCCCTTTTGAACTTGATGTTTCCCTACACATTGCAGCACATGCTATGTTGTTCTCTGACAGTTGCATTACACTTTGTACAATAAGCCAACAACTGCTTTTATCTCGTGAAATTTGCACGCTTTTCTTAAAATGCTTTAACTGGGTAATACCACTTCTTCAGAGAGATCAACAAGTGAGTGACCAATGACTATCATTTTGGCTAATTCCCATTATGCGCTTGTGGAGCCTGTCAGACCCAGATCCCACAAGATACAAAATGGTTGTGTTTTTTAGTTTTTCTCTATGTGATAGTCTTGGGAGGCTTCACAAAGTACACATCTGAATATGAACCGAGGAGATTAAAACAAGATGATGTAATTGTTTGTATCCTTCTCTTCAAAGGCAGCTGTTGTCAATAAAAGTCTAACTTACATCCTCATATTCTTTCATTGCCTCCTCAATCCTAATCCTGGCTCTTTCCTTGATTCTGTTTCTGAAAGCTTCCAGTTCATCATTGAACGCATCTGTGTACTGCTTCTCTCCCAGTTTAATGCTGAAATATGAATTGTTGCAAATATGAATTAGCAATATTGATGCCAGATGGGTTAAAAATAAGGGACCATTTAATCTCTTGTAAAAAGCCAAAGGAGGGCATTAAATGTCTTATGATTTCATATTAATTTAATGTTTTATGGGACAGTATAAAGCAGCACTCAGAGACCAGAGCAAATAATTATATTTTATCCCCAGGTTCCTAGGACCTCCATTATCAGCCACCATATCCGCAAATGCACTTCAAAATCTATCATTGTGGAATATTGTGTATAAACTCTGTAGATGACTATAACTAAGCATAGATCTATATTTCACTAAATATTATTATTTCTCACTCAAAGAAATACTTCTCCACCATTCCAAGTCTCTAAATTGAAAAAAGAATCTGCTGTGGGTCCAAAAGTAGGCAGTGTAAAATTTCAAGGAAATTCAAGCTGTATGGGTGATGATAAGGCTTGTTTAAAAATCCCTCGTTTTTTTTATATAAGATGTGGCTTTTATTGCTATGCATGAAGAAATTAATTTAGGCAAGAAGTGAATTTCTGCCCTCAATGCTAACTGATAAATAACTCTTGAGAAATTACTATAATAAAAATAAGTTATACTCCTGCTTTTCCTACTAGATAGTCCACTCCCTCTCACAATGCATTTTACATGTGTACAACCTGCCTCGAGATCTGAACTTACCATTATCCAGCAAACCTCTCTTTGTCCCTGACCTACTAACAGGTAAGTTCTAAGCATTTTGACCAAAATGTAATTAATAATGAAGTTTCTCACCGTGAGAAGAAAGCTCCTACACAACTACGAGGATCTGTTTTGAGACTCTTGGCTAATTCAAGAATGAACTGCATAACAATACACTGATGGCTGACATGTTTCATAAGCTCATGTTTCTGAAAAGAGAAGGAAAAAGAACATGCAGTTAACATGCCAACCTCCTTGAATTTTCTTCAATATCAAATAAAAAATACTGTCACATTAAAAAGCAATCCTGTTGCATATATCTATTGCATACGAATGATCCAAGTAACCTATTTTCCACAGCACTGAAAAGACTCTTGTTGGGAAGTGGAAATTCTATACCTAATGTGCATAAAAAAGTTGTTGTGAATGAACCAAACTTTTTAACACTTCAAACTGAATTCAAATTTAAACAAACATTGTTTTTTTTAAAATCCAAACATTCATAGATGATATAAAATCATGCAGCATATAAAAAGATCATGTTCACATCAAATGGAATAGTTTGGAAACTTATATGCAAAATTGTGCCCATGCCATGGGTGCCAGCATTTTACCCCCAAAAAGCCTGCAGGCTGGAACCAGAAATTCTGTCAATTCAGCAATCCATCTACATCCATATCTTAGACCTTAAATCAAGCCTTTTCATGACCAGTACATTGCAAATGTGTCTATGTTTGGAGTTAGACTGCCTGCTTGAAGCCCCACATCCAGTTCAACATTAAACAGAAACGTTTGTTTCATCAATAGGATGTTTCACCGACATCATTCCATATAAATACAATTATATTTTTGGATTTTAGTTCCTAAGTGTCACAGAAAGGTAAAATTAAAGGACATGGTTGGCAAATGGCTGGTAATCTGCCACCCATGGTCCATGCACATATAATTTTTGAGTACATCTTTCTATAATGCATGTATATCAAACAGCATCTTTTTGGACAATGGATGCTACACAATTTGTTCTTCAAGGGTTACCTCTTCCACCTCCAGGTCAATGCACCAGATCACTAAGTAATTTGCTGTCTCTTCACACACTAAATAGTTGTGCTCTGTCAGATACTGTTTACTGTCATCCCACTTTTGCAGCATGCCATATTTGCGAATTTCTGCCTTGTACTTCTGTGTAAATTCTTGCTGTAAAACAAGCGAATACTAATAATTTAAAAAATTCATCACCTTAAATCAGCATTTAAGAATGATGTACCAAGGAATGGTTGAATGCCCACATTGAACTAAGTTACCCCAAACTCATAGATGTTCTTTCACAATTTTTAAGCAACAATTATCAGAAACCAGGCTGATGAGTATGTCAAGAACAGATTCAGTTCATAAATGCCGTGCTAGGTCACGAAGTTAGTGTGTTAATTTTTTACGATCTTGTTGATTATAACCAGCGTAATTTGTCCTTGAGCTGTTCTCGTGAACAGTTTGTTTTGAAACACCTTTTTTCTGATAGATGGAGAGAAGGAGGGGCGAGACAGAATAAATGTATAGCTAGGAATGACAGAGCAGTTCTCGACCCCGTGATAAGCAGTAGTATGTAAATAAATTATAATATAGGTAAAAGGGCTGGCCAATGAAGGTTAGCGGAAGAATCGCGATACAGCGCAGACCCTGCGGTCCGTGCTACTTTCTTCACTTCATGCAGAATCTTCCGTCTGTGAGGGGGTCAGTGTAGCCCTGCTTGATGGGTCCAGGCATTACTAACAACATGACAAGACGAGGGTCTCGTCAGTATCCATAGGCCATAATTGAATTGAACCACGCTATCCTATACTGTTCTGGCCCTAGGCCAGAACAATTGTAAGTTGAAATGGACCAAGCTATTGATGATTGACATGTTCAGATAGAAGACTGAGGAATCCACGTGGGTGGTTATTGCCGGTGGAAGTGGAGCTCGAAAGACCTTCTCGTTCTAATTTCTTTAATGTCATTTCATGTTCCCTTTTTTCTCTCTCCACAACCTCTTTTTCTCTTTCTCTTTGTTCCTTTTCTCTCTCTTTCTTCTTTTTCCCTTTCTCTTTGTTCCTTTTCTCTCTCTCTTTCTTCTTTTTCTCTTTGTCTTGCGCGCTCTTCTAACCGATCCTCTCGGTCTCGGTCCTTCTGTATTTGTTCTTGGCACCATGAGGCGCGTTGTTCTTCTGGTATACCCAGGATCTTGGCAGACTCAATATATTTGGCAAAATCAGCCATTTTTATTTCTCTCTCTCTCTCAATATAGATAAAGCAGTGTCGTCTATCCGTTAATCCCACTGCAAAAATTTTATTTCTCTCTCTCTCAATATAGATGCAGCACGCATAACCTCTCAACCACCGACCAGATCGCCACGCTGAGAATCATAGTAGAGCAGTCGCTAGAGTGGAACTCCCAACTGATAGTGAACTTCCTTGATTACGAGAAGGCCTTTGATAGCATCGATAGAGAAACACTGTGGAGAATATTGAGACATTATGGAATCCCAGAGAAGATGGTGAATCTTATCAAGAGCATGTACGAGGGGACAAGTTGCAGAGTCGTACATGATGGTGAGCTTACTGACAGCTTTGATATCAAGACTGGTGTTAGGCAGGGTTGTTTGCTGTCCCCATTTCTGTTTATCCTGGTGATTGATTGGCTTATGAAAGAAACCACCAGTGGAGGAAGAAATGGCATACAATGGACCCCATGGACACAGCTGGACGATCTAGATTTTGCAGATGACTTGGCACTATTGTCGCACACACACGACCAGATGCAAGCAAAGACTACAGCTCTAAACAAAATTTCAGAATCTATTGGATTGAGGATACATCCCGCGAAGTCGAAGGTCCTAAAAATTGTTGCACCCCCAAGCGCACAAGTCAGAGTAGGAGATCAACCACTGGAAGATGTAGAGTCCTTCTGCTATCTTGGTAGTATCATTGACAATAAGGGAGGAACAGAGGCAGAAGTCAAAGCACGAATTGGAAAGGCACAGGCAGCTTTCACATCCTTAAGCAAGATTTGGAGAACCAAGGATATATCTCTAAAAACAAAGCTGAGGATATTCAACTCGAACGTGAAGTCAGTCCTGTTGTATGGATGTGAGACTTGGAATGCGTCCCAGGCCTGCATAAAGAGAATCCAAGTTTTCATCAACAGATGTTTGAGGAAGCTACTTAAGATCAGATGGACAGACAAGGTCAGCAATGAAATTGTATGGAAAAGAACAAGACAGAACCCAGTCAGAGAGGAAATTGGTAGGAGGCGATGGAGATGGATCGGCCACACTCTCAGGAGGCCAGGAAACAGCATCACGAAGAAGGTATTGGACTGGAATCCCCAGGGCAAGAGATCAAGAGGAAGGCCGCGCGGAACGTGGAGAAGAGCCAGAGAAAATGATGTGCAACGAAGCGGAAAGACTTGGAATAATGTAAAGAGGCTGGCCCATGATAGAGAGGGATGGAAGGTGTTTGTTGGTGGCCTATACCCTGATCCAGGGTGAGAAAGGCAATGATGATGACGCATAACCTCATCTAGAGCTGCAGATTAGTGTAGTTTTGTACGATCACATAATTGGAAATTGTGTTTGAATTGTCTGGGTGAGGCTGGGAGTTACCAGCCCACCCTTGATTTACAATTAACTGTGCTGACGTCGCTTCGACGGGCAAGACCTGGATCTTAAAATATAGATCTACAGGAATTATTAGTTAGATAATTTAACGAACATAGAAGCTGAATGATGTTAGAGGAACCCTAGAGTTAGAGGGGTAGTGACGTATTATTATTATGATGATGCTGTTGATGTTAATCTTTATTAATTAATTAGATGTAGATTCTAGTCGAAATTGTTAGTGTCTTTATTATAAATAAATGTGACCCTGCAGGTCTGATGAAGAAACTTAATCGGATTGTTTTTTAGAATTTGGAATGGAATGAAAGTTAGGTCTTAGATTAACTTTTAAATAACTTTTAACTATATAAAACTCTCAATTTAAAAGAATGCAGTCGAAACCATAAGGAGACGGATTCCCCCCAAATTCGTAACAGAGTACTTATGGGGAATTAATATAATTTACATTCTAAAATGTTTTTAAAATCATGTATACATCAATTTCTGAAACTTTTAAGAAGGGTGAGGCTAAGGTTTGATTGAATGGCTCTACAGAATTAATATAAATCTCTGAGAGAAGTAAATAATTTACATAATAATTGTAGAGATGCTAATTTAACTTTCCCCCTCACCCACTGGATTTTCCATCAGTAAAAATTTTTTGTCACAGCAGCAATTTCAACCTTTATATGTCTTTCTAGTCATAGGTCAGTGATAACAACATAATTATGGAGAGGCCGAAACAATGCACATCAAAGCTATAAAATATAACAATTTTCAATAAAATCCTAATGCTCAAAAACTAGGATTGTTCATCCCTTTCAGCCTGCTAAATTTTCTACAGACCCCGAATTTGTTGTCATACGTTACTTGCTTAGAATTCTATGGAATTCTACTGTTCTCCTAATTATAACAATGTATGATAAGTAAAACGGTGCTTCCACCCCTCCACACACAATAGCAGTTTCTTCAATGATTCCAGAGTCCACAAATTTTTGTTGCAAGAACCTCAATGACAAAAAGGGCTTTTCCACTGAGTCCTGTCCTCAAGGCTCTGCAGTCTCCAAGAGACCAGGTGTCCAGCATGTTAAAAATACTTCAATATGCACAGTGGACTCATAAAATCTTATTTTCAATACTCTCTTTCATATCCCCATGGTGCACTACAATTCCCAATTACGAATCTCATGGCCAAGCTGACTTCAACAAAAATTTGTAGTCTATAGAAGCACTGAAAATGAAAACTGCTATAATGTGTGGAGGGGTGGAAGTACAGCAGAGAACAACTGACTTCCACAGAGTTCTAAGCAAGTAACAACTAACATATGGCAATACTGTCATGTTCAGGTGATAGGATTAATGTGCTATGGGACTTACTTGTTTTGCTATCTTCTCTTCCTCCGTTAATTCCTTTGGCGGAGGTGGTGCTTTGTTGATCAGCTGAAAGCATCAGAATCATCCATAAATGAACATCTCTTCCCAAAATAATTTGCAAAACAAAACAAGAACAATGTCAACAAAAAAAAGGTATTGATCAAATAGGCCTACTGCCAAAAAGTATTCTCTGGTCACCTTAAGCTATTCCATAAGGTTCTGCTAAATTGACAGAATAATACCTGCATAGGGTGGTTCTACAAGACACAAGTATGAATTATTCATTGTTGTCCAGAATATTCAGGATAAAAATTACCCTCATTATGTCCATAAGTATGTGATGGTACCGAAGACTATAAAATTGAATGCAAACAAAATAAGTACAGTGGAGTCCGCATAATTTGAAATCATTGGGAAATGGATTAAACTTCGATATACCAGAGTTTGATTTACCTCTGAGAGAGAAATAAACATTATTACGCTGTTTGCCCCACACCATACACATAATTATATCCCTTCTTTCAGATGCCCACCCTCTAATTTTAAAAAAAAAAGGAAAGAAAAAAAAGAAAACTTGCGCAGGCATTTGTATGGGATCTTTCGATTAATTATTTTTCCAAAGAAGTGACCGTACAGTGGCGGAAAAACATGAAAGCAGCACCAAATGGCTTAAACCTAGCAGTTCTGGCCAGGAAACTTTGCTGCCTGCTTTTATATTGACCGCATGTATTGTGTAAGCAGGATACTGTACTGTGGTGACGTCATCAATCGATAAAGATATTCAAATGCGAGATTGCAGGGCTACTGTGTTATCCCACCCGTTGGCTGACCTTGCTACACCTATCAGTGGTGTAGAATGACCATCACATAGTGTAACATTGCCTTACTCATAAGCCTCCCTCCCGTTTCACGCCCTGTTCACCACATTACTCTAACCCTCCCCTTTCGTCTGGATCACTGGTGTGAAAGTGTCTGAGCCGGGCTTTTTTTTTAATGGGTATTAATGTTTTCAGCAGGCATGAAACTTGAAGTCATGAAGGGGTGAGCGAGCTTGATGACTTCAAATTATTGGAAATTGGTCTGTTCGAATTCAAATTATTGAATAAAGATTAGTACAGATAAAGAAGAAGAAAAAACCTGACTTTGAAATTACATCGATTTAACAGAAATTCAGATTATCAAAGTTCGATTTACATGGACTCCATTGTATTCATAATCGCTCCAAATGTCTAGGCCAGAAGCGAAACAACTTACAGTTTTTGATTTTCCTTCCTTGCAGATGGTGTCGATGTTCAGAGGTGTCAGCTAGCAAAACAAGAACAATTATGAATTAAAGTCTTAAATGCCATCCAAGAAAATTAATATGCTAAAATAAAATAAAAATATTAAAATTAGTTTTACTCCATGCAAGTCATGATCACCAGTATTTTAATATCCATAGACAGTATACACAAGATTCAAAAGCTCCTCTGTAACCGCCTCCTAACTTCCTGACCACAATGTGATGGTGTCAGTAGTTTGTGTGGCAATATTTTGCTTTATTCTTGCTGATGAATAGGCACAGCTGTGGCCAGCAAGACTTACCTTCTCTGAAAGCTAAAATATTCCAAAAGCAAATAAAATTTATTCTAAAACTAAAAGCAATGTCTTTTATGCTGTATATCTTGAGCCGGCGTTTTGTGAAAAATATACAACTCCACATTCGTCTGTCTGCCTAGCGATGTTCGTATGCAGTCACAAAATTTATCAGTTTGTGATTTGGCAAATAATGATTTTGATATATGACTGTTTCTACAGATGAGTACTTAATGACAGTAACTGACTATATAAAAGGCAGAGAGGGGATGAACTGATATCATACTTCCATCTTCATGCTTTTCCACATTCATGCATAACACAAGAGATGCCACCCTATAAAAACAAAAGTCTGAATCAGACCCCCCCAAAAAATCTGAATCTGGGGGAAAAAAATCTGAATCGGTGTGAACAACAATAAAAATTAAATGATACCAGTGTTCTAAACGTATATTTTTCTTTGGTCACAAAGGATTAAGTTGAAAATCATCATGAAAACTTACACTACTTACAGTTCATTTCAACCATATCTTATTATCCACCCTGTGTCAAACTTGTCTTTGCTATGAAGCTGTGTTTTTCCTACAGTTACGTCAGACGAGCTGCCTTGACATGTTGGGATTTGAGTGCCAAAATGCACAAATGCCATGCATAATTTTTGTCTATTCTGTGCTGAGGAGTATTTTCCTACTCCTAATCTCATGTTTTAATTTGGCAGCTTGTGCCCATGCAACGTCAATCTTCTCCATGTTCATGGTTTGGATTTAAGAAATCTAGGTCAAGGCAAGTTTAAAATTGATTCCTCCTTCCATCACAACCGCCGCCGAATAAATTACTTTAGTCTTAATACGTCTATCCATAGATCTAGATCTAGATCTTGCTAGATCTAGGTCTCATTCCTGCATCCGTCATTGTCGCTGCCAAATACATCACTTAGATCTAGATCTAGACTTAAGCAATGTCTAGCTAAGCTTAAGTCTGAAGGAAAAGAATACATCTAGATCTAGTTAGGTTTAGAACTGATTCCTCCTTCCATTACAGTCAGAACCAAATACAACACTTAGACTTAAGCTAGGGCGAACAGATAGCTCTAAGCAATTAGTTTCGGAATCGCCGCCACGTGGAACGGTCAAAAGAATGTAAACTACGCGTAGCAGGTGATCAAATTCCCGATCGGTGTAAAACAAGCGATATGAAAGTAGAACTAACTTCCGATTTATTCACAAAATGATCGCAATATTCCGCCTCGGCGCATTATGCAAAAGTAATAATTAAAAACTAGAACCCGGAAGAACGAAAACGAAAAAAAAATGCCAACTGCAGGAAGTAACAAAAAATTGGAATGCCGGCCTTGCTAATCGGAAAATCGGAATCAGGCCTGTTTTTCAAGAAAAATCGGAATGGGTGCCATCTCTGATAACATAGCAAAATTTGCCTATTTGTTAATCAAGTTTAAGACAGCAAGACTGACCAAGCTTGGGGTATAAATAAAATAACTTACTCGTTCTTCTCTCTTCAATTCCTCTTCTTTCTTCCTAAAGTCTTCTTCTTGTTTCTCCATCTCAGAAAGCTGTATCTTCAGTTTCTCAAAATCAGCCGAGGTTTTCTGTTACAAACAATACCAATAACACATAATACAGCAGTAAATTTTAAATGGAAGAAGAGGCTTGCATAAGATCATTCTGCCTGAGAAAACAAAGGACAGCAAACGGAGGGTTCTCCCATCTGTCACATTCTGGTGATGTTATACAAGGCCCTCTGCATACCCCAGGGTTTACTTAAGTCATGATGAAGAACTAAATTTAGATGAAAATTGCACGCAGACTCCACAATTTTCAAAACAGCCACAAATGGTGCTATGAAAAAAATAATGCCTGCTCTGTCTAAATAATAACAAGTCTCAATTCCCCACGTACATATTTAATGGCCAACAACAAGCTCACCTCCTCAGCTTCTTTCACCTTCTTTCTCATCTCGGCAAGTTTCTGTTGATAGCTGAAATGAATGAATGAAATAATAAATTATACAAAATTATGCAAAGAAGGTGCCTTTGGGGTACTTAATCTACAGTTAGCAAAGGCAACCAAAAAAAAAAACATCCAGAAATATTTTTTTCTCCAAATCTTTCAGAACAGTCATTTCTAGGCAAAAAGCTTTTTTAATCATTAAAAATCTATGAATAGATTTAGAAAGTTTTCACCATTTTATTATTGCAAAGTAAGGAAATTTCTTTGGAACACAATTTATGAATTAATGAAGAAGAGAAAACAGGCTGGAAAGCAGTATACGGGAAAGAGGAATGTCAGAGATGAACTCTGAGCTGTGTGGGATGATCTAGACAGGATAAATTCTCTTCTCACATTCAATGCATGCACGTTTTTTGTGCACTTCCATTTTTGAATGAATTTTCAAGTCATTTTATGTCAAAAAAAGGCAGCTTCCTGCGCAGCTGAGGCAAAACCATGCATTCTTGATCTCCCGGAGTAGTTGTGGCCCGTGGCATTTCTATCGATCAATGGGCCAACTTGCAACATTTCATTGGTTGTTTGGCAGCTTAAATAGAATAAATGTCACTGGAGATCCTTGTTCATTCACTGAATCATTTTTCACCCAAGTAAGCTCTGTTGTGAGACCATCAGACAAGGAAGCAAAACAATGGGAAAGAAACTGATACTGCAAGGAGTGGACAGGTCGGGACGGAGAATTGGGAGTGGCACCGTTCTTTTCTTTTCTTTTTTTTTTGCTTTTAATTAATTTACAAGTAGTCCATTATGTAGTACAAACAACAATTCTTGGTGGAAAAAGACACACCGATTCTTGAGTGAATGTACTGGACTGGTACATCAAAACTAGTTCTATGAATCAGGCACTGTTCAGTTCCTGTCCAGGCAAGCATGGGTCCCATCCCAGCTCTACACCCAAACAATGCATGCCATACTCAATTTTAACTTACTATTTTAATGTTAATGTGTAATGATAGAACTCTTGCTTGGACAAATCTAACCCCAACAATAGCAGTGATGGGTCTTTATCAAATTTTATTCTACTGTAAAATATTTTACCTTTGTTTCTCACTTTCAAGCTTTTCTTTCTTCTTTTTTTGCTCTTCCATCCGCTCCACTCGAGCCTGGTGCCGCCATCTGAACAAGCTTGGTGTATCAATGTTTGGATGAGTGTCATCTTCATCATCTGAAATCTGTACATTGGGGCAAGTTGATTAACGTGGACAGGGTACATTTACAATCAGGCGACAAAGCTACTGTTAGCATTTTGAGCTAATTCCAATACAAAAAACGTTCATCACATTTCTGGTAGCTTCATACTGATGGTTCCCATCTTTAACCTTTATGATCAAATCAAGGCAAAAAGAACATGATGAAGATAAATTCGTGCCTAATTCCTGAACACTTCAATTTGAATACTTATCATCTAGTTACTCCTCCAATGCAACTTACATTCTTAAACATCCAATATCATTTCGAACTAAAGAAAATCACAAACTGAAATGAAGACATTCACATGGCAGAATTTACGTCTAGCCATAAGTTAAAAATCCCAAACAAAAACCCTGCCACTTACTTCACCAGTAGTAACAGATTTCAAATAAGCATCCATTTGGAATACTGACGCTATTGACTATACTGGACAAAAATATGGCTATGGCTACGCTTATTCGCAGACATCTGCAAATAAGATCAGAATTTTATTCGCAGATGGATTTTTGGTTTCATGATTTTTAGTTAAGAAGAGCTCCTTTAAATCACAATTCTGGCTTGTTCTGTTGAATAATTAAGTCTCTTACGATGGCTCAATTTGGAGTAACACATGGTGTTTCTTATGGTAATGATGCACCAGGTTGTCTTTTTTTTTAGCGATACTTATCGGTAGCATTAGAGAGACCCCGCATAATAATAGTAAGCAATGCTTTTACTCAGGTTCCCTGGTGGCATGCTAATAAGTAAACTCGCCTACTGAGTCGGTAAGGAGGGCTCGAATCTCTGGAAGAGCAGATGTTTGTTTTTTTTTGCCTTTCCCCCCACTGATCATCACTGCTTTGCTCCAGAGGATAAAATTGTGAAAAGGAATTTTTGTTTTTTTTAATTATGTTAGTCAATTTTGTCAGGTGTGAAATCACAGAGAAAGTCAGACAGAGAAAATAAAAATGAACTAAACTTCCATGCCGCCCGTGCAGATGCGGGGCTCTCTTGTAGAAGAGGGACAGCAGAGAATACATCTGACGTGATACTGC
This sequence comes from Onchidella celtica, assembly GCA_963931925.1. Lineage (NCBI taxonomy): Eukaryota > Metazoa > Mollusca > Gastropoda > Systellommatophora > Onchidiidae > Onchidella > Onchidella celtica. The sequence continues at coordinate 37,057,600 of OZ007570.1, read as the reverse complement.
GTGTCGTAAGAGGCGACTAAAGGTGCAAAGGTCCTGGTCTCCCGAGAAGAGCCAGTTGGCGGTGGGCCAACTACCCACCCTGTAAAAATAAACCAGTTACAGAAACACAAGCAAATACTTCAAATCAGTCTTTTATCTTGGGAGAAGGGGGAGCATCTGCACCTGTAGATTCAATGAAGGACAATGGACAAAGCCGAAAGGACGCCACTGGCCCGACTGCTCCTTCATCAAGCAAGTCACTCCGGATTGCGTCGTGGAATGTCCGCTCCATGTATGAAGCAGGAAAGAGTGCCCAGGTTACAATGGAGATGAGGCGATACAGACTGCACATACTTGGAGTTAGCGAGACCCGCTGGATACAGTCCGGACTGAAACAACTTAATACTGGGGAAAAGATTTTGTATTCTGGAAGGGAGGACAAAAAGCATACAGAAGGAGTAGCGATCATCTTGAGCAAGCACGCCCAGAGGTCACTGAGGGGATGGGAACCCTATGGAAGGAGAATTATATTGGCATCATTTACTACAAAGAACAAGAACATCAACATGAACATTGTGCAGATATACGCCCCAACAAATGAAGCAACCGATGAGGACAAGGACGATTTCTACAACCAGCTTCAGGAAATAGTTGACACACTGCCAAGAAAAGATGTGAACATTATAATGGGAGATGCCAATGCCAAGATAGGACAGGACAATACTGGGTATGAGGACATTATGGGGTGCAATGGTTTAGGACAAATGAATGAGAATGGAGAGCGGTTTGCAAGTTTCTGCGCATTTAACAGCTATGTGATTGGAGGTTCAGTATTCCCACACAAGAGGATCCATAAGACCACTTGGATTTCACCGGATGGAGTAACTGAAAATCAGATTGACCACTTTTGCATCACCCGACGATTCAGACGCTCACTAGAGGATGTCATAGTACAGAGAGGAGCAGATGTTGGATCTGACCAGCACATGCTGCTGGCAAGACTCAAACTCCGCCTCAAGAAACAAGGTACCAGAGCAGGAACAAAGAGGAGAAAGTTTCAAGTGAGCCTTCTGGATGGAGACAAGAAGGAAGAGTTCCAGCTGACACTGAGGAATAGATTCAAACCCCTTGTTGACCTCGAAGAGACAGTAGATTTGGAGACTCACTGGGCTAAGGTAAAAGGAGTATTTACATCGACATGTCAGGATGTTATTGGGGAAAAGAAAGTGGAACACAAGGAATGGATCAGTCAAAAATCACTGGACTTGATAAGGATAAGAAGAGACCTAAAAGAACGGGTAAATGCAAGTCGTACAAGAAGCTCAAGAGTTGGTAACCAGGAAGAGTACCGAGCATCAGCTAAAGAGGTCAAAAAATCAATTAAAAAAGACAAAGGAGTTCATAGGAATGTTAGCAGAGAAAGCAGAGAAGGCAGCAACAGGAGGACACATGAGGATCCTCTACCAGACTACAAAGACTCTTGCTGGAAAATATGGAAAACCTGAAGTTCCTGTCAAGGATTACAACAGGAAGGCTATTTTTGGAAAGGAAGCTCAGGCAAAAAGATGGATAGAACATTTTAACAGCCTCTTGAACAGACCTCCACCAAGCAACCCACCCGACATTCTACCCGCAAGAAATGATTTACCGATCAGTTGCGACCCTCCGACTAAAGCAGAGATTAATGATGCCATAAAGCAGTTAAATCGAGGCAAGGCAGCTGGACCAGACCAGATCCCACCAGAGGCGCTGAAGGCAGATGCTGCTGGGGCTGCAGAGGGTCTGCACTCACTATTCTCGAGGATTTGGATCGGAGGCAAGTTTCCAAAGGACTGGAAGGAAGGACACCTCGTGAAGCTCCCAAAAAAAGGGGACCTCAGCAATTGTAGTAACTACAGAGGAATCACACTTCTCTCCATCCCAGGAAAGGTTTTCAATCGGATTATTCTCAAGCGAATACAGAATGCAACAGACCAAAAACTTCGCGAGGAGCAAGCTGGTTTCAGGAGTAATCGATCAACCACCGACCAGATCGCCACGCTGAGAATCATAGTAGAGCAGTCGCTAGAGTGGAACTCCCAACTGATAGTGAACTTCCTTGACTACGAGAAGGCCTTCGATAGCATCGATAGAGAAACACTGTGGAGAATATTGAGACATTATGGAATCCCAGAGAAGATGGTGAATCTTATCAAGAGCATGTACGAGGGGACAAGTTGCAGAGTCGTACATGATGGTGAGCTTACTGACAGCTTTGATATCAAGACTGGTGTTAGGCAGGGTTGTTTGCTGTCCCCATTTCTGTTTATCCTGGTGATTGATTGGCTTATGAAAGAAACCACCAGTGGAGGAAGAAATGGCATACAATGGACCCCATGGACACAGCTGGACGATCTAGATTTTGCAGATGACTTGGCACTATTGTCGCACACACACGACCAGATGCAAGCAAAGACTACAGCTCTAAACAAAATTTCAGAATCTATTGGATCGAGGATACATCCCGCGAAGTCGAAGGTCCTAAAAATTGTTGCACCCCCAAGCGAACAAGTCACAGTAGGAGATCAACCACTGGAAGATGTAGAGTCCTTCTGCTATCTTGGTAGTATCATTGACAATAAGGGAGGAACAGAGGCAGAAGTCAAAGCACGAATTGGAAAGGCACAGGCAGCTTTCACATCCTTAAGCAAGATTTGGAGAACCAAGGATATATCTCTAAAAACAAAGCTGAGGATATTCAACTCGAACGTGAAGTCAGTCCTGTTGTATGGATGTGAGACCTGGAATGCGTCCCAGGCCTGCATAAAGAGAATCCAAGTTTTCATCAACAGATGTTTGAGGAAGCTACTTAAGATCAGATGGACAGACAAGGTCAGCAATGAAATTGTATGGAAAAGAACAAGACAGAACCCAGTCAGAGAGGAAATTGGTAGGAGGCGATGGAGATGGATCGGCCACACTCTCAGGAGGCCAGGAAACAGCATCACGAAGAAGGTATTGGACTGGAATCCCCAGGGCAAGAGATCAAGAGGAAGGCCGCGCGGAACGTGGAGAAGAGCCAGAGAAAATGATGTGCAACGAAGCGGAAAGACTTGGAATAATGTAAAGAGGCTGGCCCATGATAGAGAGGGATGGAAGGTGTTTGTTGGTGGCCTATACCCTGATCCAGGGTGAGAAAGGCAATGATGATGAAACTTCCATGCAAACAAAAAACTAATAAAACAAAACATGACAAATAGCTGAAGCAGAAGATCCCCATTTTCGGGAAATACAGGATAGATCTGTTACCGTAGAGAGACATGAAATTTTCAGTTCACGCTGACTAAAACCAAAAGAAATCATTTCCAATTCCATGTTTCAAATTTGATCTACATGTTTATTTCAAATTTGCAACTGTCCCATTCAATGAACAGGAATAAATAAAAGAAGTAATCTGAAGCACACTAGAATAGTAGTTACTGAAGTAATGACCAGTTTCCCCATGGCAACGATTTTGCAAAATCCTGAGGAAAAAAAACAACCAATGATTCCTACTGATGGAGTGATAGCAGCTCCAGTTTTAAAGAAAAAAGAAAACCTCCAGGGTGGGATCAAACCCATAGTCTCCGACTGATAACTACAGATGCTAGTCATTGTACTACCGTCGACCCCGATAGGCTGGGGGAACGGGAGGTCTAAAGAGGGGACTTTTGAGCGGGCTCATCAAAAGGTTGGGTGTAGTATTTGTATGGGACAAAGAAAGAAGAAAGAAAGAATGAAAATGCGGGTTAGGGGAGGTCTTCATCATATTATGTTTGTTAACTTTTTGGTAAGTGGCACAGACGGGGGGAAGACCTTCCGGGGGAACTCTTCCATGTTACACATCACCAAACCAAGAAACCCCCATCTGCGGATAAGATCCTGATCTTATTCGCACACATCTGCAAATAAGCACTTTCTAAAAATATAACACTGTAAAACCTTGATATTGGTATTACATCAGCCTACACCTTGGAACCTAGAAAAAGTGCATTACATGGGCCTACTATTATAGTACTAATACTGTTTTTATTTAATCTGCCTTTTTTTGGCATGGACCAACAGATTAAAACATGAACACAAAAACAGCTCATCAGATCATCTCTAGAAGAAATAAAGATGGATTAAATCTGGATCAGTGAAACCGAAAGTGCACAAATGCAGCGTTCCTGTCTGTAATTTAATTGGGAAGGTCTTCCCTGCATCCGCGCCACTTACCAAAAAGTTAACAAACATAATATGAATTATGATGAAGACCTCCCCTAACCCGCGCTTTCGTTCTTCTTTCTTTGTCCCATACAAATACTAAACCCAACCTTTTGATAAGCCCGCTCAAAAGTCCCCTCTTTAGTGTGTTTTCTTGACTGGCGCGGACAGGCGGAGGACCTCCCTTTAATTGCGTTGTAGATCTAATGAAGATCTTGCCTGTTAAGCATGCAAACCTACACGCATATTCACCATATTAAAACTGGCTCCACCAACTGCAAATTTGGGTTTTTAGCCTGCAGCTAACTTGTAGGAGGATACTCTCAGACAGATCTAGATTTAGGAATCTTTTGTGTCTTAGTACTCTTAGTCTTAGTGAATCCCCCCTCATGCACGATAAAATGGCTTTAAAAAGCCAGTTCCTACCTCAATGTGGTCCCATTTGCTGTAATTAATCGTAGACATCTTCGTCTCAGGCGATTAGCGAAGCCCACTTTATCAGGAGGCAATATTGGTAAGTAAGGTTTTCTTAGAAAATGATCGAATGGTCTCGATCGCCTTTGTTGATAGCGGAAGTTAATGCAAAAAGTTCTATTCGTTCTGTGAGAGTGAATGAAATAATTGACTGGATAACGGTCAACGGAAGAAAAGACAAAAAATATTTTTGTTTGTCAATTATTCGATTTGAATAATGTTTTATTATTTATAATGTCATCATGAATAAACTAGCCATGATGTGCCGATAAACCCTTCATTTTCTTTTCGATTAAATCAAATAAACAGTCAAACTCCATTGACTTTATTCTTTTTTTTTTCTTTTGCTGAAAGTCAATAAATAATTATAATTTATTAATTGGTTCTTCCTGTGGCACACAATAGACCTTTATGTGGAGATTTTTTTAAAAGGCCGTCTTTGAAGGGAAGGGGTGAAACTGACAAGATTCACTTACATTGCCGGTAAAGGTTATGACGTCCAGTGAGATGGCTGTCACAAGCCGCCCGTCCATAGAGTAACGGGGTGACATAAAACTGATATGTTTGTAATAGAAGGATAGAGGGCATACCTATCAATAGTATAAAAACCACAGAAAAACTGTGGGGTCGCAGCAAAGGCTATAAGCAACGTCAAAATTGGGCAAAAAGAAAAAGTTGTATGTAGCAAAGCCTCGCGTAAGAAATAATATCCAAACGATACAATGCAAACTAAAAGAGAAGACAGAAAATGTTCAATATTTCGGCTAGCGCCTTCATCAAGGAAAAAAAAAAGAAAAAACAACAACAGAACAACAGAAAAATGGAACAGATGGAACTATCAGTAGTGTAAAGCAGACGGTGGTAACAGTGACACCGTTTTGCATGCATGTGGGTTACGTCGATGTCCGCCTGCACTTCATAGTGTTTAATGTGGGTATTTGAAACTGAAGGAGGAAGAAGAAGAAGAAAAAGGAGGAGGAGAAGAAAATATCCCAGAAATAATATGATGACGCAAAAAAAAAAAGTTCCCTGGTTGTTTGCTCCCCCCCCCCCCTCCTTTGTTTTTTCCTCATCTCATTCGCGGAGTGCAACTGTACCGGTAAGGAATTGAGCGCAGATCATTTTTTATACATTATCAAAGCATGGATTATGTGGCTTCATGATCAGTGAGAGAGAGAGATTTGTTATGTTAAACCTCGGGGGTTTTCAGACAAGCAATATAGGCCTATATCTGAGAAGAAAAGTGTAAAACAAGCATGTAGGCATTAAAAACAAATATTTGGGTTATTATAGCCAGTTAATTACATTGCGGTTCACATTTCTATTGTAAATAGGCCGCTATGCCCCACTGTCAGAAAGACGGAAACTCATATACTATCAAACTACATTTATAATTAATTATAGTTGTTGTCCAATTAGTAGGATGGATGGTAAAAATTGTGCAGCTTAAAAAGGACTGGACTTTAAAAGAAAACAAAATAAAAAACTAACTTGTATTATGCTCACTTCATTATCTCGTTCTTCCTTTTAATTTTGAATTGCAGACCGCCAACGTCAGGGGATCTATTGGTTGCACTGATCGCTGATACATGATTCATCATGGCACTCCATCCACCCCATCGTCTCTTCCTCAAGTCACCCCGTGCGGTGGCAGGATCAACAGCAACGGAGGGGGGTGGGTGGGGTCGTTTCCCCAGTGCCTCAGCCTGTTGGCCCCCAAGCAACAGTTCCCATGTCCGCCGGTTCATGTTCATTTATTCGTTTCGGCATTTGTTTTGTTTTTTGTTCAAACATTGTTTCAGTTATCCCCTCCCCCCCCCCCCCCCTTTAAAAAAAAAATAAACTCGAGGAAGTTCTTAAAGAAAAGCAGGCTTAGTTTCTTTCATCAGATTGTTCGGTAAATATAATGTTGATAGTAGGCCCAATATAACAATATTACCAGTATCAGAGTCAATGCAAGTTTTGGTTTCATCCTTCATTTTTTCTCGTCTTGACTATTGCAACTTTCTTCTTAAAAACCTTCCAGCAGAACAAATTAGCAAACTTCAGAGGATTCAAAACAATGCTGCTCGATTAATACTTAAACAACGTAGAATAGAACATAATTACACCTTTGCTTATTAGTCTTCATTGGTTCCCTGTAAAGGCAAGGATAGATTTTACAATTGCAGTGTTATGCCACAAATGTCAGTACAACAATGCTCCTCTTTATCTTATAAACTCTATTCATCCATATAAACCATCTAGCGCATTAAGATCTTCTGATAAAAAACTACTAGAATCTAAATTTGCTACAACAAAACAATTTGGAGAGAGAGCGTTTTCTGTGTGCGCACCAGCTGTATGGAACTCCTTTAGTCCTTACCACCAAATATTCGAAGCATAGAAAGCGAGGCACTTTTTAGATCTGAAATGAAGACCTATATCTTCAGAAAACACTTTGATGTATAGACTGTGTGTTAGTGTGTGTGTGTGAAGGAGAGAGAGAGAGAGAGAGAGAGAGAGAGAGAGAGGAGGGAGAGATAGTGTTTGTATGTGTGTGTGGTCAGTTGTTAGGAATGAGATTTGTTCTGTTTTTGCATGTCTTGTAAAGCGCATAGAGTGTCACGAGTGGAGTGAGCGATAGTTAATAATTACGGGGGGGGGGGGGGGGAAGGAGAAGAGTAAAATTAACGCACGTAGACAAGTAAGTTAAAGCGTGCTGTTATGAGTGGTGGGGGGGGGGGTCTGAATGAGGCGAAAGCGCTGTATTACTATCACTGCAAGTTAGAAGGTCCTACTGAACGGACGCAAGAGAAAGCCCAGTGGGCGAACATAAGGGGAGCAGTCAGAAGACTAGTGAGAGAGTCTTTCCAGTGATGACTGGTTGGTAGAACGTTGATTGATAATTATGATTGAGGTATTATATTATATTCGTCTATTACCATGATGTAAATAAGTATATGTGAGGAATGTGGAAGTCCTTGATATTGATATAGCAATGTGCGCCATGAGCGATAGATGAAAGTTGAGTTCATGGATTTGTAGCGCGATTGAGTAGTGTGTACTACGATGGAGGTGTGTTACCGTAAGATGTTTGGTGAGTGAAAGGTGAACTATTGTGTGTACGCTTCATAGGTTGTAAGGAGAGGTGGAGTGAATAGAAATGGTAGGGTATTATACCAATGTAATGTTATTCTTGTAGGTGTCGGGGACGGGCCAAAGAGCCGCCTCGGTGAGCACAGGGGATAGGCCAGCATAGGGCCGGAGGCCACACATAGGCCAAGAGTGAGGCTGTCGGTGCAGGACAGTAGAGGCACATAAAGTCGTGGCAGTCTGGCCACGGACAGGGACGTAGATATGAGCGTGAATGTGATAATGTACTCTTGCCATGTTGATGGGCTATTGAAATGATAATGTACTAGTGCCATGTTGATGGGCTATTGAAATGATAATGTGCTATTGCCCTGCTGAGGTGCTAGTGGAATGCTAAGGTGTATGACAATAGGAAGGTGATATTGAGAGACTGCGGTGCCAGTGAATTATTAATGTGCTATTAAGGCCCTGAGGGGAGAGGCTGAGGCCGAAGTGCCTTTAGGAAGTTAACTACCGGGTTGTGGATCCGAGGAAGAGTGCATGTGAGAATAAGGCCGTTGTACGGCAGTTAATTTCAATAATATAATGTATGTAATTGCGCTATTATCTGTATAATTATGTTTAATAAATGTGTGAGTCTGATGGGTTGTTCTGTTAAGTGTTAAACTTGTTCGTTCGTGATTGTTGTCCTGTCATAACTTATTACATCTCCCAGTCTGGGATTTGTGACATAGAGCATCTCTGGATATGCGCTATATAAATGAACTTTATTATTATTATTATTATTATTATGTTCGTTTCTATTGCAGAGCCATGCGAGATACAACTCTTTTGTTGCCACCTTTTAACTTCTCTAACACACAAAGCAAACATTTTTTGGATCTTGTGGCATGTCCGAAGAATAACAACTTGCCAAAAACTGTCAAAACAAATGTTTAGAGAACTGATCAATAAACACCCTGATCACAGGTCTTACTACACAGACTGCCCCAAAGACCAAGAATTAATGGGAGCCGCCTAATTTTCAAATTCAGGTGCCAAAACCAAATGCCCCAGTCTCAACCCATAGCCTCGGTCTTTACTGCTGGAAATTATGCAGTCAACTTGGCCTCAGATATCCACTACCCAGAGCTGACGCTTTAATATCTTCTCTGATTCACTGTCTTGCCTTCAGGCTATAAAAAGCCCATATGAAAATTCATGAAATCAATAAATTGTTACGTGTCCACACTCTGTCCAACGGGAAACACGGAATTGTTCTCGGTTGGATCCCTGGCCACATTGGCAGCAAGGGAGGTGAAACTGCAGACAACCTGGCCAAAGAAACACTTAAGCGTCCGCCAGAACATCTGAAAATACCTCACACCAAATAATTTCATTAAATCCATGGTGGGAAAGATGGGATGAACTGTCTATAGTAGACTCCATCTGGGTCACACTCACCTCACACACCATTTTTATTAAAAGGGGGAAATGGCCTTGACTGTGTGGCACGCAATTGCCAATTATCAATAAAGCATGTTTTAACTGAAAGTGTAGATTCCATGTATCGGAAGAAAGCCCTATGCCTGCAGATCCATGAAATAATTATTTTCTGATGGGGACCCACAGCGCGTCTTGTCCTTTCTGAAAGAGGCTACGATCTAGAACTTGATTTAAAGTCTTTTATATTTACACATTTTGCTTTCAGATCAAACAGAGATTTATACAAAACAGTTTTTCAAAATTTTATCAATGCCCCCAAGCTCACAAGAAACTATTTAATTTGAAATTTAAATTGATGAAGCTCTAAATATTAAACATAAATAAAGTAGGCTACTCCAGAAGACCACCACTGGCACGAAGTGGTCGTTGTCGTGCACACGCGCCATAAAACCCAATCTCAAAACTCAAATTGTTTTGTTTTTGTGTGTGTTCTGTCTGTCTAGCCAGTATACTACCTATGTAACTGAACAATACTTTCGGAATTTCAAATTAAAGGTTCTAAATGTGCTTTGACGCGTACAGCACTTGACGATCGAAGAACTAAGCATGAACGCAATGAATTTCTGTGGCCAGCAAATTATCAATATTGTTTTAAAAAATATTAATGTCAAGGTATGGTCAGTAGAAAGTGGAAAGATTTCCATAGATTTTAAAGAAAGGGTTTGTATTCCCAAAGTTACACGCTTCTTCCTCCTCCCCAGTGTTCCGAATTCCCACATTCCTAGTTTCCTACTCTTTTCTTTGATTTTATGGGAAGGCGTCTCGTCCGGCTCTTGACAAGGCCGACTGGCCAGTCCGGGATGAGTTCTTTTGTTTCTCGGGGGCCTCAGCATAGTGCTGTTGGCCCCCTGTTCTTGATTTTCTCTCTCTTTGGTCTTTCTTGTTGTTGTTATTTCTTTCTTTCTTTCTTGTTGTCTTCGTTCTTCGTTCTTCGTGGTTTCTAGTAGTGTTTTTTTATTTATTAAGTTTTGGGATACGCCAAGGTAAGGGCAAGGCAAGTCAAGGAAAAAAAGGGAAGGCAGAAAAGCAGTTCTGGGACACTGTCCCTTTCAGGAATTTGATCCCTTTATTTCCAATGAAACATGTCACTAATTGACTGTTTTCTTCTAGAGCCCCAGTTAAAACAAGTAATAAGATATTAAGACCTAGCAGGGCTCTAGAGTTTTTGAATTTTGATCTTTAGTTCTTGGTGCCGCCACGGAGCCTGGCGGCACCAAGACTAGTCCCACAGCAGAGCATAATTTCAGGGATCTTATTAAAAACTCTGCGTTGGGTGGTCCCGGGTGCAATAGGCGCATCCGAGGCCACTGTTTCTGCCTGTATGGCTGGGTCGGCAGAAAGAGTCTGTCGGCCCTGGCAGATAAAAGGATAACTGTTCTAAAATAAATTTATATTACGAAACAATGTGTTTGTATATTAATATATTTATTTATTTCAGATTTTATTATTAAAATATTGTAGTTACGTATATACTTATTTCTTTTATATTTATGGCTGGCGAGATTTTGAGGAACACCTCCAAAAACTGCCAATAATGGCCGAACTTGACGCTGAACCTTCCTTAGTCGAGCTTTCCAATGCAATCGACCACCTGTCTGCTGGAAAAGCCACAGGAAGTAACAACATTCCTGCAGAGGTATTAAAAGACCTAAAAGGCCCACTATTACCACACCTGTATAATCTGTTACTGCAGTGTTGGAAAGAAGGCGTGATACCACATGATATGAGAGACGCCAAAATTGTCACACTTTACAAGAACAAAGGAGACAAAGGCGACTGCAACAACTATCGAGGCATATCCCTCCTCAGCATTACTGGAAAGGCTTTTGCTCGCGTCATCCACTGCCGCCTTCAACAACTGGCGGAAAAAGTCTTACCAGAAACACAATGTGGCTTTCGAAGCAAACGATCAACTATTGACATGATATTTGCACTTCGGCAAATCCAAGAAAAATGTAAAGAACAAAACAGGCCGCTTATAACATGCTTTGTGGACCTAACAAAGGCTTTCGACACCGTAAGCCGATCTGGCCTGTATGCAGTCCTTAAATCCATAGGCTGTCCACCAACATTGCTAAAACTTATTGCATCCTTCCACACTGACATGAGGGCATGTGTCAACTTTGAGGGCTGCACATCCAATTCATTTGCTGTAAACAGCGGTGTGAAGCAGGGATGTGTTCTTGCTCCTACCTTATTTGGTATATATTTTGCAGCCCTACTCAAGAATGCCTTTGGTCAATGTTCAGGTGGAGTACTTATTAACACCAGAGTGGACGGCTCCGTTTTTAATGTTGCCAGACTAAAAGCAAAATCTCGTACAGAGCATATTATGTTACAAGAGCTCCTCTTCGCAGATGATGCTGCAATCGTGGCCCACGATGAAACCACGCTCCAGGCTCTCATCAATAGCCTTGCCAAAGCCTGTGACAAATTCATGCTAAAGATCAGTGTCTCAAAAACTGTAGTTTTGACACAAGGCTTGAGAAATCCCAACCCAATCATGCTGAATGGCTCTCCCCTGGAGCAAGTGGGAAAATTCTGCTACCTAGGCTCAACCATCAGTGGTAGCACAGACATAACAACTGAAATAAATGCCAGAATAGGAAAGGCGGCCACAGCTTTTGGCAAACTCTCAAAAAGGGTGTGGAACAATAGCAAGCTGACCATCAAAACAAAGGTACTCGTGTACCAAACTTGCGTCCTAAGCACCCTGCTGTATGGCTCAGAGACATGGACCACCTACTCCAAACATGAAAGATCCCTCAACTCCTTCCACCTGCGCTGCCTACGCAAAATTCTCAAGATCAAGTGGCAAGACAGGATCTCAAATATCGAAGTTCTGAGCCGAGCCAACATTCCATCAACTCAGGCTCTCCTAGGCAAAAAAAGACTGCGGTGGCTTGGACATCTCCACCGTATGGAAAATGATCGCATCCCCAGACAAATTCTCTACGGGGAACTTGCTACTGGCAACCGACCCAGAGGTAGGCCACATCTGCGATTCAAAGACACTTGCAAGGTCACGATGAAAGCATTCAACATCGACCCCAATGAATGGGAGAACCTTGCAAATGATCGAAGCAGATGGAGACAAAAATTGCGCAGTGGCACGCTCGCAATAGACTTCAAGGCAAAAGAAACATACCTGACAAAACGACAGAGGCGGAATGAAAACACTCGCAAAAGTGAACCCAAAAGACTGACCTGCAATCACTGCCATCGCACTCTCGGGTCAAACATTGGTAGAATAAGCCACGAGAGAAGCTGTCAGTCAAAGTGAAAGTGAATATTCTAGCTGCTAAGACCGTCTGTAAAGACGCTAAAGGCCATATATATATATGGCTGGCGAGCGTGCTTCTGTCAGTCCGTGCGCGGTTGAAACGGCGTCACAAAGCCTCCGGCCCCCACCGGTGGCCGACCTCAGCACGCTATTCCGCGATGGGATTTTGAGTGGTGCCATTGCTACCATGATCTGCCAGGTCAGGGGTGCCAGCTTTGCTACAGTCAACGTATAGATTTATTTTGTTGACAAGGGCCCTTTTTTCCTTTTTAAAACTATTGTCTACAAGAGACAAGACACCGGCCAATGTAAATGGGTTTTTCCTTTCAATAAATAACCTTTTAAGTTTATTCCTTTCTATTACATTTTTCTTACAGTTAAAGAGGATGTGCTCTGTCGTCATGGGCACGTCGCAGAGATTACAATTAAAGTTGCCCCTAAGTCTATAAGATTCTATTCTTAGGGTATTTAAGCCTAGCTCGCTGGGAGTGCTAAAATCCATGACAAATGTTTCCCAGTTCTGATATATCTGCTTTATAATGTTTACTTTTTGATTTAGGTATTCTTCAAATTCAGTTTTCCAAATTTCATTTACATGTTTTTTAATTAGACTATAGATGTCACTTTTATCTAGTTTAATATTTAAAATTTCTATTTTTGTTGTGGCACTCTTAGCCAGGAGGTCGGCCCGTTCATTCCCGGTGACCCCCACGTGGCCCGGTATCCATAGCAGGACCACGTCTGTACCGCATCTGAAAATCCTATCTACAAGTGTGATAATGCTGTGTATCATGTTGTGTTTGCTGTTAGACTGGCTTTCTGTCTGTATTGTCTTTATGGCTGATAGTGAGTCTGTAAGAATGGTCACCCGCCGGTCCGTGATCCGGCGGGCGTCCAATTCTATAAGTGTTTGTTGTATTGCGTGTAGCTCTGCGGTGAGTATACTCGTGTTGTCTGTGATTCTGATTGACCTATCTAAGTCTGTGTCTGTGCTGTAGATGCCCAATCCCACACGCCCATCCTCTGTCTTCGACCCATCCGTGTAAATCTTCTCTGTGTGTTTGTAGTATCTTTCTATGTGTTCGTACACCCTGGCTTTCATAATGGTAGGTGTATCTAGTTTTTTACTGATTTCATCTGCCAGGGCGGTGTCTAAGGTGAGTCCCGCGAGCCCCCAGGTTGGTGGAAGTGGGAGATGGCAGTCCAGCTGGAGATCACCGCCCCCGAGTTTGTGGGATAGTTCAATCATGTTATGGATTAAACTTTTACGTCTTAATGTGTCTGGTCGCGGCTTTCGTTTAAGTTGGATTTCAGTTTCATAGTTTTCAATGATGTTGTTTATAGGGTTGCCTGGATTTAATTTTGTTCTGGCCCAGTATTTCAGAATGCTTTCAGTTCTTTCCAAATGTAAAGGGGGTATTTTAAGAGCCGCATTTAATTTTAATTGACTGGGTTCACTGTATATTTGTGAAAGGTTTTTAAGGGCTGAGTACTGTATAGAATCCAGGCTGTCTAAGCTAGTTTTGTTTCCTGTGTGATAGAGCTCCTCCCCGTATGAAAATCTAGCCCTAATATAGTTGTTATAGAGGAGAAGCCTAGTTTTGAAGGGGGCGGCGTATCTCCAGCCGGAAATCCTTCTCATTACATTTAGGGCCCCCAGGCTCTTTCTGGCTCTGTCACCGATCTGCTCCCTATATGTTAAATTTCGATCCAAAATGACCCCCAGAAATTTTGCCGATGACGTGGAATGTACAGGGGTGCCTTGAATTTGAACTTTTCCATTCTTTTTTGAGTTATGAAAGACTAATTGTGTTTTCGAGGCGTTTGCTTTTAATCCCAAATATCCTAACTGTTCAATAATATTATTTGCCTCGTTTTCTAAAACTTTTGGTAATGAGCTGCGTGTTACTTTGCCCAATTTACCTTTCCTAAAGATAGCTATATCATCGGCATATTGCAGTATTTCAGTTTCAGAATGTAATTTTACGTTTTGGATATGGTTTACTGCAATATTGAACAAGATCGGCGACAGAATTCCTCCCTGGGGGGTCCAGTGGGGCTGCACATGTGTTTCCGAAAATGTGTGTCCTATTCTAACTTGGAAGGTTCTGTGTGTTAGATAATTTAAAATGTAATTGTACATCCTTCCCTTAATTCCGAATAAATTTAGGTTTTGTAAAATCCCTTCCCTCTTAATCATATCAAATGCAGATTTCATGTCTAAGTGTATGACTCCTACTGTGCTACGTCTACTTCCCCTAGCCGCTTTAATATAATGTTCTAAGTAGGCTACATTATCTAGTGCTTGTCTGTGCCTACGAAAACCTGCCTGTTTGTTTGAAATGATTCCCTCCCCCTCAATGAAAGATTGTAACCGATTTTTGACAATGGCTTCTAATGTTTTACCTATATGTGATGTTAATGAGATGGGTCGGTATGATGCCGGGTCATGCGGATCCTTGTTTGGTTTTGGGATGGGCACTACATGTGCGTGTTTGTATGTTAGGGGTATCTGTCCAGTTTCCCAGATGCGGTTAAAGAACTCCAGGAGCGCGACCTTAAATATTTCAGAGGTGTTTTTGAGGGCAGTGAAGGTGATCCCACCCCCCCCCCCGGGGCGGAGTCTCCCCTTTTCCCACTTAGCGCTCCCTGGAGTTCTCTCATGGTCAGCGGGTCATCGTAGGGATCATCGGTTGGGTCGAATTTCTGGTATAGTAATGTGTTAATTCCGAAATCCGATTCCTCCCCCTGGCTAAGTTGTTGGTAAAATGAGGCCAACTTATTTGTTTTCTCTTTGTTTGAAAGGTATATAATAGCATCATTTTCTTTAAGGGGGGCAACTTTTAAAGAAGAGTAATTCCCTTCCATTTTTAAAATCTTTTTCCATACTTCGCTCTGCGGCGTGTCCATTCTGAGGTTTGCACAGAAATTCGACTGGCCAGTCCAATAGTTTAGTCTCTTTATGTAGGCTATTATTTTCATGGTTGGCTTGTTCGCATGGGTTTCGCCCTAGGCGCCCTTTCCAGTCGCATTGTGCAAAAAATATTATAGGTAGGGTACACAGGTGAAGGTGACTCTCCCGTTTGCGAAACAACACAGACACTGTCGCCGAACGCGTGGCCAGCAGTTGAAAACGAGGTTCGCGGCGTCTTCATGGTTGTCAATGATAATCGACTTTGAAAGATTAATATAATCGATTATGAACACCCTGTTTTATATAATTAAAAAAAAGTAGTACTCGACACCCTAACTTATCGTGAGAGAATCGCGTCCACGCAAAGTGCACATAACTCCACTCCACAGTTTGCAGAGAAGTGACGTACCAGCCGGCTTCTTTTGATAGTCTCAAGAACCCCAGAAAAAAAACAAAAAAAACGTGTTGTTGTTTAGTCTCAGGTAAGTTGACGAACGCGAAGTAAAATGATTCAAATGGCCTGACAGAATTGGCTAAAAATGTAATTGAATAACGAAACAGGCACCCAGGAATCTCGGCAGGCATAAAGGTTGAAAGTGAAAGTACTCAACTGGAAAAGCGCTGGACCACACCTCTCTTCAAACTCAAAGCACAAACAGACTGTATGCAATTTCACACGAATATCTTATTCTTTATCTTAGTTTTCGTCATTGTTGTCGATGACATTACATGTGTAAAATAGGGCCTACAAGCTTTTCAATTTAGGAAAGTAATAGAGATGGTTAATTCAGTGTTGAAAATGGGGGAGAAAAAAAAAGGGAGGTGGACCATAGGGATGTGCCTGTGATCCTTCAATCTGTGCAGTTCAGGAGGGAGTGTCCAATATCTGAAACAACTGGTATTACACGGAATAAAAATTGCGGACGGTGTCAGTTTTGAGTCAAAGTCGTCATAAAAGACAGCATTTAGGCCTAGTTGAGTAAGCTTAGATCTAGATCTAGATCTAGATCTAGATTCTACTTGGTTCTTGCTGAGGATAGAGAATTTCAGCCCAAGCCCTCCTTTTGGCGATCTAGATCTAGATTCTACTTGGTTCTCGCTGAGGATAGAGAATTTCAGCCCAAGCCCTCCTTTTGGCTTTCTTGGTTCTGTTCAACTGTCTGACATTAAATCAGAGTTATTAAGTCTCTCCCTGCGAGAGGTTGCAAAATACGATATCTGCTTTCCAGGCGTTCACTCTGCACGGGCGTATCAATATGGCAAGGTTAAGTTGACCGGGCAGCGCAGTAGCCGTATTTTCATGCAACAGGTCACTGTTCTCTTTGAAACGTAACTAGATCTACCATCTTATTGCTCACTGTATCTCTTCTAAATCAAAGGCATCTAGTGACAAGGACATGTTAACCAATGAACCACTGGTCAGACTCACAAAGACTAAGCTTTCAGAGGCTCTTCCTACATTATCAAAAGGTGTAACATGACATGCAAACTGTTGCTTAACAAATTTGCAATATTATCTCATTTTCTCACAAGTTGACCATCGTCTAGAGTTGTTTATATCTAAGAACCAATCAGAAACAAAGCTCTGAAATGACCTTTGCCCCAAATGCCCACATTGGTTTATTAGTATGTATCAATCTGGATGAAACCATTTGTAACAGGGCATGGGGGGCGTGGCTAGTTATCATGCTTTGTTTTCATGAAAATTACAGCTGTCAGTTTGATATCATAAGTCAGATCGTTGGTTAGAGACTTACAGACAGAGGCTTTGCCGGTTTAATTCATTATCAATCCTGATAAGGCGTAGCAGCGGTTGTTTTCATATCGATCAAATACAAACCAAACCACGTGGACAGGGGTAGTGTGGTCATCGCACATCGGCCAGTGGGACCCAGATAAGATTCCTTGTGACCAAGGTCACTGACTGGACAGTGGGCTTTACGGGTAGCGCGTGGGGTGTGGATTAAAGTATCAGTTCTGTTATAAAGATATGCTAGGATTGCATGATAATATTGTTCTTTGCTTTGTCAGGTTTGATATATCTCCCACTCAAGCTTTAGGATGTCAGAAAGGAAAGTGGTACTTGTTACAGGCGGCACTGGTCTCGTTGGTAGAGGCATTAAAGCTGCCATTGATCAAGAAGGGAAACGAGCCGATGAGGAATGGTATTTTGTGTCTTCCAAAGATGCAGACTTGCAGTGAGTTTCAGTTAATTTCAGCTATTTCAAGAATTGTTAAAATGCCATCATGTTGTCTTCTTCAGGAAGTTAGGTACAATTGTGATTATAGATCCCATATGTGAGAAGTGGCTGCTCATGAAATAACACTAGTTTTCATCTATATGTGTGATTTGGTCGTCTTATATTATGTGACAAACAAATCAACCAACTAAAGCTTTCATAGTGCAGAGAGGAGAGATCAGGTATAATGTAAATGTGAATGACTTCAGTGTATGTGAAACATTATCTGTGGAGAAGTCTGAAATAATCATTTGCAAGTTTTTTTAACTTAATGTTATTTGTCATCTTGCTGACTAGAGCATTTGATAAAATGTAACTTTAAGTTTAAGTAATATTTTCTGTTAACATTCTTTGCTCCTTTTAATCTGTGTCGTCTGAAAAGTGAAAGCTTTTGTAGTAAACTAGTATATTAATTCCGTGTAGTTATAAGTAGTGCAAGTACTTATATTTTCTACATTAAGTTAGTATGGGGCAAATTATGCAAGATTACAAGTATACCTGTTATTGACATTGAGTGTATTGAGTTGAGATTATATGTTTATGTAACATGATGTGTAAGATATGCTTTCCATGTATGTGCTCTTAAACACTGAAAGAGAATTTCTCACATGGGATAATAAAGCAATTCTTATCTTATCTTAAAAAACAGACAGCTACTTGGATTCAAAATACATGGTTATTTTTCCTCTGATTGAGCATACTAAAGCTTTCAACTTTTTTTTCCCACACGAGTTCTTCCGACACTGGGCACCTCCAGTTCAGTTTTTCTCTTAATTTTTCAGCAGCAGACAAGCACTTGTGTTTGCTGTAGTTACAATCTAAAGGCAGTAATAAAACTGGATTGGTCACATCATAACTTTTCAACTCCCATTCATGCCACGAAAAAATTGGGTGGGGGTTAACTGCACTTAATATTTTTCCCAGAAAGGCAGTGAATTTAATGTTGAAATAGCTGGTAACTCTGCACACTATGATAGCTTCTTCCCTTCAGTGGCATGTTGGACATGTATAGAATATAAACAAAGTATTGATATCAGTTGCACTGTGTATTATGTTTCCAATTTAATTCAGAATAGTTATTCAGGAGCAAGTTAATTATTCCATTAAGGGAAATGTCATGGACACTTGAGTGTTTCTGGGAAAGTGACAAAGCTAGGAAAGCAAGAAGGATCTCAAGCATAAAGATAAAATTTGTGTTGTACTGTGTGCAGTTTTGTTGTGGTAACTTACATGTATGGAACTGAATGCATGGTTTCAAATGTTGGAAATGGACAAAAATGCAAATGTTTTTAAAGGGAAAACGATTTTTTGATGGGAAAAATAATTACCAGGTTTACTAGCACTTTGTAGCAGGAACATTGTGTTGAGAAGCTGAGTTTCCATATTTTTTTTTAGTGTATTCAGTACTGAGAACTCACAGTTGCTTTGTATTGAAAACTGTGTTATAAATGACTGTTTCTTCCATACTTTTCATCCCAACTGGTAGACAACTCAAGTCACTACACAGAAAATCACGGAATCCTGTTGACAACATAGTCATAATGTTACAACATTGCATCACATACCCTGGCTCAGAATAAAATAAATTGTCTACTAGTTAACTAACATTTTTAAATATTTAAAAATTTGAAGTTCTTTAGGAACATGTTGTGCATTTGTTGGCGAAGACCTTTTATTTATGTTGTTTTTTTTTTATGCTGGGAGCTGAGGATTGCATAAGAATGAGCTTGAGAAAACAACATACCTGTAGCTGTTTGGTAGAATTGCAAATTATGTCTTAATAACAAAACAAGTAGTGTGCTTTTTCATGTTTGGCGAACTAATTAAACAATTCTTATGTCAAACAAATGAATTTCTAGCCCAATCAGAACACAACACCCCAGAATTGCGTTAAAAAAAAAAGAAAGGCGACTAGGCCATTAACCTTTGAAATGCTACGTTTAGGTTAATGGCATGGAAGGACATAGGCTAAAATTGATGTAATTTCAGAAAGTCTCAATTAAGAGAATTTGCCCGCAGATTTCATGAGGAAATATTTTCAGTTGTTGGTGAAATTTGAATATTTATAAAATATGCCCCTAAATTTTGGGGTTTTACCTTTCCTAATAATGTTGCCATGAAACGAAGGAAATTCCTTTAGCAAAAAGTATAGGTAGCAGGGCACTTGAAATTCAGTAAAACAAATATTTATCCAAAGAAGATTGTTCTACCAAGTGACCTATTTTACTTAAAGCACCATTTTCATTTTTTTTAAGTCTATGACTTTCTTTTCTTGGGATACTTAATATTGTCTGCTGTGCTTCCCCAATTAATTTTTAGAATATTTGTCTTTCTTTGCAACTGTTTGCCCCAAGGTCCGTAGCTGATCCACTGAAGTGTTTGCCTTTGTGCAGACTCTGCTCTTCACGTATTTTTCAGTGGGAAAGGCTAAAGCATTGTTCATAGTACTTTATCCTGAGTTTGTCCTCAAGGCGTATAGTGTTTGTCCATGTTCTATGACCTTTGTCTAGAAAGTATGCTCTGGTATATAAGTATGAAAGAAATAATTATAGTAATGTCACAAAGCTCATAATGGGCTTACAAACACATAGTCCCCCCTCCTTTTCTGAATTAAAGCAGGCACTTGTGGTTCTGAAATATTTGGGGAGAATTATTCCCTAACCAGAAGGGCTTGTCTTATTGCTTGTTTTTTTTCATTTCAGTTTACAATAAACTTAGAGAAAGTATAGTATAGTTTAACAATTTTGTTGATGGGGTATATTTTCTCTTTGAGATTTTGAGTTGTTTATGATTTATGAGTGGTTTTCAGGAAACTGCCAAATAGTAAGGTTAAAAAGATTGTTTTCAGTATCTTCAGATTTGGGGCACTGGTTACTTTTATAATTAGGGTACAAAGAATTGTGCAAACAGCAGGGCCAATGCATTCTTGTTGAGATGGTCACTGATTTGTGTTGTTTGTGAATTAATTTGGCTTTACAGATGGTTGCCTGTATTTAGGGTGGCCATACAGTGAGGTCATGCAGAGAGCAAAGTTTTACCTTCATTGCCTTTGCAATTGACAACTGCAATATAATCTTCTGCATCTTGCGTTTGTACTGTTGAAACTAAGGGGTGACATGCTCTTACAGTTTAGTTGGAATACCTCTTCATTGTAAATGATACAATTAATGCCATGAGTAAAGGTGAAAGTGATATTGGAGATCATGTTACAATTTTCTTGCTTTGCACTTCTGACTTTCCCACAGCTGTGATTAGGCTATGTCAGTGTTTCTCAAAGTGGGGCCTGGCAATATTTTGATGGGGCATGGGGCACAGTGATTTTTCATAGAAATCTTTTGTTTATGAGATAAAGTTTGAATTAAAACTTCTTTTGAATGTATACTACTGAATAAAGAAGTATTTTAAAAAAAAATCATTTTCAGTTTTTGTATTGTACACTGGCTTTGTCTGATCATGGTGGGGTGCATGTTTTTTTTTCTGTTTTAAATGGAAATGGGGCATGAGACAAAAAGTTTGAGAAACACTGGGCGATATCATCTATGTAAGGTACAAAGTACAACAGATCTTTTAGAAAGTTTCCTTCATCATAGGGTCATTATCTTTCATTTGATTTCCATTCATATCGTCAGCATGATACAATGGTAAATGTTATTTCCTGTAAAATCACTTGATGTAAATGAGAACAGTCAGGTTTGTGCTTGTCTTTGAGTCAATTATGAAACTCCATTAAAAATGAATGGCTAAGAATTAAGATCTTAAAAGTCTATAGTATAAATTTGTTGATTCAGCCTGTGATAAAATTGTGTCTATATATTTGCATTTTATCACAGCATTTTCAAAATACACTGAACCAGACAAATTGCTGAGTTTCACAGCACTGTTTTGAAGTTGACTGCAAATACTGGGTAGTTTTTTTTTGGTTGAGTTTTGTTACTGGTCATATCCATTGAATCAATAACTGTCCCTTTGTGAGCCGTCATTCTTAAGGGACCCTAGGGCTTGTCAATTCATTGTGAACTTGAAGTTTGAGAAAGCAGTTAACATTAACTTACATCTTCTCACCTGCTGGGTTTTTAGGACTCTCACACAACCTCCCCCGGTAGGAACATCTGTTACATAAGCTTAATTTTATCAAAGGACTATTTGCAATAATAGGAAATACTAAGGTTCCAGCTGAAAAAGTTTCTCTTATCATGATCCGTGGGCACAGAAATGTAATTGTTGTGACCCAGTCATATATAATTCACCATCTGTTGTTGGGCTAACTTGATGCTTTGTGTTAGACATGTTTCATGTCATCCTTTGCCTTAGGGTCCACCACACAACCAGTCTGTGCTCGGCCGCCCCCCCACCCCACCCCCACCCCAACAGCTGCTCTTCATTATTGCGCTGTCAGCATTTGTATGACATACCATTTAAATACTGTAAAAATAATATATAAAAAAGCACTTCTTGTGCTGAACTCATTGGGTTTGCATCAGATGGGATCATTATAACATAATAGTAATATAATAGCTTGGACAGCTGGTTTTTCCTAAGTCTATTTACACAGAAAACATTAATTTGTTGTCTGAAACCAAATCATATTGATTGTCCATGAAAGGAGGGAAGGTTAGAAAAATGAAAACTTGTATGTCAGACGCCTGCAGGGTTGAGCAAAACAATAAATGAATAGGTAACTTTATTGGGATCAAATAATGGTCATGTGAGGGCAATAGTTTAATAGCCTTAGGCCAACAGATGTTTTTTTTCTTTTTTAGTTGGCTCCCAGATTTGGTGTCAGGTGAACCCTGTACATTCAGGCTCCTTTCTAATGTTATTTGCACATGATGTGTTGAGTGTCCTCTTAGTGAATAGTGAAATGCTGTTCACAAACAACCAACCTCAGTTTTTTTACCTGTTTTGTATGTTCATGATTCTTTCCAATGTTATTTGCATAGTATGATTTGTGAAATATCTTCCTAGTGAAATGTTGTTCAGTAACAACTGACTTCAGGATTTTAGCCACTGAACATATGTGTGTGTGCCTGAGAAAACCCACAATAGTCGGCAACATGACATTTTGAGTTCTGTACATATAATAAAAGACAAGACATTTCTGACAAATTGAAGTCAGTGACCCCCCTAAAACAAGATTTTGAGAAAACGGCATTTAATCCTATAAGTGGCAATAGCTAATTGACCCATTAATATTGGAGTGATTGCTGTTAGGAGACCGTAGTCTAATAACTAAGCCGTTATAGAGATCATAGTGAGTAGTGTTCACTGCTCATCTACAGTTTACCTTGTAACATGCCACGGTCCCCTAGAAACAGCCAAATCGGAAGTTTTTTGATCTTGTTAGGAGACCGTAGTCGAATTACAAAGCCATTATAGAGATCATAATGAGTAGTGTTCACGCTCGTCTACATTTTACCCTGTAACATGCCACGGTCCCCTAAACAACAGCCAAGTTGGAAGTTTGTGTCGGACCCATATTTTCACTTCAAAGCCGTTTTTCTCAAAATCAGCTCTACCGACTTAATGTGGGTTTTCTCAGGCACACTCACATATAGTTTGTCCACCTGGACCACTGGACCATTTTATTATTGGCCAGGGCTTCAGCTACATTGACGTTTTAGACGTTTTCTGAATTTAGTCTTTTTCACAGTTCAGTAAAATTCTTTATATGGTAGATCGCAGGAAACACTTCAACCATAGTCCACTACATACTTTCACTTCACACTGAAAACAATTCTTGAGTTAACATCACCAAACTGTTTTGACCATATTGCCATTCAGTTCATACTTGTTCTTAAAATTCATGTTGAGCCAGGTGCTCAGTGTATCTCCAGTTAATCCCTTCCAACAGTACATACATGATAAAACAGGAAAGGGAATGGGAGAATTTGCAACAGTTAAACTACCCGACACATGACAGACACACTGCACAAACATAATGGTTCATAGGTCTAATGAACCCTATGGATCACCTGTTAAAACTCCACTTTTTAACACTGAACTTATAACATCTGTGGGTTCAACATTTACATCATCATCATCATCTTTCTCTTTAACTTTCCGACTGTGTTTTATTTCAAGTTTAAAATATTTATTGTCTCTGATCTTTTGAGTTCTCCACTAATTTGTGTGGGTATCTATACAGTACTGATGGGTAAAAATAGGCAGCTTAAACATCTATTAATTTTGTTTTATATTGACAAATTGTGTTGCACACAGGTGACAGACTGTAACAGTGATCCGCATATTTGTGTGGAGAACTTCCTAGTTCGGTGTGTTATGCTGATAAATTTTGTTACAAAGTTGATAGTGCATGAATCCCAGCTTTTCAGTTGCAGAGATGATAGTGCATGAATCCCAGGCTTTCAATTGCAGAGGTGGTGCTCAGCTGATGGTGCAATGTTGGTAATGCACGAAATCCAGCAAATCTATTGCAGAGATCATGCTAAAGTGTAGCATAGTCCACAGCTCATGAATTGAATCCCAGCTAATCCATTCCAAAGACCAAGCAAACTTTTGTTGCAATGTCGATGGTGTACGAATCCCAGCAAATGCTGTTTGAACTTAATCCGTTGCAGATACCATGCTAGCTTTTTGTTACAATGTTGATAATGCATGAATTCTAGCTTGTCCATTGCAGAGACAATGCTGACATAATGTTTCAAAGTCAATAGTGTGTGAATCCCAACTAAGGGGTGAAACAGACTAGGGCTGGTGTAGGGCCAGACCAGTGGCTTGCCACCCATAAATTTTGCCTCGCACTAGCACAATAGGCACTGCCTACACCACAACCATGCAGGATGCAGCTGGCAGTGCCTGTTGTGCCAGTGTGAAGCAAAATTTATGTGTGGCAAGCCACTTGTCTGGTGCCTACATCAGCCTCAGTCTATTTCGCCCCTTATATTGCAGAGACCCTGCTCAACTTATATTGCAGTGTTGATAGTTCATAATCCCAACATATTCCCTTTGCAGATACCATGCTTATCTTATGTTGCAGTGTCTTTAGTATAAATCCCACATTATCCATTGCACAGACCATACTTAACTTATCATCCCTGTACTGCTTTATTCTATTTCCACACTGGCAGGTTTTGAGAAAATGGCAAGTAAAGTTTTTGTAGTTTACCTTGCAGTGTTAGATGACTTTTTGACACTTTAAAATCTACTCCGAGAGGTGAGATACTCACAAGATTTTTGCAGGTGAATGATAGAATATGCTTTGATATGCCATGTTATGACTGTATCTCAGTTTATCTGAGAACTGGAGACGGAACAAAGAGGTACTGGGGTAATGTTACGTTTCAGTATTGAAAGTGTATAAATCCCAGCTTATTTATTGCAGAGACCGTGCTGCTACAGAGGCTTTGTTTGAAAAAATCAAACCTACCCACGTCATCCACCTGGCAGCATTAGTTGGAGGCCTGTTCAAGAATCTCAAGTACAACTTGGATTTCTTTGTAAGTTTTGTTCAGGATTGCCTTTTCCTTCTCCTTCTCTCTCAACTTCCTTCCTATTCAGTCCTTGTTATCTTCCATCATTCCATGTTTTTTTTTTCCGAAAGATTTTCAAAGTAAGTCATATACCGCCTGTCATTCAGCTATCACTCACAGAAAAATTACATCCAATATGAAGAAGCAATATATAAGTTTTCTTTTTGTTGTCTTCTTTTTGCTTGCTAGTCTTTTTGTGTTTTGTTTCATTTTCAATGAACACTTTTTTTAATTGTGCACTTCAAAAAAAAATTTTTTTCCCGTCCCTCAGACCAATTGTTTAAAATATTTTTATGTACTTCTTAGTGATTGGATTGGATAAAAGGATTGTGAGTTTTAATTATTAAGGAAATTCTTTAATCAAAACCTGTACTGGTTGCTTTCATTTCATATTTTGTGAAGCAATGGAATGGATACAGAAGAAGTTGGATGAGAAAGTATTACAAAATTCAACAATTTTATCACTTGTGCCATCTAAATTTGGTATTTTTCAGAGAATAAATTCTCAAATCAACGACAACGTTCTCAGTACTAGTCACAAGTACAACGTCAAGAAAGTTGTGTCATGCCTCTCCACATGTATCTTCCCAAACAAGACTACTTACCCCATTGATGAGACCATGGTAAGGCTCAAATGTCTTGAGTGCTTTTATTTACTGTTTTGTTTTGTCAGATCCTCGGTAAGTTAAAGCTGTAGATTCATTGTGGGGAAATAGATTATACAGTAGGATTTAGAAAATTTGGACGTGAAACTTGGGCATTAATGTAGGGATTTTTCGCCAAAACAGGCATGTCATTTGCAGGAAATTGAGACTGTCAGTTTTGTCATTGATGTCCATATATGAGGTAAATGGCATCTTTTTTTTTTAAAGAATAAGTGCCTTCAGCATATACATACAAGTGTTTTTCTAAAACTTGATAGAGCAAGCATGTCTGTAGCCTCAGGGAAACGCCAATTTTTGCTGTTTCTTCATCCCTGAGATATTTTTACCAGCTATTGACATCGCATTCACTTCTGATCAACGTAGCTGTATGTGAAGGGGATTGTCAGTCATTTTCAGAAGAAGATGGCTGAATGTAACTGTTTCATTGCTGTTACTCAATGAAACTGTATCAAAATGGGTGGCTGGGCAGTCAGTGCCCTTTGCCATATCGTTTGGGCAACAGGAGATGTATATCAGTATGTCAGTCGTATTTTTTAACTTAATGTCGTGGATCAGAGGCAATCACCTTAAACCAGGGAAGCCAAAAGTTCTTTTTTCCCGTCAGTCCTGATTTTTCCATTTTTTTCGTTATCATTTGGCATCCTTGTTAAACAAATCAAACCTGTGGATCTGTGCCAAATCACCAAAATTGATAGACGTAGAAGGATCAGAATCTCCATACCATTTTTCACCATTATGGACAACAAAATATTTGATGTCTGGAAAATATTTTCAGAGCTTAATCTACGTAAGGAAGAGTGTGTCGCATAATTTACACTGAGAACTTAGAAACAACTACAAAACACGTGGTTTTTATGTAAATTCATTTATTTAAAAAATGTAGTTTGCGATGGATTAATGAAATTGTAATTACATATTCATATTACACTCAGAGAGGGTAATTTTCAAAATTGAGTGACACTTTTGAGCTGCATTTTATATTATATCATTCTCAGCTTTTCCTGTCTGTGTTTTGTAGAAACGTTTCTTCTGCGGATGTTATCTTTTGGTAGTCTGGTGGTGCTTTCCAGTACAGCATTAAATTAATGCGAATCAAGAGGTCAAAGGAAGCGTATTTTTGTTAGCCCACGTGAAGACTGGGCCATTCTGCTGGTGTACAATTTAAAGTCATTCTAATGTTTGAATAGACTGCTTCATCTGCACTAGGTAATAAACTTTATCAAGTATAAAATGATTTGAAATGAATGCATTGGCGCCTGTGTTTGATTTCTGCTAATGTTTCTTCCTACTTGCTCTCTCAGGTTCATAATGGTCCACCCCATGACAGCAACTTTGGATATTCATATGCGAAGCGTATGATAGATGTACAGAACAAGTAAGGCTTTCAGTCTTTCATTATATGTCTAAGATAACAAGACTTTGAGATTAAAATGAAGATCATGATGGACTCAAAGCTTTCAAGCTTTACACGTTGTGTATAATTATCAGATTATTTTAACCTGTGTAGCAGTAAATGATTTTTGTTAAGTACTCCAGTGATCAAGATCGTGTCTTATAGGACACACTTTGAACATTTTGTAGCCACTGAATTGATGACATCCTCTTCTTATATTGTGGCTTTAACCCGCCTAATGATGAACCATTTCATTAAATTTTTAAATGATCCACTACTTGCATTTAGTCGATGTCCAGGTCTTGTATGACGTGATCACCAGTGGCACGTTAGGTCTTATATGGCATGATTGCTACCAATGGGGTTGGTGGTCAGAACTCTGTGGTTACTCAGTAACTGATCAGTGGAATTCATTGACCTTCTTGCCTGTCTGTAGTGAAATGAATTTCAGGACAAGCCACGTAAAATTAGATTTGGAGTTGTCATTGGTTTGAATAAGACCCGATTGCCGCTGTATGGGTTGAAGTATGGTTATCTTCTGAGACATTTCTAATAGTACGTCAGGACTGTTCTTGCAAATGATTGTTAGCCACTTGCAGTATCTTATTTTGTCCAGAAGATATAAAACATTTTCTCTCAAGATCTGTGGAAGCAGTCTTGGTATTCACTAACACAGCCCCAGGTCTGAGGTATTGCCAAGGCAGCAAACCTATCACAATTTTAATACTTTTATCGAGAGACAGCAGTCAGCACTAATACGTGGAAGCTTAAATATTAGAAAGAAAAGTTTATACTTGATACAAATTGAAGGGGACAAATGCAGTTTGAGGGAGATCATAGTGATCAAATATAAAGTAGAAACCTAGGCATTAATTTGACCTTCACACTTAAGTGTGATATCTTATTTGTGAGGGTACTGATTTCTAGTGATATTGTTCACTTCTTTTTTTTAAAATTGTTTTTCTGGCCACCCTGATTCCAAGGTTATTTTGGCCATACTCAAGATGGATTGGAATTGTGTTTTCTTGAAATTTGGCAGCATAAGGAAGTTTTCCAGGCTGTATCAACAGAAAGCCAATATGTGTGTGCGCCTGAAGAAAGGTCCCAGTTGTCGGTACAGCTATTTTTGAGCTAGGGGGTGAAAAGGTCGAAAAAGTCGTGCCTAGTCGGAAATGTACTTCTAGCAGAAAACACAAGTTTAACCATTTCTAAATTGCATATGAAAAGGATTTTGGAATATTTTATGTTTAAATGTTATTTATAGAAACAAATGAGACTTACCAGTAAGTTGATGGTTGTTTCTGATTTCATCGAGTTTGTTGACAGGAACGGGGTGGTAAGGTGAGATATGCGCCGTGCCAGGTCGAGTCACACTTTAGATGGCTCATATCATAGTTTAACACTTTCATGAACTAGCATGTGTATTGTAGTCTCTTATCATCCAAACGTAATCAGGGTGGGAGTGATTTTAAGTAAGGGAGGGCATCTTACCACTCCGTTTGTTACGAATGACCTCCAGTGTTACGGATTTGGGGGGAATCCGTCTCCTTAGGGTTTCGACTGCATTCTTTTAAATTGAGAGTTTTATATAATTAAAAGTTATTTAAAAGTTAATCTAAGACCTAACTTTCATTCCATTCCAAATTCTAAAAAACAATCTGATTAAGTTTCTTCATCAGACCTGCAGGGTCACATTTATTTATAATAAAGACACTAACAATTTCGACTAGAATCTACATCTAATTAATTAATAAAGATTAACATCAACAGCATCATCATAATAATAATACGTCTCTACCCCTCTAACTCTAGGGTTCCTCTAACATCATTCAGCTTCTATGTTCGTTAAATTATCTAACTAATAATTCCTGTAGATCTATATTTTAAGATCCAGGTCTTGCCCGTCGAAGCGACGTCGGCACAGTTAATTGTAAATCAAGGGTGGGCTGGTAACTCCCAGCCTCACCCAGACAATTCAAACACAATTTCCAATTATGTGTTCGTACAAAACTACACTAATCTGCAGCTCTAGATGAGGTTATGCGTGCTGCATCCACGTGGGTGGATTCCTCAGTCTTCTATCTGAACATGTCAATCATCAATAGCTTGGTCCATTTCAACTTACAATTGTTCTGGCCTAGGGCCAGAACAGTATAGGATAGCGTGGTTCAATTCAATATGGCCTATGGACAATGACGAGACCCTCGTCTGGTCATGTTGTTAGTAATGCCTGGACCCATCAAGCAGGGCTACACTGACCCCTGACCCCCTCACAGACGGAAGATTCTGTATGAAGTAAAGGATATATGTCTGGGTGGACTTTTATACTGTCTAGCCACCTGCAACTACCGTCCAAATCCCTAGATTTCATTGGTGCGGTCAGCTCCGAGCTGAGCTCGCAGTATAATTTATTCTATTGTATAAGTCGGTTACGGCCTTGCACTAAGACAGACAAGGTCGTCTTCTAAATAGGTTAATAACAATTAAATCCAAAAATCTTACTAACTTGACTCAGCACAATTCGTGCTTTCATGAACTACTGAATGTCAAAATCAATTACAACCACCTCACACCCTCTAACAATGCTATTACTCCCGAACTGGAGATATTCTGCCATCCCTAGTTTACCTACACATATTCCTTAACCATTTGCAAGGAAAAAAGATGTTTCAAAACAAACTGTTCACGAGAACAGCTCAAGGACAAATTACGCTGGATCTAATCAACAACATCGTAAAAAATTAACTCATGCACTCGTGACCTAGCACGGCATTTATGAACTGAATCTGTTCTTGACACCGTTCCTGTTGACAAACTCGATGAAATCAGAAATAACCATCAACTTACTGGTAAGTCTCGTTTGTTTCTATAATTTCATCTCATTTGCCGCCAGGCACTCCTTGGTAATATGAGATTTTAGAGCAAACTATGATTTGAGCACAACAACATACGATCGCACATAATAATGCTGTAACACACAGAAACTGTATTAACATACTGGTATATGAATTTATTAAAGCTTAGTGAATGCATTAACAAGCAATACAGAATCAGAACACCATAATGGTATTGGTACCTAACTGCCAAAATTTTTGTACAGACTGCAACATCAGCATTTCAGTGCAATAAATTTCTGATTTCAAGCTATTCATTTGGACTAGGACTACCTTTATTTTTCATAAATGAATCCATCAAACCTTGACCAAAGTTAGTTCCTCACTTCTTTCTTATAATATTTTGCAAATGTATTTTCATTTGACCATCCTGCTGAGGCTAGAATTGTTGCTAATGGAACACCAGCACTCGCTGCTGCCGAGGTGCTGGCAGCACGGGTGCTATGAAGTGTAAATAATTGTAGATCGATTCCTGCCAAATCTAGAACTGTCTTTATCCACCTACAAACCGTATCTTTACTCACTGCTTTGTGGGGTTTTTGATAGCTAATCAATAGTTTTGTTTCGACATTTACTTTCCCAATATCTGTTGTTCTGTGAATATACTCAGTAATGGCAGCGACTATACATAATTTGGGATTACTGGGAAAGGCAAGAAACTGCAAAGGTTGTTGATGTGACCCTTTCCTTGAATGCTTTAGAAGAGTAGAAATGTAAAAGATACATTTGTTTCCTGTTAATTTCATGTTCTTAACATCTAATGCATGAATAGTTTGCGACCTTTGCCCTGACAACAAAGCTAATAACATTGTCAACTTCAATGACAATTCTTTCAGACTCAAGCTGTATATTTGGATACCATGTTTCTAAGAATGCCAATACAATATTAGTGTCCCATGTGGCCACTCTGTCTTTTGAGGGCATGGAAGGCCTGTTTTCGAATACACCTTTGATAAATCTCTTGACACACGCTAAATTCCCAAAAGTTTTGGTGGTATCCTTAATTCTAAGGAAGCAAGATAATGCTGATCTGGCCATACAGATTGCAGAAAAAGAAGCTTCTTGTCTATACAATTCAGCCAAAAAATTGACTGCTTGTGTTACAGGCGGTGAAACTTGATCAACATGGACCCTATTTGCATATAATTTCCAGTTGTTAATATAGTTGGCATATTATGTCCGTTTTGTTTCTGGTCGCCATGAGTCCATGAGCAAGCCTGCTGCTTCTTTTGAAAATCCTTCGTTTTCGTATCGTGGCCGGAGACTTTGCATACAATCAGTTTCATCTTTTTGTGCAGAGGATGAACTGTCTCCGGCATGCTGGGAAGGTAGAGCATTTTCTTCCTCGCTGATAGCAGTACAGGCTGATCTATCATTATCTTCATGAGTACTGGGAAAAAAGGTTGTGTGAGCCAGAAAGGTGCTACCACAACTCCTGTTGATTCCTCTTTCCTGATCTTCTGTAGCACTCTAGACAATAGACAAAAAGGTGGAAAAGCAAAAAATTTTAATTTTTCCCATCTTAAGGTGAATGCATCTACAGCAGATGTTTCTGGATCTGGTCTGTACGATACAAATTTCTGGCACTGATAATTTAGCCTGGAAGCAAAAAGATCGATTTCCGGATGCCAGTTTAGCAACTCAAATACTGTTTTCAAAATATTGGGGTCTAGGCGCCACTCCATATCTATATTTACATGACGGCTCTCAAAATCTGCCTCCACATTTTCTTTGCCTGCTATTCTAGCGGCTGACAGCCAAATGTTTTTTGGCATGCACCATTCCCAAATTTTCTGGGTTAACACGCACAATTTTTCTGAATTGATTGAGCCCATTTTATTTATGCCCGTCATGGCAACTGTATTGTCTAAAAATGTCTGAATGTGCATGTTCCTCTTGTCTTCTGCAAAAGATTTTAAAGCTAAGAAAGCTGCCAACAATTCTAATTCATTTAGGTGATATTCGGAATGTTCCTCAACAGTCCAATGCCCCCCTGCAGTCCGTGATTCACAAATAGCACCCCAACCTTCCAGACTAGCATCAGATTTGATAATAAGTGTTGGTTCTTCGATACATGTTGGTGCGTTACAAGTCTGGATATTTCCAATCCACCAGTTTATCTGTACTTTTGCTTTAGCAGACAAGGCCATTTTCTTGTCCCAGTTATTACTATTCATGCGCAATGCTTTACATTTGTCTTGCTCAATGTAG
The DNA here is from genome assembly GCA_963931925.1 of Onchidella celtica. Lineage (NCBI taxonomy): Eukaryota > Metazoa > Mollusca > Gastropoda > Systellommatophora > Onchidiidae > Onchidella > Onchidella celtica. The sequence continues at coordinate 37,025,273 of OZ007570.1, read as the reverse complement.
CGATAGTACAAGGGTCCATGCGGGACTGCTGTGAAACATGATACCATTAAGCCTATCAGCTGTGCAACTTCTCTTATAGAGTTGAGGCGATTGTCTAAAATGGATGAGCAATGTCTCTTGATCTTGTCTTTCCTTTTCTGAGTAAGTTCTATTGACATGTCAACAGAATTTATTTCGAAGCCTAAATATGTTATCTTTTGCACTGGTGTTAGCACCGATTTTGTGGGATGCACAATAAATCCAAGGCTTTGAAAAATATGAACTGAGTCGATGACGTTTTGTGAGCACTCTTCTTTGCTAGAACCTATCAATAAAGAGTCATCCAGGTATCCCGTACTTACATGACCCAGACTGTGTAAATATGCATAAACTGGCTTCGTCAGTTTCGTAAAGCATCTTGGCCCTTGAGACAGACCATTAGGTAAACGTGTACTCCATCAGTTTACCGTTCCATTCAAATTTTAAGTATTTCCTGTCTTCGTTTGCTATTGGTACACTATAATATGCCGATACTAAGTCTACACTTGCCATCCAACAATTTGGCGTGATCAAATTAAGAACAGATTTAAAAGTCTCCATTTTAAATTTCTTGTATTGGGTATGTTTGTTAAACTCCTTCAAATTCAGTATAATTCGGTGAGAACCGTCCGATTTCTGTCTAGAGAAATTACCAGAAATGTATTCTCCCTCTTCATGCTGTGATTCTTCGATCACGTCCTTTTCAGCCAAATTTCTTATCTCCGCATTTATAGCGTTCATTTCTTCAGCGCTACCCATAAATTTTTTTATGTTGGCTCATTATATTTCTTCTGTCTCCTCAAGCTCTATACGCATTCCTTGAACTATTTGCAATATGTGTTCATCTGAAGTTAACTTCTCCATTCCAATGGGTGATTTTGTATTTGTCCAGCTTTAAAAGCCTCAATTTTAGTGTTCAAGTACATATACTGGTCGAGCGTTGCCTTGCCCTTGTCTCTTACCTGTGGGGTATCGCTCTTTCATGTTAATACTTGGCCCTCTTCGGCTTGTTTTGCATGGTTGGGCCTGGGCGGTAACTGCAGGCGTGATTGCCCCGTTTTTGAAACGCGGGTTGCTCTTCCCTAAAAAAAAGCGCCTGTCACTCCGCAAATTTCCCGTGTAGGGAGTAAATCTGTGGCTAGAGTTTGATGTAAGTGGTTTTTGTTCTTTTACATTCTTGATGTTTTGTTTTAAATTATCTCCATATAGCCATTCCGTGCCGTCATTTGGCATGTGGCAGATGTCCCTTATCTCATAAGGGAGCGCAGGTTTTTGGGCCATCTTCCTCTGGGAGGAGATTTTTTGCTGCGCAGTGCCAAGTAAGGCAATTGCATCCAGTGAACAAGAGAGGGCTTTCTTCACTTTTGGGTCTTTTACATCTTATAGTTCTTTGGTGCTGAACGCAATAGCCGTCGCAGCCTTTGTAATTAACCGCTGAACGGCTGTATGCTTGGCATCACCTTTCCTGTGTTCGGACTTTAAAATTCCCCATGTCTTTGTTCGTTAAACGCACTGCTAGGTGTGGGCAATTTGACGGCCGTTTAAACGTCTCAATTTTCTCCTTAACCCTTTGGCCGCTGAATTTTTTTCTATTATTTTTCCCTCCATGCTGAATTATTTTTAGAAAAATTAGAATTTTCTACATATTCTTTTCCTTCCCCATTATCTCCTTTACTACTGACAATTTCTAATAAGTGTAAGAGAAAAAGTTGCTTGGATATGAATGAAGATTACATTGGTATGTCAGCATTTTGTGTGATGATGTTGTTGTTGCTGTTGGTGGTGGTGATGATGACGCTGATGGTAGAAATTTACCATAATGTTACATGTAAACATATAATTTGTTTGATATCCTGTATAAAATAAAGTTATGCTTGACAACTTCAATGATATTTATTTTGCCAGTTTATGTTGTTTTGTTACATATTTATGTCATGTGTGGTGGTGGTACTGCTGATGTCGGTAAGTAATGAAAAAAGAAGAAAATATCAACACTGGTAAAGAACAAACACAGCAACTTTACACATGTCACTGACCTCTATGTATGTATTATTTATTAACTTGTAAGTTGTACTCAGTTCTGCTGAGCTGCTATTACTGCTGATCCTACATTCAACTTTGATTCAGAAGTAAATGCAGGCAAAATAACGTCAACAGCGTCCTTAGACCACCCTGCTGCAACATCTGCTGCGATGTTGTCATCGTTGTGAGGACTAAACCTTAGTAGATCTACGGTATTGTCAGCTGGGCCATCAAAAACAACATCAGTAAGATCAAACCCTTCGAAATCATCCTCACTGTCATCATCCGATTGAATAAACACAGCAGGAATATCCATATCTGGGTCTACATCCGAGTCCGAGTGACATTTTGCTTCGCTATCACAAAAACTGCGATAAAAAACTCCGAAAGCAACAAAACGGCATGGAGAACCACTGCAAATGGCGTCTAAACCACTATTTGCCCCATACCAATCGCTAGCAGCACAAAAATCAGCATGTACGATGTGCCAGTTGGCCATTTGTAAGCCAAATTCGTATCGCGACCACTCGCGTCCCGCGCTATACGGAGTATATAAATATCGCGACCAGCGGTCGCGAACCGCGGCCAAAGGGTTAACTTTCTCGTCCGTCATTCCCTGACTAAAGCACTGGGTGGCAAATCCTGCAAGCGTTTCCGGGACGGGATCGGTAATATCGTTATTCATCCCGTATTCTTCACTCGCTGCCTGGAAGATATCATTGTCCTCTGACTCCATACCGTCCTCGCTCCCCCCGTCGCTCATGCCACAGGAATTTCCGAGTAAACTGTTGACAACGTCCTCGGTGCCTATCCCAGCTTGGTCATGAAGGTTAGATTCATTAATTGCCGCGTGTTTCCGTTTCTCTTCTTTCTTTCCCTTTTTGGCTCTGCGTCGAATAGATTTTGAGGGGGCGGGCTCCAGTGGCGAGGAGGGTGGTGAAGGAAACGGTGGTAGATGACGATGATGACAAAGAAGACGAGCTTGCCCTTCTTTTCCTTTCCTCCAATTTTGCTACTCTCTCCTTTAATGTGTCTATTATTCCCTTGTTTTGGAATAATAGTTCGTTAAAGTTAGGCTCTAAGTTATTTGCACCAACTGGCGCTGTTTCCTCCCCTCTATTTTCTTCTCCTTCATTTGCCTCTCTTTGTGGCGACTCTCCTCCAGAGAGAGAGAACTCGTTTTCTGAATGGCGTGGCATTCTAATTAATAAGTTGCCTGAAGCAATGATTTTCTCGCCTGAAGCGATAACAAGTCGGCCCAAAGCAAAAAATTTTAAGCCCTGAAGGCGATTGTAATAACAGCCTGAAGCTGATTATATTACCCTGAGGGCATTTGTTGTAATAATATTACGAAGCGAATTATGAAATAGATTGTGTGAACTTTGTGAACGAACTTGTCGATACTAGTGAACACAGACGACTGTACATGTAATAATTAAGCTGTGGAGCAATGTTAATTCCTGTTCTAGATCTGTCGCCGCAAGGCGTCTTACCGTACTCTCCGAAATAATGTGAATCACTCACAACTTGGAATAAACCTATAAGACTAAAGAAGGTAAAATCCATCAGGAATCAAAACCACGTGTGAACTCTCCGACCGGTCCGTGCGAAGTGACTCGACCTGGCACGGCGCGTATCTCATATTACCAAGGAGTGCCTGGCGGCAAATGAGATGAAATTTATCAATTATTTGTACAACATGTGACTCTATGAAGTAATATTGGAGTGATTGTTGTTAGGGGACCGTGGACTAATTACAAAGCCGTTATAGAGATAATACTGAGTAGTGTTCACTGCTCATCTATAGTTTACCGTGTAACATGCCACGGTCCCCTAAAAACAGCCAAGTAGAAAGTTTTTTGGATCTTGTTAAGAGAGCGCAGTATTTTACAAAGAAAGCTAGAGCTGAGCAGTGAACACAACTCAGTAGTTTCCCTATTTGCCTTTGTAATAAAACTACGCTCCCCCAACAATATCCAAAAAGTCTGTCATGGGAGAGAGAAAATTACCTGCCACTAATAGGGTTAAAGCTGTTTTTCTCAAAAGTTTGTTTTTGCCCCCGTCTTGCAAAATGTGTCATATCTTCAAAACTACTTAAGATATTGGAAAAATTTTAAAAGCAGCGTGTTCAGCATTGAATTTTCTAGAAGAATATGCCCTTATCTCAAAATCCAAAATTTGAGACAACTGGGACCTTTCTCCAGGCACACAGACATATTATCCCTAATGAATGTCATGCCATCCCCTCAAAACATTTGAAAAACAGCATTGGTAGGATTGTGATATCTATGAAGAAATGACAACTGATGTAAGAGCCATATGAGGTCTGACTGGTAAAAAAATATCCAGATCTTGCTGTAATGATCAGTTTGTTATATGCAGTCAGATTTGCTGGCCACAAATATACATAAATGTAGTGGTTGACCATGTCAGGAGCGCATCATAATTTGGATGGTTGCAGTTTATGTAATGGGTCTCAGAGGTCAGAGGATGAGAGTAGATCAAGTGTTTGTTAATGTGTGTGAGTGGGAGCATGATAAATTGATCTTATGTTAATCCTGATTTTAATATTAGTTCAGCACCTTAGAGCACATCATTATTTTGTGGATTTGACTGCTAATCAGGTTATTTATTACATACGATATACATCAAAATTTGGATGGTTGCAGTTTGTTTAGTATCTCACTTCTTAAGTATAGTTTTACTACTATCCTCTTACACTGTTACAGGGGTTACCATGTGCAACACGGTTGTAATTTCACTTCTGTAATTCCAACCAATGTGTACGGACCACACGACAACTTTAACCTGGAGGACGGACATGTTCTGCCAGGTCTCATCCGCAAAGTCTATGAGGCACAAGGTCAGCCAAAAAAATTTTTTTTTTTGCACAGTTCTTGTGATATTTTTCAAAAGGAAGTGCATCGGTAGGGAAGATATTCCATCCCTATGCACTTTGCATAGGTAGGGAAGATCGTGTACTACGTCATCACTAAACATGGAATTATTATTGGTCTGAATTTAGTTCATTTGATTTGAATTGCGATATTAGAATTAGTTATCGACGAGCCAGTGGCGGCAGGAGCGAATCGCAATACGGGTCAGTCAACGACAGGAGGTTATACAATAATTATGTTTGAATCAAAATCATTCTAATCAGTCAGCGAGTCAGCAAAGACAAGAGACAGACCAATGGCCTAGACCGAGCTCAAAATGCAGTGACAAAGGCTCGCTGCTCCATCGCCCACTCCGAGCACGGAAGGTCAAGACAGAAGCCGACCTCATGGTGCGGCAGCATGGACTTTCACATGACCATGCGCTTACTCAACTTGTGGGAGGGGGGTATATCAATCGATTTCTTTATTCACCAAAATTGAAAAACAAATTTTAAAAAAATCTGCGTGGGCAAGAAGCAAATATTAGCTTGAAATAGTTTCAAAATTTTTGTTTCTCCTGTCCCGTGTAATTCGTGGAGAATGAATTGAAATGTGAAGTGTTCGATCGTCGAACTACATGTACTGTGTACTCGAAGTTTCATCACTCCAGCCAGCAACCCTAAGGTAATCTTCTTTATAGGGGATGTTTGCACAAAGCAATAGCATCGTTCCCTCGTAGATTCGCTGTTTACAGCATTGGCCGACATCTGTTTGATGTAGGGAACCCACCCCTATGGTAACCCTACCTACTCTGCGGGGATATCGTACACAAATCTACATCGGATTGATGTAGGGGTGCTGCTGGGAAATTCCCCGGAATGCATGACCTATAAGTGCTCAACAAATTAAATGCCGATGTATTCTTCATGTAGGTGTGCTTCACTGCACGTTTTCCTAAGTGGGCAGGAAACAGCTAGTTCCCCTTGCTCCTCTCCCAATAAATCCACTCTGGACTTTTCATAGGTGCCATACTCATTTACAATAATACATGTAATTACATTCTGATTCCATGGGCTTAAAATCAAAGCCTATCAAATTCATTGTCCCCTCATACATGAACATAAATTGAAGAAGCATAAGAACAACAGAAAATCTATGGGGTCGCCTTTCTTCTTACAGCTTTTTCTTTTTGCCATATTTTGACAGAGGTAGGTTAGGTTTGCTGTCACCAATGGGTCGTAATGGAGATAAGCGCTGATTTGGCTTCTTACCGCGGGCTGATGAGTCTCATACATGATCATTACCTAATATTTCATAGCTATCCCAAATAGAGTAGGCAAAGCACAAAAGAAAGGAATATCCTCCCTGCCTAAGCAAAGTATTACACAAGAAATATCTTCCCGACCTAAAAAACAAGCAGAGACAAAAATATTTTCCCTGCCTAAGCTGAGTGAATAGTCAAGAAATATCTTTTATGCTCATGCACTTTGCACATTGGGATTGCGTAGGCAGGGGATATCTTCCTGGGGACAAGGTGGTCTAGAGGCAAGGTGCTCGCCTCTCATGCTGTGCATGTATGTTGGAAATTGGGATTTTTCTCATATTTTCGGGTCCCTGATCCTATTGGGGGGTAGGATTGAGTACCAAGTCTTCTCGGATAAGGACGAAAAATTCGGAGGGCCTGTGTGCACGTTGCGCATGTTAAAGATACCTTGGCAGTTGGAAATCGTAAAGAGCATACCGTTCAGGCTGCTGCCCGGGCGAAATTGAAATTAAAATTAATAGATTAAAATTTAACCATATCACACACACACACACACCCCCCCCCCCCCCCCCATATCACCAACAAAAATTTATAATTCATTATTAAATAAATATTAATAGATATTCAAATATTATTATAATACTTTAGAATAGAAATTGTGAGTTGTGAACTGCGCCTAACAGGCTGCGGTTACAATTTGCTCTGAGCTCACTGAGATAGAGAGAGATGGAGAGAGGTAGAGAGAAAGAGAGAGAGGGTGAGAGAAAGAAAGAGCGAGTGAGAGAGCTTCTGTAAAGCGCATAGATCATTTCTAATGGCAATGGATATGCGCTATATAAATGCCATCCATTATTATTATTATTATTATTACCTATGCAAAGTGAATAGGTAGGGGACATCTTCCCTACCTATGCAAGGTGAATAGGTGGGGGATATCTTCCCTACCTATGCACTACCTTTTCAAAATGATCAAAAGTACTGTGTCCTAGGGAATTCATTCTTAAATTGGACATAGATCTTAGTGGACTAAAATGGTTGAATTAGGGATGAAGTCCATGATCATTTCTTTCTGTTTCGACAAAGCTGTGTAACTAATGCAGTTTTCTTCTACCAGAAAAAAATCTGGTTAGTTACATGTGCTAAAAGTCATCTTGCTGGCATAGTTATTGTTGCAGTTCCTAACCTAGTATTTGGTTGTTTTTATGAGAATAGTTACTGTGAAATAATGAGACTTCATCCTGGCAGGAAATCAGGAAATAGGCACAAAAGTACGAGTCTGGTACTAACTGTTGGAAAGAAGTGTTTCACTGCACTGTCCACCTGCAATATAAATGAAGAAAACCCATAGGAACAACAACACTGTCCGTATTTGAAGCACTTTCCTATTTGGAACACTTCTGCACTAATTCTGATTCCTCTCCAATGGTATACATGGGTTCAGGACTTTTAATGAACAGCAGTATGTCACAAGCTAATGGCTAGGTGGCTTACAAGAGTTCAGAGCAATCGTACTTTTGCCGAGATAATTAAACACACAAAAAAATGACAGCATGAAATCAAGCATACATTAAACATTTTTTTAAATCAAAGTCTAGCTTGAAATGAACTCGATCAGCTCTGAAAATGCTGCTTTTGTATGACCTACGATAAGAGAGAAATTCACGTAGAGTGCCTCACAAATCCGTCTTTATATATTTGATGTTTAGATGTTTTCTTCATCACTTCCAACCCTTGAAACTTCACAAGGACTGTAAAGACAATTTGAGTCTAATTGTATTTGAAAAGATTAGTTGATTCATTGATGTTAATACCATTTGCTTGTTACGTGGTTTCTGCAGCCAACAACACACCCTTCGTGATCTGGGGCACAGGTTCTCCTCGCAGACAGTTCATTTATTCTCTAGATCTGGGTCGTCTATTCCTGTGGGTTCTGAGAGAGTACAAAGAAGTGGAACCCATCATCTTGTCAGGTAAGCTTGTGACAAGTGCCCTGTTTTCACCAAATTCAGCTCTTCTAACTATACTTGCACTGATTAACAAATACCTTTTGGAAGTGGTAATTTGTTTAGTTAGGAAATATTAGTACCGGTATTTATATTTGTATTGCTGGTCAATAAAAAGGAGGTGGGAAAATGCAAATTTGAGAACTACTTCCATGTAAAAAAGAACAGTATGTTATGTCACACCAGTTTGAAATGCATCATAGCCGCATGGGAACAAACATGAAATTCCATTGCTATTTGCAGCCACAACTTGTCTGACAGGAATATGTATAGGAGCCAGTTGGACAACTGTCTTGGTACAACAGAATAGTAGTTGTTTTGTTGTCTTGCATAAAATGGATACAGGCTTGTTATCATGATTTTCACAAAGCATCCAGATGGCTAGTATGTTCTGCTGAAGTTTTTGTGTATGCCATCCTTTTGTATAAATGTTCACTTTTAGCCGATTTTAACAACCATTACGATGAATGGCTGAAAAAAGAATGGATACATAAAGAATTATGTGTTTGCTATTGAGGAGTAGTCTGTGGATTTATTGGGAGCTACAAAGAAACATAAAACTGTATGAAGGGGGCTTTTTAACACATTCCATTATAAATTCATTCCGTGTAAGCTGGGACTGTTTAGTAATGAAAGGTCATATAAAATTTCACACAAGTTGGTAACATTAAATCTGCTGGATTTTAATAATAAGATAAGATAAGATAAATTTTATTCGTCCTAGTACAAGGAAATTTGTTTTGATCATTGAATACATAACAATACAGTTACAGAAACAAAAATTATGATATATAGCGCGCACACACACATATATATACACACACTAATAAATAAACAAAATTAACAATGCACACAATATGCTTCCGTTACTAAAACACACTGACCTGACACGCAGGACACAATTCAACTTTACACAGATTACGATCAAGATGATGGCATTATTGTAACATCCTAGTTGATGATGGAATAAACGATTTAAAGTAGCGCTCAGTTTTAGTTTTCTTTGACAACAGCCTTAAACTTCTTACAGATCTTAGGTATTCTTTGTTCAGGGGATGTTGGGGGTTGTTGATTATATTATTAGCTTTTTTAATACAAGCACCAGTGTACAGTTCATCAAAATATGGCAGATCACAGTTACAAATTTTGGATGCTTTTTTAATTAAAATATTGATCTTATTTTTATCTTTTTGTAAGATGTTTCCTCCCCAACAGACAACTCCATACATCAAAACGCTCTGAATAGCCATGGTGTAAAATATTTTCAGAATGTTATTATTATTTCAAAATTTTAAAGTACAGTACAAATAAATATGACTTTGATTTGTTTAGTGATTTATATTGGTTTCAGAATTGAGTTTTAGCTATTTTGTGATCTAGATATACTAAAGCTGCCTTTGAGGAATTGCTTATATTTTACATTTATGTCTTGCAGTGGGCGAAGAGGATGAAATTTCTATTAAAGAGGCAGCAGACTTGGTGGTGGAGGCTATGGGCTTCAAAGGTGAAGTGGTTGTATCCTTTGGAGTTTGTTTACCTGCAGCATGCAAATGTTAGAAAGCCGCATTTTACGGAATGGGTTGGCCAGGAATTCTTGATAGACAGTTGGATTCTTCAAGGCAAAATCACAATTGTCGTGCAGCCAGTCAAAATGAGTCACTTGTCACTTTTTATTGTAATAGAGTTATTGGTATCATGTGAAAGCTTATTTCATGCACTTTCACTTGGTGAAAAAAATTTTTGAGCTAGCTTAATTCTAGCCCGAGATATTGCAGTTTAAAGAGGTGGGGGGTGAGCCCTGAACAATGGTAGAAATCCCAAGAAAAATCACGATTAAAGATCGGGCTCAACACAAAACAGCTAGATACCTACCTCAGAAAATTCTGATTTTAATCACTTTATACTTAAAATCTGCTCATATAATTAACATTTTCTAGTTCAGAAATGGATCAACTTTCTATCTCCGCAATAATAAAAAAATTGATATCTGACCCCCCAAACAAGTTCAACTCCAGATTTCTCTGGTTCAAGCCCAGCGACAAGCGTCTCATTCTGAATGGCTGCCAGTCAGTTTACTGATGCAACCTGGGTGCCCTTTACAAAGCAGTGTTTTAAAATGACTCTTACATTCGAGGGTGAAATACCCAAGCATTGATGTTTTTTTTTGCATGGAGTTTCTTTATGATTTTGGAATTTCTTCACGAAAGGTCATGGTACCTTTAGTTGCATTTCAATATGCAAACACGCTCATAAAGAACATATTACAGTTTAGTTTCCATTTCCAGACCTGTTTACCCTCCTGATTTGAGCGGGAGATTCCCGATTTTAGACCCCATCTCCCGATAGCATCATAAATCTCCCGATATTTTTTTCACCGATCTCCCGAAAATGAAATTAGAACCTTTAGAACACTGCACGCCGCCTGAGTGGCGCGCAGTCGCACTATTCCATGAGCTGCACGCCGCTCAGGTGGCGATCCAACAGTACCTTACGATTGGTGCTTCATAAACAAACTGGTTGCTATGGAAGGGAAGTAACTCTGCCCAAACTATTCAGATCGAGGCCTGCTTCCGGTTTACCGAATTATGGCGTCGATCAGAAAAAGAAAGAATCGTGGAACTGACTCCGAATCCGACACAGAGGATGACAAAAGAAAGTCGACGAACGTTGGAAGCAGAAAGAGAGTAAATTACTCCGCAAAATGGAAGGCCGAATGGAAGTCAGATTACCCGGCATTTCGCCAATCTTCAAAATCAAAGTCGCACGCATTTTGCACGTTCTGCAAGAAAGATATCAACGTGAGCCACGGAGGCAGAAATGACATTTCCAAACACTATGAATAGCGTAGGGATTCAGTCCAAATCACAAACACATAAATAATGAATCATATTATGTGATGATACATTTTGGTTGACATTTCACTAGTTTACTTTGCCGATGGTGCACATTTCTAGCATCTCCCTCTTTTGAATGAAATCTCCCTATTTTTGAGCAGCCGTCTCCCTATTGTAAACAGGTCTGCATTTCAGAAGGCACCAGGGCTGAAAAGACTGGCACTGCTCGCCTGAGGGAAAAAATATAATTTCTGTTATTACTAGGGTAAAAAAAAAAAATCCCCCAAAAAACAGCAACATCTTTGGGAGTAGGGAAAAAATCGCAACATACTTAACGGGTTAATATCAAATAATCGTAGTAATTTTTTATTGTCCATTTAACACTATTCCTCCCAAGTATTTTTCACATGAGTGTTTTCCCCTGCCCAAGTAATTTTTCTCAAATTTGACCACTGTGCGGTTGGTATAGAAAAAAGTGCATGAAATGATTATTTATTGATTGTTTTTGAAAATTTTTTGTGCTAAAAGTACAGAATTGGTTACTGTTTAATATAAAATGTGTCTTTGTCATATTTCAATGCAGAGAATTGTTGTGTGGAGGTGCAAAACTAAAAAACTACAAACTTATAAAATGTTGACAACATCAATGATTTCAGAACCATCTGCAACAAATTCTTCATTACTGTCGTCCTCCATCATCTCTTCATTACTGTCACTATCCACGAAGATTTCATGCAAAGTTTCGGATGTTGACAAAAATTGCCTCGCTGTGGTTAGAATCGCGAAAAAATACAGTTAATTGCACGAAAACAGTTCCCTACTATTATTAGAGTAGCTTCCCTTCGATGTCCATCAAGGGAAATCATTGTGAATAAAAACTACAGACTGTAGACTACTGTAAAGTAACGAAACCTCAAAAACGGGTAATACTCGTTTGCGGGCGGCCGCGTCGTAAACTGGAGAACGGGTAATACGGGAGGAAATGTGTTAAAAAAGTAAGAGAAATTCTTTGGGCCTGAAAATTGAAATTGGTAATGGTGTGAAATGTTGAATGAATACTATTCGACGTATCATTCAATATAAATCTTAGTTACTAGAAATTGATCAGTGTGCATGATCTTCTCTTATGTCGTGATGCATGAGAGAGATGTCTCAAGCAAGACTCAAAGGTTGCAGGTTATAGGCCTTGAATCATTTCCAGCAAGATACAACCAAATCTGATGGTCAGTTCAAAAAGACAGCCAGCAACACCAAATTGAGGACATATCTGCCAGATTTCAAGTTCACGCCTATACGACAAGGTGCAGTAATACCTGCTTTGGGTTCTCATTGTAAATTTCACAGATGAAAATTGTCAGCTTTTTGGAGAAGTGAGATTTTGGTTCTTCTGCTGGGTGACATTTTCAGCGGAGATCAATATGTGTTTATTGTGTTCGAGAAGTGTGAAACAAAGGAATAATGAGAGAATAAAGTAATGTCGCAGTCATTGTGAAACACTCTGCATTTGAATATTTTAAAAAAAAAAAAATTTTCAGGAAGTGTAGTTCATATAAAATGACACAAAATGACAACATAATTTGCTGTGTGGTAGTACTTAGTAGCTTGCATGTACCACGTCTGATTTCCCCCCTAAATCAATCTTTTCAATTTTCATCTGTGAAATTTATAATTAATAATATGGCATAATAGAGATTTTTTCTGTCTCCTAAACCAGATTCTGCGGCAAGAAATCTTTTATAGGAATTATGATAAAAAGTACATAATGTCATGCTCATAAGATAATTGCCTAAGTCATTTTTTCGGTGTTTTGAGATGAAATGCTCACCTTAATCAGACAGTCCGTGGCCTTCGTAACTACATGGCCAAACACAATGCCGATATGCAGGTAAGTGACGTCACGGGATGCGGCGGTACCGTCTCAAGGTTGCGCTCTCTAGGCCAAGGCTACAGGAAACAAAGTTTGAATACCGGCACTATAACACTGCTTGTGTGTTGACTGCTGTTTCTTGTCTTTGTGTGGATTTATTAGACTTATTGTTATTCTCAAGATTGGATATTTGTTGTGTCGGTCTCACGTCTTCTCACGTCTTGGAGACCGCACACACAGTGACACTGGCATATTTATGTGGTCAGTACCCTCCTAACAGTTAACCTTGTCTTTGTCTCCTCTCCACCTGTCCTAGGGTCGTTGTACATCGTGAGAAAGCAAGTTCGTTGTCCGTCTTTGTTCTTGTTTGACTATATATGTAGGATGCCTGGGAGTCGGTGTAGTAGACGTGTACCTGTGCTATGCCTATCTGTACAGTGTTCATTTATATGTGAAATTATTTCTGTGTATAACGTATACCTATACAGTGACAGTAACTTTCATATCCGTATATAGACTTATGTGTGTCGATTAAATGTCAACTCTGTATACCATACAGAAGGACTTACGTTATTCTGTAATATTCTAAAAACCCCACGCACGACACCACAATATTCAATGTGAAAATGCCTAGAAAGTGCTGTGTTCCAGGTTGTAGAGGAAATTACGACGATGGTGAGAAAGTTTCTGTGTTTAAATTCCCGACTGAATCGACAAGGCGAGATCTATGGCTAAGTAAAATTCCTAGAGCTGACTTTACTCCTACATCTCAGTCTGTTGTGTGTGCTAAACACTTTAGTGATCAGTTCCTCATCCGATCTGATTCTGTTACAAGACCAGACGGAAGTGTTTTGACGGTGCAAAGATCAAAACCAAAACTTAGGGATGATGCTTACCCGTCAATTTTTCCAAATTGTCCATCGTATTTGTCTGACGAACCAGCTCCAAAAAGAAAAACACCGGAGGAAAGGCATAGGGAGGCCCAGCAAAGAGATGAGGAATCATTTTCTGATTGGTTAGAAAGTGACAAAATAGATACTTTTTCGGATTTTGGTAACAGTCTAAACAGTCATGTATCAGGGACCGTCTGGATTTATAGGCTACACAACAATGTTGAAAAACATGCCACTACCAGCACCAATTTATCCGACGAAAAGGAAAGTCCATACTGGAGTTTTTACAATTTACAAGATTTACTTAGCAGCAAGCCAGCTTTAGTTTCGGCAATTAGAGTACATTCTGACATGCACGTAGAGATTTTCACACAAGAGAATACAGGTATTGTTCAAGTTCCAAACACATCTTTGAAATGGCTCTTTGGTCAGCAATCTCCCCTTATCCTCACATCCTGGTCACAGTTTGATACAATGCTATCACACTTCGCCAGTGCCAGCGCCAAAGAGATGGATGTCAAACAGCAAATTCAAGTTTTTGTTGATGGCTTGCAGAATTTGTGCTTAGACGAACCAGCAGAAGAAACTGATGAACACAGCGAAGACCAGGTTTTACCACTGAAAGACAAACTTTCCTTTTTGGTGGAACAGTTAAAGCTATTGACTTCTCCGGTGAGACGATACTCATCTGAAACACTGCTTTGGGCTTTTCAAATTTTTGCAGCAGCCCCTAGAACCTATTCTATGTTAAGAAACTCTCATTTAACTCTACCACATACTTCATATTTGAAGAGACTTTCATCAGTATTTACTATTGGAAGCGGATTGACAGATGGAAGCGTTCACGAGGAATATTTGAAGCAAAAGTGTCAAAGTTTGAATGAGGGAGAGAGAATGGTAATTTTAATGTTAGACGAAATTCATGTCGCGCACCAAGTATCCTACAAAGAGGGAAAACTGGAAGGCACAGCCTCAAATTCTCTGTCTCAAGAAGCCAGCACAGCTCAAGTTTTCATGGTATCATCCCTGTTATGCAAAAGTAAAGATGTTGTGGGAATTGTTCCTGTCAAAAATTTGACCACTGATTTGTTGTACGACATGCTTCTTGAGGTTCTGAAATTGCTCCACAGTATAGGATATTCTGTTGTATGCGTGATCTCAGACAACAACAGAGTAAATCGTAATGCATTTACCAAAATGTGTGGAGGAGAACTGAAGCTTTCTACACAGAATCCCTTCAGCAGTTCTGAGAAATTGTTCTTTCTGTTTGATACTGTGCATATATTTAAATGTATCAGAAATAACTGGCTTGCTCAGAAAGATGTGGAGAAAACATTCCAGTTTCCTTCATTTGAAAGTTCTGCCTGTACTGAAATTATGAAAGCATCATTTTCTCATTTAAGAAAGTTGTATTCTGCTGAAAAGTCGTCTGCACTAAAACTGGCACCGGCACTGAACCAAAAGGCTTTGTATCCAACAGCTACTGAAAAGCAGAACGTCAAATTGATGCTTAAAGTTTTTGATCAACGAAATATTTTTGCCTTACAGCATTTTGAGAAGCACTGGCAGGAAGATACACGAGGCACTAGAGAATTTCTAGACATAATTCTACGTCTGTGGAACATAGTTAATGTTAAACATCCATACAAAGCTAAGAGACTCAGGAATGACGACTTTAAAGTTATAACCTCCATCTCTGATATGAACATGCAGTATATGAAGAAAGCAGTTGAATGGCTTCAGGAGTGGCAGAAGTTAAATCTGAAACCAAGAGAAGGCACAATATCGAACGAGACAATGACTGCTCTGGATCATACACTGAGAGGCTTACAAGAAATTTCTTCCAACCTGTTAGATAAAAAAAAGTTCAAATCTATTTTACTTGGCAAGTTCCAAACTGACAACCTTGAATTTAGATTTAGTCAGTACAGACAAATGAGTGGATGTAACTTCCACGTGTCGGTCCAACAGTTACTTGAAGGAGAAAAAAAGCTCAAGCTAATTAGCGTCCTAAAACTGGTTTCAGCGTCCAAAGGGACTTTAACACTCAAAGATGTCACTGAACCTCTGGAGGAAACAGTTACCCAACTGAAAGATTCTTCAGCTCAACAGTATATAGAGTTTCTGCCATTGATCCCCGACTGTGAGAACGTCGAATTAACAGAGGAACAACAAAAAGCTTTAGTATTTGTGTCAGGTTATGCAGTCTCCAAAGTACTGCCGCGCACCAACTGTGACGACTGCAAGAACGAGTTAAGACTAGACAAAACGCTTCATGTGGAGGGGACTGATGATTGTTACACCTATTTGTCTGCTCTAGACAGAGGAGATTTAATGTGGCCGTCTGATCTTGCCGTGTCAATTATTACAGAAGCTTTCAAAGTTTTTCAAGTTCTGGTTGGAAAAGATGACAGTGAGAATAAATTTCTGCAGACCACAAACCACAGAATAATTCTTTTGCAATTGTCCCTGCGAAGAGTTATGGATCTGGAATTATGTCAAGGAAAATGTGAAAAATGCGGGGTTCTTTATGAAGAGGTGGCTGCCAAATGTATCAAACCAGTGGTAAATATTTTCCTGAACAATTATTCTAAAAGCTTCTGTGACCAGGCATCATCTGCAAATACTTCAAGAAAAGTGAAGACGTTCACCAAAAGCTTTTAGTTCTATCCGTCTGAGCAGCTCCTTATGTCCAGCTAAGGTAAAGCATCTTAGACTGTTCATGTTTGCAAGTTTCCTCTCACCATCTGTCTTTTCTCCTGTCTATCAAGTGTGCATGTGCTCTCTCTCTCTCTCTCTCTCTCTCTCTCTCTCTCTCTCTCTCCTTTCCCTATTTTTCTCGTTTCTTTCCTTACAGACACGAAAGATATAGGAGCGGTGAACACATTATACATGTATTAAAATACTTCTTCTTCTTCTTCTTCAGCGTTCCGAGTCATGCTTTTAGTTTAGTGTGGGCCAGGAAGTGGGTAGTCAGGTGAAGGTCTGCCTCACTGCCCCATAGCTTGGTGTGTAGGTCCGTGGGACTAGGCCAATGGTTTTGTCGTTCCGTCCTGTGGAGTGGACAGTCCTGGAGGACATGCTCTGGAGTCTCAGGGCCGGCTCCGCATGGACACTGGTTTGTCTGCGACAAGCCTATTCTGTGGGCATGGTGGTTGAGGCCACAGTGTCCTGTCCGGAGGCGGAATATCTGCACCTGCTCTTTCCTTTCAAGGTGCCTGATAGGGTCCTTCCTATGATCATACTCTGGGAACCTGTCTCTCCACTCCTGACTAATCTTATGTTTAAGGATCGACTTAATTTCATTATATGATAATGGGTGCAATATCTGTTCCTGGTTGCTGGCTGTCTTGGCAAGTTCATCGGCTTTTTCATTGCCCGAAATGCCACAGTGGGCAGGAATCCAATGAAGGTGGATAGTTGCGATCCTTGAAAGGTCGGTCAGCTGTGTGCGGAGCTCCTTTGTCAGGGTGTCCGGTTTTGAAGAGCTGAGTGCCTGGAGTGTTGACAGGGAGTCGGTCAGGCAGACTATCTTCATCCTGGGTGTAACTATGGTCTTGAGATGTTGCAGGGATTGCAGTAGTGCTGCCTGTTCTGCTCTGTAGTTGGAGCACAAAATGCCTGCAGGAACACTTATCTCATGGGTCTCTCCACTAGCAAGTCGGATGTAGACCCCACATCCACCATTTCTAAATCCTTCCTCTGCTGATCCGTCAGTGTATACTCGTGGTATTAAAATACAACAGTGGCCTAATCTATTATTATGTCGATATTTCCTTATTACATATATCGGTATGCTGCTTAAGATAATAATATTATCATCAACCTACTCAGGCTAGCAATATTGGTGTCTATAATGGTAGATAAGTAAAGTAAGTCGTCGGACAAACTCTAAGCCTTGGCTTCCCGTTGATCTATTCCGTTTTAAATAATAATTAATAGTAGTAGTCACTTTTTAGTGGTCGAATTTTAAGACTTGCAGATCTACAGTGTAAACATTCTTTCATCTTAAGGCACATGCATGCTACATCTTGCTTTGAGTAATACGACAACACAAGTACCGGTACGGTACACATTACGTTGGTACACTGATATCAGGTTATCAAAACACCTCTGCCGAAAGCCGAGCATCGCCGCTTGCTGTGACGTCACGCGCCCGCTGTGTTTGGCCATGTAGTTACGAAGGCCACGGACAGTCACATTGCACCGTTCAGCAGTTACATTGTTTTGTTTGTTGATTTGTGGGTATTTAAACGAAAACCCATATCCACCTGAACCACTATTTAGTCTGTTGGGGGAGCGTAGACTAATGTCAAAGCTGAATAGAGAAAATACAGAGTTGTGTTCACTGTTCAGTTACAGTTTTCTATGTAAAATACTACGCTCCCCAAACAACAGCGACCACAGGATCCGAAGTGAACAGTTTTCATTGATTTTCAAAAAACACCAAAACGTCGTAGGCAATTATGTTATAAGCATATCTAAGTTGGTTATTGAGCGCATGTCTGATAATAGTACAGCCATTGTAGTTGATGGGTTTGAATTGCCAGGTAAGCTATTACAACACAGTACAAGTGCTTTCTGTGGCATACTTAGTGGTAGCCATGGTAACTACAATATCATGCCACGACCCAGTAATCCAGGACTCTTGCCTAGAGCCCTGCTCTAAGCTTCTAAACAAATGCATTGTGTAGGCTAGAATGACGCACAGGCACATTTAAACTGTGAACATATGTGTGATGGTGATGGAATGTAGGTATTGATTGACAGATCACTTGATGACGCACAGGCACATTTAAACTGTGAACATATGTGTGATGGTGATGGAATGTAGATATTGATTGACAGATCACTTGCGCATGCTTTAAGTTCATCAGTGATGGTCAGTATATGTCTCACGCACATATTAGCAGATAGTATTGTAATTGAATTTTGCAATCAAACGAACATGGATTTTTTAAAAAAGGCAGGGTACTTGAATGAAGTCAAAGAGTAGTTGCACAGACTCAAGAGGAAAATAAGTTCTGGAAAATGTTCACGAAATATCATAAAAACCACAGAAAAACTGTGGGGTCGCAGCAGGGCTATAAGCAAAGTCAAAATTGGGCAAAAAGAAAAGGTTGTATGTTGCAAAATCCCGCGTGAGAAATAAAACCCTAACAATACAAAGCAAACTAAAGAGAAGACAGAAATACACAAAATTTTCGGCTTTCGCTTTTTTCAAGTGAAAAAAAAAAAAACAACAACAATAAAGACTTCAACAGGAACGAAGTGAAACAGTTTACTTAGCTGTGAGTTCTTGCTTCGTTAGCAGCACCAAAGCACGTCCGTCCGCCAAAAGGATGGAAGCTCGAAGTGTTTGGTTACTAACCAAATGCGTCACTTGTTCGTTTTTTTTGGTTTTTTTTCCACTTGAAAAAGGTGAAAGCTGAAAATTTTGTGTATTTTCTGTCTTCTCTTTAGTTTGCTTTGTATTGTTTGGGTTTTATTTCTCACGCGGGGTTTTGCAACATACAACCTTTTCTTTTTGCCCAATTTTGACTCTGGAAAATGTTGTTTACCTCTGATTACTGTAGGCATTTCATGAGTTGCAATTTTAACCAGTTATCTATATTTACATAGAGTTCTGAAGAAAAACTTTATTGCTTTAGTAGAAAAATACGCAAAAATGTTACTCCGTTAAAACAAATATGGGCATGTGAAAATTCAATTATTTAGGTGGAATGGTGTGAGGAATATCTAAGGAAAACGCTGCTGAATGTTTTGAAACAAGCTTTAACTGTTTCCATTCATTGGTTTGGACAGTGAGCTGGTACATTTTTATTCACATCCACTTACAAATTGTAGAGTTGCAAATTAGTCATGTCTTATTACATAATCTATATTTATCATATATTGAAAAATGCCCTTTTAAAAGGCTGTACTTTAAAAAGAACCTTTGTTCATTTCTTTCAGCTATCAAGGAAACGTGCGACTGGTACATTGCCAATGTGAAGACAGCTCGCATGTAAATGGGACGCATTTCAGATATTCCAAATGATTCTTGTTTTTATTTCAAGTACTGGGTTTGCTCATCAAGTAGATTGGATATATTTATTAATTTGGTTTTGCATCATGAATACATGGACCTCACATTAATAAAGGGAAAAATAATGTGGGATATTATGCCATGAAAGTGTGATTGCTAGTAACAGTTATGCATCATAGTTGTGTGATGCACGAACACTTGTTCGACTAAAACATGCCATAGCCAGGCGTGACGTGACACCATGTCAAAGCATGATTATTTTGTAGCATTTGGGTGAGGAAATTTCACAAAACTGAGGGAGGAAGCGTTTACTGGACATATTCAATGCAGGTATTCATATTTCACCTATAGACAACATTGTTGAGAAATTGATTTGTTTGCCGAACTACATCCATCCTTAAACCGTATGTGTTTACATTAGTATACACTCCCCTCTTTTTAAAAAAAAAAAAATCGTGCTTGCCAGTGAAATTAGCTTTGCACTAAAAAAAAAAGCCATGCTATGATTTTTCATGAGTGTCAATATTGCAAGAGCATTGGTGTAGACTGGAAGATTTGAAAGTCTGAAAGTGAAAGAGTTTAGCTGAAGCTATTTTGTGTAGGATTTTTTAAATTATGGCAAACCTGCCCCATACTTTAAAAAATTACTACATGTGGTAACAAAACAGCTGTATTTGAGGTGAATATGTTACTGAAACACTGAAAGCTAGGACTGATAATTACATAATTCCGAAGGGTGCCTACCGAAAGACCATAACGCCAGTTTTGTAAATTTTACAGGAGAGCGATTTGAAAGTTTGACATGAAGTATCGAATGTCTGTTACGGCCTTTAAATCCTCATCAATAATTAGGTCAATTAATTTGATAATGGAATTCGCATCATGCCAAAATGTAGTACTCAGAAAGGCGAAACAATAGGCAAAAAAACAAAAAATTGGAAATTTTTGAGTTGCGGTGTTTGCGCAGGCACCCCTTGATATACAGGGTGGGCTAAAAGTAGGGTTACAGTTTTAGATATAAATTATAGTGTTAACTGTAACCCTACTTTTGGCCCACCCTGTATAATACAGTGATCTTAAATTTTGTTTTGTTGATTGATATTTGAACA
The DNA here is from genome assembly GCA_963931925.1 of Onchidella celtica. NCBI lineage: Eukaryota > Metazoa > Mollusca > Gastropoda > Systellommatophora > Onchidiidae > Onchidella > Onchidella celtica. The sequence continues at coordinate 37,004,359 of OZ007570.1, read as the reverse complement.
TCTTCTGTGGACTTATAACTGAATTAGAATCAACTGTGTTGTATCAAGGTGGTTGCGGTTTAATTTTTTTGCTTGTTTATGCAGCCTTGTTTATCAACTGTTTACAGATTCTTATTTTGCTTGGAATTGTTCATTTTATTATTATTTTTTTGTCTATTGGTTTTGTCATGTCCTACTTGTATATGGATGTATTCATATTCATTTACTTTTTTTGTGCTGCTTTTTTCTCAACCAAATGTGAAGCGAACAAGAATGATTTTATTGCATACTTACTACTCTTATCTTATTACAACCTGGGCACACTTTGCATTCTGTCTTTTAACTTGAAGCTATTATGGAAACCATTTTATGAAGAGCTACAAGTAATTTACTGGTGATAAGATGTTTTTGCAAATGGGCATTGATTTTATACAAACAAATTCATGCTTCATGTTATGTAAAGATCTCAAATATTACTTGGCATTTAATGCTATAGGTTTCCAGTTGTGTAAAATATACTAGATCAGAAGATGAAATATAAAACTACTTTGTGTAGTGAATAACTTTATATAAAGGTAAGAGTAGTTATGAAAAAACAACTTTCTTGAAAACAGTTTTTATATTTGCAGGACGTTTCATGCAATGTGCAAGGATCCCGTGACAATGGGAAAGGGATCCCTTTTGAATATTATGTTGAAGATCTCGATGGCCTTAAATACTCGCTGAAGACAATCTCCTTTCACATGATCAGTGTCACTGAGGCTTGATCATGACAGTGAATAGTTCAGCTTTTGACTTGCTCAGCTTCAAACATACAGCCAGGCTGTGTCTTTAGGTCATTCGTCAAGGGAGATTGTGCAGTCATATTTCAGCTAAATACCTATGTCTGCAGTCTCAAATATTCACTGATGCGTTTCTAACAGGCTGGGCTATTGTATGTTGCTTCTGTTTGCACCATGCTGAATGGTGTGGTGATTGGCCAGCTGCTCTTTTGTGGAAACAATGAAAATTTTAGGATTATAATTTTTTTTAACTTTTTTCAACCAACTCCAGATAAGAACTAAGGCAGCACCACAGTTTAAAAAAATTCATTAATGGTCACAATAATTTAAATGAACAAGGTTGTTACTAGTAAGAATGTAACAGGCAGTCTTCATCTTGTGGTTCATACTCCACAAGCTTGTGTGAATATCCAATTCATTTCATAATGTCGTAATTTGAGATTCCCTCAAAATAGAAGCAGTTAAAATCCATATTTACACATCAGTGTCTACTACTATTTCCTGTTGCACCCACTGGTGCTTAGGGCAGCAACAAAGGATCTCCAGCCCTGTCTGTCCTGGGCCATCTTTGCGAGAGTTCCCCATGAGTGATTGAAGGATTTCATCTCTGCCTCGATTGTTCTCCGCCAGGTTGCCTTGGGTCTGCCTCGCTTGCGCCGTCCCTCCGGTGTCCACTGAAGTGCTGTTTTGGTTATAGAATTTGCTTCCTTTCGCAGCACGTGTCCAAGCCATCTCCATCGTCTCTTCGTGATGATGTTGGCTATTTCTTCTTGCTTGCATCGCCTTAGTAGTTCCTGATTAGAAATCTTGTTTGGCCAAAAGATGCGGAGAATCCTACGAAGACATGTGGTGTGGAAGGAAGACAACTTGGCGAGGTCACCTTCTGTCATTCGCCAACACTCTGATCCATAGAGGAGTGTGGATAGGACACAGCTTTGGTACAGTCTGATCTTGGTGTTGATGCCGTATTGTGTCGATTTCCAGATGTTGCTCATACTTTGAAAGACAGCCCTTGCATTTCCCAGCCTACTTTGGATGTCCTCCTTTGTGCCACCCTCTGGTCTGATAATGCTACCAAGGTATTTAAATTTGTCCGTCGTGGTGAGGTTCTTGTCATCTACTTGCACTGGTGCTGGAGTGTCTACATTTAGGGTCATAATCTCTGTCTTCTTCTGGCTAATCCGAAGGCCTACTTTGCATCCAAAATTATGTAGTCTCTGCGTCTTATCTTGCATGTGTTGGTGACTATGTGACAATAGCGCAAGGTCATCCGCAAAGTCCAAATCCTCTAGGTTGTCGAAGAGTGTCCATCTGATGCCTCTTGGTGCATCCTCTGTAGTTTTCCGCATAATCCAGTCGATTACGAGGTTAAACAAAATTGTTGACATCACACATCCTTGCCGTACACCAGTTTTCACTTCAAAGGATGCATCACTGTTTCCGACACTGCAACTGAAGTTCTTGTAAAAGCTTTTGATGAGTTCAACAAGCTTGCTGGGAATCCCACATCAGTGTCTGGCAGTGGCAAACAGAAGTAGAAAATAGGAAGTAAACAGGCAAAAAGAAACAAAACAAATAAAGCTGGCAGTGATTCTGACAGACAGATGGTGACATAGAAACTTAATAATGGAAGCACATTGCCTACAGCATGTAAACAGCCAAACTCTTGATTGAATTCCACCTTGAAAAAATCCCCATTAATCATGTATGAGTGTATAATGAGGCACTTTGTGAGCAACAACTTATGCCACTGAAGAAACTGGACTCTCTTGACCACTTCTTTGACTCGGTTGTTGGTGGAAAACAATAGCCTTGTACTTGTAGCATTACACGATACTTTGAATTTTTTTTTAACCCAGACAAAATAATTTTTTCTATTGTCAAAATTTTTATACATGTATCTGTCACGACCTGTGATAGAAACTTCTGAGCTCCGTTTCATTTTAATCATCTCACTTATTCCCAAGAGTGACTGCATGATGGAAGTTTCATGCCTAGAGATTTAGGTGTAATTATTTTTCTAAAATAATGTTCTCCTTCGGATGGGACATCATTCTGAATAGATCTTACAGTGTGCTTTTGTGATTGAAGATTTCAGCATTGTGTAACTGACTGACCACATACAAACATGAGTTCAAGAACATTAAATATTTTTTTAACTGATACACAGACTGTCACAGTGACACCACTTTTACATCCTGCAGGTTGTTTTCAGGAAAATTGTTTTGAGCCAAATCAGTGCATCTGTTTATATACTTACCATGGTAACAGAAGTCCACCTCATTCTTTTCTATCAGAAATTGGGTTTTATCTGTTCGTCACTTTGAGTTGCATTTTGGTTTTCATTTCTTGCATTAATTTCTCTTGAACAGTGGGACAACTATTTGTACATGTTCTTATCAGTCCACCTGGGTGTAAACTGGCAAATTTTAAAATGACTGTTGCCAGAGGACTGTAGTCTGATTACAAAGGCGAATAGAGAAAAATACAGAGTTGTTTTCACTGTTAAGCTATTGCTTATGATGTAACATACCATTGTCCACTCACAACAGCCTATTAAAATGGTTCCTGTGTATTCATACGTAGTTATCAGTGGGAACATCACAATTACTTTTAATCTGTGGGAAATACATGATTTTTGTAAAGGTTGCATAATATTTTTTACTCATCGGGGAATAAAACAGTTTTTATAAGAAAAGGAAAGCCCAGTATTTTGTTGTTAATTTCTTTCTTTGATTTTGTGTCAGAGTGTACCAACTTTCCTATAAGCAATCCTGAAAGCGATATGAACAAGTCAAGTGGATGGGGTGTCCCCCAGCTGGTAATTTGAGCTTTGAAAGGGAACTCAATGCAAAAAAAAAGCTAAAACTTCTGCTTTAGTGTATAATAAAACCTATAAATCGTTAAAATTTGGCTTACAGAATGCAGATGTACATAAAATGTTAACAAAATTTTGGATGAGAATGGCTAAAGATGCTTCAGTAGAGTAGGATTTCTGGTCATAAAAAGAAAAGCCAACATGCCCATTCCCACAACTGAAAGATTTTCTGTCTTCTCTTTAGTTTGCATATCATTGTATGGGTTGGGTATTATTGAGGCTTTGTTACACATACTACTTTCTCTTTTTGCCAAATTTTGACAACATTTTGAGCACATTACCATTTCATTTCTTTGACATGTTAGTTACAACAACTGCAAACATTCACATGTTGCCATGTACAGGTGTACAACTTAACTCATTCGCCATGGTAAGCCGAATATTTGACTCATGGAATTTCGCTTTGCCACAAAAAGGAGAATATTCAGCTCAACTGGACACAGATTTGCCAACACTAATACCTAAGCGATCTTTTCAAAATATTGACTCCCATCCTGGTTCATTGATTTTCCTTTACTTTAACCCTCACCCTGCGAGGGGCGGCAATTGTCGGTGTTTAGTCGCAAGCGCTCACGCCGCACGGGCGGCAAAAGTCGGGAAGGTCAAGCTGACCGCGCCACGCGCAAGCCGTATTTTCACGCATCAGGTCACTGACATTTTTGAGACGTAACCACCGTGTTATTGTTCACTGTATCTCTTCTAAATCAAAGGCATTGTGACATGGACATGTTTAACCAGTGAACCACTGGTCGGAATCACAAAGACTAAGCTTTCAAAGGCTCTCCCCACACTTTCAAAAGATGTAACATCGACATGCGAACTGTTGCTCAACAAATTTGCAATATTATCTCATTTTCTCACAAGCTGACCACCATCTGGAGTTGTCTGTATCTAAGAACCAATCAGAAATAATCTTTGCCCCAAATGCCCACATTGGTTTATTAGTATGTGTCAATCAGGATGAAACCATTTGTGTAGGGCTTGGGAGGGCGTGGCAAGTTATCATGTTTCGTTCTCATGAAAACTACAGCTGTCAGTTTGGAATCATAAGTCAGATCATTGGTTAGAGACTGACAGACTAAGATTTTGCTGGTTTATTCATTATCAAGCGTGATAAGGCATAGCAGCGAATGTTTTCATACCGATCAATAAAAACCAAACCACGTGGACAGCGTTTGTGGTCATCGCATAGCGGCACGGGTCAGTGACCCCAGATAAGATTCTCCGTGAGTAAGGTCACTGACCGTGCAGCGGGCTTTACGGGTAGCGCGCGGGGTATGGGTTAATAGTTTAATGTATTAATTATGTCTTGTGTTTATACTGAGTGAGAAGAAGAAACATCTTTGAACTACACGGTATGTCTAAATTTCAGACTGGATAGGGTTCATAGTTCCCATCCACACCCACAAAAGTTACCACAGGGAATAAGTTAAGCAGTAGACATCACACATAGTCATACTGTTAACAGAAACAGATTAAACAATGAATAAGTTGGTTGTTGAGAGATTCTGGCTCATAAATTTAATATTTTTGTCACTTCATATTACATACATGACAAGAATGAACATCTAAATACAAATTGTCCATAAATCTTGTTACATACAACAATACACACAACCTGGAAACTTGTAAAATTTGTACATGTACATACCAGGTATGACACAATTAAGAATTTGAAAAAAGAAATTCAACATCGCCTCTCCCAGTCCCAGTTTACATCAGGAAAAATTCCTGAGCAGATCAACGCATCAACAATGCTCTCTCATGCACAAGGCTTCAGGTATTGGACAAGAACATATCACAGGTAAACATTTCACTTGGACATGAACATGTATAATTTCAATTTACTTTGCATCTGCAACATGTCATACATATTACACCATGGACTAGTTTCCAGAACCTGTTCCTTCCTGAAACATTTTCTTCTTCAATATAAGTATAGTGTAAAGTGCCACATTATGTGTATATATGACTGTCAGAAGCCGATTAGTATTATAAATGCCGTGCTAGGCCACGGGTTGAATTCAGTTTTTTTTAAAAAACTACCTAGTGAAGTGTCCTTGAGCTGTTCTCGTGAGCAACATGTTGTTTTGAGTGTTTTTTTTGACATAAAAACTGTAGATGGTTAAAAAGGAATATGTGTAGGTAAACCAAGGATGGCAGAACAGCTCCAGTTCGTGATTTAATAGCATTGTTAGAGGGTGTGAGGTGGTTGTTATTGACTGTTGACATTCAGTGGTTCGCGAAAGCACGAGTTGTTAATTTTTCGTGCTGAGTCAATTTAATAAGATTTTTGGATTTAATTTTTATTAACCTATTTAGAAGACGACCTTGTCTGTCTTAGTGCAAGGCCGTAACCGACTTACACAATAGAACAAATTAATACTGCGAGGAGCTCGCATGACCGCACCAATCAAATCTAGGGATTTGGACGGTAGTTGCAGGTGGCTAGACATTATATTATAAAAGTCAGCCCATACTGTCATGATCACATTAGGATCATAAATGCCATGCTAGGTCACGACGTCAGTGAGTTAATTTTTACGATCTTGTTGATTATAACGAGCGTAATTTGTCCTTGAGCTGTTCTCGTGAACAATTTGTTTTGAAACACCTTTTTTCTGATGGATGGAGAGAAGGAGGGGCGAGACAGAATAAATGTATAGCTAGGAATGACAGAGCAGTTCTCGACCCCGTGATTTTGATTAACATAGATAAGGGGCGAGTAAAGGTAGTTTATTTAGACGCTTAGTTGGCGTTCGGAAATTCATGCATAAGAGTAGAAAGCACGGGGTTTGAAGATTTTAGTAGTTAATGTTTCGCATTTTAAATTTTGTCTAGACCGTAAAATTGACCTTGATTTTGGCGCAAGGCCATGACAAGCATAAATTAATATTGCAGGCTGAGCTCCAGCGACTGCACCAATCAAATGTATGAATCTGGACGGAAGGTCGAGACATAGCTTTAGTATTTAAACCCGTGCAGAGCCTAGATAGAGGCCACATGTAGACAATCCATTTACGAGGTGGACGGCGATAGTCCTCAGCCAGATGAGAGACATAGAGACGCAGTTGAGCAGTCCATATTGTGAGGAGCGTGATGTTTTAAAGCTCCAGAGCCTAAGCTACTTGGTTTGATATGAACCCACAGCGTTTACATCCAGCGCTCTCACTCCCAGTGAGGGCCGCATGGTGAGAGTCCATACTAATTTGTAATGATGAAAGTGAACCGTTCTACTTACTTTTGAAGACAGTTTCAGAGCTACCGCCAGACAACGCATGGTTGTACAAGCATTCTCCATGGCGTGTCTAGAGGAAATGTCCATATCATAACATGTCTCATTGAATTAATAGAATTTAAACTGTTATATCCGTCGCCACGTGCGCGGATTCTATTTGGCATATAACTCATATGACCTGCAAGTAGTTAGAGTGAATAAGTTAGTCTTTATAGAAAGCTGTAGTTTCATTAGTTAGATTCAGTTGCCTTTGAATTGATATTTATATTTATAATTATATTTGTTACATTAATTCCTGTAATTAAACTGCCCTACAGTTCTGCTAAAAATCAAAGCAATTGATTTATTTAGTTTTTAGAGTGCAAGTATTTTTTTTGTGTGTTCGTCGATTGTGGGAGCGGACCTCGAAAGAGTGTCAGTCGAATTCTCCCCATCTAACCCACATCGCGACACATACCTATGTCCATTATCACATGCAGAAAAGTATCCACTGCGGAGTGGTCGGCTAATTTTCGAGCCAGATCGAAACAGAGACGCAATAGAGCAGTCCATCTATATGAGGAGCCTAGAAATGACGAGCTCCAGCTAATAGCTACCCGGACTTTGTCCACCATGCAACGCTATTGTTGATATTCCCTGGTTTTTTGATGGCCAGGGAAAAATGGTATGCATTGTAATTGTATGTCAGAATTCAGATGTTACCAGCAGTATGAGAGTCTACTCCTAGAGCCACAGCCAGGCAGTGCCAGTATTATAATATATGACTTGAGCCATTGCAATTGAATTGGCGTGTGCTGAGACAGCGAAGACTATAATTTGTATTAAATATCCTATGAGTCATTAGTTATATTTGATCCAGTACTAGGACCTTTTTGTCCATTCTAAAATTGTATTCTTATTTTGCAGTTACCCTGATGGTCATTTCATTTATATATGTTATCTTTATTTAGCTAACTCAATACATTATTGTGGCCCTACCGGCCTGACAAAACTATTTCATTTGAGTTGTTTAATTAATTCCAGAAGGAAAGTTTAGTGTGTTCGTCGAGTGTGTGTTTGCCTCTTGAATTGCAGTCGTTTGCTATAAACCACATTCGCGACAATGACAATCCTACATTTTAAGTTCCATCACGCCAACTACAATTTTTGACTAATATAACAAAATTAAAAGTTCTCACTATGTCCCTTAGATCTTTTGGAGAATGATCAATTCTTTTTATGGCCCCAAGACCTGGAATCCACTGCCTCAAAACTCAAGAGATGAATGAAACACTGAAATTTTCAGGAAACATCTTAAAACACATCTTTTCACTTAATGGAATGCAATCCCGTCTCTGACTGTTGTCACATGTTTTAGTATGTTCATTTGTGTTTGCGAATTGAATGTGAGTGGTAGAACAACTGTAAAGTGCTTAGAGAATGTATTACAGGACGAAGCACTATATTATTATAAATGCATGTATTATTTATTATCATTATTTCATTCAGAAAAATGCAAAAAACTTTTTGAAAATGGGATTATCAGTAATATTGGTCGTGACCTCATTGTGTTTACCATTTCTGTAACACAACTGCTTTTTCCTTTCATTTTTCGGGTTAGGTTTGCTATCAATGGCAGTGTGACCACATAAGCTGTAGTCTGCATTCCCCACGTCTAAAAATCTAAGCTAAATTAACTTTCACCAGGCATTTTCAGTGCCAACTTGCAGTAAATATACGTATCATTGTACATGTATGTGTATTTGGATCAAATGGGGAGACTCCCAGCAAAACAGGGAGACTTGGGAAGTCTGCACTTATGCAAGGTGATTAAAAAAGAATTGAACACTTCAAAACTGTGTCAACTCGGTAAGTTGTAAGACTAGGCGCTTACATGAGACATGCTATCATGTCCAAAGTGCACAAAAAAAAAACAACCAATCAGTCTCATTGGCTAAAATTATTTATTAAAAAATTGCAACTATGTTATTATGTACATTACTACCATGATATCGTCGATCAGCTGATGGAACCTCGTTAAAGCAAGCCTTCGAACCTTTTGTTTGGGGACCAAAGTCTAATCCGAGACAGGATATCGAGATGGACCAATTCATCATTTTCTGTCCGCCAGTTTGTGCGCGTATCATTCAGGTCAACAATGCAACAATTCGGACCACATCCCCTTCATAACTGAACGAAAAAGACTAGTACCACAGAGCTCTGTGAGTGGTACTCACCGTGTTCATATGCGCACAAGCTGTGGACATATAGTGGAAGAAGGAATGGTCCATCTCGGTATTCTGTGTCTCGGGTCTAATTACAAAGCCAAACCAATAGAGAAAATACTGAGTTGTGTCCACTACTCAGCTATAGCCTTCTATGTAAAATACTAGTCCTCAAACAACAGCATTACAGGCAAGTTTCAATGAAGTTCCAGCAGCCAGTTTTCACAGCGCACATCTATTTGTTTTCACTCCAAACAAATTTACACTGACCAGTCTTTCACGAGTAATTTCTGCTTATTTTTTTATTCATAAATTACATGTACATGTATCATTTTTTAAAATAATATCCTACATGAATTTCTGCCTTCAACACTAAAGGTTATATAAGTTTTCACCAAAGTCGAGCTGACATAAACAGAATGGCATGATAAGGTTGCAGCTTGGGTATGAGTATTTTTTTGTTAAAATATCATGTTGGCAATTTAAAGTAAAAATCTCTCGTGAATTAAAATCTCTCTCTGTTAAAATCATAGCATTTCAAACATGAAGTCTGCGGTGATTTTGATTTTGTTTTCTATTTGGCATGAGGGCTTGTGTATTTCTACCTTCCAGAGGCACTATCTTTTAGCCATCAAATGGAAAATCCATGAATCTATCTTTCTTATTGTAAAACACTAAACGAAACAAGAACTTTAATGAAGTGTCCAACCTGATTTAAAAAGAACCTTCTCGAAATATTACAGAAAAGTGGGAACTATATCTAAATCTTATCTTATCCACTCAAGATGAACAAAATTTTCATTGTTATATATAAAATTATAAACAAACAAGACAATCCTGTGACCTTTTGGGGCACTCTTTGAAAGACAAGTTTTCTCTGCTGGACTGGAACATTCACTCAAATAGCAAAAAGAACATGCATGTTCTGAGACTAACTCCCAGAGAAAAGTATTAGATATTAAATGCTGTGATGGCACTCATTTTTCATCAGTGACTTGAGTTATATGAATTTTACATAAATATAGTTTCTTTCTCTTAGGTCAGGCTCACTGATGAGGGGGAGACCACTGAAGAACGACAACCACTTTTGATTTATTGAATTGGCTCCCTCTAAATGTCTGCAGGAAAGGGGGTGATTGTGTGTGTGTGTATTGGGGGGGGGGGGGTGTTGGGGTGAGGGTGACTCCACCTGTACTTTTTTTTTTTTTTACATTAGTGCATGGTAGTATATGAGCTAGAAAACTGTTGCACTATAAAAACATTTCAACTAATTTGATAATGGTGAGCCCACCCTTTTTTGCCTAGAATCAGTTTAAATCATGTCATATTGTAAATGTTTTCTGATGACAGCTGCGCAGTGAGCCTGAACTTTGTGAAGCCAAAAAGAAGCCAAATGAGCCACCAGTGGTGTCTAATAAGATAGCAATTGTAACTTATGCAGACAAATTTGCACAACACAGTAAAATTAATCCAGGTGCAAAAAACAAACATGTTAAAACACAAAATGGAAGCACACAAACCAGTTTGATCAAGTGACATCTCGTTTGTTTTTTCATTCATGAATGTTATCGAGATAAGACTTATTGCGCTGATGCACGATACAGCTGAGCAAACTCAGTGTTCAAAAAAAAAAAAATGCATTCAAACACAATAACTCTTTAAAAGTCTGTATAGCAAAAGTTATGAGGTTTTAAACTGAAACTGCAATTCCTCTTGAAGGAAATATCAAATTTCAGTTTCTGTGACATACTGAGGAAACCAAACAACTCCAGGCATTTCAATTTGACTGCTTAAAAGATATTTGACATCAGTTTTCAGCACATACAAACCGCATACCATATTTCTTGCACATAATACATGAGGCAGAAAACTAAATATATCATCATCTTTCTAGCAGTAGATCCCTTGATACAAGGAGTCGCATAATCTCATTGGTACCTGCAAAATAAAATACAGAGAAGTGAGAAGGTATTACTATTAGAAAACTAAACTCCGAAAGATGAGCATTTATGCCCAGTTTTAAATACATGTAATGTAAAGGTGCCCACTGGTATATAAAATCAAAAAATAATCATTACATTTCTAGAAGCTGATCCCCTGATATGGGGAGTCGCATAATCTTATTGGTACCTACCTGCAAAATAAACAACGGAAAAGGTGCCCATTGGTATACATAACAACTTATAAAATCAAGAGATTCACTCAAAACTGTAGGTAACCTGAAGTCTAGCACATACTGGTTTCTAACTTTATACATGCATGTATTTCTCTAGTGTCTCATTCTTTCACGGGTTTTTTTCTATATCTCATGAAGATTATTTTCACTGGGTTTGCAACACTAAAAAAGCTCAATCCATCCGCGGCCTTTCAAACTTTTGGTAAAAACTTGGCAATTTTTATTTAAAAACATTATACATATGTACATGTACTTATCAATATCACAAGACCTGATTGTGACTTCACCACTGTCATGAATTCTGTGTGGTGTGTGACACAGGTGCACAGTCAATCAACAGAGACTTCTCAACACTCAGTTTATTTTCACACAGATCCTTTTATTTTCACACCGATGGTACATACATCTGTTTTGTACCTGAGACCTCCGTCTTGCATACGATATATACCCTTTTGCCCAAGAACTATTCTTTGTGATTCTACCCCAAGTGTGCAACATATAAAAGTATTCAATCTTACAGTAATAACAACACGGTGAGACTGAGCATACAAGAATCTCTCATTGCACAAGGTCGTAAACACCCCTACTCTAATATAACCTGATTTGTAACAACCACCATCATGTATGAAATATGTATTATACTAGGGAACTTGGATAGAGAATACAAATCCTTGTGTCTATTCAGTCAAGATTAAGTCGCCAACGACTTGATTATCTTTTGAATTAGGCTCATGAAATCTTCATTATGGCTGCCCAAGAGACAGGCTAGTAGTAGTATGAGCAGATCCCCATCATAGAAACAAGCCCCAAAGCAGGTTTATCCCAGGAAACATTGGTTATCTCAACCAGTATGGGAGTACATGCATTACTAAATAAAGCCACTTCAGAAAAAATAGCCTAATTGTTCACTTCTATGTGTCTAGTTTTAAGTCTGCAATGGTAAAATAGCTCTTTCTGTTTCCTTTTAATACAGTAAAACTAAAAGTCTTGTTAGGGCAAATCAGCAAAAATGCATAATTTTTTTCATTTCTGAAAAACAACAATTAAAACTGGTTGGTATTTATATAGAATACTTCCATCAACAAACCATTGGCCTTGAACATAATTGTCAGTGCCCTAGGATAATGGTACATGTCACACTTGTGCCAAAAGGCAACGGACGGTTCATTGCGTTCCTGAGCATGAGGGCTGTCAGATAATATTACAGAAAAAAGAAGTGCACCAATAAAATGAAAATGTCTTACCCAACACAATCATAATGGCATTAAGTCACCAAATGACAGGAAAAGAAACAGTTTTTTCTTAATATGTCAAGAGTGTCAGAAATGATTTAAAATGCCATCAGCATAGAGCAGTGACAACATGGTAAAAGGTCAATGCTGTGTCAGGAACATGAAAATTAACTATCATTATTTCTTGTTAACCACATAGTGCTTTCACTCTGTTTCGACAATGTTTTTTTTTTTCAGCAGTGGGTGGAAGCTGATGCTACCGAGGGGAACAGGGGTTAGTTTGATGATCATACAAATGGACATGCTCCTTCAGACTTGTTCCGAACATTTGCAAACAATTCATATCCTATGACCAGCCATATCATAAAAAAGCATATGGGTTGTTGGTTGTTTACTACAAGAAAAGCACTGTTCATTTGGCCAAACTGGAACAAAGTGTAATTCCATTCTGGCATTCCATTCGCATCGACATGCGAACTGTTGCTCAACAAATTTGCAATAATATCTCATTTTCTCACAAGCTGACCATCATCTAGAGGTGTCTGTATCTAAGAACCAATCAGAAATGAGCTCTGAAATGACTTTTGCCCCAAATGCGCACATTGGTTCATCAGTTGTCAATCTGGATGAAACCATTTGTTTAGGGCTTGGGGGTCGTGGCTAGTTATCATGCTCCGTTCTCACCAAAGTTACAGCTGTCAGTTTGGTATCATAAGTCAGATCATTGGTTAGAGACTTACAGTCAAAGGTTTTGCTGGTTAATACATCATCAAGCATAATAAGGCCTAGCAGCAAATGTTTTCATACTGATCAAATACAACCCAACCCACGTAGACAGCGGTGGTGTGGTCATCGCACATCGGCAAGGGTCAATGTGACCCACATAAGATTCCCCATGAGTAAAGTCACTAACCGGACAGCGGGCTTTACGGGTAGCGCGCTGCGTGGGGTGCAGGTTAAGCTTCACAGAAACTTACACACATGAGTTTACACATGTTGACAGCATGCATTTTATTAAGTGCCCAGTTCATATTTCTGGTTGATTGAAGAAAAAAATCATTCTGTTACAAAGCTTTGAAAAACACACACAACCCACCAAACAACAACAACACCCTGTTCCTTGATGTAAACACAAGCTGTAGCAGTGCATTGTGCTTTTTTACAGTATGGCTGAAAGAAGTTGACATTGTTTGAAGGCACTGGCCCAACAAAGGATAATGACAAAATTTTGCAAAGCAAAATCCTACCTTCCAATATTGTGTGCACTCTTGTGTCCCGCATATACTGCTGGACGGGATAATCTTTCAAATAGCCATAGCCACCAAAGATCTGCATGGCGTTGTTGCACACCTGCAAAAGAGGTTCCATAGGTATTGAAACTCTAACAAGTAAAGTATCGTAAATAAACTTCAGCACATAAATAAACAGAGTGAAGTTATTACTGTTTTAAATCGTTGTTGCCTTCCAATGCTTCCATGCAATTCACCATTTCAGATACCCCTAAAGCTTTTGATTCAATCAATAAACCAAACAGGAAGTTTATTCTGCTTGCCCACTGTTATACATCTACTGGCAGACGTCTTCTAACTTGAATGTATATGTATCAAAACAATCACAGAGGGGCTTGGTTCAAATGTATCTGACCTAGATGAAATTTCATTTACACCTGGATGCCCATCAACTATGTCTTTCTGATCACTGCAGGTAAGATTTTTCCACAGCAAGCAAAACTAAAATTCAAGTTTTTTCACATCCATATTTGTCCATTATTTTTGCCAATCATTTCATCTGCATAAAATAGGAGAGCCATCGAAACAGTAAGATTTTGATTAGGAAACTGTGGTCACTTGACCATCTTCTGAGAAACTAACTTTACCCCTCCAGGCCCCATCCCCATTTCTGTTTGTGAGAAAATGTTCTTAAGGGCATAATTAGGGAGTTTTCATGATCATTTAGTTAATTTAATGTATATTGTAGAAGTTACCATAAATGATTTTCTTGCCTTGAGTTCTTGTGGGAAGTGCCGGCCGAGTGATAAATTTCTGTGCATCACTAATGGTGCATGGGCCAAGAGGGTTAAGTTACCACTACTAAATGTTCTTTCCTTATCCTCCACCCACCTCTATCTCTACCCTAATTATAAAATAGGAGAGCTACCATAACAGTCAAATTTTGATTAGGAAACTTTCATCACTTGACCATCAATTGCTAAACTACTTAATTTACCACTCTCTAATGTTCTTTCCTTGTCCTTCAACCACATCCTTCATCCTATTTTTTCCCCCCACTTAATTATTTACATTATTAATTACAATATTAGGGTTCATTTCAATTGGTAAAAATTGCAACTCAATTCAATTACTGATCAATGTTATGCATTTTTATATTTCATATCTTGCTGGCTTGACACCTGTTACTGACTAAAACACAAACAATATTAGCTTCAAAATGTTCATGTAGGTCACAATTGATGCTTGGATCATAACATGATCATTGGTAATTACCAATACTAAGGTGTCTATTTTCAAAGAAATACATTTTTTCCATTCATTCCGTCCTCGCCTGTTGTCCACTTCCGATATTTATGGTTTCTGTCTGAATGCCTTTCAAGAAATGTATGTTCACCTTGAACAGGAAAAACGATTGGTGAATACTCGATGAACAATAATCCATGCAGTGAAGTACAGAGATGTTGAACATTTTTGCATAATTTACAACTTTTATTATTTAGGCTTGGAAAATAAGGGCAAATCTGGCTTTAGAATCTATCTGGGAGAGGGGAGGGGGATGGAGTGGGGATTGGCAGTAGCAGGTTGATTCCAGAAGTGCCAAGCCTCATCGAGTTCAAACTGCCCACATAATTTTCTTCCATGACTCAATTAAAAACCATGCCTCCAATGCAATTTCCCAGTTTTTTTCATATGAAAAGTGTTTTATATAGAGCTGTTTTTAAATTGATGTCACACATGACTGATATGGGGACATGATTTTTGTGCTAACTGCAGGAAGATTTTCACACATTCTAGTAAATGGCTGTTTCAGCCTGTGACAGGGATTGTTACCGACCAGACTAACATTAATTTTTACACATTCTAGTGAATGGCTGTTTCAGCTTGTGACAGGGACTGTTACCGATCACACAACATCAATTTTTGCATATAATTGTTCTCAATAAGGAGTGAATGCATTAATTTTCACACACTGCCTAGTTTTGAAATTTTACATATGTGGAAATGCAGTGTGACCTGCACTGACTTGTGGCAAATGGGGTAGCTGATTCATAATTTATGGCTCCAGACGGGCCTGTCCAGCATCAACTATGTGGTGTAGTCTGGGCTAAAATATCAGATTTCCCTTCACGCGCTGATATAAAAATATGACACTTTGAAGTTTCTGCATGCCATGAGTGACAAGTACACATTATACACTGACACTAATGACATGTGAACAACAAATATTAAGATACGTGTTTATATGTGCAACTAGAGTGGAGCCCAAGTAAACTGAACTTTGGTAATTCGAGTATCTGCTAAATAGAGGTGATTTTGAAATGGGTTTTTTTCCCCTCCCCTTCTTTATCTCTATTAAACATTTACTGCTAAGAATTCGAACTGCCCCAATTCTGATAAATAGAGTTGATCGAGGGCCCTCATCCTCAATCAACTCAATGTAAGTTAATGAAACTTCTGATTTCCAGCCCCATAGCCGTGAAGACTAGTTTCCACAAACACGCTGACACAGGCCTGTTCAACAACTCCACTCTTCGCAGCCATCGAGGTGGAGGGTACAGGTGCCAAAAATGATGCACTGGGTAGGCTGCAGAGCCTTCCTCTTACCTGTCCATCCCGACCAAGCGCGAAACATGCCGCGGAGGGTGGCAGTGGTACGGGTGGGGGTCCCTGCACGCAGTGTGATTCTGCCCCAATGACATCAGCCAACAATACAGTACGCGAGACGGTGCTCACATTTTAAAATTATGGCCAGTGAATTCATCGATTGCTGATGTAACCACAACAGGTAGATCTACAGCCAAGACCCGGTATACTGTAGGACATAAATCACACACAGTTGAGCCGTATGGTGTGCCCAAAGAGGAGTATAGTAGTCTACTATACTCCTCTTTGCAGTGTGAAGACCATGCTCACATAGAGCCATTCCGGTACACACTTGTGTAATGCTCCCTAAGCATCACATGACTATATTCAAGAGTAAAAAGTTATGGTAAGGCCCTGGAGGAACAAAGATCTCACGTTCATGAGGTTCTTAGTACTTCAGTACTGCAAATATGTCGCTATTCACCACACTACACTCGATGGGGAGGGGGGATGAGTATGGCATTGTTACACTGCGTAATAGTAACTCCACACCACTGATAGCAAGGTAGGATAAGGCAGTAGGCCTACAGTCTTGCATTTGAACATGGTACAGGGGAGAATGTCTTTATCGATTGATGACGTCACACATAATACATGCGCAAAGATAAAGACAGGGAACACAGTTTGCTGACCAGCAACTACCAGGTCAAGGCCATTCAATGTTTTTTTTTCTTTACCTCTACAGTAGGGTCACTTCTAAAGAAAAAAAATAATCGAAAGATCTCATGACTCATACAGGTTCCTTTGTGGTTTTTTTGTGTGTGTGTGTATAGGGGGGGGGGGCGCAAGGCAAAGAAATGTAATTACATGTATGGTATGGGGCAGACTGCAAAGTAATGGTTCTTTCTTTGCCCAGAGGTAAACCGAACTTTCGTAAATCGAAGTATAATCCATTTCCTGGCGACTTCGAATTATACAGCCTCCACTGTATATACAATGGAGTGCACTCAACAAGGCAATGCAATATCATAAACCTTTGGCCATGTCAACTTCTTTCTGTAGCAACTAGCATGCTATCTATCCCCAGTGACAGAACTGAGTGCTGTAATACACTTCGTTTAATTTGGTCCCTAACATGAATATGCTGCTTTCTAGCATTCCACATAGACTTACCATGAAGCATTCTTCAGTAGCAAACAGTTTGGCCATAGAACAGAGAGCCACGGCATTAGGGTCGTTGTTGTCTAAGGCAGTGGCCGCCTGCCTAACCATCAGGCGAGATGCCATAAGTTGAGTGGCCATTTCCGCTAGCCGGAACTGTAGGTACTGTTGGTGGTCAGCAATACACATTTTTTAATAATTTTTTTTCTTCATAATAAAAGCTCTGGGCCATAGTCTCTATAAGAATTGCTCTAGGTTAAATCCAGGGTGTTTCAGCACAGGGGGTCACCAACACATTTAATGGTGTCTCCAATTGAACAGATAATAATATCAAAATAACTTCTCTCTTTTTTTCTCTCTCTTTCTGCTGGTTTGTGTGTGTTGCTCTCATTGTGTTGTAAGTGTATGTGAGAGAGAGGAAGCAAGGGGAATGCCGTTAACATTGTGTGTATGTTTGTGTGTGTGTGGAGGGGGGAAGGGGTGTAAGGTGGTGATTTGAGCTTTGAAAGGGGTCACAGAGTGAAAAAAAAAGGGCTGAAAACCCCTTGCATATATAATATCTACCACAATATGACAAATAAACACAGTGATTGAGAGGAAAAGACAGGACTTGTGTGGGACATGTTCTAATACTGAGCTAATCAAGACACAACCTTAAATTTGCAAATAAGGGTACATGAGCAGGACAGGGAACATGGAAAACATAAGGACTCTCAATGAAGACCACTGAATATAATAAGCCTAAAGAAGCTGGGCAAATCTAGAATACAGCCCATGGCTTGCACTGGGTCAACTAACCAGGTCATTATTTGTGGGTGCTTTTGGCCCCAGGCGGCATTGGGACATTTTTAAAAACAAGGGTGGTCATATCATAGATTGCAAGAAAATGATGAACTTTGGCAAATACAGGTAGTAATATATACCTGTAAACATGCGACTAGAACAAAGATAAATTACTGACTGAGAAATACCTGAAAACTATCCAGTGACTTGCCAAATTGTTTTCTCACTTTCATGTGATCCCTGGCCTGTTCTATAGCTGCATATGCTGCACCCAGTGAACTGGAGGCTGGAACAAAAAGGTAAAAGCTTTAAGAGTCACTGTCATTGTTATTATGGTATACCCACACAATACTGATTCAAAAGATAGGTCAAATCTTTGATTCTTGTGTTTTCTATTTACCAGACGAAAAATGCAAAAAAAATTATTTCAGCGACGTTTCAAAACGGCAGGACAGAACTAATTTGTCCTGAAAATGAATTATGATATTAAAAACAGGAATTAAAAAGGGGACAAAAATACACCCTGTGTACCTTTTATTTTACAATTTTACCTACTATTTTCATATTCAAGTTTGATTTGAATCAATTGAGACACCTACCAACATTAATCCTGCCTCCATTGAGACCTTTCATGGCAATACTAAACCCCTGACCCTCGGTTCCAATCAGGTTACTCTGAGGAACGCGGCAGTCATCAAATGTTACAATTCTGGCTGGATGCGAGTTCCATCCCACCTGATAATATAATGGAGGACAAAAAAAATCCTGAAAAGTGAACATCCACTGATACAAGTCACACACAGTTTTGCAATGTTATTTGCAGGACTTCCTTACACCCTGAACACCTTTCAATGACACTGCTGAAACCGAACACAGTCAATGAGTAATATAGTCATGATCATACCATAATTGCCTACGTCATGTTTTGATGTTTTCTGAAAATCAAAGAAAACTGTTCATTTCGAATATTATCATAACTGTTGTTAGGTGAGCACAGTATTTTTACATAGAAAGCTGTAAACACACCTCAGCATTTGCTCTATTTGGCTCTGTCATAAGTCTACTCTCCCCGAACAACAATCTAAATGGTGGTTTAGGTATTTCTAAATTCCATTGTTTTGAGAAAAAGGCAAAAAACTACTTTGCTGTTCAAATACAATTTGAGAACCATTCAAGTTAAACTGTTTGCACACATGACTAATACAAAGGTTTCTATTGGAATTTTATTATAGAATATTGAGGCAGATGGTGCAAAATCGTCGCGTGGTGCCATTTATTTAGCAAAAAATCAGAACTAACCTACTTTTTGACTTACGCGGTTTGCGAGTTTCACCGCCAATATATAAAGTCAATGAAATAAAACAATGTAACTGTTGAACGATGCAACACAACTGTCTGATTAAGGAGAGCATTTCATCTCCAAACGCCGACAAAAATGACTTAGGCAATTATCTTATGAGCATGACGATATCATTTTGTCAGCTGGTCATTGGAACCTCAATACAGCCAGTCTTTGAGCTTAGTTTCAATGTGGGTCCTACAGCTGACCAACCATTTCTTCAACTGGAAGGTTACCCTATTTTGGGAAAAATAGTAGTTATATATTATAAAAGAAGTCATTTTCATTTCTGAAGTCTCATTTGCAATCCATTTATTTTCTCAATTCATTTTAATTTTGCTGTCTTATTGTTTAATTTTTGCCTTTTTTATCTTTTCTCTATGTGCCTATGCTGAGTGTGTGTGTGTATGTCTAGCATAAGAGTATATGCAATAGATTGAGCAAGAGAGAGAGAGAGAGAGAGAGAGAGTGAGAGAGACAGAGAGTGAGAGACACAGAGAGAGAGAGAGACAGAGAGAGAGAGAGACAGAGAGGAGAGACAGAGTTGCAGACGGAGAGAACAAGACTTTCGGTAAAGTGCCTAGAGCAATTTTTGGATTGGGACGCTGTATAAATGATCTTCATTGTTATTAAATTATTTCCAGCATTCATAAAACATTTGATCTCATTGCCTTGATGTGAAAAATGACGGGAATAAAAGAGGTGCTACTGCAGTAACTATGTTGCAAATGAGAGAGAAGCTCCAGCTGCAATATGGCCTTGCTGATCATTACCAATTTCTTTCTTCAGTTGTTTTTTTTTTTTTTTAACGAATTATCTGAAGTTCTTTAGACCTTGGGAAGAACACAGTAACCTTGTGTTTTGAAATGGTTGTGATGAATACATGATTTGAACATGTAACCCACAATTTGCCCGCCCAGCCGTTTTGCCCTACCAAACACGGTCCCCAGTTAGATACTGACCTTTTTCTCTTTTTTGCCAAATGAAAGTCCGGGACTGTCTTTCTCAACTAGAACACAAGAAACACCTTTAGCTCCTTGATCGCCAGTACGACACATTACCAAGTAAGCATCCGTCTCTCCACTTCCACTGATAAATGCCTGTATTCAACAAAATGGTTCACATGAAGAATATTTCATAATTCTACTAGATATGGTCATTCTCTTCACAAAATCTGCCTTGATCTCTTTCAACCCTATGAATTTCTCTCCATGTATTTGAATCATGTTGAGTCTGGCAAGGAAACAATTGGATTTGCACTGCCACTGACTGTAAGGATAGGCTATTATTTGGACACAGCTCTCCTCTTATGCAAAACACTGTATTATTCTAAGGGTGTTGTTAGGGGATCGCAGTATTCTATACGATAAGTTATAACTGAGCAGCGAACACAGCTCAGTATATTTCCTGTAGGTAGAATGCACATATCTGCCATCCTGGGTGTCCGGACCCACGCATCACCATGGCGTGTGTGGCATTGATTTTGATTCGTTAGCTGATTTGCACTGCGAGCACAGAAGGTGTCGCAAACCAGCCGGCGGCGAGCTAAAAGTAGATCGCTACAGTAAACAATGGCACATGTGAACATGTTCAATGGGAGACGTTCAGTCAATTCTTTCAGTCCCTTTCCCTTGTTTACACGGATGGTAGGGAATCTGACCAGCTTGGATCCATCCTTTCCACCCCTGTCATAACAATCAACCACAATGCAACCAGCAGGCATTTTAACCGCTTAGACATATCTCGAAGTTACACTCATCAGCTGATCCATCCGCCATCTTGGGTGTCGGAAGAACAAAACAAAAACACTCTGTGACGTCATGCGTGTTCTACCTATTTGTCTTTGTACTCCAAAAAATGTGCCCTAACAACAGCGGTATCCTAAATCTCTTTCCTTCTTCTTGTGGCTGTTAACTCTTTCTGTCCCAGGCCATTTCACACCAAATGCCCAAGAGACACAACACAGAGCATGACTCTACTAAAGTACACATTTTCAAACAGCAAATACAAGACTAAACATACAAAATGTTCATGTTGTTATGATATACCATACTGATATATATATATATATACAATTCAGTGTGATTTAATATGTTTGCTGCTATGTTTGGCCTCAGGAAAGAGATGGTGGCGAAAAAAAAAAAAAGAAAAGCATTCACGACGATTGACGCATGGTGCGTTGGTCGGGCATCTAGGCGATCAGCCATCAACGCACCATGCATTGATCAGGATAGAAAGAGTTACGGTATGTTCCCCTGTGCACAGTGTAGTGGCAGGGGCACTGTGGGAAGTCTGCAGCTGCACGTGACATTGCAGACTAGTGTTTCCTTGTGAGGCTATGAAATCTTGTACTGCAGTACTGAGCTCTATACTGATGTGATGCTCTGGCCATTAGTTGTTTTCAGCTAATCTGATTTGATTATAATTTGTGATGCTGCGCTCCATCACTGCACATGTCAGTGATACTTAACTCACTCACTGCCGGACCCGAAAAGGTTCGGTAAAATTTCGTTGAGCTGAAAAATGCCCGGCACCGAGTGAGTTAACAATGGCTGGAGAAGCAGTGGCACAACATGTAAGAATACCCTCCTACTCGGGGTTTGAGTGAAGTGAAAAAAAAAAAAAAGGTCACGTCAGGCCATTCTTTGTTGCTCCACAATGTGCGGAAGTAAACATACCTTTAAACATCAAAGCAAAATGGGTAAGAGATAGGTGTACATAAAGAATTGACACCGCAGATCAAACTGACACTAGAACGAAGTTTTTCATGATAACCAAAAGAAGTCAGTGCCACAGTTACCACTATAGACACAAAGTTTCAGTAGCACTTGTACTTTAATCTCGCTTTCATCTACAAACATTTTTTTAGATCAATCAAAGGAATTGGTTTCTGAAGATCACAAAGACTTGTATGGATAGATGACACATAAGAGCCCAAACACAGTGGCTTCGTTTTTGTTTCGGCTCACTTTTGATAGTTTCGCCGAAGGACGTCAGTCTAGATGGAACGTGAAATGAGATGAAAACAGAAGAATTATGCACTTTAAAAGTGCAGTAAAGGTCTCCAACAGCTACTCTGCTTTTCGGCAAAGACAAGACTGACATCATTCAGCAAAACTACCAACAGTGAGCTGAAAGCGAAACAAAACTGAAGCCACTGTGTCTGGGCTTTAACACAGTCTCAGATCCATCAGAAATCAGAATCATAAACTGAACAATGGACCCAAGAATTACCTTTGATCCATTGAGAATGTAGTCTGAGCCATCTTTCTTTGCTGATGTTGCTAGAGATGCTGCATCACTGCCTGCACCTGGTATGCATGCACAACACAGATGAAGCATTGGCTACCAGAAATCTAAACTGCCCAAAAATCCCTTTTCTACGTGGATGATATTTTCATTAAATTTTGTGGCTCTTCTTGGACTTGGAGTGATGGGGAAAATGAATAAATTACATACTCTACCAAACAGATACCCTATTTTGGAAATGAACATGTCTCTTGATGAATTAAAGATGAACTACCTGGCTGTAAAATATTTATTAAACAAGGACTACTATATCATATCCTATATGATATAGTAGTCCTTGTTATTAAATTATAATTTTTATTTCCATTAATGCATAGTGAAGTTAGCAAATGGTTCTCTTACGGTACTAGAAGAATATTTATGTTTATGATTAAAAAATGACAAAGAAAGCAATAGCTCAATAAATGTATTTATTTAGGAAATTATGTAAATCATCTATATTGTATTCAAAATGGTTTGCTTTTGAGGCAATAAACAGATGCATATAATATCAAGGACTACTTTATATGATAGGACGCGCACAGCCGATCTTCTGACTTCGCTAGCGAAGGCCATTGCAGTGACCCAGTTTCTGATGAATAGTCTATTTTTAGACCGAACATAATAGTGCGCTTTAGCGTAGTAATCTAGACTAATAAGATGTGATGAAGTTTATGTCAGTTAAATAAGTAAACACATTTTCCATACGATTTGTTGGCATTAATTTACTTAGTGAATATCCAACACGCCAAAACTTTTATTTTTAGGCCTAGATCTAGTGCAGAAAGCTTGCACTCTTTTTCTCCCGGATGTTTACATTACCGGAACAAGTGCTTTGGTTGTGTGGGAAAATATAAACATTGAAACAGACATGTGAAACAATGTGATACTGGTGGATATTTTTTGCAAGTTGTGGGATTTATATTCTTTCAAAATGCCAAACAAGTGTGGTGTTGTGAACTGCAAAGGCAACTACAACGAATCTAACAAATGCCGTGTGTTTAAACTACCTAAAGACGAACAAGAAAAACAGAAATGGTTGAACGTTCTCCCCCCACGTGAGGATTTCGTTGTCGACCCAACAAAATTTTTTATATGTGAGAGACATTGGCCAGCGGATACACCTATGGTCAAGATACCAGGTGGACATACTCGGCCTGTGTTGCCACCAAGTATTTTTAATGTTCCTTCTTCTTGTTTGCCAACACCAAAACCAGCACCACGCGAGCCTAAAGCTGAGGATCAACAGCTGAACTATTTCATCTAAGAAAGACAGAATCACTTCGTTTTCTGAGTTTTCTCCTGACAAAGAGTTGTTGAAAAAGTATGAAAATCTTCTCATATCTCGTCCAGAAGACAAATTTGTGTGTATTTTCATGGTGAAAGATTACAGAGAGAGTTTCTTGTCAATAATTGTTCACAACAAATCTACTTTGTGTTCACCTCTATTTCTGCTTTCAAGAATGGGATTAACGTGCCTTTGGGTAAAATCTTAAGTCCAAACACTGGTCTGTCATCCTACACACAATTCTTTGAGGCTGTGCACTCAGCGATTATCTATGACCTTCCTGTCGATGGTGTTGTTAAAAAAGTGGCAACGACTCTTCAACAAGTTCAAGCCTAAGAGTCGCTTGAAGCTGCCAAAGGCAAGAAACTCAAATTTCTTACAAGACAGCTTCAACTCATATGATAAGGCATTCTCGGTGGCAGATTACTGCTTTGCAATTGAATCTTTCCCTCACTGTAATTACCATCAACTGCGTGACTTTCTTGTTCTCCCAAGTAGACGAAAGCTGCAGTCTATGATCTCTTCTACAGATGTTGGCCAAGTACTGGCGAAAACATTTCAGAAAGCAAAGAATGCTCAGCAGAAACATTGTTTTTTGTTAGTCGATGAAGTGAAAATTCGCCAAAGAGTCGCCTTTTCAGGGGGTGTTCTCAATGGCATGTCAAAAAATGACCCAGACTCCAAGGCAAGCTCTATGTTATGTGTCATGATGAAATGTTTGCATGGTGGACCTAGTGTTATGGTATCTGTTACCCCTGTTCACAACCTAACAGCTGCCTGCCAATTCACTGTTGTCAAGGAAGCTGCTGCTGTTGTTGAGAAGACAGGTGGGATTGTTTTAGGGTCCATGACTGACAATCATAAAATCAATCAGCAATACTGCAAATTATTCACAAGAAGAACTGACTTTGAGAATGTACATCCTCTGAATGATCAGCGAGCTTGGTATTTATTGTACGATTCAGTTCACTTGCTGAAGTGGGCACCTGGAATGTGAGGACAATGTGCACCGGACTTGACAACACTGATCTTGACAACACCAAAGAGTTAAGAAAGACTGCCATCATAAACAAAGAACTCAAGAGGCTAAACGTTGACATCGTGGGCTTGCAGGAAACACGACTGGCTGATAGTGGCTCAGTGAGAGAGGCAAACTTCACTTTTTTCTGGCAAGGTCTAGGACAAGAAGAGCCTCGACTTTATGGTGTGGGCTTCGCAGTCAACAACAAGCTCCTCGCCAAAATTAATACACCTCAAGGTATATCCGAACGCATCATCACCATGCAGCTGAAGACTAAGTCAGGCACAGCCCATCTAATTAGTGCCTATGCTCCAACATTAGCAGCTGAAACAGAAAACAAAGACAAGTTTTATGAAGACCTTCAAAACGTACTTGCGAAGATACCAACAAACGATCAGATTTTTATCCTTGGTGACTTCAATGCCAGAGTTGGCACAGATCAACAAGCATGGCAAACTTGTCTCGGCCATTTTGGATTAGGCAAGATCAACGACAACGGCCAGAGACTTTTGGAACTCTGCTCAGACAACAATCTATGCATCACAAATACTTTTTACAATGGAAAGGACTGCCACAAAGTCTCATGGCGTCATCCCAGATCTGGACATTGGCATCAAATTGATTTTATTATCGTCAAAAAGAACCATCTGAACAACATCAAACAAACAAGATCATACCACAGTGCAGACTGCAACACCGATCACCTGCTCGTTTTAGCCAAGACAAAGATTGTGGGCAGAAACATTCACAGAGCCAAAGAGACGAAAAGACCAAAAATTAACACACGAAATGCCAGCAAGAAAGACATGCAAGCAGTTTTTCAAGGGAAGATGGAAGAACAGCTCCTCTCCATAGATGATACTACACCAGAGAAGATGTGGGCCGGTTTAAAGGAAGCTATGCACGATTCTGCTTCTCAGGCCTTTGGTACAAACAGATCAAACAATAAAGACTGGATTGAAGAAAACGAAGCAACACTATTGCCACTTATCGAGAAAAAGCGCATGGCACTTTTGGCACACAACAAAACTCCATCAGATCGCACCTTAAACAAATTACGAGCTGCAAAAATCTACACTTCAAAAAGAGACACGGAAATGCGCAAACACATACTGGGAGAATCTTTGCACAGACATACAGAAAGCTCATGACATCGGAGATAGTAGAGGAATGTATGAGAAAATTCGGATTGCTCTTGGCCCACAGATTAACAAGATAGCACCACTAAAATTGTCATCAGGTGAACAAATCACAGATAAAAACGAACAAATGGCCAGATGGATTGAACATTACTCAAATCTCTACTCTCAAGAACGTACAGTGGATGACAGTCTAGAAGAGGCCCTCCCGCAGCTCCCAGAATTTACAGACCTAGACAAAGAACCTACACAGGAAGAACTCAACAAGGCTATAGATGAGCTTGCAAGTGGAAAGTCTCCGGGTAGTGATAACATACCAGCGGAAATCTTGAAAGAGAACACAGATTTCCTCCTTCCTCATCTATACAAGCTCCTCATCCTGTGCTGGAAGCATAAAGAGATTCCACAAGATATGAAAGATGCTAACATCGTGACCTTATATAAGAACAAAGGTGATAAGGGAGACTGTAATAATTACAGAAGCATATCTCTGCTAAGTATCACAGGAAAAGCAATTGCCAAAATACTTTTAAAGCGTCTTCAACAACTAGCAGAAAGAGTACTTCCAGAAAGCCAGTGCGGTTTTAGGTCAGGACGATCAACCATGGACATGATATTCTCTTTACGTCAACTGCAGGAAAAGTGTCGCGAGCAAAGTCTACCTTTACATATGGCATTTGTCGATTTAACAAAGGCTTTCGACACAGTCAGCAGATCAGGACTGTATATGGTGCTCCATAAGATCGGATGCTCCCCGACACTCCTCCAACTCATCATGTCCTTTCATGAAGATATGCAAGCCACAGTCCAATTTGATGGTTCTACATCCGATCGCTTCAACATCAAAAGCGGGGTGAAACAAGGCTGTGTCCTGGCACCAACACTTTTTGGTATTTACTTCTCCATGCTTCTGCAGTTTGCATTCAGGGAATCCCCTGGAGATGTTTATCTCCACTGGCGAACTGATGGATCCCTCTTCAATCTTGCACGCCTCAAAGCAAAAACTAAAACCAAGTCAACATTGATCAGAGAATTGCTGTTTGCAGACGACGCAGCACTAGTTGCCCATAGCGAGTCCACACTACAATCAATGATGGACTACTTATCACAAGCATGTAAAGCTTTCTCTCTTGTTATCAGCGTCCAGAAGACTGTTATTATGACACAAGATGGCACAACACAATGCAACATCAAGCTGAACAACAACCAGTTGGAGACTGTCCAGAAATTTTGCTACCTGGGATCAACAATGACTTCTTCAACTTCATTAGATAGCGAAATAGGTGCCCGAATAGGAAAAGCAGCCCCAGCCTTTGGAAAATTAAACAAAAAAGCTTGGAATAACAAAATGTTAAATAGAAAAACAAAGATCAGGATATATGAAACATGTATATTGAGCACACTCCTCTATGGCTCAGAGACCTGGACGTTATATTCAAGACAAGAGAAGAAACTGAATGGATTTCACTTGAGATGCCTCCGCAAGATCCTTGGCATCAGCTGGCAAGATAAAGTTACCAACACAGAGGTCTTGAAACGGGCAGCACTCCCAACCATGTTGACCATCTTGTGCAAAAAGAGACTGCGATGGCTGGGGCATTTGAAGAGGATGGACGACAACAGAATCCCCAAGCAATTCTTATATGGTGTAATGGCTACAGGTAGCAGACCCAGAGGAAGACCAAAACTGAGGTACAAAGATACATGCAAGAGCAGTATGATAAAGTGTAACATCGATTTGAGAACGTGGGAGACGACAGCAGAAGACAGATCAGCAATGGAAAACATCAGTGGACTCTGGCATAAAACACCATGAAAAAAACATTGTTGCAGCCCTTGAGGCAAAACGCCAGACAAGAAAAGATAACTCACTGCCCTATGGCACCTCCCTCATATGCAGATTCTGCGACAGAGCGTGCCTGTCGAATATAGGCAGAATCAGTCACGAGCGTAGCTGCAGAAGTAGGACACATATAGCTGCTTAGATCGTCTGCCAAGACGAAAAGAGCCTATTATTATTGTCAAGCAAAGTAAAAGACTTCATCCAAGAAGTTTCAAGGGGTTGTTTGACTGTCCCACATGTGTGCACATATGAGTTCGTAAGGACTGGTTTGTGCTTTGTGAAGAAATCCGAACATAAAGCATGCTGCCGTCAAAGACTTGTCAACATTCTTCTCACCATGAACACCTACTATGGTTTTGGATTATTTTCTAAACATCTGCTGCGACGCCTGGCAAAATAAATGTTCTTCTGCATGGGATTCATAATTTGGAAAAGGACCATCAAAGAAATTCAGCTCTGTACCAGACCTCCATCAAGAAGGCACGGCTCGCTGACTAATTTGGGCTGCAACATGGTGAGTTATTTTTCGTTTCTGTACATACAGAGGAACCATTGCTATAAGACTACAGAAATGGTCCTGATTCATGGAATGGGCTATAATTAAGGTGGTTAAAAAAAATCCAATAGAAAAGGTCGATTTCAAGGTCAAATTGCATGTGTTATTAAATACTGAGGTCTTATGCCAGAGGTTCTACTGTATGGTATCATCATTAACTGTGGTAAAACTGCTTTATTTAATGAGATTATGTTTGGATGCAACATTGGTTACAATTGGTTAGTCTTAGGTGTCATAATAAGGCTGTAGGTGTCAATAATCAAATGGCCTTTGCTAGCGAAGTCAGAAGATCGGCCGTGCGCATCCTTTTATATAGTAGTCCTTGATATATATATATACTTTCATTTCACAAAGCAAGTTCACAGGGTCACGTGATCAAATTGGACCAAATTACCATTGTATCAGATGTCTTATAATATTTAACAATTGCATACAAATTGATAAATGCCCATGCTGTGTCCTGCACTCACCTGGCTCTGTGAGACAATAAGATGCCATTTTTTCCATGGAAGCGAGATACGGAATCCATTTTTCTCTCAGTACATCATTTGCAAATTCATCAATCATCCAAGCACACATGCTGAAAACACAAGTTGGTTGACCTGAATATTTTGTTACACAGACAACAAACACCACTACTGACTACTAACTAAAACAGGCTGTTGTAGGGAACTGAACTGCAATTACAAAGCCGAACAGAGAAAATACTGAGTTGTGTTTGTTGCTCAACTAGAGCTTACTGTGTAAAAATACCATCGACTGGTACTTTGGTTACTTTGGTGTAGAACCAGCCTCCTCGCACTCGGGACACACCCATACGTGCTCAGCTCTCCGCGCCATCACGTCGGACAAGGTCTTCTCACTAACAACTCCAGTAAGATGTTGATTGAACAGTCGTCTTGCAGTACCACACAACCGGCTCTTGACTCCACAGCCTCTCCGATGCCCAAACAGTTTTATACGTTTGATGGTGTCCCCGTCTTCTTGTGGTGCTGTTTCTCTCAAAGCTGCGAGAATTGCATTCTCCCCGAGACTAAGAGAGCCTTGCATTGGGGCCTCACCAGCAAGCTTATCCGCTCTCTCATTTCCAGATACTCCAGCGTGTCCAGGGGAGAAGATCCAAGTCAGCCTTTTCAGTTTACTGTCGTGCAGATACTGCACCCATTCAGGTTTGAGGTATCCTGTCTCTATTTTCCTGAGCATGCTCTGGGAATCTGTCACAATGACGGCACATGTGTGGGTGCTCCTCTGTAACCATGCAAGTGCGTTTTCAGCGGCTACCTCCTCCATTTTCATACTACTTATATTACTAGATATTGTGACTTGATATGCAGCTCCATCTTCTGCCACTGTCCTGCCATCAACGCTGACAGTGTAACCCCATCCAGATCTTTCTCCTCTAGTGACTGATCCATCTGTATACACCACCGCATCTCCTGTCCTGCTGTTCTCGTGCACCAGTTCCAGCACGTCCGCATTAACAGCACATGCAGCCCTCTCACGGCATTCTCAGCCCATGGTGATGACCACTCTAGTGTACTTGCCGGCCATCTTATCGTCCACTTTCACATACTCCTCACCCCTTCGCACATTGTCAAGTTCACACACTTTTTGTACAGTGGCCTCAGCTTCAGCCAACCATGATCTGCCTCGCTTTATTCTGCTACCTTTCCTGACGTTCAGCTGGTCATGCAGCAGATGTTTTTGGTCTTTCGCCACTCTGAACATTGCCTTAACCTGGGCCAGTGTGTGCCTTTGTTCAATACTGGGGAGCCCGAGGATGTATCTCATTGCTGCTATCGGGGTGTCACGGGTGCATCCAAGGATGATTCTCATTCCAGTGTTTTGAATCTTTTTCAATTTCATCAACTGTGTCTTGGAAATTGTGACGATGCCCAGACCATAGTCGATGACTGATAGCACTGTGGCTTTGAAAAGAATAAGCAATTGGTGCTGTTCTAATCCGAGGGCGGCCATTGTCTTTACTGCAGCCAGTCCACTTGCACAGCGCTTCACTATGTGGTTCACGTGCTCTTTAAAACAGAGGGTTCTGTCAAACTTTATTCCAAGGTATTTAAGTTCGTTACACGCTCGACATCTTCGCCTCCCATTCTCACTGGTTCAAGGCTTTTCTGCACTATGTGATTGTCTAGTGAGCACCAAAGTGCTGCTGCTTTGGCAGGGTTTACCACAGCATTGTGCTCTTCACACCATGAGTCAACCTCCTTCAACGCTTCTCCCATAACGTCAACCATGGCGTTTCGTTCTGTGCCTGATGTACGTAACAGTGCATCATCCGCAAATGTAAGAACTCTGCCCCTGGGAATGGTTATGTTGGCTAGCCGACTAGTGTACCATCGACTACACCATCGACTGGTAACAGCAGCCAATAAAAAATGGAAAGTTTCAAACTGCGCCATTGGTGGCAAAAGTGGCAACAGCATTTTTTTTTTTTTTTCTTGCAGGGGCTATTTGATTTGAAGACACCTGGCCAAGCCCCTCATTTCTTATCTTTGTTAACACAGCTGAACTTGTAAGTCCCTAGGTCTCTCCTCCCCACCCCCAACGCCTCACTCTTCCACTCTTTTTTGAAATATCAAATCTGTTTCCATCTTTCTTTAGAATGCTAGACAAGACATACACTGTGAAGGTCCGTATAGGCTGAGCTCAATTCTTGCTGTTGTGTATCTTACATGGCATTTTGAGGTGATCCTGATTCTGTCAATGCTTCAAAATGTGTTATTCTCACCCCCAAAATCAGGTTTGTAAAGTGTAAAATTTTATGCCATCATATGTGAAATCTTATGCAGGCTTTTTGTGCACGAGGAACAGTTTTGTTTCTCAGGGGCCTCAGCCAAAGGCTGTTGGCCTCCTGTTCTTGATTGCATTTTCCTTGTTGGTTAATGCTTGTTTCTTTCTCTGACTATCCATGCTGGTCTGTACATATATGGCAGGCTCCAGGAAAGAGTAAAGGAAGAAAATGATTGAAAGGCCAGGCAAGTGCAAGACTGTACTCATATTGCCCCCCACCCCCGGGCTTTACCCCTTTATAAGAGTTTCCAAGGCTACAGGTTAAAACAAAATCTGGTTCATGACACCATCAGTGTAAGCTATTATAGTACTGCCAGTATTGAGGATTCGTCAGATTGTCTGATGGTCTGGCAATTAAGGAACTATAAAATTAAACCTTATACTACACATATGAATTTTAGAGATGAATATTTTATTGTCTATAATATTTAAAGTATTTTTTATTAAATTTATATAAATATTTGTTAAAGTGGTGGTTAAAAATGTTATAACTGTTAGCAGATGAGGTAATTCGTGTGTCCTTTGATCTAGAGCTGGGGAAAGCCCTCATGCATGATCTCATAAATTGATTTTGAACCTCACAATACAACTGGTCGGCAGTGTGAGAATCATAGCATAGGTTAATTTTCCTTTCAGTCTACTTTGAATTTCAAGTGAGAGACCGGATATTCGCCATGGCGAAAGGGATACTATCAATGTCTAAATATGCTTTTAATTTTGTTCTTTCATTTCAGGCTTTCTGTAATATCATCTTGTAAGGATATGTCTGGCCAATATCATGAATTTGTATAGTTTTCTGCCCTCTAACAAGACTGAAGTTAAAATGATGCATAGCGGTGCAAAGAGAGTAAAAATGTTTGTTTCCCTAAGTTATATGATTATGGTGCAATTGTCAGCATCTATGATATTATTTTCACCAAGCACCTTATTTTATGGTCTACTTTACAGCTCCATGCCCAACCAAGATCAAATCCAGCCATACTAACAAGAAATTTTCACCACAGTTCATCTCACACTCATATGCAGTGGAGTCTGTCTAAAGTGAACTCAATTTTAAAATGGAAATCTTTGTTTAAATGAACACATGCTTTGGTCCCGATTTGTTCGCTCTTTACCATCAGTGATAAATACTGAATTATATGAACTAATCAGAATCATTTTGGCTTACAATGAACTCCACAATTCCACTGTAGAAGCATCTTTGTCATGATAACTAACATGCTTCCCATGAAAATGGTTAAAATGAACCTCTCTTAAGGCAAACAGATATCTCTGGTCCCTTGAAGTTTAATTTAAGCAGATTCCACTGTATATTTAAGGCCACTGTTCTACAGTTGGTTGGAAGACTGAATCTGATAGAATCTTCAGACTCCTTCATGCAATTCCACCTGAACTCCTACAAAGGAGTCTATAGAAAGAAGAGACAAAGTGGCAACAGTCACTGTAACGCATATATTATATATAGTATCATGGTGCTAAAAGAACAATGGCTCTAGCTGTGTAGATGACTCATAACTCCTACAAGTTAAAAAATAAATACTGAAGTGTTGATAATTAATGTCACAGACTGGTTTATAAACTAATAACTATACACTTTTACTGTCTTTTCAGGCATCTCTATGACTGTTTCAACTGCCAGTTGCGAAAGAAGTTTCTTAAAACTTAAATTAGGCAATATGTATCGGAGATCTACAATGAGCCAAGAAAGACTGGGCAACCTAGCAAATACTGTCAATTGAGATTTCAATGTACATTTCAATTCTGTTATTGAAAAATTTGCATAAATCAAATACAACAGGGTGAGGAGAGGGGGCTTGGAAGGGGGAG
The DNA here is from genome assembly GCA_963931925.1 of Onchidella celtica. NCBI lineage: Eukaryota > Metazoa > Mollusca > Gastropoda > Systellommatophora > Onchidiidae > Onchidella > Onchidella celtica. Next base: position 36,970,999 of record OZ007570.1, on the reverse strand, counting down.
CGGCTGGGGGGCTTGGAGGGAATGGCCTTGCCCTGGGTGCTGGCAAACCAACGCTATGCCACTGCATGTATGACATTTGATGCTCCATGAATGTAACCTGATCCAACTTACTTATGTATGCTAATGTAAGCAGTTGTACTACAACATCCAGTTGATAATGCTTCAAATATGACAGATGCATCCAAACGATTCAGTCCCGTGCCTCCATACTTTTCACTGCAGTAAATGGCCCCAAAACCTAAAGCTGCTGCCTTTTGCAGAGTCTCAACAGGAAAAATTTCCTGAATAAAATACATTGAAAAGCAAATATTAAAAGGATTGAGCTTTTATTTATAATTTTATCACCATAATTATGTGGTGGGACTTTTTCATCACATTTGTACAGGCCTCAGATAAAGATGCATGATTTCCAGCCACCAAAATAAATGTTTTTTAAAACTTTTGTCAACACAATTTGTCCATGCATTTAAAACTTATCTTATACACGTCTTCAAAAATTTAAATATTACAGCTAAAGGGTTTTATGAACTTTGGTGAGAAAAAAAAATTCTAAAAAAAAGGAGTAAATACTTTTTTCAATCCTCTTGACTAACTCGCTAAAAACAAGCAAAAAACAAGCCTGCCTATTAAGCTGCATCAAGATCTGCCAATAGTTTTTTGAGAAATGTATTTTTTGTTGAATTTTTTTATTAAACAATTCAGAAAACAACCATTTTTTATCAAAAAAGCATAATCTGCCATGGTATTTTGTATACAACATTGTGATTTTGAAGAATTTATTGCTATTTCTTTGAAATGAAACTTTCAGACATAAGAGATAAATAGGTAACTGACTGAGAAATACCAAAAACACAAAATCAATATTTTTTGCTCAAATGGTGATTATCGCTACCGCACATCCCCATAATAATAAATGTGCAACCCTGAGGGGCTCCATCCCTTTGCAAAATGTTCTCAGTCCACAGATTAAAAATAGAGTGTGATTTTTACTGATGCAGAAACTATGGTGTAAATCATGTGCCTTTTTTACATAAAAGTTCACATTACATGTACTTCCATATCAATACATTTTAGTAAACACACTATCTAACCATGTCTCTTCTTATACTGATTTTTGACAGAAATCATAACCAGAAAGTTTCACATTTAAGATTACGATAGTATCTCACAGATAGCCCATTCGGCTACAACACTAATTTGAGTCTGGCCATTGTACAACTTGGATAACAGCTTGGTAACTCTTTTAAATTTTAAATTAGAAGTGCAAATCTACTTCTCTATCACAGGCTGTTCACTTGGATGTCATACCCTGATCATATTACAAACAGGAAGTGACATGAATACTGGTTCATATTTTATGCAAATGTATTGAAATACAATAGTAGATGAAAAAAGTGAATTAGCATTTCCTGAAAAGGCAGCAAAGCGCCAACAAATTTTGCTTCGAGCTCATGCGCCGAAAGCTAGACATATATTATAAATGAGATGATCTGAACAAAACAATTATTCAAATGTTGCCAAAAAGAAAAAAAAACAACATAATAGTACTATAACACAAAACATTGGGAACCAAAAATGGAAGAAACTGAATGAGCTTGTGGGTATTGAATTCTTTGTCAGGTCAGACATAAAAAATATGAAATGAACATCTGAAAATGAATTTAAAAGTATATGACTTTGTGAAAATATGAAACAGCTACACTCAGCTGGGTGGTGCTGTCAGTTTCATATTCTCCAAAGATTTTTTCTCTCTCAATGCTTTATTTCTTTGGTTATTGATGGTCCCTAATGCAGGCTTTGTCATACAACTTTTTTAGGGGCCACATTTTGACTTTGTGCCAAGCTATGCGATGACCCTACAGATTTTCTGTGTGTTTTTAATGCTTGAACATTACTGTCTGTAAACCCCAAAAATCTGGGTGCATTTTAAATAGTTATAACTCACTTCCTCATCCCACTTCTGCATATTAGGTGCTAATTCATTTCTGGCAAAATCCAGTGCCACTTTCTGTATCTGTCTCTGCTCCTCTTCCAGGCCATTGGCAACTTTGAAGGAACAAACAAAGAAAAGACAATTGGTCTGATTCTACCAAAGAGTGAGAACTTTTGTTGATTGCATTGTAATTTAATGGGTGTTAATTCTTATCGTGTCATTTTCATGATACATCTACTTCAAAAGAAAAAGTTCACTAAATAGTCTTTTAGACTATTTACATTCTGAATGTAACAGTTTGTTGAAAACATTTTACAAAATTTTAATGGCAAAGAAATTTACTCATTAAATAAGCGCATAATGCGCTGCTGAACATCAATAAAGTGAACTCACGATCAATGCAGCTGCCTGTCAGAAGCGTTCTTTTCAAGTTCACTCTCAGCACTTTATGTAGAGTGCAAATGACACCACAAATGGGTCGTAATTGTTTGAAAACCACAGCCATCCCTCGCAAATATTTGAGAAAATCAATTGTGATATTTCATCAAGGGAAAAAATATCCTCAGATCAAAAGCCCAATTTGTAAAACCTGGACAGAAAAGATGTAAAACAAAGGTGAGAATGAATAGTCAAGATGATAAAATAATTCTATTTCATAAATGTAATAGAACAACATAATTTCATGTAATACTATCATTATTCCCAAGCACTGGCTAGCAGAACCTGGCGTTGTGACAACTGTAGTTTTAAAAAAGCAATATGGTTCATCTTCACTCACTTTACTATTTAAATGTAAGTCACACAGCACAATAACTCACATTTAAAATCATTTTCACAGAGCCAAGTTTATATTCATTGCCTCTTATATTACTTATTATTCTGAATTCTTCAGTTATCATTATGAAATCGCATTAAAAGTAGCCTTGTTTTAATTAAATTTGGACAGGACAACTAGTGACCTTATACACTAGACTGTGCCCTTCCTTTCATATCTTTAAAAATGAAATATTCCAAACTGTGGGGATGTACCGATCACCACAAGATGCGACTTCAAGAGCGGCCGTGCACGAGGGGTTCGCAAATGAAGTCCCCCTGGCGAGTTAGCCCTCCATAGGGATTATTTTTGTCATTAACACACAGCTCAGCGATGAACTGCTGGGTACGTTAAAAGGTGCAACTGGCAATACTGGTATGTGATGCATTCAGAAGTCCTTCCTTGAAGAGTGCTGGCACCCCATTAAGCTGCTATGGGGAAAATAAATTAAAATTTATATTATAATCTGCAAAGCCCTGCAGATGGTAGTGACAAATAACATGAAGAGTAAACATTAAATCTGAAACAAAAGTTAACGTTCATTCAGTCATGAACACCTGCATCAGGTTAAAGAATAACTGAAAATAGCGGTATTTTATAAGAACATTCAATTGAAATGCAGGTATAGGGGCCTACAGATCATCTAATGAAACTAAAACATGGCTTAGAAATGGAAAGACTTGTGAAGGATCGAGTCTCTTGCCACTATTGCATCTTTTGAAGTGCTCAGCAGTTAATTGCTGAGCTGTGCATTAACTAGATAAAAATATCTCTGCGGAGGCAGGCTGTCCCCCTGTGGCCCTCTATAAATGGACGATTGCTCTCTAGTCGTATCCTTGTGAGATCTGTATACATCCCCCGGAAGGAGTTCCGTACTCGAGCGCCAAAGACCAGATATGTCAATCTGACTACTGCCCAGACGAACATCGGCCTACGGCCTCGATGATACAAACTGACTAGACCCTCACGTCGTTACTTATCAATCTGACAATCTGTCAAAGTGGCGCTCGAGTAAGGTACTCCTCCCCATCCCCCCTCCCCATCCGCAATTTAGCCACACTTTAAAAAACTGTAAGAAAATCAGGCCATGTGTTCTATAATTCAGAAGTCCTGTCTTATAAATTACATTACTCAAATAGAATGTCTTTCAATCTCGGTCAAGATCTAGATCTAGATCTAGATTCTAGATCTATTTATAACAGCATTATTGCCAAGCTCATCCACAGAAGGAAGGTCTTCCCCCCGTCCGCGCCACTTACCAAAAAGTTAACAAACATAATATGATTAAATATGATGAAGACCTCCCATAACCCGCGCTTTCGTTAGCCGAGTACTTTCTTTCTTCGGTACCCCTTTCTTCTTTCTTTCTCCCGGGCATACAAGTACTAGATCTAGATCTAGATTCTAGATCTATTACTAAACCCAACCTTTTGATAAGCCCGCTTAGACCCCTCTTTAGTGTGTTTTCTTGACTGGCGCGGATGGGCGGAGGACCTCCCCCAACGTAAATATTACACCTGCACAGACAAAGATTTGCATGACAAAAGTGTTCGTCTTGATCTCACTGAATGGAAGGGTGTACACGACGGAAATCGACATGCCATGTAGATATCTAGATCTAGGCCTACCGGTAGATCTACTATTCTTTACACTGCCTCTGTCTACTATTAGGAGTGGGAGTGCAAAAAAACAAAGACAAAACGACAGACAGACACACCATGATCCATTGACCTGAACAATTTTTCTTGTCGAACTGACAGAACAAGTATCCTTCGTGTACTCACAGCAGACCAACACTGCCTATGGAACTGGAAGGTCGCGTAATCGTCAAACCAAACATTCAGTCACGCAAGGCTGCTAATTTTCAAAGTTCTGTCCCTTGATTGAGACCACTGAAACTCCTTTTAGTATTTTACTTCTGCCATCCCGTGCATAGTATGCTGCACAAGAAAATAACTGAATGTATGGTTGGCTATTATTCATGATTGTGCTGTTGTTATACAGGCCAATAGTTATTATCTATTGTGTAAAAAAACAACAACAACAACATAACTTTCACTTTTTATACGGCCACTCAATCCTTTTCCCATCTGCAAATGAGAACTGAGATAAAATTCTTATTCGCGGGTGCGTGATTTATTGAAGTGGTGTATGTAAACGATGTTGTGTGTTACCTCACAAATCTTTGTACGGTATACGGCAGCAGGTTCCTTTTCTACCACCCAAACCCTCCGTTACTTTACCATGATCTCTGTCTTGTCTTAAATAGTATAGGCCCCTGCTACACATACATGCAGCACTGGGCTAGCTGAGGTCAAACGTATTATTGTGCTACTATGTTGCCGTTGTTGTTTTTTTACTTTACGTAGGTATAGAGATTTGTCGACAGTAGTGCTATGAGTATGACGGAACCAGATAAAACGGAACGAAGTCTTATCATGAAATCTTGTTAGAGGATCTCTTTAGAAACGTGCAAGGTGCACTCCATGGCAAGCGGTGTATGCGTGAATGATGACCCACAGTTGCTACACTGGCATAGAGTCAATTAAGTGATGTGATGATGGTATCTGCTGGGTTAACATTTTTCTTTGATTAAGATTATTGAGACTATTATCTATCTGTTTCATTGTGAATAACACAACTGGCAATTTCTTGCCCAGAAAACTGCTGGAATTCGTTCAAACTATCAACCTTATATTGCTTGATTTTTTTTTTCAGAATAACGTGGATGGAATTGATCTACGGGGATAATATTGTAGATTACAGCTTAAACAAAATTTATTTTTGTTATTATTATTATTATTTTAATCAAGATCAAGCATTCAAATGCCGGATGTGTATAGGCCTACATACATACACACAAAACAGAAAGAGAGAGGAAGAAAGACAGACAGAACAAACAAAACATGAACAAAACTTCCAAACAACAAATATATAAAGCAAAGCAAACATACATTATAACTGAAGCAGAAAACCCCATAATAATTTATATACTAGCCTAAATACAGGATAGATCTAAGCTACCGTACTGAAGAAAGATATGAACTTGTCTGCTCACACTGTCACACTAATTAAATAAGAAAAAAAAAATTACATGTAATGGGGTGAACCATTACAGGGCTGAGAACATAGCTCACTGTAGTGAAAGGGAGATAAACCCGTTATTGTGACCAGCTAGATCACTAGATGTGGTCAAGGGGAAGTAACCACACAGAAACCATAGATAATCTCCCCTTATTGTTTGATCGTGCACTTGAGATGAGTCATGCAGTGTTGAGTAACATTGCCAACTGATGTACTCACTGCGCCAATTTTAAACCATGATCTTAGCGTTGTCTGTATTGCCCAGGATTGGTCAATTTAAGTGACCATCCCTGGTGCCAGAAGTAGAAACTTGTTATGTATCACTACATCGTAAGTTTGTTTAGTATTTATCTTGTTTAGTCATATTTTATTAAGGTGGTGTATTTACAACATACACGAGCGAGAGGGTAGCTTTTAAAAATGTTTTTATTTGTTTTAATGTTTTATTAGAATTTGCACTTAGTGAACTGTAAGGAGTAAATGGGTTGCGCGTGTTTTTGGGTGACGCTTAGATGATAGCGTGGGTCAGTCAGTTCCACCCAAGTCTTCAAGACAGCAGGACGTGTCATTCCGCCCAGACTAACATAAAAGTAAAAGAAGTTGTATAATTTATATTTCAAGATTGGTGAAGTGCCAGCTCTGATGATGTAGACTATCAAGTGTGAATTCATTTGGTTAATTCACCGCGCCTATCGGTTGGGTTTAATTTCTCGTGTTTATTGTATTGTCATGTGTTTATTGTATCGTTGGGTTTATTGTGGTTTATTGTGGTTTATTGTATTGTCTTGTTTATTGTACTGTTTATTGTATTGTGTTTATTATTTGATTTGTTATTTTCTTTTCCTTTTAATAAAATTGTTGTCCTCTCAAAACCTGATAGTTTAGTTTGTATGTTTGACTGTGTAGAGAGCCCGCTCGTCTCGTCCTGTGTTACATTATTTGGTGTCAGATTAGATAGCTATAGAGGGAGAGACCCGCTCGGTTTACCGTTCCTGTGTTACATACATGCATTTTTATTTCTTACTAGCAACTGACTACCATTGAAATTTCAATGAACAGGAATAAATAAAGGAAGCAATATATGAAGAAAACTGGCAATATCAGTTTCCCCACAACGCCGATTTTGCAAAATCCTGGCCAAAATAAAACTGACTGTTTTCTGATAATGAAGTGCTAAGGAAAATTTAAAGATTTTTATCAGGAAACAAACAATTTCCCCGCAGGGAATCGAAACCCTAGTCTCCCACCTGACGGGCGAAGACGCTGGTCACTACGTTACCGACGACACCTGGTGAAGGAACTCTTAGAAAATACACCACAAAAACAAGACACCCACATCTGCGCATAAGACCAGCGCTTAAAATTTCGTTTATGACTAACGCCCAAGAGACGGGCGTGTTCTTGGAGCGATTTGTGTGTCCACCAGAAATAGGGGGAGTAGGTAAAAAAAACAACAAACGGTTGGGGGAGGTGTGAAAGGGGGAGGGCAAGAAACAAAAGATGAGAAAGGGGTGGGGGGAGGGGGGGAGGGGGAGAGATGTACAGTCAAAAAGAATGAGAGATGGCTGAAACAGGACGAACTGAAGAATTTATGAACGTAAAAAAAAAAAATGTGGCTATGGAATAGATCGAGGAGGGAAGATTAATTTTGATGAAGAAGCAAGGGGATACATGTACTGTGTAGGCTATAGTCAAACGGATAGACGAATTGATACGTGTATATGGGTCAAAATCTGATTTGCTGAACACTTTTTGTGACATATATAGTGATGAAAATTAAAACTGACATCTGTCCTTAAAAACATTACATCTCATTCTGTAAATAATTATCTTTCATACTCTGTAGTTGCCTTTTGGCATTCCCTTCGAGTTTCAACAATACCACCCATTCTTTATTGACAGGATGTATTACATAAACACCGTCACAACACAAAAACAACTCAAGCACTTGTAATTACAAGGCCAGGAACCTAATTAAGCAAGTTTATTTCACATGGTCAGAAATACAATCTTGTGAGTCAATAATCACGTGTGAAATTCAAAATGCCTGTCATAAAAATGTTAAAAATAAAATTTACTTATCCAAATGAAAGAATTTTATGGTTTTGTTACCGATAGCAAAGTCTGTAGATCTAATGTAGCACAAAAATACTCTTTCTGCATTACAATAGTAAGCTGGCAGACACCAAAAGTCTTGAAGTGACATAAACACCAAAATAATTGAATTCTCATTTCCTTAAAAGTAATTGCTGAAATGTAACTCAACTTGCAAGCATCTGCCGCAAAACTTACCACGGACGGACACCAGGATGCACTGGTCACTACTAAAGCTAGCTGAGCAAAAATCTGTGTTACATTAACACCAAATGACAGGACACATGGGACTGCTGGACTCACACCAAAACTTGTAGTTTACTACCCTGGTTCTCAGAGTCCTATGTCCCATCCCCACACCCCTCCGTTTATGGCCCTGTCCCAGTGAGGTTTAGGAAGAATTGCGAATGATATGCGGATAAAATTTGGGGTTATTCGCAAAACATTCGCCATATTCGTGAAATATGCTGAAATCATTCGGGCAACATCCTCACACGTTCGCAATCATCCGCACAGGGCCGTCTTTCCGCTCCCAGGATTTTTTAACAGCTCAAAATTTGGGTTGCGGATCAATTCCGTAACACATTCGCAAAGCGAACGTAAAATATTCGCAGTACACTCTCAAAACATTCGTTGTGCACCCGGTCATATTCGGTATGTTCCCGCCACTTTCCGCAACTGGTCATGCATTGCGGATAAGTAGCGAATTGGGAGAGAATGTATATGGGATATGTAGCGTGCATATTACGTGCATAGGACGAACTGTAAGAAAGAGTAGCGAATGCATACAGAATGGCTACGAATAAAACGTATATATAACGTGTGCTTTGCGTTTGACTTGCGATCAAAGTGCGAGAAAGGAGCGAAAGCGTTACAAACATAAAACGGACATCAAAAGCACTATAGAAATGTGTATGAAAATTCTGCATTTCTTCATTTCCAGTCCAGCTGTTGAGAGGTGCACATCTCCCAATGGATCGCCAAAGACGAAATGTGATTATAGCAGCCATCCAAGAACATAACAATCAACTATTCCAAGTGCAGCAGTTGCTCCAGAGAAGAAGAAGGAGAAGAAGAAGAGAAAGAACTGTATGGGTAAGGCCATGGATCGCCAGAAGGCCAGAACTGGGTATCTACAACAGGCTGATGGTGGAGCTGAGGAATGAAGATCCACGTGCCTTCCAAAACTTCATGAGGATGCCCCCAGTCATGTTTGATGAAATTGTGACAAGGCTCACTCCAAGATTGACCAAGCCAAAAATAAATTTCAGACCAAACATGGAGCCTGGTCTCAAGGTGGCAATTACCCTGCGCCACCTTGCCTCTGGTACAAAATACACTGACATGCAGTATGCTTGGAGGGTGCCACACAACACCATCAGCAAAGTTGTCAGAGAAGTATGTGAAGCCATAGTGGAGGAGTACCTTGATGAGCAGATGACTTGCCCCACCACTGAAGAAGAATGGCGGCAAATAACTGATGACTGGCTGCAAAGGTGGAACTTCCCTCACACAATTGGTGCCATTGACGGCAAGCATGTGGCTTGCAAAGCTCCACCCAACACAGGATCAGAATACTTCAATTACAAGGGTTTTTTCAGCATCATACTGTTTGGCATGGTCAGTTCCGACTACAAGTTCCTTTGGGCTGACGTATCAGGAAATGGCGCTGCATCAGATGCCCAAATCTACAACCACAGTGACTTGAAGCATGGTCTAGAAAACGACACCATCATGGGTTGGCTACGTCCAGATCCCTTGCCAAATGACATACCAGATGTTCCCTACTTCATTGTGGGTGATGATGCTTTCTCCCTGAGAACATTCCTGATGAAGCCATACAGCGCAAGAAACCTGACAAGGGAAGAGCGAATCTACAATTACAGATTGTCAAGGGCAAGAAGAGTGGTGGAAAATGCCTTTTGGTATAATGGTAAATAGATTCCAGATATTGTTGGCCACAATGCAGCACCATGCTGAAACAGTGAGGCTTATTGTCAAGGCATGTATTCTGCTCCACAACCTGATGCGCAGCCGGTATCCAGCCCTGCAGAACAGGCTTTTGGACAGACAACTGCAAAATGGACAAATGGAGCAAGGAGAATGGAGAAGGGGACTAAACCTAGAAGATACTGTGCAAGTGCATGCACCCAACAGAGCATCCAAAGAAGGCAAGATGCAGCGAAACCTCATCAAACATTGGTGCAACTCACCCGCTGGAAATGTACTCTGGCAGGACAGAATGATAGACTTTGTGTAAAATCTAACACTGGGACATGAAAACACTTTATGTCTGAAATAATTGTCAATATTCATTTGTATTTGATGCTTTGGTTTTTTATGTGAAATGTAAAATTTAAATGTGTATTGTTATTGTAATGGGGTGAACCATTACAGGGCTGAGAACATAGCTCACTGTAGTGAAAGGGAGATAAACCCGTTATTGTGACCAGCTAGATCACTAGATGTGGTCAAGGGGAAGTAACCACACAGAAACCATAGATAATCTCCCCTTATTGTTTGATCGTGCACTTGAGATGAGTCATGCAGTGTTGAGTAACATTGCCAACTGATGTACTCACTGCGCCAATTTTAAACCATAGTCTTAGCGTTGTCTGTATTGTCCAGGATTGGTCAATTTAAGTGACCATCCCTGGTGCCAGAAGTAGAATCTTGTTATGTATCACTACATTATAAGTTTGTTTAGTATTTATCTTGTTAAGTAATATTTTATTAAGATGGTGTATTTACAACATACACGAGCAAGAGGATAGCTTTTAAAAATGTTTTTATTTGTTTTAATGTTTTATTAGAATTTGCACTTAGTGAACTGTCAGGCAGTAATTGGGTTGCGTGTTTTTGGGTGACGCTTAGATGATAGCGTGGGTCAGTCAGTTCCACCCAAGTCTTCAAGACAGCAGGACGTGTCATTCCGCCCAGACTAACATAAAAGTAAAAGAAGTTGGTATAATTTATATTTCAAGATTGGTGAAGTGCCAGCTCTGATGATGTAGACTATCAAGTGTGAATTCATTTGGTTAATTCACGTAAGTTGTACCCATTAATTTAGTTCTGGTATTTAATGATATTTAAATGATGTGAAATAATAATGATTGGATTATACTTGGAAGTTTGACAAACTTGGTTCAGCTTGGTTAGGCAATCAGGCTAGCAGTTAACAATGTCACGAGCGAGTGAGCGAGGATCAGTAGTTACGAGAAGAGGGTTAGAATAAAGTTAACCCACGGGCCACGGGTAAGGGAAAGCGTGCATGTTGTGAGTGGTGGGGGGGGGTCTGAATGAGGCGAGAGCGCTGTATTACTATCACTGCACACTAAGACGCCCCAGGGAACGGACGCAGGAGAAAGCCCCAGAGGGCGAACATAAGGAGAGCAGTCGGAAGACTTGGGAGTAGTGTTTTTCCAGTGATGACTGGTAAGTGAAACGATGATTGATAATAGTTATGATTGATGTATTATATTTGTCTATGACCATGATGTAAATACGTATATGTGAGGAATGTGGAAGTCCTTGATACTGTATATAGCAATGTGCGCCATGAGCGATAGATGTAAGTTAAGTTCATGGATTTGTAGCGAGAGTGAGTATTGTGTACTACGGTGGAGGTGTGTTACCGTAGGATGTGTGGCGAGTGAAAGGTGGACTATTGTGTGTACGCTTCATGAGTTGTAATGAGGGGTGAAGTGAATAGGAATGGTATGGTATTATACCAATGTAATGTTATTCTTGTAGGTGCCGGGGACGGGCCGAAGCGCCGCCTACGGTGAGCACAGGGGATAGGCCAGCATAGGGCCGGAGGCCACACATAGGCCCAGAGTGAAGCTGTCGGTGCAGGACAGTAGAGGCACATGAAGTCGTGGCAGTCTGGCCACAGACAGGGATGTATATATGATCGTGAATGTGCTATTGCCATGTTGATGTGCTATTGAAATGCTAATGTGCTATTGCCATTTTGAGGTGCTATTGGAATGCTAATGTGTTATGGCAATAGGAAGGGGCTATTGAAAGACTGCGGTGCCAGTGAAATATTAATGTGCTATTAAGACCCTGAGAGGAGAGGCTGAGGCCGAAGTGTCTTTAGAAAGTAACTACCGGGTTGTGGACCCGAGGAAGAGTACATGTGGGAATAAGGCCGTTGGACGGTAGTAAATTCAATAATATAGTGTATGTAATTGCACTTTTATCTGTATCTTTATGTATAATAAATGTGTGAGTCTGATGGGTTGTTCTGTTAAGTGTTATACTTGTTCGTTCGTGATTGTTGTCTTGTTATAATTATTACATCTCCCAGTCTGGGATTTGTGACAAACAATCTATGGTAAAGTTTATCTTACTAAGTGTCTATCTTAGTATCTATCAGTATCCTGCAGAGAAAGAGTGTAAGGTTCTAGAATGCTATCAACGCTAGCGCGCATGATTAGTTCATGTAATTAAATGGAAACATTTAACTGTAATTTATGACAGACTGATTTTATGTGAAGTGCTAACAAATAGTACTACTGGAGGGTGTGGTCTAAGTCCCGCTACTTGGATCAGAGATAGACAGATCTAGATCGTTATTCTTAATCTGCAGTTGGTGCCATTCAAGCTCAAAGTGTCCTTCTTAAAGGAGAGAGAGAGAGAGAGAGTTAACGGGCAAGAATTATAACCAAGTTATTTCTTTACTTTAGTTCTTTCGTGGGTTTGTAAGGTTATTGTTGGATGATGATTATTTCTAGGTTCCTTTAATTCAGCATTGTGACTATGATCTATGTGTAGATTTATCTTGTGTGCCTTTTCGTTACATTTCATTGATACCGTATTCATTATGGACTTTATGATAATGAGTAGACCAGTTAAGATGAAGAGAGAGGTGTTGGATTTGCAGAGCACGCGTGTGAGCCGTAAGTAGGTCACAGCAGACGCTAGCAGGCGTGATCACATGACTTTAGGGTCAAGCGAGTCAAATCAAGACCGGGATTGGTTAGCTAATAGAAACGGAAGCTTGACCCAAACAACAATAACAAACCTGGCTGATTGTTTACAGTAGCTACCACACGTAAACAGCATTTGGGATGCTGGTACTGGGTGTACTGCTGGTACAATGTACGGGCAGGTGCCAACTCGGTACGCTTGGGCCTTGGGGCTGGTGGCTGGAGGCTGCTCAGATCTATAGGCGAGTAGGCTTCTGCTGAGGTGTGAAGATTCTGAAGCAGGGAGGTGATCTTCCTCATCATGGTCTGGTACTGCTGCTCTGGAAGATTTCTCAGGGCGTCTGCAATATAATTGATGAAGGGCTCCCTTGGTGAAGTACACTTGTCACCAACAAGCTGAGACAGTAGCTGTGTGTTGGCCTGCATGCTGTCCCGGATCTCCCCCAGGAAGTCCTCTTCCTCAGCATCCTGGCGCCTCTTTTTTGAGGGACGACTTTTAGAGACTTATGTGTATGCCTGTGCAGCTGACATCTCTATTTTTGTGACAGCAGCCCCTCAGCCTCCACATCTTCTTGCTCACGTTGGACGGCACCAACTTCTGACCCCGCCTCGGAAGCAACTTCAACAACATGAAGGTCCACCTCCAAGGACATCTGTAAACATAAAAAGGAAAACAAAATTTAGTTGTATTTCTGTTTAAATAAATGTCACAATTAAAACAAAAATTATAACAGAAGAAAAGTATATAAACTTGTTAACGGTAATTTCATTAAGATTATGTAAAAATGTAAGTTTTAATAAAAGTAAGAATTTTAAACAATTTTAATATTATTTATCAAAGTGCTATAGTTTTAAATAAAATTAAACTTGATAAAAGGAAAGACTATTAATTATGTACTGAAAGTTATAGCTGTAAAATTAATTAAAATGAATGAAAAGAAAAGCTGAAAGAAAAAAATACGATTTGAAATATGTTAAATAGTTGAAAAAGAAAATTATTAGTGAAAAATAATAATACCAAATTGTACTTACAGGCTTCATGGGGGCAGACGTCCGGTGGCGGAGTTCACCCTCGTAGAATGCACATTTCTCGATGACATACTTTTCCCGGTCCGTGAGTTTCTTTGCTGCCTGGCCCGACTTCAGCTTGTGCAGTTTCACATACCAAGTATGCATCCCTCGCCACCAGCCCTGCAACAGATCACTGGTCACCTCCAGCTCCTGTCCCTTTGTCTCCCATAGTGCCTTCTTTCTTTGGGTGTCCTTGAAATGACGATGACCCCTCCTCCACAGCAGCTCATTTTCCGGAAGCCACTCAAAGACTGAATCCTCCTGTTGTGGTGTAAGAGAGAAATTATTCCTAGGCCTCCTATCCACAGGCTTGGACTTGGCCTTCCCCTTCTTGGCATGACTTGGCCCACCTATCATTTCTTCTTCAGGCTCAGGCTCCACAGGCTCAGGATCAGGTGCTGGGGTTGGAGTACGAGACCTTGATGCATCCCTTGACAGCACTGTAGGTGTAGAACTTGGAGATGGAGATGCCCACCTGGCTTCAGCATGACCAGCAGCCTTCTGCTTTCTCCTCCCCTGCTTCTGTGACTTCGGACGTGGGCTTGACATGCTCGCTTCAGTGGTTGTGGACAGAATAACGAAAAAACGAGAGCACGTCTCTTAAGGTCGCAACTCAGACGCGGCGCGTGTGCAAAACTTCCGTGGTTTCCGCAACAGGTGCGCAATGTAATCGCTAAACGTACGCGATACTTCCGTAATGTTCGCAATGCGTCCGCAACTTATCCTCAATATATTCGTTATACATCCGTCAATTTCCGGTATGCTTCCTCAATATTTGCAATACATTCGTCTGTTTTTGACAATTTTTTCCCTCATCCGCAATCACATCCGCAATCATACGTTATGTTTCCGATTTTATTCGTCATACATTCTCTATACATTATTCATGTATTCGTAATTCTCACGTAATATTTTGCAGATTTTTACAACTTTCACTACGGATGATGGCGGATGATTCAACTTTCTATTCTCAATTCATTCGCAGTTTTTCCTCTCCTCACTGGGACAGGGCCTTTAATTTATGCTCAATTACAGGGAAGGCCAGATCAGTGCTTTATAAACTGTCAACAAAAGAAAATAATGTGGGTAATAATGAAATCGTCGTATTTACAAATCTTCCATTTGATTTTGATGCCCACTTCGGTCCGCATAGAAACTAAACTAGAAAACTGTAGAACCAATGACATGTAACATGTCCTCATTTTTTAGTCACCATATCCGTAACAGCACGAAAGGCACATTCAAACAAGCATGCTTTTGGGAAGGGCAAACTGAGCCTCCGTAGCTAATAAGTTTTACAACCCATGTATTTGGCAACAACTTGAGGATTCAGCTGCATGAAGTGTTAATTGTTATTTTGGAAGCATGGATCAATTTCACACTGTCATCATCTTTAATGTCCATTAGTCTAATACGACTCCATTTTTATGAAATGAAACTGGAAGCTTTGGCTCCGCTGGATTTCATGAACTCAATGTCATCATGATCTTGAACAAAGTATCAAGCAAGGCAAAGAACCTTTCCAGACAGTAACTGTTTGATAGCCACTGGTATGGAGGAGCAGTCATACCTAGTCCTTACAGAATTATTTTTTTAAAACAATCTTCCAGTCTTTGCACGGGCCTTCATTTCATTTACCTGTTTTATTACTTGCAAGACTAAGCCTAACAGCTGCCAAACTCTCTCTGGGAATAAGGTAATGAACAGCCATCATTTTAGGATTGTCAAGTTCTGATAATGTGAACTATTTAAAACCAAATGGTGACAAAAGAAAAACCTTCGTTGAGCTCGGCAAAGGCCGTGCGTTACTGCAACACCAAACATAAGGAGTTTCAGTGACGAACTTCCACAAGGATTTTAAAGTTTGACGTCAGTCATGCCACCTAAATATTATGCCTTAATTCATTTCATCAAAATTATTATTTTTCTTCATAAATGAACAATTATTAAAACCATAAAAATTTCATTTATCAGTACAGATTCAAGAAATTTGATTTTTCCCCACGATGAATATGACAACTGATTACAGCGGTGTTTCTCAAACTTTTTTTTTCATTGGAAGTGTATATATATATTTAGGCCGAATACGGCCGAGACAACCCGGTGTAACAGGCCAAAATATACCCCCCGCTCAGACTATACCGGGGTTAAACTGGCCTAGCCCAGAATATACCCCGGGGTATATTCTGGGCTAGGCCAGTTTATACCCCGGGGTTACTTTGGGCTAGGCCAGACTATACCCCCCCCCCCCCAGTCCAGATTATACCCCCTACTTTTTTTTTGAAAACAAGTCAAGACCACAGTTTATTTCAGCCTGTTCTTTATCACTGTCATCAGATATCATATTAATCCTTACATGAACACATTCTTGACACCCATAAATCATAATACAATTTAGAGGAAATAATAATAGCAATTTATTTCAGCCTTAGTTTAAACTGGTGTACATACATACATTCATGACTCCTGATAATCATGATACATTTTAGAGGAAACAAACATGCATTAAAATGCATTGATATGCAGAAGGGTTGAGTATCCATTCAAACTGATATGATTAGACTTCAGCATTAATTTCACTCGTGTCTGTTGATATCACTATTACTATTATTATTTTGATAATTGGTTGGCCATGAGTAAAACATGCGTTGTATTTTTTGTTACAACCATGCAGAGAGAAAGGCCGGAAAACAACACACATAGAAAAAAAAAAAAAAACATAATTAGTAACCCAAATGACACTGACAGATGGTGCAAGTCCATCATCCACTTCACATAAAACTAACTAGGCACTACAGAATGCTAGCCAGTAATGTACATTAATAACAATAAGAACACGAAATAATCTTACTTACTCTTGAAAATAAAGAGAAATATAAATATAAGAATCATCATCATCACCTTGGAATAATACAAAGATATAAGAGGGAGTGTAGAAACGGCAGTAATATGTGTGTGTATCACCTATGTACATGTATATGAAATGTGTTAAATCTTTTCAACTATTCATGTAGAACTGGGAAGAAAGCTTTAGTGAAATAGCCTTGACAGTTGAGTAGACCGACAGAGTAAGTCCACTGAGACAAAAGTAGTGCATTGTAAAAAGTAAGATCTATAGCATGTTAAGGCAAAAATTCTATGGATCATGTTGCAGTAACAGAATTTCTTTTTGGTGAATATTATTCTTTGGTAGCTTATTTGTAGAAAGATATACATTTCATGTACCTTATGGTTTAAGACACTGATTAGTTTGCAAGGCATTTGAAAGATTGAACTTACATGTTATAGTGAATAAGGGTTAGTCACTTGCGAGTGAAATAATTTTTTTTTTTTTTAAAGGCCTTGTCCGTCTTTACCTTCCTAATCTTGACACGTCCCTTGCCAGAGGATTTAACAACTGTGTATTCGCACACAAAAATACTCTGAAATGACTTCATTTTTATGAGTGTGTTAATTATTTCATCCATTGCAACTAAATGTATGTCAGTGCCAAACAAACAATACAATGCAAATTTTACTCATGGGCAACCAACTATAAAAACAACTGCAACTCGCCAATGAACGTGAATGAAATGAGGGTTAAAGCTGAATCATATCAGTTTGAATGGGTATTCACCCCATGGCGATAGCATATAATATCAAAACATAATAATTCATGTTTTTTCCTCTGAATTGTACTATATGGAAGTCTAGAATGTATGTATTTAATGTATTACTATGGTGCCTGTTGACAGTGATAAAAAAAAAATGAATTAAACTATGATTGAAATAAACTGTGGTGTTTAGGCCAAACTATATTCCACGGCAGTGTTTCAGAGCCCTTTGCTGTCACAAATGGGGTAAAACAGGGTTGTGTCTTAGCCCCAACTCTGTTCAGCATCATGTTCTCTGCAATGCTACAAGAAGCCTTTAGCTCTCCTCCTCAAGGGGTAAGCATCAAGTACCGAACTGATGGCAGTCTATTCAACCTCAGGAGACTTCAGGCAAAAACCAAAACCAAAAGTACTCAAGTCTGTGACCTACTATTTGCTGATGATTGTGCACTTCTGGCACACGATGAGGATAGCATGCAAAACTGTGTTGATAAGTTCTCTAGTGCCTGTGACAACCTTGGCCTCACACTAAGCACAAAGAAGACGGAAGTGCTCCATCAGCCTACTCCAGACGACAAGTATCCTGTGACCCCAAATATCAAAGTCCATGACAGTCTTCTGAAGGTGTCGGAGAACTTCACCTATCTTGGCAGTACACTGTCTTCCGCGGCTCGTGTTGATACTGAAATTCTCTCAAGAATCAGCAAAGCCAGCTCTGCATTTGGCAGGCTTCGAAAGAGAGTGTGGGATGTTGCCGGCATTCGCACAGACACTAAGCTGAAAGTGTACAATGCTGTGGTCCTTCCCACCCTACTCTATGGGGCTGAAACCTGGACAGTGTACCAATCGCATGCCAGAAAGCTAAATCACTTTCATCTGGCCTGCCTTAGAAAGATCCTAAGGATCAAATGGCAGGATAAAATTCCAGACACTGAGGTCCTCAATCGTGCCAAGGAATTGAGCATCTTCTGCCACCTGAAAAAAACTCAGCTACGTTGGGCAGGACATGTTGTCAGAATGCCCGACTCCAGACTCCCTAAGCAAATCTTCTTCTCTGAGCTCTCCAATGGAACGAGGAATGTTGGGGCCCCAAAGAGACGTTACAAAGACACTCTCAAGCAATCACTGAAGGCCTTTGCCATTGATGTGAGTGAGTGGGAAAAGCTCTCGCTTGATCGTGCAAATTGGAGGGCGGCCCTTACCAGAGGCAGCAAAGCATGGGAAGCTGACAGAGTCCAGCAGGCTATCAAAAAAAGAGAACGACGCAAGAAAAGGCCCAGTGGTACTGAACCAACGGAGCACTCTTGTCATTTATGCGGAAGGGTCTGCAGGGCAAAAATAGGACTTATCAGTCACATGAGAAGCCATAAGTCATGAAAGAACAGTCTTTCCATTCTGTCCTCTGTGTCCTTTACTTCTCTTTATTGTCCATGTGTTGAAAATTCTCAACAATTTCTGTTCTTTATTCCTCTGGTGTTGTTAAGGTCATCATCATACCTGATGGACGAACTATTATTATATTATTATTATTATATTCCACCAGTCCAGATTATACTCCCATATTCAGGCAAAAATATTCAATGATACAACATTAAGTTTTTAAAATTTTATTTCACCCGCAAGTGACATGCCTTTATTCACTATAACACATAATTGCAATCCTTCAAATGCCCTGCAAACTAATCCAGTGCCTTAAACCACCAGCTACATGAAATGTATACCTTTCTACAAATAAGCTATCAAAGAATTTACTAACAAGAAATATTAACGCAACATGATCCAGCGAATTTTTGCCGTGACATACTGTAATTACTTTCTAAATTGCACTGTTGTCTCAGTGGATTTAATCTGTCAGTCTTCACGACGATCAAAGCTACTTTACTAAATCATTCTGTTCAGTTCTACTTGAATAGGTGAAAAGATTTAACACATTTTTTACATACATGTACTTGGTACACACACATTGCTGCTTATAGATAATAATAATAATAATAATAATGGATGGCATTTATTATATAGCGCATATCCATTTAAAATGCTCTATGCGCTTTACAGAAACAACATGGCAACCACAGAGCAGAATGGAGCGCATGCGAAGTGCTCAACACACTACACTGCTTCTTTCTCTCTCCGTGTCTCGCTCAGTCTCTACCTCTCTCTATCTCAAAGCAAATTGTAACGCAGCCTGTTAGGCGCAGTTTACAACTCACAACAGTTCACAACTCACAACTCAAATAATATTTGAATATTTATTAATAATAATATTTATTTAATAATGAATAATAAATTTTGTTGTTGCTGGTGGGGGCATGATATGGATAAATTTTAATCTATTAATATCAATTTTGCCTGGGCAGCGGCCTGTTTGGCCTGCTCTTTACGATTTCCAACTGCCAAGGTATCTTTAACGTGCGCAACGTGCACATGGGCCCTCCGAATTTTTCGTCCTTATCCGAGAAGGCTAGGTACTCGATCCTACGCCCCCAATAGGATCAGGGACTTGAAAATATCAGAAAATCCCAATTTCCAACATGCCTGCACTGCCCAGGTTTTGAACCCGGGACCCTTGGCATGAGAGGCGAGCACCTTGCCTCTGGACCACCTTGTCCCCCAATTTCTAGAATGATGTGTAGGTCATTTTTACATTCCCTTTTATCTTAATAATATTCCAAGATGATGATGATTCTGATATTGATTATATTCTCTTTATTTTCAAGAGTAAATAAGATGTCAGGCCAGAGTTTTCTGCTATTGTATGACAGTACACAATACAGCCTGCTACTGTCACCCCCACTGTCTTGTGGGTCATCTCGGGAGAGAGGAAGACTAGGGGAAGGTAACCCTGAATACAAATACCACACTGCCTTGTGTGTTGCTATGATAGCAAAGGCTATGGGAGTAAACCCAGACAGAAAATCAGGAGTGGAGACCCGAAGGTGGTTGTCAGGGAGAACTGCATCAAACTGGCTTCCAGCATCTCCTGCAGCCGGACTAGTTCCAAATGTATTGACCTGGTCTCTCCCTTGGGTTTAACTAGAATGGCAGAGAGAGGGGTGGTGCCTCTGGGCAAAGCACCATCTCTTAAAAATAGCCCAGGCAAGGCAGCAAAACGAGGAGGCGTTTGCTCGGGCTTGGCAAGCGTCTGTCTCTCCTCTATAAGCCCACCCATTTCCGATTTGGAGAGGACACTCCAGCCATCCGTTACGGATGGGCACAACACGGGAGGTGGCAGTTACCGGTGATAAGCTCAATCCATTTGGCGTACGGATGAGCGCCAGGGGTCCCCTCTGTCGGTGGGAGCGGCTTTTCAGCTGCATTGATCAACTACCGCCCGCCGTAACCTGGGCAGCTCCCAGGCAGTTGGGTGTTGTTCCGCCACGTCAGCCTGCTTCATAAGGTGGTTGGAGCTAGACCAAAAGTCAAAAAGCTGACGTAAAGTGTGCACCTGGCAAAAACAGAAAAATACTAAAACTTGGTACCTGGAACGTCAGAACAATGCGCCCAGGCTTGCAACAGCAAGATCTCACTGATATTGACTCCATCAGGAAATCCCAAATTATTGATCGAGAACTTCAGCTACTAAACATCGACATCGCTGCCCTTCAAGAAACTCGACTTCCCGACTCCGGGTCAGTCAAAGAAGAAAACTACACCTTCTTCTGGCAGGGCCTTAGCAGCGAACAGCCGAGAATCCACGGCGTGGGCTTCGCCGTAAAAAACTCCCTTATCAATTCGATCGCAACTCCAATTGGAGTGTCAGAACGCATCATGACACTCAGACTGAACACCCGGTCTGGTTTTACCAACATTATCTGTGTCTATGCCCCAACACTTACCTCCTCTGACGAAACCAAAGACATTTTCTACGAGGCATTGCAGAGGACTCTCCACAACATCCCTTTCACCGAAGGCCTGCTAATTCTGGGTGACTTTAACGCTCGAGTGGGAGCAGATCACTCCGCATGGCCAAAGTGCATTGGGCACTTCGGCATTGGCAACATCAACGAAAACGGGCAGCGCCTTCTGGAGCTATGCTCCATAAACTCATTATGTGTTACAAACACGTACTTTGACCTTAAGAGATGCCAAAGAACATCATGGCGCCATCCCAGGTCTGGCCATTGGCATCAATTAGATCTTATTCTCTCAAGGAGGAAGAGTTTGGGCTGTATAAAAATAACTCGTTCCCTCCACAGTGCTGACTGTGACACCGACCATGCACTGGTAGTCAGCAAAATCAAAATTTCGGCCAAGAAAATATACAGATCAAAAGCCCCTTCAATCCCTAAGATCAATGTAACAGCAATCAGAGATGAATCAAATAGAAAGTCATTTGAAAAGTTATTTGCTGAAAGCATGGATAATGTCACCCAATGTGACTCGGTAGATGAAACATGGAACACTCTCAGTTCAAAAATTCATGACTGTGCCATCAAGTCTTTTGGACAGCATAAAGTTTCAAACAACGACTGGGTAGCCCAGAACAGCGAAATTCTCCTACCTCTCATTGAGCAAAAGAAATCTGCTTTCAATGAGTATAACAAAAATTGCAATCAGAGTACAAAAACTTGTTTGAAAAATGCAAAAGCTAAACTTCAGCTGGAGGTAAGACGTTGCGCCAACAAATACTGGACAGACTTGTGTAACAGCATACAAGGGGCAAATGAAAATGGAGATATGAAAACCGCCTTTAGTCAGATGAAAGTAGCTCTTGGGCCAATCATCACCAAAAGCGCCCCACTTAAGTCTGTAAATGGTGAACCCATCACAGATAAAAATGAACAACTGAATAGGTGGGTAGAGCATTACTCTCTGTTGTATTCAACTGAGAAAAATATTCCACCAGATTTTGAGGAACACCTCCAAAAACTGCCAATAATGGCCGAACTTGACGCTGA
This sequence comes from Onchidella celtica, assembly GCA_963931925.1. Classification (NCBI taxonomy): domain Eukaryota; kingdom Metazoa; phylum Mollusca; class Gastropoda; order Systellommatophora; family Onchidiidae; genus Onchidella; species Onchidella celtica. The sequence goes on along the minus strand of OZ007570.1, from coordinate 36,948,578 downwards.
ACCTTCCTTAGTCGAGCTTTCCAATGCAATCGACCACCTGTCTGCTGGAAAAGCCACAGGAAGTGACAACATTCCTGCAGAGGTATTAAAAGACCTAAAAGGCCCACTATTACCACACCTGTATAATCTGTTACTGCAGTGTTGGAAAGAAGGCGTGATACCACATGATATGAGAGACGCCAAAATTGTCACACTTTACAAGAACAAAGGAGACAAAGGCGACTGCAACAACTATCGAGGCATATCCCTCCTCAGCATTACTGGAAAGGCTTTTGCTCGCGTCATCCTCTGCCGCCTTCAACAACTGGCGGAAAAAGTCTTACCAGAAACACAATGTGGCTTTCGAAGCAAACGATCAACTATTGACATGATATTTGCACTTCGGCAAATCCAAGAAAAATGTAAAGAACAAAACAGGCCGCTTATAACATGCTTTGTGGACCTAACAAAGGCTTTCGACACCGTAAGCCGATCTGGCCTGTATGCAGTCCTTAAATCCATAGGCTGTCCACCAACATTGCTAAAACTTATTGCATCCTTCCACACTGACATGAGGGCATGTGTCAACTTTGAAGGCTGCACATCCAATTCATTTGCTGTAAACAGCGGTGTGAAGCAGGGATGTGTTCTTGCTCCTACCTTATTTGGTATATATTTTGCAGCCCTACTCAAGAATGCCTTTGGTCAATGTTCAGGTGGAGTACTTATTAACACCAGAGTGGACGGCTCCATTTTTAATGTTGCCAGACTAAAAGCAAAATCTCGTACAGAGCATATTATGTTACAAGAGCTCCTCTTCGCAGATGATGCTGCAATCGTGGCCCACGATGAAACCACGCTCCAGGCTCTCATCAATAGCCTTGCCAAAGCCTGTGACAAATTCATGCTAAGGATCAGTGTCTCAAAAACTGTAGTTTTGACACAAGGCTTGAGAAACCCCAACCCAATCATGCTGAATGGCTCTCCTCTGGAGCAAGTGGGAAAATTCTGCTACCTAGGCTCAACCATCAGTGGTAGCACAGACATAACAATTGAAATAAATGCCAGAATAGGAAAGGCGGCCACAGCTTTTGGCAAACTCTCAAAAAGGGTGTGGAACAATAGCAAGCTGACCATCAAAACAAAGGTACTCGTGTACCAAACTTGCGTCCTAAGCACCCTGCTGTATGGCTCAGAGACATGGACCACCTACTCCAAACATGAAAGATCCCTCAACTCCTTCCACCTGCGCTGCCTACGCAAAATTCTCAAGATCAAGTGGCAAGACAGGATCTCAAATATCGAAGTTCTGAGCCGAGCCAACATTCCATCAACTCAGGCTCTCCTAGGCAAAAAAAGACTGCGGTGGCTTGGACATCTCCACCGTATGGAAAATGATCGCATCCCCAGACAAATTCTCTACGGGGAACTTGCTACTGGCAACCGACCCAGAGGTAGGCCACATCTGCGATTCAAAGACACTTGCAAGGTCACGATGAAAGCATTCAACATCGACCCCAATGAATGGGAGAACCTTGCAAATGATCGAAGCAGATGGAGACAAAAATTGCGCAGTGGCACGCTCGCAATAGACTTCAAGGCAAAAGAAACATACCTGACAAAACAACAGAGGCGGAATGAAAACACTCGCCAAAGTGAACCCAAAAGACTGACCTGCAATCACTGCCATCGCACTCTCGGGTCAAACATTGGTAGAATAAGCCACGAGAGAAGCTGTCAGTCAAAGTGAAAGTGAATATTCTAGCTGCTAAGACCGTCTGTAAAGACGCTAAAGGCCATATATATATAAATAAGATGATTTCGAGTTCTTATTTTTATTACTGTATATTACTGGTTAGCATTCTGTAACGTCTCAAGTGGATCAGGACAGGTTATATTCATGATGTGAAAAATTTTTAGTATGTATTTAGTTTTGTGTGAAGTATGATGGAATTACACCATCTGTCAGTAGTTGGGTTATTAAAATGTTGTTGTTGTTTTCTCTGTGTGTTCTTTCTCGGCCTTTTCTCTCTGCATTATTGTTACTTTATATGTAGATCTAATTGTTCTGACATATCAAGCACATTTCTGATTTTCAAAAATTAAAATAAAATTCAGATAACTTTACCCTTATGAGTCTTATAATTAGTTCATACCTTGCCACTAAGTATATGTCAGTGGTGCCAAACAAAAAAAATACAATATATGTTTATCTCATGGACAACTAATTATATATAAAAAAAAAGAAACAATAATAATACCAACGGACACAAGTAAAATTAGTGTTAAAGTTTAATCATATCAATTTGAATGGATTTTCAAACCTTTTGTATATGCTTTTTACCGCATGTTTATTTTCTCTTTAATAAGATAAGATAAGATAAGATAAGATAAGATAAATTTTATTCGTCCTTGTACAAGGAAATTTGTTTTGATCATTGAATACATAACAATACAGTTACAGAAGCAGAAAGTATGATACATAGCGCGCACACACACATATATACACACACACTGATAAATTAACTAAATTAACAAAATTAACAGTGCACACAATATGCTTCCCTAACTAAAACACATTGACCTGACACGCAGGACATAATTCAACTGTGCACAGATTACGATCAAGATGACGACATTATTGTAACATCCTAGTTGATGATGGAATAAACGATTTAAAGTAGCGCTCAGTTTTAGTTTTCTTTGACAACAGCCTTAAACTTCTTACAGATCTTATATATTCCTTGTTCAGGGGATGTTGGGGGTCATTTAAAATAATATTAGCTTTTTTAATACAAGCACCAGTGTACAGCTCATCAAAATATGGCAGATCACAGATACAAATTTTGGATGCCTTTTTAATTAAATTATTGATCTTATTTTTATCTTTTTGTAAGATGCATCATAATTTACAACAGTCAAGAATGTATGCTTCAATATGGTACCTGGTGACAGTGATAATGAACAATTTAAACTAAAGTTGAAATAAACAGTGGTCTTGACTTTTTTTTTATTTTTAAGTAGGGGGTATAATCTGGACTGAGGGGGTATAGTCTGGCCTAGCCCAAAGTATACCCCGGGGTATAAACTGGCCTAGCCCAGAATAGGGTATATTCTGGGCTAGGCCAGTTTAACCCCGGGTATAGTCTGGCGGGGGTATAATCTGGCCTGCTACACCGGTACTGTGCTATTTGGGCCAAAGGTATTTTAGGCAAAGGAGTGTCAATTGCCACCGCAGAATATGGTGTCCACTGTCGATTCAAGTGAGCATTGGAATGGTCAGGTGTATCTGGGGGCGCGAGGGTCTAGTCAGTTTGTATCGATGGGCGGTAGTCAGATTGACTAATCAGGCGAAAAGGGGCTGATCGACGTACTGGTACTGTCAATGGCCACCGCAAAATGCGGTGGTAATTAATTGACGCTACCGGCTACCGGAAAATGCGGAGGTAATTGACGCTACCTTAAGGACACAATTCTGTTTTCCAAAAAAAAAAAAAACACGCCAGAACAGTGCAAACTGCAAATTCGCACCATCGGCCCATGTAACAGCTGGGGTTGTTCCAGCACGTTATAGTAGGGGGGAGTTAGTTGATCTAACTACAACCCTTTAGAAAACGAAACTATTACAGCAGTAGAATAAATAAACGCGAGATCCGATGATCGATTAAATATAACTAAAGTTTAATAACTGTATCTTAACAATAAAATACTAGGAAGGCATCAGCGAACAACTAAATATCCTACGCCACACGAGAAGGAAAACTCACTTACTCACCGACCAACCACTCACATGGGTCCATATATATAATAGGTATTTCTATAGAAAGTTCCCAAAATAAACGTAACCTCTGCCCTCGCCCGAAACACACAAACTAACCAATCACGTATCAATACGTCACTAGGTTACATCACTCAAGGCCAAATTTGGGGTAAACTCTACACTGTCGCGATGTGGGTTAGATGGGGAGAATTCGACTGACACTCTTTCGAGGTCCGCTCCCACAATCGACGAACACAAAAAAATACTTGCACTCTAAAAACTAAATAAATCAATTGCTTTGATTTTTAGCAGAACTGTAGGGCAGTTTAATTACAGGAATTAATGTAACAAATATAATTATAAATATAAATATCAATTCAAAGGCAACTGAATCTAATTAATGAAACTACAGCTTTCTATAAAGACTAACTTATTCACTCTAACTACTTGCAGGTCATATGAGTTATATGCCAAATAGAATCCGCGCACGTGGCGACGGATATAACAGTTTAAATTCTATTAATTCAATGAGACATGTTATGATATGGACATTTCCTCTAGACACGCCATGGAGAATGCTTGTACAACCATGCGTTGTCTGGCGGTAGCTCTGAAACTGTCTTCAAAAGTAAGTAGAACGGTTCACTTTCATCATTACAAATTAGTATGGACTCTCACCATGAGGCCCTCACTAGGAGTGAGAGCGCTGGATGTAAACGCTGTGGGTTCATATCAAACCAAGTAGCTTAGGCTCTGGAGCTTTAAATCAGGCTCCTCACAATATGGACTGCTCAACTGCGTCTTAAATGTCTCTCATCTGGCTGAGGACTATCGCCGTCCACCTCGTAAATGGATTGTCTACATGTGGCCTCTATCTAAGCTCTGCACGGGTTTAAATACTAAAGCTATGTCTCGACCTTCCGTCCAGATTCATACATTTGATTGGTGCAACCACCTCTAGCTCAGCTGCCGAACCGAGTTATTTTAAGTAACAGCCCTACGCAACGACCTTGGGTCGACATCAAAGGTCGAATCACTCAAGACAATAAAATGTAATTTTATAGCAATAAATTCTTAACATGTTCAAAACCCCGAGCTTTTACTCTGGATCACGGATTTTCTGTACGTCAACAGACGTCTCAATAACATTTAATTCCTACTCACCCCTTCCCTCTCTACTAAACCTAGTTCAAAACACGAGATATAAAAAGTGCTCAGTCATGCACACCTACGCTGTCCGTCTATCCTTCCCCACACCTCCTGTCTATCTATTAGGAAAAAAACTGTTCAAAACAAATTGTTTACGAGACCAAGTTATGCTGGCTCGCACAATAATTACGTTTGTAAAAATTACTCACTGCTCTCTCACAAAAATTTACTCAGTGGAAACATTTATGAATCAAATCTGTTCTTGACATACACCTTTATCGAATGTTCGGGAACATACTAATATTTACGAGGAAAAAAACTACTCACAAGGAAGGGAGGGCAAGGTCACTCTGGCGAACGTCAACAATAAAATGAAAACGAAGTGAACGCATGCTCAGTCACCAGTATAACAAGCAACGGGGAAGGGCAAGGGGTAGCCTGCAGATGCTACAGCCCACTTAACCCGGAACCAGGGTTTTGAGCTATTTAGGCCGTATTCGGTCCAAATATACTTACGCGGCCCACACACGCTCAAACTTTTTCATCAATAGTATTGACGTCAAACTTTTGGACGCTTTTTTGATCGTGTAGGGGCGGTATTGATGGCCTCAAAAGTATTGACGTCAAAAAATTGATGGATCTGTTTCAGTTGATATTTTTTGCGCAAACCGCCAAACTATTGAGCGTGTGTGGGCACTCTTCAATATTTTGCGTCAAATTCACTTTTTGATTTTCAGAAGAGAAGAGATCTATCACGGCGCCGTCTAAAGAAGAAAAGAAATTTCTTCTTGAGCTCATAGATGTCTATAAGAGTTTGCATGCGCTTTTTTATAATCATCTGGTTCATTGTTCCTCAGTTCTTTCAATAGTTCGCTGTGTCCAAATTTAGTGCGTTGAAGAAACCACTGCTTGGACCACTTAGTTCGTTTCTTTTTTGTGCTTCTTCTTCGCTTGCGGCACACTAGCGCAAGAACCAGCGCTGTTGCTCCGTCCATTGCCGTTCACAGACTGAATATTGCACAATAATATTGAGCGTGTATGGCAACCGTCAAAAGTTTGAGCGTGTGTGGGCCGCTTTAGCCTTTTTTATTACAAGCCCCACTTCCAATTTTCCACACACACACACACACACAAACGTGCGCCCTACCACATTCGGACAAAGTTAGGTTGTGCATACGTGCATCAGTTAAGTTCGATGTTTTAATCCGAGCTAAACAAAGAAACCACCGACATGATTTCACCAAACACCACTTTATCTGTATAGTTAAATGTTAAAATACATTGCTAAAGTAAGATTTCTATGAAAAATCCCTAAGTCTCACTCTGAAGTAGTCCCGCGCTCCACCAAGATGTTGCCACGTGCCACCCGTAGAGCATGTCTCCCATTTGGGAAACAGTGGGTTAGAGGATGGATACAACAACTGGGTACACCATGAATGCATCAACTAAAAAGCCAAATTCACAATTATATTTCTCTGTTCACATCCTGGCGATGCACTTTATTAAACGAACATAAATACAGGCGCATGTAATACGATAACATAATAATGTATAATATGTATGCGTTACTACTGTGTTGGTTTTGCTACCATGAAAAACATGAATCATTACCAAATGGTGTCTGAATCGGCTGACACTACAGAACCCACAGAGTAAATCAGAATAATGAATAATTGTAGCCTACGGTTGGACCTGAAACCAAAGCATTGTAATGATTACATGCATTATCATTTATTGTAAAGTTTAACTATGGTACATGCTGTTGGGATCCTTACTGCTTTTCTCTAAGGCTTGAGGTAAAACAAAAAAAATTGTGTAAAACAGATTATAACCAAACACTGCATTCCCATTCTGGTTACATTATATTCAATTTCAAAGCATGAATACAATGTTTCTCAATTATTACAAACATGGCAAAACATTTGTAATTTATACTTGGGTAAAGAAAAATAGAGAATGCAACTTGTTCTCGTTGATCAATTACATGAAATAAGTTTGTGCATGGATCATTTCGTCACTGCTCTAATAATCAGCCGTTCTAATTGTTGTAAGTCATATTCAGGTCAAAATTACATTCCTGAAGTCTAGACTATCACAATCAACTGGATTCAAACATAAACAAAGAACAACAGATACAAAGATTTGGCAATTTACTTACACTCACGGCTGACTGGAACTGGAAGAGTGGCTAACAAAAAAACCCACAAAAAAAAACTGCTCTGCCATTCAGCAATGAAAAGATCTGGCAATTTCAGTAGCGTAGCATGGGTTACCAGTACCCAGGAGCAAGGCAAGTATTGAGTCCCCTGACCCGTGAACCATTAGCATGTACATGTATATTATAAGCAACGTTTATTTTGCTATGTCATGTTGAAAAACTGTTCTATGATGTTCGAACACTAGAACATTTTGTGTGTGTGTGTGGGGGGGGGGGGAGAATTATTTATTATCAGCAATTCATTTACTTTTTCATTTGAAAGTTTGCGCCCCTACGAAGTTTGCAACTGGGGTAACCGCCCTTGTGGCACCACCCATGCTACGCCACTGGGCAATTTATGTACACATCCACGGCTGACTGGAAGGAAAGCCAGAAGGCAAAAAAAAGTTTTGCCACATGATCAAGAGCAACAAAAAAGATCTGGTAAACAGCAAGATGATAGTGATTTCGGTGCACAACAGATGAAGAATCAGTACATGTACCAATTTGAAACACTAGCCTATTTTACCACGGATGATGTTGGGGGGAGGGGAGGTGTAGACTAATTACAAAGCCGAATAGAGACAATACCGAGTTATGTTCACTGTGCAGCTACAGCTTTCTATGTAAAATCACTATGTCCCCCTAACAACAGTCTTTTACTACATCCTCTGGGCATACAATTAAACTGTGTTATTATAGTTTTATGGTTGAATGATGCTTTTTAAATTCATATTGGACATCACAAGTAAATTTGATTTAGGGAGTGTTTATTGGGGCTCTATGTAACTTATATAAGGTCACCAGTTTATTTGGGCTACATGATCAATATTACCTTAGCGATTCAATATCACCATAGCAATTCAATATTACCGTAGTGAGAAATCGAAGTGGGGTTTGGTTATGTAGGCTACATGTAGCCCTAATAAACATACATAGTTTGAATATTTAGGCTATTTGTAGTCTATAAGGTCACCCATACATTTAACACCCTTTGAGCAGTATTTATTTTGTGAGATTGTTGTGGATATGGTTTTGCAAGCATGACACAACACTCAACAGACATTTCAATGCACTGAGCTGAAGTTCATGTATTTAAGTGAAACAGCTTGACCATACACGGTGTCTAACTCTCAAGATAAACGTAGTATGTACTGGCCCTGTCATTAGATGATTGAGTCTTACGAATGTATTAGCTTGACTGTAGATGACAACTCTATTTTGCCAAATTATCGTTAATTACAAGAATTTGATTCTTTTCTATTTGCTAAGTGGAGTACACTTTTTTGAAACATTTATTTTTATATTATAACCATGAGCGGATAAACGATGAAATAAGGAAATGAAATGGAGTTAAAAAACCATGGTAAGAATAAAGAAGAAAAAAAATCATTCACCCTCTCACATAACTAACAAAAAATTAAGATAGGAAATACATTTCCAGTAAAACCGTTTTTTTCTTTTTCTGACCTGCAAAATTAGATCTTTCCCATAATGCGGTTTCACAACAGGGTCAGCGATATGGTAAATATTCTAGTTTGTAAATGTAATGGGCAGGGGCAACATTTCATAAAACTATTAACCCTCTTGCTGCCATATGTTGTAGAAGGCTGCTGCACAGCTGACAAATCAGCCCCAACGTTTCATCTTACAAGTGTTGTGAGGCCCATATATAGGCCGACATTGTTCCGGCATATTTTTCACTCATAGTTTTACTACCTCCTGCTGTCTTTCTAGCTAACAATCCATTATTCTGGTAGTCTAAAGGAAGGAACAGCATTTAGGCTTGGCAGCAAAAGGGTTAAGAATGCTCTCAAACACACCCATGAACAGCAATAAGCACAATGACCCCCAAAATCATAGTTTTTTTGTGATATGACTTGATGCATTCTCCAACAAAGAAATATTGACATGACAAATAATTGAGCCATGTGGTCAAACTGGGATTTAATTCAACAATGCATTTTTGGGAAAGCACGAGGGATATGGCAATGGCAGGTATACTATGAAACTAATGAAGCTTAAGCTCCATCCCAGAAGGGCCCTGAAGAAACTGTCTAGTGTCTTAGTGAGTGAATTTTGGATGTTGCTGGTTGCGAAGGGGGCCCCATAACAGTTCAAGCTTCAGGGTCCCAAAAATGTAGGTCCGCCACTGGGATAGGGTTCTGAATTCATTTGGTTCTCTCGGCCACAATAGCATTTTCATTGGCGAAACGGCCATGGTACCATTTGTGGAGTACAGCCACAATGATCACAAAAATGCCTGTTGTGAGTATTTTGGTCACATGGCCCAAACAGCCTTTGCCATCCAATAAAATATATGTTTTAGTTTTTGGCAGAGCAACCATCCCATCCAGTCAGCGACCCTATGGAAATCTAGCTTGTAAGACTGATGCCAAGTTTGCACATATAGGAATGACATCGTTCCTACATAGATCTGCTAGTTACAAAATTGCACTGATGTCTGTCAGATGTAGACCACCTGCTCCACCAGACTGACGCAGGATGTGCTGGTTGGGCAGTTATGGGGAAGAATCAATATCACATAATCCGACATGGTTTATAAATATGAACAATAATAGATGTTTTGGTTTATAAATATGAACGGTAATAAATGTTTTGGTTTATAAATATGAACAGTAATAAATGTTTCAAACATGAGCACTGAAAATGTGTATCAGTTCAACAACACTGTCGACAAGCCTTGACAAACAAGAACAATCTAACTCTTTGTGAATCTGTATATTGTAAAACCCTGTTTATGTTATACAATTCGAAGACTGTTCATGAGTTTGAGCCATATTTCAGCATCACAGGAAGCCCTGATAAATCAGATCAAATGTACTAACAAAGAATAACATCAACTCTTGTACAAAAATGGTGCTATGATCATTACAGATGACCTTTTCTGGTTACTATAGCTATGATATTCATGTATGCCTGTTATTGAATTTATTGAGTTGTGATGTTTATGTAATGTTCCGTCAGATATGTGTACCATATATGTGATCTTCAAGGCTCTACTAAAGAGAATTTCCCTCATGGGAAAACACAAAGATTCTTATCTCATCTTCAAATAAATAAATAATAAACCTCCCACCCTAAAGTCGCATCTTTATGGGATCCGTATACCTCCGCAGTTTGGAATATTTCATAACTGTAAGAAAATCTGGTCAGGAGATGCATTCAGAAGTCCTCGGATCCCACATTTGGCGTGTGAGCCCCTGCGATAAATGATCTATAATTTTGATTCAGTGACAACAGTCGTGGACTTCAAAGGATATAATATGAGAGCAGCCAAACAGTTGCTATCTCCCCACATAGGGACTACCCATAAGTATGTAAACCTGGAGGGATGTGGATAATGCCCTAGTAGTTGGGAGGGGGAGGGGGCGGTGGTGGCACGTTAAGGAGTTTAGTATGTCCCACCACTTTGAACTCATCCAGTTCGTTACAGATTTCCTTTTTTCTCTCGTTGAAACTTTAAGGTGGTTGAGGTTGGGGATAGGATTAGATTGTAAGGGATAAGGCAGGGTTAGAGATAGGTTTAGGGTTTGGGACAGGGTGGTTTTGATTGGGTGGTCAGGATGAAATAACCCCTTCCAAGGTATGTGGGGCAGGGGCTCTGGGGATTGTCTGGGGGCTTGTCAACATTATGGTAACGAATAGGAAGTTTTTTTGTTTGTATTTACAGTAGAGTAAGTTGTAGTCATACATCAAATGTATATACTCTAATGAAACTGTCAAACAGGTCATGTAAATTGCCAGTTAAAGCTTTAAAACATCAAAGTCTTGTCACAGACATTCACCATTCTAAATGAACATCTCGTCACCCTCATTAGCAATTTGCCACATTCCCTTTTCACCATTTTACAGGAGGGAAATAAAAAAGTGTTTCACATTCCCACTGATACCAAAATCTACATTGGGTTATCCCTTGATTGATAGGCCTGTGCAAGTCTCCAGGAAAACCCTGCCATTTAAGCACTACAACTACTGAACTAGAGACTATGTCACAGACCACAATATCATGGACTTATCGAACAAGCACCAAGGGAAGTGGTAACACAAACTCGTGGTCTTGCCATTTGCGGACAAGGGACATGTGACCACAATATCATGGGCTTAGCAACTGGGCCCTGGGAAGAAAGGATCATGACATCGTGGTCTTATCAGTAGTGAACAGGGAGAAAAAAAAACATGATTTTGTGGCCCAAACACTGTGAGGGTTAAATAAGCAGTCAAAAGTTAGGCAATTCAGTTTGTGAGAAAATCATTGAGACCTATGCCTGTCTTGCTTTGTTTATGGCAGTTTGGTTTCCTGCCTTTTAGGAGGTCAGCTTTCTTTCTTAAGGCTTCCTATTCAATTTAAACTTTGTAATATATTTAGCCTAAGCTGAGTCAATAAGTGACGCAATTTGGTTATGAGCATGATGATATACTGTAGAAATAATTCAATCAAACTGGCCCTGTATCCTCTTCATTACCCCAATTACAACTGTAAAGCATTTTAAAACTGTCTCAAAGAACATTGTATAATATACATATTAGGAACAAGCTATCCGGTTATCTCTTCAGAAACCACATTAATTTACACATTTATCACAGACCCATAGTTTTAGCATGATCATTTGACAACTGTGCGATACATGGAATTGCCACAATTTCATATTGTTAGCTTATATGAGATTTCTGGACCATAGAGATTCAGAATTTGAAAAAATAAACAATATTTCCAGTATCCTGCCATCCTTTAAAAAAAAAAAAAAATACAGCACATCCCCCCAAAAAGCCCGTTAAAAAAACAACAAAATATTTTGTTCTCAGTGTAATTTATATACAGAGGTCATGCACCCATTGTGTCGAATTATGGGGCCACAATTTCACAATGATCCTTCCTGAGAAAAATGATCGATGATGAAACCAGTACAGATCAAGGGATATCAACCTCAAAGTATTATGACAAATTTTGTTCACTGCTCTTAAGTGCCTGGAGATTTTCAAGACACAACATGTATGACTTTATTTCACAGCTCATTTTAGTAGTGAATCACTATGCAGGATGGCGAGTCCTCTGGCAACAAGACAGCATCTGTCCAATATGATAAATGTGTATAAAAGTAGCTGCTGACTGTCAGCAGTGTGCGATGCACAGATTGGGATACTGATCTAAGAGAGAAAAGTTACAAGTGCTTGGAATATAAAGACTTTAAGAGAATGAACAGACTCATGACGCCCAGGCCAGTACTCTGGACAAATAAAAATTGCAAGTGAAGAAGTAATTCATACACAATATTATATAATATGTAAGAGGATATATATAAATGAAGCCAAAAACCACTCCTTTTGATGGAAACAAGATTCAGCAGCACCGAGCAGACTACGAAACATATGTGAGTGTGTATGAGAAAACCCACAATAAGTCGGCAGAGCTGATTTTGAGAAAAACGGCTTTGAAGTGAAAATATGGGTCCGACACAAACTTCCAACTTGGCTGTTGTTTAGGGGACCGGGGCATGTTACAGGGTAAACTGTAGATGAGCAGTGAACATACTAACTATGATCTCTATAACGGCTTAGTTATTAGACTACGGTCTCCTAACAGGAATCACTCCAATATTACTTGGTCAATTAGCTATTGCCACTTACAGGATTAAATGCCGTTTTCTCAAAATCTTGTTTTAGGGCGGTCACTGACTTCAATTTATCAGAAATGTCTCGTCCTTTATTATATGTACAGAACTCAAAATCTCATGTTGCCGACTTATTGTGGGTTTTCTCATGCACACTCACATATATAAGCAGGAAAATATAGTCAACAAAATTCATGGACGAAGAAAGTTCATCCAGAAAAAGAATGCAAATTCTTATTGTAATCCAAAGAAGTAATTTGGCTTTATCATACAGTCTGTTCTGAACTGACATGCCCTTCTCCTTCAAATCGCTTTCATGTTGGAGTCCTCACATATATAAGAACATGCTGAGTCGGGCACAAAAGCAAAGCATACAACATACTTAAAATTTAGGTAGATCTGAAAGGAATGTCAAAATTTATGCCATGGAGGCATAACTAAAACAGCCCAAGCAAATGCTTCATGAGGTACCACTGTCCATACCTAATCACTTTCTTCATACAAAACAGAATATGCCGACAAGCGATGCAATTCTGTTGGCACTTTTTTCACTCCTCCATTTGGCACAAGTTTTTCGACAAATGTGGGTGGAATTTCCCAGTGGTACAAGCTTAATCCTGTCCTGCCTTTTCCCAAGACAAAATAAATTCAAGTCAAATTTGTCAGTCTGGTTAACATAACATTGCCAACATGGTAATCTCAGGAAACATAATATATTTAGTAATAATTTAAATATATCTCACTCTCATATAACATTACATCACTAAATACGACTAATCTATGAAAAAATTCTGTACTTTACAAATTCTGTCCAAAGAAGGAAAGACAGTGCCAAAATCCAGAATGTGTATACAGCACTTTAGATAACACCCATCACAGGAGAGGGAAAATCATTGATCAAGAGGTATCTCACTCGAAGGCAAAGAATTCATTCATACACATATAAATTTCTAAATGCACTTATAAACCAGCTTCCACTATTTTCAATGTTCAAGTCAGTGATCTTTGGTTTTGCAAATTGATTCAGCAGCAAATGAAGGTTTCATTGTTGTGATATCAAAAGAGTTAACATACATGAATTTGTTTTGTTTATACCACATAGATGATGATTCATACAAGGATAATTTTGGGATTTCAGCTTCATATCTAATACAATTCAGTAAGGACAAGGAGCTTAATTTTAACCTTTTCACATCACACTCCTCACACATTTCGCCTTTCCTCAGATTACTTTTATTTCATTGTAATTACTCTTTGCAGACGCACAATTTTGTGGTTAATTTGAAAATTCACTAAAAAATCTTCTGGCTAACCTACGGTGCCATAAGTATCAGTGTACATGTAGGGCTTACTAAAAGAGGAAGACAGCAGGATAAAATGTTTTGTATCCAAATACATTGCACAGCTGTAAATTTGTATTGAGAAGTGCACAACTTAGTTTCCCCTCTATTCGATAATCTGATATCTTTCACGAACTCCTCAACCCATCCCTATGATGGCAATGCCCTATTGACATGGGACAATAAAATTTTATGGCCCATGGATTCTCATTTCTACCTGTATGTGCTTGCATGTAGCTTAAATTGGGAGATTTTCAGGTACTTTGACCCATTGGTTAATGATTTTCTTGTATATCACTTGATTTGAAAAAGGTATCAAGCTGTTGTGCATTTTGTTCTGAGTACAAGCATAAAAGTTTCATAAAGCTAGAGCAAGGATAAGTACTTTATTTCCTGTTTTATGTAAAGGCAGTTTTTGACATCTAACAACATTATGTCAATTTAACTTTTAATTAATTTTAAAGATCTCCCAAGGTTTTGCTGACAATAGGATTAGTTGCTAATGATTTGTCAAGGTCTGTTGTTTCAATATGTGAAAGTTTCATTTTGTAGCTCCAAATACTTTTGAAGCTATTATCATTTAAAATATGGGATCTGTATATGAAGGAGCATAATTTGAACTATTTGCACTCAATTTATCCCCTTTTGTGTCCACTCAAATTGCCCTATGGCTGTTTACTACAAACACATGTTAGCATCTTACTTCATTATATGGATATGTTCATAAACTTATCAGTCACAGCAAGATCATTTCAAAACTTGAGTATGAATACACAGAAAAAGCAAATCAAAGCATACTTTAAGTTCTGCAAGGAAAAAGTGAAAGCCCCGGTTTATCCCAAGCTGCACTTTCTCAAAGATCGTAGTCTTCCTTGGATAAAAAGAAATCAACTTGGCTTAGGTTTTCATAATGCATGGGGAGGTGAGCAGTGCCACTAGAATAAAAAAAATCTGAGATATTCAGTCTCTGCAAATTCCTCGTGAAGAGGACAAACTTGTCATTGTGATGAAGAAACATCTCACACAGATTTCTCCACATTTGTTAGCCCTGACACACTCCATCAGAAAGAGAAAAAGAAAAGTTAAAAACGAACAAGTAAAACAAACTTTGATATTCATGATTGAGTTCACTGAGTTGATGCAGTCAAAGTGACTTTGATTGTGTCATCAGATGAGCAACAGGGATTTGAGTTTTAATGAAATGTAAGTAAGTTTTTTGTTACCAAGATAGAAAAAAATACATCTGATCTGGAAAAATGATTTAAAAATGATGCCCTCAGATCATTAAATGGTAATTTCTTGAAGTCCTTTTACTTATGGGCATCGCGATTACTTATCTTACAAAAAATGTTTTTAATCAGAGATGTTGCTTTTGGAGCAAATCTAACTCCCGCTATTCTGCTATGAAACTCTGAGGTTGTGTTTCAATAATTCTTAATAATTTTTGCTCAGTTCATTAGTGTAATTCTTCTCAGAAAATATTTAAATCAGAATAATCCAATTGAATTTACTGTTTAAAAGTGAAAACTTCTACAGAAGAAAACACTGCAGTGTACTATGCAAAGTAAAATTTGCTGTATTTGTTGAAGTTGACTCTGGTAGAGTGCACAGGTGAGCCGATATCTTTGTTGAAATATTATAAAAACCACAGAAAAACTGTGGGGTCGCAGCAGGACTATAAGCAATGTTAAAATCGAGCTTCCATGCATTTGGTAGACGGACGTGCTTTTGTGCTGCTAACCAAGCAAGAACTCGCAGCTAAGTAACATATTGTTTTGCTTCGATTCTATACATTTCCTATTGAAACCTTTTATTGTTCAAGTGTTTTCTCTGTTCCATTTTTTTTTTTTCTTGATAAAGGTGAAAGCCGAAAATTCGAACATTTTCTGTCTTCTCCTTAGTTTGCTTTGTATCGTTTGGGTTTTATTTCTCACGCAGGATTTCGTAACATACAACTTTTTCTTTTTGCTCGATTTTAACATTGATATCTTTGTCATTCCTTTGAGCAACGACATGGTTCAAACTGCTTATGAATGTACATTGGTTCTGCTTTCATGGCTATATTATACATGGGAAAACCTAGATAAGGTTTGTTATCATTTTCAAATGTAAAAATGGGCATGTTTTTCAAGGGAGGATTGAAGTCTTACTTTTTTTATTTCCTTATTATATAATTGCACTAGTAAAACTCATATGAGATTTGAAGTTTTTTTTTTTCAGCCACACCTGAAATCTGTATGTTGTATACTTGTTCAGACATTAAGCCTTGAAGTTAAGGAAAAACATAAATTTCACTGGTGGCAACCAGCCAACTGAGGGGTAAAGCAGTCATTAACAAAGTATCGGATTACACGATCTGTGTCTCACTGTGTGAGATAGGTGGACCCCAGGGTGTACCTAGCAAAACAAGTAGGTTTAAGGATAGGTGGACCCCAGGCTGGGTTCATTGTAGTGAAATGTTTTAGGGTAGTAGTTCTTAAAAGTGGTGTGTTTCATAAGAGTGATGTTGCAGAAAGGAAAATTTTGTTGTAATTCAGCAACAAATTCCAGTCATGAGTACTTACCTGGTGTAAAACTCTTTACAACAAAAGAATGTGGAACAAACTAACTCAACCAAACCTACAAATTTTATGTCATGGCAACAAGTCAAAGGGCACATGCCCAGAAGACTGCTGGATCGGAAAAGTAAGTAAGTAAGCACTGCAGCTTGAATGGTTAGGCAAAGAATTATTCAAATGCAGAGTCTCGATCAGTTGTAAAGTGGAGCACTCACGTGTTTTGCATGGTGATGTGAAAAGGTTAAGCAGAAAGAAAATTAATTTAAAATGAATTCCCTGACTTTCATGTGAATCTCACTTTACTCTCAGTCCTTGGTGGGGCCCTAGAATCATCATCCTCTCCTGCCTCAGCTTGTTTCCTCGCCCTTCTCCTCTCCTCAATCTGTTGTTGTAGTTGCTCTTGGAGTGAACTTGAGATCTGACGCATGATAGGGCTGCCGTCTCCGCCACCATTGTGCTGCATCATGCTAGCGCCTGTTGAAGGCTGTGGCTGACTGCGGCAACGGTGAAGGAGATAGGCTTGCTGGAAATGGCAGGTGGGGGGGGGGGGTAGGAATGGGAGGAAAAAATACCATAAATATATTGAATGGTTCAGGATAAACTAATATTTCTTATTCTGCAAGCCCTTTTTTTTGCTATGAAATGAAAAAAAAAAGTCATACAGTATTTCCATGATGTGAAGCCCTTACTTTTGCCATTCCCCAGCAATTACTTTCCACAGAGAACTCGAGAAATTGTTTTTGTGTGGCTCTTCATCCACAAACTCTACAATGAAGAAAATCGGGGCTTGCAAAATAACAAAAAAGGAACGGGGAGAAGGAGGGAAGGAAGTACACTGCCACTGCTGTGCGCTAATGGCATAAGTCATTTTTAATACTTTTGAGATATTAAGAAACTGCTTCTTTTCGTCATTTGGTGACTTATGCTGTTATGATTCTATTGGATTATTACACTTTCCTATCAGTGTATTTCTTTTTCTATGATATTATCTGATTCGACATCGCGGCAATCAGCGAAACCCGGCTTGCTGAGGAAGGATCATTAGCAGAATCAGGCTGTGGATATACCTTCTTCTGGAAAGGAAAGACCCTGCATGAGGACAGAATACACGGAGTTGGTTTCGCCATCAAGTCTAGTCTCATGAAGCAGATCCCCTTCCTTCCCACTGGCGTCAACGAAAGACTTATGAAGCTCCGTCTTCCCATCAGCAACAAGCGCTCTCTCACCATCATAAGCGCCTATGCCCCCACCATGACCAACACAGAGGAGATCAGAGAGCAGTTCTATGCTGACTTGGACACTCTGCTGCGTGCCACACCTGCCACTGATAAACTCGTTGTGTTAGGCGACTTCAACGCCCGAGTTGGCAGAGACTATGACCAATGGAGGGGAGTGATAGGGAAGCATGGAGTCGGGAAGATGAACAGCAATGGCCTCCTACTATTGAGCAAATGCGTGGAGCACGACCTGCTGATAACTAATACCATGTTCAGGCAGGCTGATAAGTATAAGACCACATGGATGCACCCACGATCTAAACAGTGGCATCTCATCGATTACATTATCACCCGCCAACGTGACAGCAGCGATGTCCTTATCACCAAAGCAATGCGTGGTGCAGACTGCTGGACAGATCACAGACTTGTTAGAGCCAAGCTCAACATTCGCATAGTGCCTCCGCACCCCAAGCGCCCAAAGCTCATCAGATCGGCTTTCAACACAGCTAGACTTCTCTCAACCAAATACCAGCAGGAATTCCAGACTAGCCTTGACGAAAAGTTTGAAACGATGGGACCCCTAACTGGTGGACCGGAGGAAAAGTGGAACCAGTTCAAAGAAGCTGTCTCGGAAACAGCCACTTCAGTACTCGGCCCAAAGAGGAAACTTCACCAAGACTGGTTTGACGACAACAATGAGGCCGTGCAAGTATTGCTGGATGAAAAGAGAAAGGCCTACATAGATTGGCAGAATCACCCAAACTGTCTCTCACAGCGCGACAGATTCAAGGACTGCCAGACCAGAGCCCAGAGAGAGCTCCGCAATATGCAAGACAGATGGTGGGACAGGAAAGCACAGGAAGTGCAGCAGTACGCTGACGCCAATAACTCCAAAATGCTGTTCAATTCCATCAAGGCCATCTATGGTCCTTCTGGGGATGGAATAGCCCCCCTGATGTCAGCTGATGGTTCAACCATGATCAAAGACAAAGAAGGTATCAGGGCAAGATGGGAGGAACACTTCCGCCAGCTGCTAAACCGGCCATCTGCAGTCAATCATGAAGCGTTGCGGCAGATACCTCAGAAGCCACTAAAAGATGACCTTGACCTCCCGCCTAGTGAAGATGAGGTCGGGACTGCCATCAAACAGATGAATTGCGGCAAAGCCCCAGGAAAAGACGGAATCCCTGCAGAACTGTACAAGACACTTGGAACTACAGCTGCCAGAGCATTCCACGACGTTCTGCTGACCATATGGGAGACAGAATGTATGCCTGCAGACCTCCGAGATGCCACTATAGTGGCATTATACAAGAACAAGGGAACGAAGGCAGACTGTGGAAATTACAGGGGAATATCCTTGCTATCTGTTGCTGGAAAGATCTTGGCCCGCATTCTCCTCAACAGACTGATTGCAAGCATCTCGGAGAACATCCTGCCTGAGGCACAGTGTGGCTTCCGTCCTGGTCGCAGCACCACAGACATGGTGTTTGCTGTAAGACAAGTCCAGGAGAAGTGCATCGAACAACAGATGGATCTATATGCAGTATTTATAGATCTGACCAAAGCATTCGACACAGTCAACAGAGAAGCTCTCTGGACCATCCTCATGAAGCTGGGCTGCCCATCCAAATTCACCACGATGATACGGCTTCTCCATGACAACATGACTGGTCAAGTCCTCTCTAACGGAGACTACACAAACTCCTTTAACATCTCTAATGGAGTTAAACAGGGCTGTGTACTTGCCCCTGTACTGTTCAACGTGTTCTTCACACAGGTCTTACTTCATGCTGTGAAAGACCTGGATCTGGGTGTGTACATCAGGTACCGCTCGGACGGATCCGTCTTTGACCTCCGACGTCTCTCCGCTCGAACTAAGACAGTTGAGAAACTCATCCTTGAAGCCTTGTTTGCGGATGACTGCGCCCTCATGGCACATAGGGAAAATCACCTCCAGGTGATTGTCGACCGCTTTGCAGAGGCATCAAGGCTCTTTGGACTGACAATCAGCCTGGACAAAACGGAGGTACTAATTCAAGCTGCCCCGAGCACAACCCGGCCCCAACCAAACATCACTATAGACGGAATCCAGCTGAAATGCATGGAGAATTTCAAGTATCTGGGCAGCGTCATTTCAGCAGACGGATCACTGGATAAAGAGATCACTTCCAGAATCCAAAAGGCCAGCCAAGCACTTGGAAGACTGAGAGTGAAAGTCCTCCAACAGAAAGGCATCAGACTGTCAACAAAGGTCAAGCTCTACAAAGCCGTAGTCATTTCTTCACTACTCTATGGGTGTGAAACATGGACCTTATATCGACGACACATCAAGCAACTAGAACAGTTCCATATGAGATCGCTGCGCAAGATCATGGGCATCCGTTGGCAGGACAGAATTACGAATCAAGAAGTGCTAGACAGGGCTGGCTCATCAAGTATCGAGTCAATCCTAATGAAGGCCCAACTACGTTGGACTGGCCATGTCATCAGAATGGACGACAGCCGCATCCCCAGACAGCTCATGTACGGTGAGCTTAAGCAGGGCTCACGCAGACAAGGAAGACCCAAACTGAGATACAAGGACACTCTAAAGAGCAACCTCAAATGGAGCGGCATCCAGTCACGTGAGCTCGAAACGACTGCTGCAAACAGACAGGCATGGGGGTCGCTCATCTACAGAGCGACATCTAGTTTCGAACGGGACAGGAGACAACGTCATAAAGCAGCAACGGACAGACGCCATGGAAAAGCGTCTGCTGCAACTCAAACAACAGATTACCGTTGCGATACCTGCGGGCGCCTCTGTGCATCGAGTCTAGGACTGCGAAGCCACATGCGCTCCCATCGATGAGCTCACAGACTACGTCTTCATCGGAATCGATGGACTACCAACAATCTGATAGACCCCACGCTTGGGAATGCAATGAACCGTCAGCTGCCTCTTGGCATGGGTCTGACATATGCCATTATTGTACATAGCAGTGGCAACATACATGAATAATGTACTATGCATGCTTTACAGTTCACCATCACTGGGTGTTTGCATAACAGAGGAATGAAGTTTTAAGAAAGTTAAGTACAAATACTTTACGTGGGCTGCAATATAAGAAACTGGATGGCAAGGTGCAGACATGTTGTGAGACAAATATTTCCAAGTAAAAATTGAAAGATGCACATGGTATGAAGTTATGGAAGAATGAGCATACATCATATATGTAAAGGATTGAGGAATGAGCAACTTGGGAAAATTAGTCATAAGCTTGGGGGGTTATCCATTATGCATGTATGCTTGGAGGAGGGAGGGGATGCCCTAAGCATATATGAAAAACATGTGTGGGGGAGTCTCTGGACAGAGCTGTATGCTTTTCAATGAAGGTTATGAACTAGAGTTTGATTTCATTTACCGTGTTTCTAAAGAAACTGTCAACAAGAAACAGAGAATTCTCTCCATCTTCTACATTATCTGCCTTTTTTTTTTTTTTTTAAACCACTTGCATTTTGTTACTTTTGAAAATTTCTCTCAAAACTCAAAACCAAACACTGCATCCCAAAGGCAATGGAATGAATAGTAGCAGTGACAGACTTTTTGTGATAAGATGAGCAACAGCACCTGGTATGTTACAGACTTCAGTGAGCTCCACAGAAGTTTAGTTAACCAAAAAAAAAAAAGTCAATTACTGCAAAACTTCACTACAACTTAGAGCAGGCAGGTAAAAAAAATACAAATAAAAAACCTCAGATAAATTATACATGAATGCAACAGCTGGGACTCTGTTTGCACATACTGTGGGAAGCAAAATGGCTTTGCTAGGCAATATTGTGTAAATTGAAAATTCTTATATAAAGCAGTATCAAGTTTTATATACATGCATACCTCATAACATGCCTGCTGTCACTGCAATAGGAATTCCAAAAATGAAAAAAAAAAGTGTCATAACTACTGAAAATCATTAGGTGTGTTTACAGGGTAACACCTGGAATCACGACGGGGTGACCTGCTGATGAACATCTCATCACAGGTCAGTTTACCCAAAGATGCCAGATATGACAAGATAGGACAGTCCCCTCTTCATGCCTCTTAAAAAAAGTGAGCTTGCAGAGCCACAGATCCCACCCACTCTTGTCAAAATATGGCAAAAAGAAAATGTTGTACATAGCGAAGCCTTGTGTAAGAAATAACACTGAAATGATACAATAAAACACAAAGAAAAAGGGAAGATGAATCAAGCCTTTGGTTAGAAAACCTTCTTCAGGCAAACAAAAACACTACAAGAAAAAAGAAAGGATGAAAAATTGAACAGATAAAACAAACAATACTTTAGAATACATACAATGTGTATTAAATATTTGTAGAATATTAAATTACTACGGTTTTTCTGTGGTTTTTATATTTCGTCAATTTCCTATCCACTCTAGACACCTAAGCTATTTGCACAGAAGAAAAGGGCATGAAACAGAACAGCGTTGCTTCCAGAGGCAATTTCAATATCAATTTATTCAAATAATATGCCATTTCTAATTTACAATGAGTCTCCATAATACAAAGCCCATAAAAACAGCAGGTGAGGGGAAGAGACAGAGAGAGAGGGATTTTTCATCCGCCTCTGTCCTATCTTATTCTAAATATATACTTATCACATCCATCTTTGATATGATGGTAAGTTAATAAACAATTTTGTTACATTACTATCACATTGCCAGAGGTTTCCTATAATGAATTAAGTTATTAATGGATAATGGAGATCATTCATATAGCGCCTAATCCAAACAAGTTTGCTCTAGGCGCTTTACAGAAAATCTTGTTCTCTCGATTTGCATCTCTCTCACTCTCTCTTTCTTTCTCTCGCCCTCTATCTCTCTCACTCACTCTCTCTATCTTAGAGCAAATTGTAACGCAGCCTGTTAGGCGCAGTTCACAACTCACAACTTTGTATTCTAAAGTATTATAATAATATTTGAATAATTAATATTTTTTTTAAATAATGAATTTTAAATTTTTGTTGGTGATATGGGAGTGATAGGGATAAATTTTAATCTATTAACTTTAATTTCAATTTTGCCCGAGCAGCGGCCTGTTCGGAGTGCTCTTTACAATTTCCAACTGCCGAGGTATCTTTAACGTGCACACGGGCCCTCCGAATTACGACAAAGTAAGCGACTTCTGTCAAGGTCTGGGCGACGACTGATTAGTGAATAAAACTCAGTATTTTCTGCATTCGGCTTTGTAAAATATAATAATAATAATAATGTATAGCATTTATATAGCGCATATCCATTTAAAATGCTCTATGCGCTTTACAGAAACAACATGTCAACCACAGAGCAGAATGGAGCTGCCTGCGAAGCGCTCAACACACTGCACTGCTTCTTTCTCTCTCCCTGTCTCGCTCACTCTCTCTCTCTATCTCAGAGCAAATTGTAACGCAGCCTGTTAGGCGCAGTTCACAACTCGCAACAGTTCACAACTCACAGCAGTTCACAACTCACATCAGTTCACACAACACACAACTCAAATAATATTTGAATATTTATTAATAACAATATATATATGATTTTGTTGTTGCTGGTTGGGGGGGGGGGGGGGGTGGTGATATGGATAAATTTTAATCTATTAATTTCAATTTTCAATTTTGCCCGGGCAGCGGCCTTTCGGCCTGCTCTTTACGATTTCCAACTGCCAAGGTATCTTTAACGTGCGCAACGTGCACACGGGCCCTCCGAATTTTTTCGTACTTATCCGAGAAGACTAGGTACTCGATCCTACCCCCCAATAGGACCAGGGTGGCGGTGCGAAACACCTGAACGCAAAACACCCCAGCTGGCCCATCTTGTCATATGCAGTATCTTTGGTTCGTTGAATGCACATTTTGCATTTTAAGTTTGCCATATATGGATATTTTATCAAAAGAGGCTCAAATCTTATCCTTTATCATCAAACCGTACATTTGATGTACTGTCTGTTGGTGAAACTTCTTGCTACCATCTTGAGGGCTGCATGGTAAACTATCAAGCTCAGCTTTAAAAAAACAATTGAGATGTCTGGTATATTTGTAGCCCTTGACAGGCTGGAGATTGTGTTATAATTTGAGGGTTAAATTCTGAGAACTAGCGGTGAAATAACATTTTTAGAAGTGTAATAACTATTAAGTCTGATAAAGATAAGTTATTCACTTTTTTGCTTCTCCTGAAAAATTTGTATAAACCAAGCTACCATAATGTGTCATTAATACCATTAATATTGAGAATGAATACAAGAGGGTGTGAACAGTTTACTAAACTTTTGAAATCAAAATCCGG
Source organism: Onchidella celtica (assembly GCA_963931925.1). Lineage (NCBI taxonomy): Eukaryota > Metazoa > Mollusca > Gastropoda > Systellommatophora > Onchidiidae > Onchidella > Onchidella celtica. Next base: position 36,924,445 of record OZ007570.1, on the reverse strand, counting down.
CCATACTAAACTAAATGCTCTAGATCATTACTTAAAAATAAACACAGGAGTTTTCATCTCAAACTTGCAAACTTTTGACACAAGAGTTGCACTGACTTGGTTATCCAGACTATACATAGAAAACTTAAAACATTATATATACATTTTCTTTTCAAGAATTAAATTTTACAAACAATTACCAGCCAGTAAAACTTTCACTGTTTCTAGTTTTCTGCAGAAATAATGTATAAATAAACTTGTTGCTCTAAAAATGTCATTAGTAGTGAAAAGCAGAATTTATGGCATATATTCTTGATAAGCACGAGCCAGGACAGTGCTTTTGGTGTGGCAAAGAATGCAGCTGTGCAAAAGTATGAATTCAACACCACCACATTACGTCAGGCCTGTTTCTTTTAATATAACTGGGCATACATATACATGTATATTATTCACAGCAGAAAGACACAGAAAGCTTTAATTTTAGTCGTGAACTTTTTATGTTTCGAAATGTACATAAACAAAAATATTAACAAGATCTATGTAATGATAATGAAAAATAACTACATGTATGGGTAACACTAACAGCGCTAAGTGAAATGGAAATGTAAGAGTTTATTACATTTAGTGCAGGGCTAGGATAGAAAGCTACATATGCCTCGTCTTAGACCAGCAGTTCCCAGCACATGGTGCTTGTACTATGGGTGGAAGACGGGATTTCAAGGAGTGCGTAGGTGGATAGAAATATTCAGGATTTTCAAAGAGACAATGAATATGTTTCATAAAATTGTCTTGCAAAAATTTTTAGGTTACCTGTTGCACTTATGTTCCTTTAAAATAAACATCTTTTTTTTCTTTTTAATAAACATCTTATTCAGTTGCACTTTGTTCAGTAAACCTCTTGACTTAAGTAAAAAGAATGTGACTTCAAAATCAAGGGGTGCGAAGATTATGACAGCTCACAACAGGGGTGCAAGTATAAAATGTATTGGGAACCACTGACTCAAATAACTGCATTCACAGAAGAACTTATCAAATATCTCGTTTCTTTGGGATGCTGAACAGTAACTACTGATATATAAACTAACTAATCAAATGTTCGTTCTGTTTTCTGCATCCGAATGCATTGACAGAAAAATTGAAAAGCAATTTAGGACAATTTTCTCTCTTTTTTAACAAGGCATTTTGAATATCTCAAAGGTTACTTGAAAGTCTGCAATTTTCATGAATGTGAGTTCTGCAAATGCAGTTTTTACGTCATCAAGGAACACCTTGATGCTTTTACTCAATGCTACCATGGTCCCTTTTGTTATTCAGGTGCAGAAATTAATGCTGTCCCATAACCCCTGTAAATCAGTAAAGCTGTTATGGAAATTTACAATGCCAAATAAATTTTGCACTAAATGATCAACCCCCTAACAAGCATATATCAAGATACGGGTGCTGTTCTCAGTTTCCTACCCTTGCAAAACGATCAAGTTAACTCTTAAGAGATCATGTACTACTAATGTCTGTGCGTACTCAGGGGAAGGAGGTCGTCATCTTCCTGGTCTGGATTAATGGTATTATGTGAGGGATGACTTGCACCACGAAGTAGCAACTGAGAAAATGAAATCCAAAACATAAAAATGGCAAACTGCAAGTTGTCAAAGATAAAATCAGGGTAACATGCACTCATACAGTAAAGATGCCCCATCAGTGTATTATCTGGGAAATATTGTGAAAAATACAAATTGTCTTTCTGAATAATCATTTATTTGGTATTTTATGGACTCTTCTGCCCTTCTTGTTAACCTGAAAAATGCATCTGTTCTCCACATCATGTTATCTTTCTCTTTGATGAATTTCGAGTCCTAACGAAATTTGCAGAACTTGTCTAAGTTATACAGTGGAGTCCACTTAAATTGAACTTCAAGGGACCTGAGATATCTGTTAACTTTAAAAGAGGTTCATTATTTCAGAAGAAGCAGGTTAGCCACCATGATGTATAATATAACATCATCTGAACTCCTCTATTTATAGCCTGGCACATTAAAGAATCCTCACACCTACTGGCATTTAGAAGCAGCTCACATGCACACACACACATGTGTGTGTGTGTGTTGCCTTTTTATAAATTTTTTAATGGTGTGCTTATTTTTGTGTGTTTATTTCTGTTAAGTCCATATAAAACTGACACTGTGAACTCTTCCGCTTCATTCATTTTAAGAGAACATTGACTCAGATTAGTTAACAGTCAGTATTTTGTCACTGATGGTAAGGAGGGACCAAAGCATGTGTTCATATAAACTGAGTTTTCAATATAGGCAAGTGCACTTTAGATATACTCTACTCTACTGTACATATTCTTTCTGTTCTTTCCTTTTTTTTTTTTAGTTGTTGTTGACAAAACATGCTGATAAGATTAGCATAATTACAGCAAAGTTTATTTCTGCACCCTAGGTGGCCAAATCAATCCCATGAATTTAATGGACAAGGGAAGAATTGCTCTGCCAGATCATCATGATGATAGTAAACGAACATTTAAACTGCCTGTCACGCCTTTCGCCATGAACGATTCTCGCCTATGAATGAACCACCGGTCACACCTCTAGTCACAGAGAGACTGGGTCAATATAAACAGGAAGCCTCTCTACAGTCACCCATCTCTTCAAATATAATTCATAGGATATTTTGGGTGAACTACCCAGTTTCATGAAATTGGCTCTGAATTATTAGCAGCAAGGGGAGAGAAAGCCTGCAGCCCAGAAATTGGTAGGGTAAGGGTTAAGATATGGATGGATGGATAAGGACCTTTTATTTTTCTTTCTGTAAGGACCTTTTATTTTTCTTTCTGAATAAAAATCCCGTGAATGAAACATTTTAAACAGCTTTTAGTTTTCTTGCTAGAACAAATTTAGAATCCATGCACATATCTAACATTGATTAAATACACTTTTTCCTTATTCCGATGCGCAATGGAGAGATTTGTTCTGTTTATGTGGCAAAATTTTAAACCATGCGTTCTATTTATGAACAGAATCACAAATTTTTTCCTACTCAAATTTCTTTTTAACCACTTCTAGCCCTGACATCAGAGTACTCTCCTTGCTTTGAGCAAGGTTTCTTAAACTTAAGTGGGCAAAACTGGAATGGATCTTTTTGATGAAACAAAACAAAAAAGCTGTTGAATTCATGCCAAACATCTGTTGAAATTTTTCACAAAAAAAAAAAAGACAAAAAAAGACTCTCCCCCCTCATACAGGACTAAACCCTATCCTTATCACTGACATATTCAAGTACCATAGACAGCCAGATAACACCAATGACGGGCATCTTCGTGTGCATGATGTGATTTTAAAGAATACAGAATCATTTCATCATGTGGAACAGAAAAGGGCATGAGATTCAATTCTCAGCATGGTTAATACATTCAAATACTGGTCAGTTTGAACTGTAATGTGAAATGATCCTACACTTACTTCACTGAGATCAAACTGCGAAATCAAAAGTCAAACAATATGCAAATGAGTAATACATGACTTCTTAAATCCAAAATGCATTTCCAACAAAAATGTTCACAGACCATAAAGCTATATTAGTTGGAAATTACAGCGGATTCCACTTAAATGAACTCCACCCGACCAGAAATATTTGTTCACTTTTATAGAGGTTTACTTCAACGATTTTCATGGAAAACATGTTAGTTATCATGTAAGAGTTATTTAATGTCACTGATTATCTCCCTTATTCAAATATAGTCATAATGGAATTCTTCCATCCACTGGCATCTAGAAGCAGCTCCGTTGTGTGTCTGTGTGTGTGTGATTTTTTTGTTAGGAATGTTTGTTTTAGTAGGTTAATTTCCATTAAGCACAAAATACAGGTTTGCAAAGTTCATTTTAGTGAAATAGATTCTGAATAGCACATTCAATCCAGTGCCTATTGCTGATGGTAAACAGGGACGAAACTGAAACCAAAGCATCTGTTAACTGAGTTTTCAAGTCAAGCGAGTTTGCTTTAGACAGACTCCCAAGGTACCTACTTGTGGTTTATGGCTTTTTTTTTTTTTTGTAATTTCTGGTGACTGGCAATCCAATTAGAAAGTCAGTGTTGCACAATGATACAAGAATTATGCCCACTGGATCATTGATGGAAAATAGTGATATTTTTAAATATCATGATACATAATTTTTCTTTTTTTTAATGCTCAGGACAGGCCTTGTACAGCTGCAGTTGATAAGAAGGATCAATAATGATACAAAATTTAATGCTCTGAATATGGAAAAGTTAACTTCAATAAAGTCTAATGATATTTACAAGCTATTTTGATTTCAGGATTTGAACTGATTTCACTCTTAAAAGTATGGTCTTGTAATACCATGTTTATCATGTAATTATAATGAACTGGAAATGATTCTCATGATACTGAAATTCCAAATGATAGTTTTCACTATTTAAAAAATATAAAATAAAGGAGCTCCATACTACTCTACTTTCATGATATAGAATTCCTTTACAATTTGTTGGTGACCCTCATTTGTCATGTCTCCTTCACACATTTTTTGTCCCAGAATTTCACATTTTCACCCCCAACAACATGATTTGCTCATCAAAGATTCCTAATGTCTTAAAATCTTTACAGAGTTACTATTGTGTATCAGTGAGAGTGAAGTATTAAGAGGATGACTGTGCATAGTGATTGCAACAGAATAATTTCAAGCACAGCTCATATTCTTCCTTCCTCAACATTCTGTGGTATTAAAGTTAAGAGGCTGCGATTAGTCCTGAGAATGTCATTTTGTACATTATTGGTTAAGGCCATGAGGGAGAAAGAAGTCTTCAGCATGCACTAACTACATGTCACAATATCGAACAACCAAAGTACATTAAGATACCAGCAACACACCATCTTTATTTTTTTCCCAGCATCAAATAATAATTTTCGGTAACGATGACAAAATGCTAGTACTGCATTTGTTGACCGTAAATACTTGTTTTATCATTAAAAGGAGCAAAAACAATGAGGTAACACCTTATTTCCCCCTTCCTGGAATGTCTTTATTCGGTATGCCAGAGAGTGAATTCTTAGCAACTGCACTGATGGCAACTTTCATTTCCCAATCTGATCAAATGAAAACTTCAGAGACAATATCCAGAAAAAAGTGCATCAGTTACTGTTTGGCTGATATTTACTAAAATAGTTTGTACCGTTTGGTGAAACCAGAACAAGGTGTAATCCGGTCTGTTAGTCATTGGTGGCAGTACTGCAAGGAAGCGGAATAACCAATTTCCACTTTGAATCTTGTGCATAAGTTTCATGAAGCTCACATATTTGAATTTACACATGTAGATAGCATGTGCTTTACTTAATGCCCAGTTTCAATTTCTGGTTGCTTGATGAGTAACATTTGTTACAAGGCTTTGAAAAGAGAAACACACACAACCCATTCGGCCAAACGTCACTCAGTTCATGGGTGTAAACACTGGCTGTGGCAGTGCATTAAGCTTTTTTACAGTATGGCCAAAAGAAGTTTGCATTTTTTGAAGGCGCTGGTTCGATAAAGGATATGTTACTCCATTCACTTATGGCTGAAAACTTGATGATCAACTGTTATTACATCAATCACCTGTTTACTCTGCAAAGGTCCTGGCTTTGACAGATGACAATACTTGCACAAAAGTGATGAATGCTTTTATTATCATTAATTGTTTCGTTGGACAGGTAACTCACCCTACTCTTTCTTCGTTTTGCCAATGAAAACTGTAGTTTGTGAGAAATTTCCTGCACAATGTCCTTCTCATCCTCTATTTCTTCCTGTAACAGTTCTTCCATCACATCTTCCAAGGTAATAATGCCAATCACTGTCTGAAAGAGAGGATAAATATAATGGCAATATTAACAGGACTAACTTGGACAGCCTCATTGAGATGCAAAAGCCCAGAGCAGTGGTCCTCCAGAAACATCAATCTTTACAAACGAGGCAAGTCTTATTGGGGCACCTTTTTGTTGAGATAAAACAAAGATATTCACTCCCACCAATGAGTAGCTATACTGACAGGGCACATCAATATAAAGTTGTTCCCACAGACTAGTACGTTTGCTCCTAAAATTTTCATTCTTATTGATTGTACCCTTTGTATCCCCAAAGACATTCAAAGGGAGCCAATCAATAAATTTGACTAATTGCTTTCATTTTCATTTCTTTTGGAATTTATTGCATAGTTTCCTTGTTGTTTGCCCTTAATAAGGGGAGAGAGGATTCTTTTTTGTTTTTGCTGGGGGGCAGGAAACAACTTTAGACTTGTTGAAAATACCATGATTATAGCGCTGAAAAAGAAGTCTTCTTACTCCTTCCGGAATATCATCTTCTACAGGCAGGCCTCTGTCAGTCTCTTCGATGTTAACCAGCAGTGGTGCTGCTTCTGCATGTTCCAGATCAGCTTCTGCAGTCTCTGTCTTCTTGACATGTTTTACCACAGCCAGGTGACCTGTGGGCACAACAAGAGAAATGTCGCGTGTCCATTTGTAGTCTAGTGTTATGCACAGGGAGCCATCCGTAAAGCACACAGGCTTGCCAAAGAGGGGGTTGGGTTGGGGAAGTGGTGATCCCAGCAAATGACAAACAAACATGGGCTAATTTGGGGGGGGGGGGGGGGATTTCTGAGAGGCTTACATATGCTTTTCAGTCAGGGTGATGAATTAAAAAGTTTGGCTTATTAACTTTTTCTTAACCAAAAATGTAAGATTATACCAAAAAAAAATATTGAATGGAGGCTATATTTCTGGTGAAATAGTCAAGGAGTCCACACAAAATGCATTGGTCCTGACCAAAAACATTATCCACCTTAAAATGAAAGATGTTTGACTTTTCTGATGCTGCTTGGTAAAAATCTATTAAAAATAACAACTATCAGACTAGTCAGAAAAATTAATTGGAACTTTTCCCACAGTAACTCAATGCTCCCTTCCAAGTAATTCTTATTGTTATTAGTACTTGTTAAAGTGCCGTTTGTAGAACAGTGGTCACATTATAGTAATGACGAAATCTTGAACCACACTTTTCCATTCTACTCCACGAAAATGTGTTAATATTTTGTGGCTCAAAAAACCATGAAAAATAATAGTATTAAAAACTGAATTTTGTCCAATACGGATGTGTCCAAGTAATTTATCATCAAAAATTGAGGCAGTACATAAAGTTTGATAAGTTTTGGTCTGGTAGTCATAAAGTTTTAGGTACTTATCGTCATGGTGCTGACCTTTTGGCCTAAGTCACTTTTTGCACTTCTGAGAAAATCGCAAAAAACTTATTTAAATTCTTTTGCAATGCAGTCAGACAGGCCAAAATGACTCTAGGTAAAAGTGGCCATCATCCACCCTGGCTGACACAACCCCTGAACCAAAATGGCCTACGTCTATAAATGAGTTAGGCCATTAGACTATACAGAAAGTTGTATTTGCAGGATAATGGCTTGGCACTTTTAAATGATTTTTAATTAATAGATGCACCATGGATAGGGCAATGACTTAGGCAAAAAGGTTAGCACCATGACGTTATGTAGGTGCTCCGTTGTAATATGATTGCTTCAAAATTATGTAAATAACAAAAAGTAAAATCTGTAGTGGCAAGTACAAGTCTCACTGAAAATGACATACTTCGCCCTGTCTGAAACAGATTCAGTAAGTCAAACAAAGGCATGTCAGAGTTGATGAACAAGGCGGCCCGTGAGTAACGTTCATCTCCGACAAGATCACTGACAAGAACTGCATCATCAGGATCCAGTTTGATCAAAGTTTTCGTCAGCAACAGGGCCAAAACATTTGATCTGTCCACTCCATAGACAGGGATACGTGAGTGTCCACGCTCAATCATCTGTTTCAGAGTAAAAGTACCATACATAGATACCAAATTTTCTCAGGTGCTGAAGTACACACAAAATTTTTAGAGAAGTTCTCAATAAAACTTGAACTGCAAAATTTTGACATTTAAAAGAGATACTGATTTATTCATGAAAGTTACCACTTATCATTCCCCAGCTTGAGCTAAATTACCCAACAGAGTCTATATCACAAAACCAGATTCTACTGTATATCCATGTCAAGTAAACAATTAATGAAGTATATGATTCTAATGCTATCCCAGTCCGCAAACCCTACAGTGTGTGACATGCAGGACTGTTGTCAAGTTTGCATACAGGAATTGACATCGTTCCTACGTGGATCTACTGGTTGCGACATTCCCCCGACATCAGTTTAATATACGGAATCCACACCTATAGTAGTCCTACCAACCCTATGAAAGTCCCATGCATCCATGTTGAATTGATGTAGGGATGTTGGCTGGGATCACATCCATAGTGTGATGTACCCAATCAGGCCAACTAAAATTTCTATACGACCATTTCATGTTTCAAGAATTACATGATTGTGTATCACCTGGTAAGGCAGAATAATCAACATCTTATCTCTCGTCTGAATTTCTTGTTAGTAATGTTTCTTGAATTGGCATGAATAATGAATAGGATAGATGTCTACCTGCCTATACACGACAGACTAAGAATTGTAATATCATAATGAAGTTTTGGAAAATAAAGAATCATAATCTAAGAATGAGTCCCACAGCTTCATGCATTTTCTGTATCTACTATATTACAGGTTCTATTAATAGGGACATCACACCCCATTATAAATCTAGCACAGACTGTTTACATATATATATTCTATCTTTTAAACTTACATGAGTCATTGTTTCATGATCCATTCTTGCATTTACATTCAGCATGAAAGCTTCTTCAATCTTCACCATTGCATCTCCAGCTGTTTTGTTTTTCATATCAAGGCATCCCTGATAAAGAGACCAAAACAGATAGGAAGAAAGTGAGGATGCTGCACTTGCTTTTCAATGGTGATTCCCTGAGATAATACTTTCCTCAATTTCATCTTTGCTGGAAGTACTTGTTGACATTGGATAAGAATGGAACACAATGTGCATTGTCCACCCATGATCTCTGATTTGCCGGTCATTTATCATTCATATGCACCATATCCGCTCCAGCTAGAAAACAAGCTCACTTAGGATTTCATATGGATGGAGCAAGAACTCTTCAAGTTTATACTATTGTGTAGTCTGTCTTTGCTAAAATGTTGTATTAAAGTTTTCATTTTACTGACTTTTCACCTGAGTTCATCATCACACATGCCATGCTAGATAATGCATACATAAGCATATAGTGAACAAATGCATGTCCTGTTTCCCCAATACTAGCAACAATTGTGAATTGTAAAGCCAAGTGAACACAGGAGTAGAACATCTAAGCGGGCAATGTTGAAAAGACCAATAATATCTTCATATTTGTTTTGAGTAAAAGTTATGACCGCAGCAATTAAATAACAGTCCTAAAGAACCTACACAGAATTTCAAAAGTAGCCCTCATCCTCATTCATTAAATGTACACAGGATTGGTTTTCTCATATAAAAGACATATACTGGAGTCCATGTAATCTGAACTTTGGTGATTCAAATCTCTGTTAAATCGAAGTGATTATGAAGTGCGTTTTTTTTTCTTTTTTTCTTTCTATTGAACATTTACTGTTAATTCAAATTCGAACTGCCCAAATTCTGATAAATCAAAGTGATTGGGTGCGCTCATCCTCAATGTAACTTCTGATTTCCAGCCCTGCAAAAACCAATTTCCACAAATAGAATGACACAGGACTGTTCAACAACTCATTACTTTTAGCAATGATTGAGGGGAAGGGTAGAGGTGCCGAAAATGATGCCATGAAGTATGCTGTTGAGCCCTCCTCTTACAAGTCCACCTGACCAAGTGGGAAATGTGTCACGGAGGGTGAGAGTGGTATGGGTGGGACCCCTGCACGCAGCGTGATTCTGCACTAATGACCAATGAAATCAGCCAACAACACGTGTACACGAGATGGTGCTGGTGTTATGACCAGACAATTTGTCAATTGCTGTCATAACCATGACAGGTATGGTATCATATAATAATGGAGCTTGGGTCCAACTTTGCGACCGCAAAGGCTTTTTTACTACGCAACGTAGAGAAATGAAACTTGGCACATGTATGTAAAATTTATTAAGCCCGTATGTGTCGAGCTCATTTTTTCCCGAAACTCTTTACTTTTCCCAGAAATTCAGTTATAATTATCAGTTATCAATTTATGATTGCGAATACGACGTGATAATGTACTTCCGTCAATTTTGTCATTTCCGCCTCTTAGCAGAAATGTAAACTAAAATTCACGATCCAGCCACGCCAAGAAAACTTTGATACCGAGTATAGTGTTATACAGATGAGGTGAGTGCCATTCATTCATACCAAGAAAACTGTGTAGAAATATTTAGAATGTGCTTCAAGCTCGGAAGGAAATATTTTTATTATAGATCTCGGAGTGTCAGTCATGCCAAGAAAACTTTATCGAAAGGCTAGATCTAGATCGAGGCCTCTCACGCCTCGAGGATCGAACAAGACCTACTGCCGCTCACACAGCTCGGATTTGCGTGAAATTTTACATGTGCCCGCCCTTCGACCCGCAAAAGGTTCTTTTTTAGATTTGGAGTCTTGAAAAGGTGGGGAAGTATTTTTTTGAGTTTGCTATATGCCGCTAATTGACTACCTCCGATCATTCATGTTTTACGAACACATGAACCCATGACATCATCACTTCCTAAAAAATTCTCGGTGCGCACTACCTTGCACACTGTACTAATATTATCCTATCTATCTATTAATGGCCGATTTTATGTGGATGACCCAATGTGTCTTGACATCAATGTCTTTGTGTTGATTCCTTTCGGTCTGGAGTGGTGAGCTTTGTTTTTTTTACCATTCGAAGAATGGGGCAGTTACTAGTAACATTAATGCGGAGTAGAACCACGAGCCTTCCATTGTGTCCACCATGCCTTACACAGGGCCATTCTGCTACACACTTTCGTAATGCTCACTAAGCTATACAGCATCGCATGACTGTATTAAACTTAAATATAATTATGACAATGCCCTAGAGACATTATAGGAGTTTCTTAGTACTTAAGTGGGGGTGGGTGGGTGGGGGAGGAGACAAACGAGACGAGTACAGCATTGTTATACTGTGTGTGTAATGGTAATTCCACGCCACTGATTGCAATGTGGGGATAACGCAGTTAGCTTGCATTTGCACATCATACAAGAGCATGGGAGAATGTCTTTATCAATTAATGATGTCCCACACAAAACATACAGCCAAGATAAAGACAGGCAACAGCGTTTGCTGGCCTGCTGAACTAATAGGCCTAAGCCATTCATTCAATGCTGCTTTCTTATTTTATCGCCACGGTACAGTTACTTCTAAAGAAAAAATATCCAAAGATCTTACACAGGTACCTATGCGTTTTCTTTGGTGGTGGTGGGTCTGCAAAAAAGGATGTAATTTTATGTATGGTATGGGGCAAACAGCCTAATACTGGTTATTTCTCTGCTCAGAAATAAATCGAACTTTTGGTAAATCGAAGTGTAATCCATTTCTCAACGACTTCGAATTATACGGGACTCCACTGTCATGGTCAGTCTTGAATCCCAATTACTAGGGGTCATGTTTTTCATTTCTTCTCAGGATTTTTGTGTGACATTCTAATCTTCATCCAGAACTACATTATGATATGATCATGTGTGACTTAATGCCAGTATCTTTACATTGTGCTTCTTCATACAGAATTTTCCAGAACATTCAACAAAGACACAACAGAAACCTATGTGACAACTGCAGGTCACGAATTTTCCTAGTTTCCTTTACAGCAACAAATCCTCTTCAGGTTTCAAATTTTCACTTACTTTAATAATTGCCACTTCATCATGAGTCAACGTGTCTTCTCTTGCTCCAAGGCCATCTGCCTGTGAGTCCTCTCCATGAATATCAATCAGTGCTTTTAACTGAGCTCTCCTAAAAAATGTGCCATGATCAGTTCCAAGGCAACAGTCCAGTAGTTTTGACAATGGGTAGGAGATGATGCAAAATGCCCCCATTAGGAAATACACCAGCCTGAATTGGAAAATGAAAGAATAAAATTAATGCAAAAAGCCATGGAATCGTACATGCTTTCTTCCTATTTTTACAAAGTATACTGGAGCAAAATGTAAAACCATCTACATATTTTGTTTACCATCTTGAAATACACTACATGTTCTTACAATGACAATTACAAAACTAAAATAACTACACACTCAAATAATGATTTCTACTGATTTTCTATACTATAGTTGGTCATAACTTATTACATGTGTAATCATGATTACAAGCTGAATAAAATACATATTCTGTAGAAGGCACTATCTTACAGTTATCCATATATATATTTCAGTAACTTGCAACCTTTGGCATGACTAACTGACCAAACTATACACTCTTCAGGCCTTAAATTTGGCAGGAAGGTGGCAATTGAGATAAGGAAGATGATGGCTATAATTAAAAGTTGTTTACTTCAAGCATGTATTTTAAAAAAATGACAATGTATATTGCTATGTAACATCTGTATTTTTGCATGTTTGTTTCGTAATACACGTATATAATTATAGTACCGTTCATGTCATAAAATGTAACCGTATCAAGCGTTCAGTTTGGTGCATAGTGTTCTGGTGCGCATGAGTTCTGAAGCAAGAGTGTAGTTAAGTAAAGTCAAAATTCGGCAAAAAGGAAAGGTTGTATGTTGCGAAACCCTGCCTGAGAAATAAAACCCAAACAATACTAAGTAAACTAAAGAATTCTGTGTTCTCTTTAGTTTAGTGTATTTTCTGTCTTCTCTTTAGTTTGCTTTGTATTGTTTGGGTTTTATTTCTCACGCAGAGTTTCGCAACATACAACCTTTTCTTTTTGCCCAATTTTGACTTTGCTTATAGAGAGGGGGGGAGGGGACGGGGGAGCACATGATTGTTTATTCCGGGCAAGGCGCGGTAGGTCATCTAGTTGAATATTTTTGCATTTTGTTCACAAATCTCTAAAGTAAAACGCAAAGACCAAACATACGGGCTCAGGTATGCACCAATAGCCAATCCATATCTTGTACATACAGCTTGAGGTATAACCCTGCATGAACAAAAATGTAAGAAAATTGAACCATGAGATTAACATCACACATGTAACATATATGACATATTCACAATTTACACTGCTCAAGAACGTTTACCATTTCTTTTTTCATTGAAAGAAGGCATAAGACGTACTGATCAAAGAAATTGCAATTTACATGCATTTTCATGGCTTGTTTTGTTTTTTGGATAAAGACACATTTAAAGTTTAGTATATTGAAAGTCAGAATTTATGCTGTTAAAAGTGTTAATGCCCACTGTTAGATGATAGTCAATCCTAAATGAAATAACCAGCCCGCGCAGCAAACATGTTTCTGAAGGCTCATCTTCCAGATTAAAGATGCCTTACATATTGCCACTGCTCTATGCTAGTGGCATAGGTTATTTTTTACACTTTTGAGTTATTGAGTGGGTCAGTGACCTTACCCATTGGGGAATCTTATTTGGGCTGCACTGACCCTTGCCGATGAACACACTACTGCCGTGCATGTGGTTTGTACTTGATCTATATGAAAACATTCCCTGCTATGCCCATTATCACGCTTGATAATGAAGTAACCAATGAAACCTTTGATCTGACGTATGATAACTAGCCCCCCCCCCCCCCCCCCCCCCCCCCAAGCACTAGACAAAAGGTTTCATCCAGATCAATGCATATATGTGGACATTTGGTAAAGTCATTTCAGAGCTTGTTTCTAATTCGTTCTTAGACACAGGCAACTCTAGATGATAGTCAGCTTAGGAGGAAATGAGATAATATTGCAAATTTGTTGAGCACCAGTTGAAATGTTGATGCTACACCTTTTGATAGTGTGAGGAGAGCCTTTGAAAGCTTACTCTTTGTGATTCCGACCAGTGGTTCACTTGTTCACATGTTCTTGTCATAATGCTTTGATTTAGAAGAGATACAGCGAGGAATAAGACGGTAATTATGTCTCAATGAGGACAGTGAACTGGAACATGAAAACATGCCTTTCACACTGCATGGTCACCTTGACCCACCCATGTTCCCATGCCGATCACCGCAAAACATTTAAGAACTCAAAACCACGCCCATCGCGGCGTGGAGGCAGAGAGTATGTATAAATTATAGAGAGATCTCACTTCAGCCAAATCGCAAAACTAGGTCGCTGCAGTAAACAAAAATTGAAAGAGATCGCCTTCATCACCAATGATAGTGTGCATGTGTTTACTGTGATTTGTTCATATTTTTGAGCTGATTGAAACTATTTAGAGCCGTTTGTAAGCTCTTATGCCCCGTGGTTATGCACAAAGGGGTATTGTTTACCGCAGCGAACTACTTTCCGCTCCATGATAACAGTGGTTTTGCGGAGACTCGCGTGTCGCGCAGTGCAAATCGACCAATATTGAAACCTCTCTATACATACATACTCTCTGGTGGAGGTTAAGAAAAAACTGAACATTCCATTTCCTGTCCTTTGGTGCTGTTGTTAAGGGACCATGGTATTTTACATTATAAGCCATTGCTGAACAGTGAACACAACTCAGTATTTTCTCTATTTTTCTCTGTAATTAGACTACAATCCCCTAACGACAATTATTTGGTGACTTATGGCATAATGATTCTGTTGGATTATTACATTTTCCTATTGGCGCATTTCTTTTTTCTATAATGTTATCTGTTAGTCCTCATGCTCAGGAATGTAATGAACTGTCAGCTGCCTTTTGATGTAAGTATGACATAAGCCAATTCCACACATTTGCAGACAAGCTTCTGTGCTGCTGACCAAGCAAGAACTCGCAAATAAGTAAACAAAATAATTCTGTTTAGATTCTATACATTTCCTATTGAAATCTTTTATTGTTCGATTGTTTTATCTGTTCCATTATCCTTTTTTTCTGTTTTCTGTTTCTTTTTTTTTTCCTTGATGAAGTCGCTAGCCGGAATATCGAAAATTTTCTGTTTTCTCTTTTAGTTTGCATTGTATCAGTTGGGTATTATTTCTTAAGCGAGGCTTCCCAATTTTGACATGACATAAGCCATTATTGTAGAGTGGTGAGGATATAGTCCATATTAATACATAGTAAACTGACTTTCTTCAAGGCCAGTACTCACTCTCCAAAAATTAGGACAGCAGTCACAGAAATCACAATGGCGATGATTGGATTGGACACCCTATCAAGGAAGATAGGCATTGCCTCAACAGCTGCTGCATTTGATAGCAAGAGAGTTACTAAAAGTAAGTGGTGTCTTTTCACAACGGGCAGTATCCGCGCTGCATACTTCCTCTCCTTAGGGGTACCCCCATCTTTTATTGTGATCAGAGTTGTAGGGTCTAGTGACAGCAAACCCATAGTGAGACCAGACATGAGGCCTGAAATAATTATTAATTCTATTGAATCATCAGCCTGTAAATTTCTCATTTTCTGGTAAAGTGCATCATTCATTGACACAATGAAATAGAAGATAATACATCATATCAGGCATATGTATACATATTTCAGACAATGTCAGAATCTTTGGATCATGTCAAAATTTCGTTCCAATATGATCTGGACATCTATTTTGTTGAAACCCAAAGTATGCTGATATCTCTAAGTCTTTGCTTCATCAACTCTTCCACCTTAATTCCTAATCAATGTCACAATACAATATGCAATTTAAAAAAAAAAAAAAATGTGGCTCTGCTGTTGTTGTAATGTAAAAGAGGCAACAAAGAACACATATGATGAATTTAACCATAATTTTCTTTTGCAACAAGATCTGTCACTTAATGTCTGACATTCAACTCTTGAAATTATGAATGCTGATTAAAATACATGTTGTATTTTATGCTGCTGCCTATCAACTATGATGGCTACAGTGGGTTTTTCAAAACACATCCATAACACTAATTTTGCTAGGACAGCTAATACTGCGGCTCTTGACACGACTAATAAGTATCACCCCACTAAATGTTTTGGTTATAAGTTGTCATGAAATGACCTCTATTAGTTAGCAAGGCTAAAGCATTTTTTAATTAATGAACAAAAACACACTTTCTTTGCATGAAATTTGAAACAAGCCAGTTTTAGAATTTTTAAAATCTGATAAAAAATAAAGATGTTATGGTCTTTTAATGCCATGAAAATCAGCGAAATTACTGACAAAAATCAGATAAAAATGATTATGCAATCATTTAGGATGCCACGGAAAACATTTTTGTAGGATTTTGCTTTAAAAAATTAACGCATTCATTCATAGGAATATGATAATGAAACTTTGCATTCTGAAGGGAAATTTTATGGCAGATACCATGGCAAAGTCAAAATTGCAATCAGATTGATGGAACATGCCGATATTGCACAATATCATACAACACTAGCCATACAGTGCGCAATCAAGAAATTTTTAAAGAGTTGTAACTTTTGTATTTATCATCCGATTTTAAAAATTCAAAAACCACTATGATCAGCACAACCTGCACCATGTGAAGAGCAAACCAGAAATAGCATCAAAGAGTGGGGACTGTGTTTAGCCCGCATGTAGGGGCTCTTAAAAATGCTTTTAATCAAATGGTCGTGATTTTTTTGGTTTCCACTCTGTCCTAGAGGTGGTGAAAATTTCCACATTTGTGGCTTTAATGAATTTGCCCCTCATCTTGGGATATTCCCCATTTCCCAACTGGTCATCAAAATGTCTAGTATGTTCTTGCAAATTTTAAAGTGTACATAATTTAAAAATGAGACCAAAAAAATGCCACTTATTTACACTGTCACTTCGAGCTTCCATACATTGGCAGTCTACGTGCTTCTGTGCTGCTGACCAAGCAAGAACTCGCAGATTTATACGTAAACATATTCTGTTTAGATTCTAAACATTAATTTCCTATTGAAATCTTTTGTTGTTTGACTGTTTTATTTGTTCCATTTTTCTTTTCTTCTGTTGTTTTTTCTTTTTTTTCCTTGATGAAAGCAGCCGAAATGTGAGTGTGCATGAGAAAACCCACAATATGTCGAAAGAGCTGATTTTGAGAAAAACGGCTTTGAAGTGAAAATGTGGGTCCGACACAAACTTCCAACTTGGTTGTTGTTTAGGGGACCGTGGCATGTTTCAGGGTAAACTGTAGACGAGCAGTGAACACTACTCACTATGACCTCTATAAAGGCTTTGTAATTAGACTGCGGTCTCCTAACAAGATCCAAAAACTTCCGACTTGGCTGTCGTTTACGGGACCGTGGCATGTTACAGGGTAAACTGTAGATGAGCAGTGAACACTACTCACTATGATCTCTATACCGGCTTAGTTATTAGACTACGGTCTCCTAACAGCAATCACTCCAATATTAATGGGTCAATTAGCTATGGCCACTTTTAGGATTAAATGCCGTTTTCTCAAAATCTTCTTCTTCTTCCGTTAAGACTGCAGCCTCATCATTGAGGACTAGTGCAATCGCGCTTAGTGACTCAGCAGGTCGAGTCTTTGAGGGTAAAAAGTCATACATCTCATATTATTTATAAAATATGTATATTTAAAATAGATGTATGTTGATTTAGCATAAAAAGATAATATAATTTTTTAGTAGTGTCGTCCTGAACGGTTGGCAAGTTTTAACTTAAACCTGCCTTATGTTGTAATGTGACCGTAATGTCACTGAGTTCAGTTTAGATTTGAGGAGGTCTGGATTAGAAATGTTTTGGAGCTCTTTTGGCATGCTATTCCATAATCTTATAGCAGAGGGATAAAAAGAATGCAAATGTGTGTTAGTTCTAGAATGTGGTATAAACATAGTAGATCCTTTTGTTCTTGTTCTTCCATAACTGTTAAAACGTATATCCTCTCTGGGGATCTCGACACTGCCACACCTGGCTTTTTGGAGTAACAATACTTTATTTCTCGCTCTCCTCTCACTCAGCGGCGTCCAGCCCAAGTCCTCTAATAAAAATGTGGTATTAACATTGTGATCATATTGATTGGTGACCCACCTGGCTACTCTCCTCTGTATTCTTTCTAATTGCCGTTGTTGGTCTTGTGTATACGGGTCCCAGATGCAACTGCTATATTCCACTATTGGTCTTACCTACGTATTATAGCATTTTATTTTAATTTCTTTGGGACATGATGATAGATGTCTTTTGATAAAAGCCAAGGTTTTATTTGCTTTTTTACAGGTGTTGTCTATGTGCTCGCCCCATTTGAGTTTGTCATCGATAGTAAGACCAAGGTATTTAGCACTAGTTGCAATTGACAATTTTTCATTGTGAATAAAATAATCAAGTTTCAATTTTGTTTAGTTTGTTGGTAATTCTTAGTAATTGGCACTTTTGGGGATGAAACTCCATTTTCCAGTCACCATCTTGTTTTAGGGGGGTCACTGACTTCAATTTATCAGGAATGTCTTGTCTTTTATTATATGTACAGAACTCAAAATGTCATGTTTTCGAAATATTGTGGGTTTTCTCATGCACACTCACAAATATCGTACAGTTTCTGTCTTCTCTTTCAGTTTGCATATCGTTTGGGTATACCGTATTATTTCTTATGTGACTTGTGAGGCTTTGCTACATACAACTTTTTCTTTTTGCCCACTTTTGACATCGGTTATGAATAGTAATGAGCGCTAATCTCGGTTCGAATTCAAAATTTAATGTTCGTCGAATTGAGGTCACAAAATGTTTGGGTTCGCGAATCAGCCAGTACATTGATTCGGCCCACCTTTAATCTATAATGCTTTACTTTTGGTAGTTCAGCTTCTCAGCAATGTTATCTTCTGCCAAAAGAATGAAACACATTAATCATGGCTGACCATGGTCATGGATAATAGTTTTGTCAAGTTCAGTGAACCATTACAAATGTTCACTTGCCTGTCTGGTCTCAGATCTAGACTAGATCTAGAATCTAGATCTTCTTCTTCTTCTTTTATAGTTGGTTCGTCTATAAGACGATTCCCCAACTGCACTATAGTATATGCGACTCAACGTCACTCCTCTGAGGCTAAAAGCAGGGTAAAACCTTACATAGATGTTAAGACCATTTAAAAATATATTAGTTGTATAAAGTCTTTTGTATATATAACTCTGGTATAAATATCTCTTGGTTTCCAGATTGTGCACAGAAATACAACCCGCACTTTAGATCTAGGCTAAATGCAAATAAATTATGAACATGTGCAACAATAACAAATCTGTCACTAATTTTCAACATAATGTAACTCTAAAATCACCCTGATGGTGATGCATACTTCTTGATTTATTAAGGAAGGTATGAATTGAATTGCCATTTTTTTCCGTTACAACCCTGCAACATCTAGATTCTAACTTAGGTCGGCCTTCCAAACCCACCTGCGAAAATGACGAGTGCAGTATAAATACCAATATAAATCCAAAACCATTTGTCTTTATAAGTGAGAACGCTCTCTGGTAAATCATACAGTGTGCCATTGCAGTTGATCTCCTCATTCGATATGATCGTGCAATTGATAAATTTGTCAAGTGTATCCATGGTTGTTGTTAAGCCAGAGCCTAGGCCAGAGCCAATTGGCTTATCGACAGCCACAGCCCTTCAATGAATAGACTCAGAGTGACCTCCCTCGACATTATTCCACAAGTTCAAGGCCAAAAACCCAACAGTAAAGCATGAGAGGAAGCTCTTATTTTGAACTTATTATAATTATTATTGATAAAGTGGGAATAACATTCAGCTAGGATATCGAAAGAACGAATGAAAAAACCGATCCCCCATGCCCCCAACACTCCTTCATAATAATTATAGATGTATTACTTTTATGGCCCATTTTTTTTATAGTAAATAGGCCTATATCATTATTTATTTTTTATTTTTTTATTGTCATGTCAGTCTCCCCCACCCCTCCCACCCTTTCTCAGAAGTACACATCAAATACAATCATATAATACAGATCAAGACACTGAGTAGGCCTAAACCAAGGAGGGGGAATATTTCCCCTGCTTATGAAAACCCTTTTTAGTTTCATCTTCTAACCGTTGTATCATGGTGTAAACTAGTGGTACTCAAACGTTTTCAAGCAATCGCCCCCTTACGCTCCAAATTTTCTTTCATCGCTCCCTTCTTCCCCCTCACCCCCCAAACTACTCAAATCCATAGACACGTTTCACAAGAAGACAGTGTAGACACAAAATTATGATGTTACGCTTATCAAAGCCTTTAATTATTAATGACAACAAACGTGTTGGTTATTCATTATACTACAAAGCATTCTGTATCAAATGCACCAGGAAAAAAAAAGGCCTTTTCTGTTATAGAAAAAAACTACAGTGTCCACGTTGAGAACCACTGCTCTAAGATGATGATTTCAATTATTATAAATAGCAAGGACTTTTTAACGAGAGTTATCTGTCGTTTTTGCTTTCTCAGAATACCCTACTGACCTCAATCACTCAAGGAAATCTCATTACCTTAGTGTGTGCTCTTACAGTGTCAATGATTGTTGTTTAGGTTATTCCTTCAAAATTCGAAACAAGATACAAATGAACCCAAGAAACATAACAGAACGTTGAGGGAATTGTCAACTCGGACTTGACAATAGCTGTACATTCCGTGAATAAGAATGAACCAAAGAAAATCTTACAGAACAAATATACGATGCCAAACTCAAATGATGCCAGGCCCGATAACAAACATCAATAATGAGAATTATAAAGTGGGAGGAAATTGTCACTTGGATATAGAAATAAAACAAAAAAAAAACAAGTCTGCGAAATGTTCTCAGCATCCATCAAATCTATATTATAAAAAACTCACCACTCATGCCACATGGATTTGAATTACATTTTGAAGGTGCCTGCCTTTCAACCTGCAGAAGGTGCTTTTTTTAAATTTGAAGACTTGAAATGGCGGGGAAGTATTTTCTTTGCGTTTGCCTTGTGTCGCTGATTTCACCCGGATCCTTTATTTTTCACAAACACAGAAGCCCATGATGCTGCCCCTTCCTGCCTAAGCTAGACCATGTATGCTGAGTCGACACTGCATAAATGGTGGACAATGATTCTTCTTTTGATGACTCAAATTGATTTGAATCAGTGGGTCGAGTGATTCATTTGATTCGAATCAGTCCATAAGCCAGTGGTCGCATGAGCAAATCACGATTCAAGTCATTCAGCGACCTGATAGCGATGGGAACTGTGTCACCAATAGGTCCTAACACGGATAAGCATAGATTTGTTTCTTACCGTGGGGTGGTGAGTCTGATCCATGTATTATTCCCTTATACCAGTCCCTCGTCAAAGTCTACTATGATGGCTCCTTATCACAATGAACTTCAAGCGAGAGGCAAATCAAAGGTGATTTGAATCATGGCTCAAATCATTTTTGATTCATCAGCTGATTCGTTCGGTAGTGATTCGAATCAGCATATCTTATTCAAATTGCAAAAAATCGACTCAGTGATTCAAACCATGCTCATCAATACATTGCATGCCATGGTGCACACAGGGTACAATGTGCACTGTTAGCATTAAGCCTGTTTTCTTTCATCAACTGTCTACACAACAGACCACTATTCTCAGTGCCTGTAATATCATAGTATTTTTACAGATTCCTTTCTGTTTGAAGTGCTACCTCTTCTCTTTACGTTCATAGAATATGAAGAAAGTATAAAACGCTAAATTGAACACTAAGGTTCACCTGTACTTACATTTAAACTCATTTCATTTTCGAAGGGCATATTCAGATCTAATATTCATACTTAATATGGTGCAAAGTCCACAACTTCAATCGTTTCCACACATTCATGATGATTGAAAGTTTGCTTAAATTTCTGTCAGCGGATAATATTAAATGATTGAAAAGTTGTTGGCTTGAAAATTTAAACTGTAAACAAAAAATAAACAAAAACTGGGGGACTTTTTTTAACTTCTGAAAATCAATTATATTCATCTTATTTCTTGTCTTGCCAGAAAAATGCACAACAAGTCAAGTTTATCTTCATCAAAATCTTGTCCGCTCCTCTTCTCTCTATGATGAATGTAACAATGTTTGTTTACTCAAATCATTCAAATGGTACTTGCTTGCCAGTTTTTGAGAATTTGTGCGTATGTCCATGGCAACATGTACCAACGGAACGTACATAATAAATATCGTTTATCTGAAATACCCAAATTAACCTGTTATATTGCAAATGACAGTTGATCTGAATATGATATGAAGGTTAAATGAAGTGAATCAATTCAGTGTGTCATTACATGCCAACTGCTTATAAACTCTTTGATTAATTGGGTTTCATTCTATATTTAAGTTTTAATCACAGTGACTCCTTGTTTCAATTCTGTGTTTTTTTACACTCTTGAATACCACATCTCCATTTTGTTTTGCTTAATATTTTGACGTAAGACTTATTTTCTCTAGGACTTGTGTTTTATCAGTGTCAATTGAAGGAAGAAAAAATTAATGACTAGAAAATAGAAAACGTCCACGTAATATGGAGAAAACAGGAAATAGTTGCGGTATAAAATATGAATAAAATATCTTTCATTTGTTTGTATTTACCAATGCTTTGGAATAATTTGCTGTTCTTGCTTTGTATCATCCAGCCCATGATCACTGTTGCAGAGAACTCTAATTTCACGTAGTGACAGCTCCTGCGCCAGTCATGAATGTAAAGAGTAGACTTGTCTTATAGGCGTCTGAAGAAAAATAGAAATTAACAGCAATAAAGTAACAGCACTGGGGTGCTTAAACAAAGCGCGATGTGATCTGTAAAGTTTAACATTGTTATTGGTGTAGCCAAGGGACCTCAACTGAATTCCGTCAATAATGGAAAGTACGCGCTGAATTATTCAATTTCCAAATACTCCTCTGCAGGGCATGAAGGGCTGCGAATCAGTGTCCTTTATGAAAACAAGAATTAAAATATCCCAAACAAATCCATTACTTTTTGATACTCAGTGATCAACACGACGTCGGTTTCTTGACAAAAGGGCGAATAGGTAACAACAGCTGTACAACGAAAAGGTAAACACTTATATGGCAAAGGGGCGAACAAGTCAAATTTGAGATATTTACTCTTTTGTGGTTATCAAAAATATATATTGCAAGGGGCTTTAGCCAACACAAGTATTATTGATAAATGTCACTTAGGTTCTGTGTTAAGTAGTATGCCAAAAAAAGCAAGAAATCGATGGTGAGAGTAGCACAAAATTTTCAAAAGTGAATTTCTCGCAACACTGATTTTGATGGTTTTCTCCTTCGTCACACAGAGAAGTTAAGCTTTCACCTTTCTGTTGTACAGCTGTTGATGTCTATTCGCCCTTTTTTCATTATACCGATCAAGTATAATACTGGGTATTAAATCTCAAAAATAGATGATGTGGCCAAAAAGGACTGATTTCAGATTTTAAGATGGTTAAATCGCCATACACATTTGCGAAAGGATACAGCCATATCGGCAACTTGCTTCTTAATTAAAAACTAGCCAGCAACCCTTCATCAGTCCGATGTAGATTTTTGGAGGATCTGTAGGATTACCATAGGGGCAGGTTCCCTACATCAGCGCGATGTCAGTGCAATCTTGTAACCAGTGGACCTACACAGGAACGATGTCATTCGTATGTGCAAACTTGAGTTGCATTTCCGTAGGGTTGCTGGCTGGGAATGTATTTGACATGAAATATGCGTTGTTTGGTTATTACATGAAGAATAATTTGGGCTTTCGGAGGTATATACATAGTTCTTAAATAGTGTACTACCATGACAGGGCAACAGTGTTCTGTATCGTTAGAGCTGCTGAAGATTAAGCTATATGACACAGTGTTTGCAATGCTTACCTTGTTTCAAAATGTAATCCATATGCAAATTCTAATTAACAATAAATCAAAATTGTCTTGCTAGATAACACAGCACTTTACACTGATAACATTCGTGCCTATTTACTGATAAATGGAGACTTTGGCTTTGGAGACAGCCGAAGTGTCGTTTTCGTTTCAGAAGCTAATTGGAGCCGAATTTTATTCAAATAGTAAAATGCAAATTAAAGAGCAATGCTGAATCATGGAGTACTAATAACAGGTGTTATTAATAGCTCCATGTGCTGGATGATGAATCAGGAGATAACGAAACAATTCTTTTATTATTGTTTCACCAGTCACTGTTCATCATTAGTATGCGGTCTGTGTCACAAATCCCACACTGGGAGATGTAATAATTATGACAGGACAACAATCACGAACGAACAAGTATAACACTTAACAGAACAACCAAACAGACTCACACATTTATTATATATAAAGATAAGATATCTGTGCAATTACATACATTACATTAACTCAATTCAAATACCATTCAATGGTCAGTATTCCCAACATTCATTCTTCTCCGGGGCCACAACCCGATAGTTACTTCCTAACTATGCTCTGGCCTCAGCCTCACATCCATATATATATTACTTGCTGGCCTCTCTTATTGGCTCCTGCTCAACGTAATCTCCGTATCTCAATCCCCCCTCGAGGTCTTAATAGCACATTAATATTTCAATAGCACATTAGTATCTCAATAGCACAGTAACATCTTAATAGCACATTAACAATTCAATAACAACGTCCCTGTCTGTGGCCAGACTGCCACGACTCATGTGCTCCCGCTGTCCTGCGCGACACCTTCACTCAGGCAGGCCTGTGGGTAGCCTTCAGCCCAACCCCGGCACAAGTCCGCTCACCGCGGGTGGCTTCTCTGCCCGACCCCGGCACCTATAAGAATAACATTACATCTGTATAACACCATACAATTACTATCCACTTCACCACTCATTACGAACCATCAAGCGTACACACAATAGTCCACCTTTCACTCACCACACCTCTTACGGTAACACACCACCGTATTACACAGTACTCAGACTCGCTACGAATCCATGATCCGAACTTACATCTATCGCTCCTTGCGCACATCTCTATACACAGTAATCAATGACTTCCACATTCCTCACATATAACTTATTTACATCATGGTCATAGGAGAACATAGTACATCAATCATCATAATTATCAATCATAGTTCAACCTACCAGTCATCACTGGAAAACACACAATCTCCCGACTGCTCTCTCACGTCTGTCCCCTTGGACTTCTTAACTTGCAGTGATCTGACTATTCAGATTTTGCCTCTACTACGCCTCAACTTCACTCACAACATGCACGCTTCAAGTCCCTTCCCCGCACTTATTGACCCCCGCTCACTCGCTCGTGACAGTCTGCTAAACGTCGCCTTTAACCCAGCCAGTAACCTTATGTCAATCCAAAGTAGATACTCGTTAGGGCGGTTTACGATGTAGTAACCAGCGGATCTCCGTAAGGACGATATCATTCCTATGTGCAAACTTGACGTTAGTCCTACGAATCGGATTTCCGTAATTTTGCTGGTTGGGAAAGGACTGACATAAACAGAGCTGGAAATCCAGTAGCATAAAACAACAACAAAGAAAAAAGGTAAATTTGATTGTTATCAATTAATCTGTTTCCTTTGACTCTTCAGTTGAAGGCTTCACAACACAAGTCACAACTAATCCACTCAAGTAAGTCGACATTATTAAATATCATAACATTATATGTATTTGATGAGATTTCGGGGAGGGTAGGATGGGGATGGATGACGACTTCCACTTAACAAGTTAATTGGCATAATTGTCAGAACCGATACATGTATTTGGAGTATCCCCCCACCCCCTCGCCACCTTTTCAAATAAAAAATCTAGGCCAATATTTCATTTAAAACAAAACAAAAAAGCAAAAAAAAAAAAAAAAACTCGAGTTATCATTATTTCATTATTCTGTCTCTTCCTACAAAAGTAATAAATAACTTGTAAAGGTATTCAGTCAATAAGCACTCACTATGTCATGCTGGAAATACTCACCCTTGATCGTAGTTAAAGCTGTGAGATCTCCAACTCCCCAAAACACCTGGAAAGGGTTTCTAAATGCATTTACTAAGTGTTCGCGAGTCTATAGCAGTTAGAAGTCTTTGAAAATTCACATATGCCTTCATCTGAATAATATTACAGCAGAAACAAGTTTTAACTTGTTTAGATATTCACAAACAGCACGCACGAAACCGTTATTTTCCTTGGTTTTGGAGAATGGCACTAGGGGTGAAGCGCACATTTATGTTCTCATTTCATGAGAAAAAAACCTTGACCCATTTCGGGGAACGCAAAACAGGACATGTGATGGCCCATTCCATGTGACGTGTGTTACACCTGAATATCCAGTTTTCCCCTTGTTATCTTCCAGAACAAATCATTAAATGAGATAATATCATTTAAACCTTTTCGACAATAAAGAAAAGGCAACTCTACAAGTTTTTTTTCTTTAATTAAAAAACTTAAAAGAAAGAGCTAAGACAACATGGTGCTTAACATGGTTTGACATGTGTTACAATCATGAAGAGTAGTTCTATAGTTTAAGTGATATTTTCTGGAATTTCTGTGAATATAGTAAAAGAAGTTCACCTAAATTTTTATGCTCTACTTGCAAATAACTGCTATGAAATTCGGTATCTCATAATTCTTAATTTTTAAGACGATCTGGGCAAAAGAAAAAGAAAAGTTCAAAATGCTGTGACGTTCATTACATTTTTTATGAGATGTAGGCCTATTAGATCTTCACCTTTAAGTGCCATTTTTCTCAGGAATAAAATTAAGTTTTGGATTTAAGCTTGAATGTTTAACAATTTACAGTAATAAATTATGTTAGTTTGTAATTGGTTGTGATCTGTTTGAAATATTTATTGCTAAAGAAAAACTTCATCATGCAAAGTGTGATATGTGTTACACAAAACCAGTAATGTCTGTTGGATTCTTTCTAGACAAAACCTAGGTCAGAAATAAAATTTTCTTATTATTTTTACATTGTCAAAATGTCAATGCAATATAAGAAGGGACAAACTACTGATCACATCAGTTACTTGTTATAAACATAAAACTGCAAATTGTATTGAATATTTTTGTTTCTCAGTATGACATGTTGTTCTTAGGAAACATGCAGTGCAATTATGAAATCTAGTTTGTTTTCTTCCTTTGAAGACATTTCCTTGCCAACAAACCATTTTAGAAGTTATACTAAGGATTTTTTATTTGATATTTCAAATCCCGTATTTCCTCTTACTGGTTGACATTTCATGGAATGGGCCTGTTGCAGAGTGCGTCGCTGAATGTCTCCATGCTCGTGAGTACTGGCGAATGTGTGAGTTCATTGAGAGTGGGTGAGTGAATGAAGGTATAAATGAGTGAGAAATGTTTGAAAGACTGACGAAAGCAGGGCAGATCATGGCTTGCGTGACAAACTGTAAAAACAAACAAAGAAACAAACAAAACAGAGTTATTATTCAGTTTGGTGTCCGTGTCGTCAAACTCATTTATATTTTAAGTTTGAGAACTTACCCAGCCAGCTTACCTACATCCATCCGATGCAGATTTGTATAGGATTTTCGTAGGGTTGGTAAGAGTAACTTAGAGGCGGATTCCCTACATCAAATCGACGTGGGTGCGATGTCGTAACCACCAGATCCATATAGGAATGATGTCATTCCTATTAGCAAAGTTTGGCATCAACGCTCCGCGTCGGATTTGATAAAAGGTTTGCTGATTGTATAGAGTCGATCAAGAGCGGATGAGAATTTAGGAACTCTGAGGGCCACTTGCTGTTTTTCAAACAAAAGAAAAAAAAAAAAGCAACAACAACAGAATTTCAATATAAACCAATCGAATTTAATTAACTTTTGCAATAATGACATCAATTCTTTGAGTAAATCATTCAAATATTAAATACGACTGGTTTATACTGAAATAATGTGTTTTGCTTTTCCCCCCAAAAGCAGTCAAATTGCACTTAGGCCCCTTTTAATTCTAATCCTCTTAATTTATAAGAGCTGAGATCTGATTAGGGGAAGATAGAGGAAAGAAAATGTATGACTTTCTGTGGCACACTTTCCCCACCGTGCTTCTGTCAACCATAGATAAAAAACGATAATTGTAATATCTTCTGGATCCCTTAATTCCTTCCGGAGTCGTGGGGGCACTGTACTAGTGAGCGTCTCATCAACTGCTTCCACCTCTTTCCTCTTCCCCATTCATTTTCCCTTTATACTAGCATCTCCTCCTTCATTCCCTTTTTCCCCCCACCCCCCCCTTGTGTCTATGTATCCATCCATTTATCTATCTATCTATCTGTCCGTCCGCCCGACCGTCCGTCCGTCCGTCCGTCCGCCCGTCCATCCATCCATCCATCCATCCATCCATCCATCCATCCATCCATCCATCCATCCATCTATCTATCTATCTATCTATCTATCTATCTATCTATCTATCTATCTATCTATCTATCTATCTATCTATCTATCCATCCATCTATCTATCTATCTATCTATCTATCTATCTATCTATCTATCTATCTCTTTCTCTCTCTCTATCTATATCTATTTGTCTCTATATATCCCGGAGTCTTAGAAGACCGTTGGGGCGTAACAGAAGATTCCCAACCAGCCTACTCCATTCCTCCCGGTTCTCAGACGCTCTTAGGCAGTTGCTGAGTGTGAGGCCAGTCCATTCACTGATGTTATCCTCCCATCTCTTTCTCTGTCTTCCTCTCCTTCTGCCTCCTTGCACTGTTCCTTGTAGAATATGAAAGGTGAATAAGAAAGAATTTCAAGCTTTGTAACTCTTTACTGGGTGTGAACTGAGACCATACCATCTCATGACCAAGGGCGGAAAACTGGGAGAGTTTGTGTGCACGTGGTGCACGTTAAAGATACCTTGGCAGTTGGAAATCGAAAAGAGCAGGCCGAACAGGCTGCTGTCCCGGAAAAATTAAATAAAATTTATACCTACCACCCCCCACCCTCCCCGTCACACACCCCCCCCCCCCCCGAAAAAAGAAAACAACCACCGACCGGCGCTGTACTGTGGCGACGACGTGACTGGCCCAGTTGTAACTGGGCTGCAATGACACTAAGGCAAATTTCCCAAATAAGATTAAAGAAGTATACAAAATACAAACACCATTAGACAGACAATAAGTTTTGTCTTCATTCAGTACTTTTCTTTTTCCCCATGACACAGATCAGCCAGCATAAAATATATACCATTATGTGAGAGGATGAACGATTTTCTATTTTTAATATGTGCTTTCATGGTAACGCTAGTGCGTGAGTAAGGGACGGCCACTCATAGTAGTTTAGGGACACTTGGCCGAGTACCATTAATTGGATTATTTCCCTTGTAATACTAGCGCGGGACCCGTTATTCACATCACGGTGAAAAGCGCGCATTTTGATTGGTCAGTTGGAAATGTTGACCACCGGGCTTCCAACTCTTATATCATGGCTTTAAGTTTCTTACAACTCGCTCCTTCGTTGTTATCCACCGACAGAAAGACGGGAGCCCGAATTCATTGTTGAGAGTAGACAATACCCTATCGGTACAAAATAGGTACTCATGATAACGTTTGTTATCAATGGAGATACGTCGTATTAATGGACGAAAGTATCCCGCACAAAATTGTCGAATGTTGTTAGTCCTGACACTTTGAAAATTTATATTAAAACTATTACCGGGTTTCTGGTATAAGTAGTCAGTTAGAATTTTAGCAGCAAGTTTCTACTTTATATTGGTACCAATTTTGTTGTACTTTGATGCACGTGTCCTATTGAAATGATTAATAAGAGGATCTCGGATCTAGAGTAAACCACGAGTTAGACGCATGTTATCCCCGATAAATCCAACCTGGGTCAAATTTATTCAATTATTGCTGGAGGGGACGTTAGAGTAATTTCTGCAGTTTACTGGGATACCTAATTGACTTTTGTGTGCACCCTTTTAACCGTACTGTAAATTCGATTGTGTTAGGACCCTAACCGGTTATGTTGTTCGGCTGGACTCAATATCCGAGCCTTTCACTTGTGCAACACGGGCTACGTAATAGCTCTCCCGGACGTCCGCGCTGGCTCATAAATAAGATGCGAGTTCGAGTGGTCAGCACACTCCATCATAGACGCAGAGACAAGAGCCGACAGCACAGTGAACCCAGACCAGCAACCCGGGCCCGTAGCAGCTCAGAGGCTTGCCGACGCTTGCCATCGCCACCCCGCCCCATAAGGCATGAAGCGGTAGCGCAGGACCCGGAGAGACTTTGGCTTATGGCTGGTTGGGCTTCTTTTCTGGGTTTCTCTTCTTTTTCTGGGCTTCATTTTCCTTTTCTTGATAGGGTTTTCCCTATGCCTTTTGGTAGCGATACCTTTGTTAGGCTTTTGAATAAATAAGATTGCCAGCAGAACCCTGTGTTTGTTAATCCTGTGTATCCTTAAGGGAGTTACTATTGAACCCACGCAGTAACCACATTAGCCACTCGTAGTTCATCCAACATTTTCTGGTGTCAAGAAGTGGGATACACAGAAGGGTTAGTTTGTAGTGTAGAAAACCCAGCCGTGGAAATTTTTAGTTTGAAGCCCAGCCGGCCAGCCAACCCCTGCCCCACCCCATAGGAACCAGGGAGCCACGAAGACCAACGCCCTCCAACATCAACTCAAGATTCAGGACCTGTATCCCAGTCCTGTGTACACCACCCATCCCACTGCAGTCAACAGGGACCCGTTGCGGTTATTTCACCCCCCAGTGGTCAACACACGTCCACAGCACCCGCCTCCACTGCCTGCGTCGACCGATGTCTGGTACTTCCCGGCTCACCACCCTTGCCAGCCACCTGCAGCCCGACCGGACCCTCAACCTGGGATGACAACTTCCCAGCGCCTACCTCCTGTGCGAAGGTCCAGCCGCCCACACAGACAACCCCAGAGATTGGACCTCTGACTCTTATTAGTGATTAACATTAGACATTGACTGTGAGTGCAGCAAGAGCAGGGGAGCGCACCCATCAAGACCCCCCTAGTTTCCATTAGGCCAGAGGACAGACCGACGATCAAGTGAGCCCCGCCTCCAGATTTTAAGTTAGAGAGTATGCCCATGTTAGCTTTCTCCACAGCTTAGTTACGATGACTTAATGCCTATGTTGACCTTACCTTTTTCATTGCACTAGTGCCCTTATAGCATATTGTCTTTTTTTTGTACTGTTCGATCCTACGTTAACCCTGATAGTGGTCTGGGACCACCGTTGCAGGTCTGGGACCTGTTGTTTTGTCCATATGATGTAACTTACTACAGCCAGAGCTGAGACTGTTGTGTACATCTTCAGGATGCCAGTAGTAACTTAGCCGGTTCACGCCACCTGTTAGTAGTTATAAAGAGGATGGACCATTGTTGTACTTCGGTTCACTGTGTGTAATTTGCAATTGTTCTACTCTAAGTGATGGTATCATAGCCCCTTAGAGTTTGATTATACCTTCAGTGGTCTTTTGTAAACCTTTGAATTGATGTATGTGTCACGTAAGGGACTACGTGACTTAGCAGGGGAGAATGTGAGAGGATGAACGATTTTCTATTTTTAATATGTGCTTTCATGGTAACGCTAGTGCGTGAGTAAGGGACGGCCACTCATAGTAGTTTAGGGACACTTGGCCGAGTACCATTAATTGGATTATTTCCCTTGTAATACTAGCGCGGGATCCGTTATTCACATCACGGTGAAAAGCGCGCATTTTGATTGGTCAGTTGGAAATGTTGACCACCGGGCTTCCAACTCTTATATCATGGCTTTAAGTTTCTTACAACTCGCTCCTTCGTTGTTATCCACCGACAGAAAGACGGGAGCCCGAATTCATTGTTGAGAGTAGACAATACCCTATCGGTACAAAATAGGTACTCATGATAACGTTTGTTATCAATGGAGATACGTCGTATTAATGGACGAAAGTATCCCGCACAAAATTGTCGAATGTTGTTAGTCCTGACACTTTGAAAATTTATATTAAAACTATTACCGGGTTTCTGGTATAAGTAGTCAGTTAGAATTTTAGCAGCAAGTTTCTACTTTATATTGGTACCAATTTTGTTGTACTTTGATGCACGTGTCCTATTGAAATGATTAATAAGAGGATCTCGGATCTAGAGTAAACCCCGAGTTAGACGCATGTTATCCCCGATAAATCCAACCTGGGTCAAATTTATTCAATTATTGCTGGAGGGGACGTTAGAGTAATTTCTGCAGTTTACTGGGATACCTAATTGACTTTTGTGTGCACCCTTTTAACCGTACTGTAAATTCGATTGTGTTAGGACCCTAACCGGTTATGTTGTTCGGCTGGACTCAATATCCGAGCCTTTCACTTGTGCAACACGGGCTACGTAATAGCTCTCCCGGACGTCCGCGCTGGCTCATAAATAAGATGCGAGTTCGAGTGGTCAGCACACTCCATCATAGACGCAGAGACAAGAGCCGACAGCACAGTGAACCCAGACCAGCAACCCGGGCCCGTAGCAGCTCAGAGGCTTGCCGACGCTTGCCATCGCCACCCCGCCCCATAAGGCATGAAGCGGTAGCGCAGGACCCGGAGAGACTTTGGCTTATGGCTGGTTGGGCTTCTTTTCTGGGTTTCTCTTCTTTTTCTGGGCTTCATTTTCCTTTTCTTGATAGGGTTTTCCCTATGCCTTTTGGTAGCGATACCTTTGTTAGGCTTTTGAATAAATAAGATTGCCAGCAGAACCCTGTGTTTGTTAATCCTGTGTATCCTTAAGGGAGTTACTATTGAACCCACGCAGTAACCACATTAGCCACTCGTAGTTCATCCAACACATTAGATACATACAAAATACAAATCGTAGGTATTGGGTCACCATAGGTAAATCAAAATGAAAAGTTTCTCTCTCTCTCTCTCTCTATCCCTCTCACTCTCTCTCTCTCTATTTCTAATGCGCCACAAAAACACAAAAAAAAAGCTGGTAAATCGCCTCATGTGAAGAGGCTCTTAATGCAGCTGACGCAGAATATGAAAGGCAACGAGACGAAAAGATAAAAATATGTTGAATAATTTTTTCCCTTTTCTAAACAATTGGCTGTTGTGAGTTAAAAGGATACAGTTGAAATGGCACACAGAAGGGTTAAATGTCACCTATAAAGCAAAACTTGTCTGGTGTGTATGTTTGTGTGTGTGTGTGTGTGTGTGTGGTGTGGGGGGGGGGGGCTATTAAAAAAAATCATATGAAAAAAAATTGGGGGCCAACAGCCGACCAGACAATTTTCCAGTGGAGGGTTGCAAAGAGAAAGGGAGAGAGAGAGAGAGAGAGAGAGAGAGAGAGAGAGAGAGAGAGAGAGAGAGAGAGAGAGAGAGAGAGAGAGAGAGAGAAAGAGAGAGAGATGTGGGTTTATTTGCGATGCTCCACAGTGTAAGGTGAGTCACGAGAAAATCGAATCGCTCACCATTAAGCCCCAACCCCCTTTTTTACATGCCCGAGAGAGAAAGAGAGAGAGAGAGAGTGAGAGAGGGACCGGGAGGGAGAGAGGGGAGAGAGAGAAGGCGAGATTGAGAAAGGAGTGGGTTTATTTGCAGTGCAAGGTGTGTCATGAGCAAACTGAACCGCTCACCACAAAGCCCCACACTCTGTTTAATGTGTTGCAGAGAATCTCTGCAGTTCAGGGGCGTCTTTCTGAATGTTTTAAGGGAAAAAAATGCCCGTCCACTCTCTGTTTCACAACTTCAGACTTCAGAAGGCAGGTGTGTTGACACGTGGATTATACTCTAAGCAAACGTGATGGGGTGTTTCAAACAATGAAGGATTACTTTATATATATGGCCTTTAGCGTCTTTACAGACGGTCTTAGCAGCTAGAATATTCACTTTCACTTTGACTGACAGCTTCTCTCGTGGCTTATTCTACCAATGTTTGACCCGAGAGTGCGATGGCAGTGATTGCAGGTCAGTCTTTTGGGTTCACTTTGGCGAGTGTTTTCATTCCGCCTCTGTCGTTTTGTCAGGTATGTTTCTTTTGCCTTGAAGTCTATTGCGAGCGTGCCACTGCGCAATTTTTGTCTCCATCTGCTTCGATCATTTGCAAGGTTCTCCCATTCATTGGGGTCGATGTTGAATGCTTTCATCGTGACCTTCATCATCATCATTGCCTTTCTCACCCTGGATCAGGGTATAGGCCACCAACAAACACCTTCCATCCCTCTCTATCATGGGCCAGCCTCTTTACATTATTCCAAGTCTTTCCGCTTCGTTGCACATCATTTTCTCTGGCTCTTCTCCACGTTCCGCGCGGCCTTCCTCTTGATCTCTTGCCCTGGGGATTCCAGTCCAATACCTTCTTCGTGATGCTGTTTCCTGGCCTCCTGAGAGTGTGGCCGATCCATCTCCATCGCCTCCTACCAATTTCCTCTCTGACTGGGTTCTGTCTTGTTCTTTTCCATACAATTTCATTGCTGACCTTGTCTGTCCATCTGATCTTAAGTAGCTTCCTCAAACATCTGTTGATGAAAACTTGGATTCTCTTTATGCAGGCCTGGGACGCATTCCAAGTCTCACATCCATACAACAGGACTGACTTCACGTTCGAGTTGAATATCCTCAGCTTTGTTTTTAGAGATATATCCTTGGTTCTCCAAATCTTGCTTAAGGATGTGAAAGCTGCCTGTGCCTTTCCAATTCGTGCTTTGACTTCTGCCTCTGTTCCTCCCTTATTGTCAATGATACTACCAAGATAGCAGAAGGACTCTACATCTTCCAGTGGTTGATCTCCTACTGTGACTTGTTCGCTTAGGGGTGCAACAATTTTTAGGTCCTTCGACTTCGCGGGATGTATCCTCAATCCAATAGATTCTGAAATTTTGTTTAGAGCTGTAGTCTTTGCTTGCATCTGGTCGTGTGTGTGCGACAATAGTGCCAAGTCATCTGCAAAATCTAGATCGTCCAGCTGTGTCCATGGGGTCCATTGTATGCCATTTCTTCCTCCACTGGTGGTTTCTTTCATAAGCCAATCAATCACCAGGATAAACAGAAATGGGGACAGCAAACAACCCTGCCTAACACCAGTCTTGATATCAAAGCTGTCAGTAAGCTCACCATCATGTACGACTCTGCAACTTGTCCCCTCGTACATGCTCTTGATAAGATTCACCATCTTCTCTGGGATTCCATAATGTCTCAATATTCTCCACAGTGTTTCTCTATCGATGCTATCAAAGGCCTTCTCGTAGTCAAGGAAGTTCACTATCAGTTGGGAGTTCCACTCTAGCGACTGCTCTACTATGATTCTCAGCGTGGCGATCTGGTCGGTGGTTGATCGATTACTCCTGAAACCAGCTTGCTCCTCGCGAAGTTTTTGGTCTGTTGCATTCTGTATTCGCTTGAGAATAATCCGATTGAAAACCTTTCCTGGGATGGAGAGAAGTGTGATTCCTCTGTAGTTACTACAATTGCTGAGGTCCCCTTTTTTTGGGAGCTTCACGAGGTGTCCTTCCTTCCAGTCCTTTGGAAACTTGCCTCCGATCCAAATCCTCGAGAATAGTGAGTGCAGACCCTCTGCAGCCCCAGCAGCATCTGCCTTCAGCGCCTCTGGTGGGATCTGGTCTGGTCCAGCTGCCTTGCCTCGATTTAACTGCTTTATGGCATCATTAATCTCTGCTTTAGTCGGAGGGTCGCAACTGATTGGTAAATCATTTCTTGCGGGTAGAATGTCGGGTGGGTTGCTTGGTGGAGGTCTGTTCAAGAGGCTGTTAAAATGTTCTATCCATCTTTTTGCCTGAGCTTCCTTTCCAAAAATAGCCTTCCTGTTGTAATCCTTGACAGGAACTTCAGGTTTTCCATATTTTCCAGCAAGAGTCTTTGTAGTCTGGTAGAGGATCCTCATGTGTCCTCCTGTTGCTGCCTTCTCTGCTTTCTCTGCTAACATTCCTATGAACTCCTCTTTGTCTTTTTTAATTTTTGTCTCCATCTGCTTCGATCATTTGCAAGGTTCTCCCATTCATTGGGGTCGATGTTGAATGCTTTCATCGTGACCTTGCAAGTGTCTTTGAATCGCAGATGTGGCCTACCTCTGGGTCGGTTGCCAGTAGCAAGTTCCCCGTAGAGAATTTGTCTGGGGATGCGATCATTTTCCATACGGTGGAGATGTCCAAGCCACCGCAGTCTTTTTTTGCCTAGGAGAGCCTGAGTTGATGGAATGTTGGCTCGGCTCAGAACTTCGATATTTGAGATCCTGTCTTGCCACTTGATCTTGAGAATTTTGCGTAGGCAGCGCAGGTGGAAGGAGTTGAGGGATCTTTCATGTTTGGAGTAGGTGGTCCATGTCTCTGAGCCATACAGCAGGGTGCTTAGGACGCAAGTTTGGTACACGAGTACCTTTGTTTTGATGGTCAGCTTGCTATTGTTCCACACCCTTTTTGAGAGTTTGCCAAAAGCTGTGGCCGCCTTTCCTATTCTGGCATTTATTTCAGTTGTTATGTCTGTGCTACCACTGATGGTTGAGCCTAGGTAGCAGAATTTTCCCACTTGCTCCAGAGGAGAGCCATTCAGCATGATTGGGTTGGGGTTTCTCAAGCCTTGTGTCAAAACTACAGTTTTTGAGACACTGATCTTTAGCATGAATTTGTCACAGGCTTTGGCAAGGCTATTGATGAGAGCCTGGAGCGTGGTTTCATCGTGGGCCATGATTGCAGCATCATCTGCGAAGAGGAGCTCTTGTAACATAATATGCTCTGTACGAGATTTTGCTTTTAGTCTGGCAACATTAAAAATGGAGCCGTCCACTCTGGTGTTAATAAGTACTCCACCTGAACATTGACCAAAGGCATTCTTGAGTAGGGCTGCAAAATATATACCAAATAAGGTAGGAGCAAGAACACATCCCTGCTTCACACCGCTGTTTACAGCAAATGAATTGGATGTGCAGCCCTCAAAGTTGACACATGCCCTCATGTCAGTGTGGAAGGATGCAATAAGTTTTAGCAATGTTGGTGGACAGCCTATGGATTTAAGGACTGCATACAGGCCAGATCGGCTTACGGTGTCGAAAGCCTTTGTTAGGTCCACAAAGCATGTTATAAGCGGCCTGTTTTGTTCTTTACATTTTTCTTGGATTTGCCGAAGTGCAAATATCATGTCAATAGTTGATCGTTTGCTTCGAAAGCCA
Organism: Onchidella celtica; assembly: GCA_963931925.1. Classification (NCBI taxonomy): domain Eukaryota; kingdom Metazoa; phylum Mollusca; class Gastropoda; order Systellommatophora; family Onchidiidae; genus Onchidella; species Onchidella celtica. The sequence continues at coordinate 36,887,422 of OZ007570.1, read as the reverse complement.
CATTGTGTTTCTGGTAAGACTTTTTCCGCCAGTTGTTGAAGGCGGCAGAGGATGACGCGAGCAAAAGCCTTTCCAGTAATGCTGAGGAGGGATATGCCTCGATAGTTGTTGCAGTCGCCTTTGTCTCCTTGTAACAGTTGATGCAAATTTCAGCACGTTATGATGGGGAGAGTCAGATGAACTGATCGTCTACCCCTTAAAAAACGAAACTGTCTCGAACTGTTGTAGAAATAAATAACAGGATCCGATGAACAATTAATACTAACTTTAATAACTGTAAACACGAGCTGATATCCACAAGTTACTTACACCTAGCAGGGAAGGCACTACACTTCTACTACAACTGGATGTACACACCTACGATCTGCACCTTACGATTTTCACCCACGATTTGCACACCTACCGCTCGCCTGGCCCTCCTTATATATATTCTGTCCAGGAACGTTCAGGAAGCGGCTTTACCGCCCCATAAGCACGAGACAGACCTAGATCGTTCGGGACACATACAGGCCACCCAATCGTACACAGACACGTCACAGCATTACATCACTCAAGGTCGACCTAGCGTAATCTCGGACACTGCAGTATCTTTCAGACGCTTCTAGATTTTCTACAGTGAGACAAACAAGCCATACATCGACATCAAAGGGAAATATCGGCCTTGCTGGCGAGAGGGGGGGGGGGGTCGCCGAGTGAGACGCGTCATGCAGGGGGAAGAAAAATATCGATCGTTCAACTAGTGGGACGCTACACAACTCCCCAATTTAAGTTGAACATTCTTCAACTATCTACATCATAAAGCGTCTACACTATCATACAATACTTATCATTTCCAATCTTACAATAGACATTGCTAATAACGTACTAGGTGCCTTCCTAATATCCTAAGTACAATACAACAATCATAGTATCCTTATAACACTAATACAATCTCATTACAATATCATTGCAGTACCATTACAAAATCCTGGTCAACAGTAGATCTACTATTATAACCACTATACTACCACCACTGTGGTGAAACGATGGTCAATGATACTATTAAAAATCATACAATGGTGAAACGATGGCCATCGAGTACAAAATGCTTCGTGCACGAACCATAGCACATAAACGTTATGCATAACAATGATTGTCCTAAAAACCAAATGCATAAACTCATAGATACAATGGCAAAAATACCAACACATATCGACCACTGGTCAGGGTCAAACTTCATCATATCAGATCAAACAAATTATAACAAAGCAATACCGATACTGCCCAAGCTTAGGCCACTCGTAAATTACATCAATGCAACGTACCAAAATCTCTGCTTGCTCGCAGTTCCCATTTGGGTTACAGTCTTCAAAAATTACATTGTCCCATTGGTAACAAATAATGAAAACATCAAAATATGACTAATACATAGTGGCTCTCTGCCGGCCAATAATTCAATACTCAGTCAGATATACATTACAGTACAATACAGTCATCCCAGAAACATATCCAACAGGCAAAACTCTGGGTTACAATACATCTCACTGAACTTGTACTATTCAAAACACTCTACTCAGGAAGTCGGCGCCGACATTTTCCTTGCCCTTGACATACCTAATCCTGAATCTATATAACTGTAAAAATAGACTCCATCGTAATAGCTTTGGGCTGTCAAATCTGGCAGAATTCAAATACTCTAATGACCTATGGTCAGTCTGGAGCACAAACTCCTTACCATACAAATACAAAGTAAACTTCTTTACGGCCCAAACGATGGCTAGGCATTCTCGCTCTGAGACTGAATATTTCGTCTCACGAGGCAATAGCTTACGACTGGCATATGCCACAGGATACAACTTTCCCTCATATTCCTGCATAAGAGCAGCACCCAACCCGCGATCTGATGCATCAGTTGCTAGAACAAATTCTTTTGAAAAATCTGGCAAACATAACACGGGTTTGGAAACAATGGCATTCTTCAAAGAAGTGTACGCTTTCTCCTGCACTTCTTCCCATTGAACTACATTGGGCTGACCCTTTCTAAGCAAATCAGACAGTGGTGCTGCAATCGCTGCAAAGTTAGGTACAAATTCTTGGTAATATCCCACCAGTCCTAAAAATGCTTTCACTTCCTTCTTAGTGGTGGGTCTGGGTGCATCTCGCACCTTAAACACATTTTCTTCTAACAGACCAATCATACCCTTTCCCACTGAGTGTCCAACAAAGTCCACTTCAGACGTGCCAATCAGGCACTTGGATGGTCTTGCAGTTAATCCAGCTTGGTCCATCCTCTGCAGCAATTCTTTGAGAGCCTTCACATGCTCGTCGAATGTCTCTGTATGGATCAGCAGGTCGTCCACATACGCTGTCACATTGTTCAGTCCCTGGATCAATGGCTTCACGATCCTGTTCAGTGTAGCTCCTGAGTTCATCATCCCGAAGGGCATCCGGGTGAATTCGTAATGTTCGCCCATGGTGACGAACGCTGTCTTGGGAATGTCTTGTTCCAGGACTCGCACTTGCCAGTATCCCTTGCTCAAGTCGATCCGAGAGAATATTCTTCCTCTCGACAGACCCTGGAACACTTCCGACGGGGCTGCTGTCGGATGAGGGTCGAACACTGTGATCTTGTTCAGCCTCCTGTAGTCGATGCAGACTCGATTGGATCCATCCTTCTTCTTGACGACAACAACCGGTGAAGCATAAGCTGATGAGCTCCTGCGTATGATGCCCAACCTTTCCATGGTACTGAGCTCCTCCTTCAAGGAGTCGCGCATAGCATAGGGCACCGGATATGGTCGTTGCCGAACAGGTACCTCTGATGTCAGGTCGATGCGATGTTCGCCTAACTGGCAGCATCCGGGGAGATTGGTGAAGATGCGTTGATACTCCTTCACTACGTCGTCGAGTTGTTGACGTTGTTCCGGCGACAGCTGCGTTCCATATTGGACATCTTCGTAGCCTTCCTTCTGGTCCCAGCTCCCTAGGTCGGCAAGGTCCTCCGTCATTCCACCGTTGTCGCCTTCCAGGTCGCAGTCCTCGATGACTGTCATGCCAGCTGACTCCACAGGTTGACTCTCGTCCATCACGTCGTCCTCTGCCAGCACAGTCCCAGCACCATCACCGTCGTCGTCCATCATAGCGTCGACATCTCCAGGTGTGGTGTCGCTCCTGCCGTCGTTAATCTCAAACATCTCGTTCACGACAGATGCCGGTCCCATTGCCGCTGCTGCTGCTTGCGTCGTCGCTGGTGTAGTCCTGGGGATATACCTCTTGAGAAGGTTAGCGTGCAATGTCTTCTCTTTCACACCCATCTTGACTTTGTAGTCGTTGACACCGACAACCGAGACTACCTTGTATGGTCCCTTCCACTGGACTAAGAGCTTGTTGGCGTTTGTCGGCAGCAGTACTAAAACTTCGTCGCCAGGGCGGAACTTCCTCTCTCGAGCCTTCCGGTCGTAGTAGGTTTTCTGTCTACCTTGTGCCTTTGAGAGCTCTTCCGTCGCTAACTTCCACGTGTCCTCCAGCCGCTCGCGTAGTTCCATGACGTACTGGTAACTGGTCTTTGTCTCCGGCTCCTCTACGTCCTTGGTCCATAATTTTCGCAAGATGTGCATCGGTCCTCTCACCGTTCTTCCATACAGTAACTCGAATGGAGCGAACTTTGTCGATTCTTGGGGAACTTCACGATACGCGAAGAGCAGCGGGTTAATGTATCGGTGCCACTGCCTAGGTTGCTCCGCGCACAGTCGCCTCAAGGTCTTCTTCAGTGTGCCATTAAATCGCTCCACTAGCCCGTTGCACATAGGGTGGTAGACTGTGGTGGTCGACTGTCGAATTCCCAGTAATCTGTTCGTTTCCTTCATGACGTCCGACATGAATTGAGTCCCTTGATCAGATAAGATCTCCTCGGGCACACCCAAACGGCTGTAGATATTTACTAAGGCTTCTGCTACTGTCTCTGCGTCAATCTTCTTCAAGGAGGTCGCTTCAGGGTAACGAGTAGCGTAGTCTACGTATACCAGGATATACCGATGTCCGCCTTCACTTGGGGGGTCAATAGGTCCTACTAGGTCCACGGCCACTCTCCTAAATGGGATGTCTACCACTGGCATACTCTGCAAATGCACCTTAGGAGTCGCTCCCTTGTTCACTGTTCTCTGGCAGATGTCACATGAGCGGCAGTATCTCGCGACGTCACCTTCAATACCAGGCCAGTAAAAATTGCTCATCACCCTGTCCTTCGTCTTCTTCACGCCGAGATGTCCTCCGACGATAGAATCATGGGCAACGCTCAGTACATAGTCCCTCAGTTTCTCGGGTAGTACCACTTGTCTTGTAATCGTAGCCTGTCTTATGTCCCTATAAATCCGGTACAGTACACCTCCGTGTCTCTCGAAGTGTACGGACTTGTTGCCTCTGTTGGTCGGAATTTTCTTCTGCCCCAACTTCTTGAGGTCTTCGTCTTCTTCCTGGAGTCAGATGAGTTCCTTCCTATCCACTCCCGCGTGCCGTTCTGCCCTCGGCACCCTCAGCGACGTAGACTGGTCCTTCCTCTTCTCCTGGGCCCTCGTGGTCACCGCTCCTACCATCACCTCAGTATCAGGGTCGTACGGGTCATTCGCTCCGTCCACGTTCCCGACTACTAGGTCGCAGATGGTCTCCGGGAGACACAGTGCCGTCACTCTGCCCGTCAGGTAAGGCGTTCTCACGTCGATAATGGCTTCCTCCGCCGCTAACAAGGAGTTATCGATCCTCGCGATGAGTTTCTTCCCACCGGTGAGCTGTCCGTCGTCCACCAGTGATCGCCGCACCACTACACCTTCACAGCCGGTATCTCTTAGGACGTCTACTGCTCGATTTCCAATCAAGCCCTTCATCACTGGTAACTTCAGCTTCTCCACGGTCCTTCCGTCACTGCATCCTCCGCACGTAACAGGCACCGCTAACTGGAGCTTCCCGTCCTTCATTACCGCTTGAACGTTGATGCTGGTGTCAGCCGTCGTCGCATCCTGTCTCGACGACTCGTCCGCCGCTATAATTACGGCCGCCGCCGCCTTGTTCGGCTTGCCTCGCCCCGTATCCTTCTGGGCTGGACACATTCTCCGAACGTGGCCTGGCTTTCCACAAAGGTAACATTTCAACTCACCTTTGTCGTTTATCTTGGTACGACACTCCGTCGCCTTATGTCCCGGCCTCTGGCACCTATGGCAGACCTGTGGGCTTCTGTCTCCGTTGGGACTCCGTCGCACTGGCCGGCTTTGCAGTCTGGCGCTCCCTCTGAGTGTCCGGTTCCTCGCTACCAGGAACGCCTCCGCTGAGTCTGCGACGTCCTGTAGCGTCTTTGGCTTCCTCTCCCTCACATGGGTCGCAAGGTCTGGTGGGCAAACATCCATGAACTGCTCTCTAACAAACAGGTCCCTCACTCCTTCGTAGGTCTTCTCCGTCTTTGATAGCTTTATCCACCTCTCTAGGTAAGTCTTGATCCTAGTAAGAAACATCCCGACATCTTCTCCATCTTCAGGCTTACCTTGTCTGAACATGAGTCTGTAACCGTCCTCTGACAGGTTATACCTCTTCTGCAAAGCTTCCCTGACTTTGTCGTAGTCCTTGGCCTCATCAATCGGCAATCGACAGAAGCACTCCAGAGCTCTCCCAGTCAGCAGGGCAGACAGTGATGTCGTCCATGTGGATCTGGGCCAGTCCGCTGTCTCGGCAAACCTCTCAAAACGAAGTAGCCAGCTATCAAGGTCGTCCTTCCCATCCTGAAATGCAGGTAGCTTGGGTCTCTTAGAACTGGCGTGGTCGCTGGTCCCCTGCGTCGACTCGCCTCCACGCTGATGGCGGATCCTCTCCATCTCCAGCTCGTGGTTCATCTTTTCTATTTCCAGCTGTCGTTGAGCCTGTCGTTCCGCCTCCTTCTCCCGAGCCTGTCGTTCCGCCTCCTTCTCCCGAGCCTGTCGTTGAGCCTCCTTCTCTTGAGCCTCTATCTTCAGTTGCTCCATGCGCTCTTGCCTCTCTCTTTCCTCCCTTAGGCCTTCACGGATGTAGTCCTGTCTCTCCTTCCCAGTGAGCTCCAAGGCGTCTGCTTCCTGGCCAAGCCTTCCAATAGCCTCTGACATGTTGTGGATATCCTCGATGATCTTTACACACTTTACTGTACTTTAGAAACACTTCGATGGTCTGAATTGAATCTGTTCTGATCTGATCGGATCCCGGACGAGCCCCCAATATGTAACAGTTGATGCAAATTTCAGCACGTTATGATGGGGAGAGTCAGATGAACTGATCGTCTACCCCTTAAAAAACGAAACTGTCTCGAACTGTTGTAGAAATAAATAACAGGATCCGATGAACAATTAATACTAACTTTAATAACTGTAAACACGAGCTGATATCCACAAGTTACTTACACCTAGCAGGGAAGGCACTACACTTCTACTACAACTGGATGTACACACCTACGATCTGCACCTTACGATTTTCACCCACGATTTGCACACCTACCGCTCGCCTGGCCCTCCTTATATATATTCTGTCCAGGAACGTTCAGGAAACGGCTTTACCGCCCCATAAGCACGAGACAGACCTAGATCGTTCGGGACACATACAGGCCACCCAATCGTACACAGACACGTCACAGCATTACATCACTCAAGGTCGACCTAGCGTAATCTCGGACACTGCAGTATCTTTCAGACGCTTCTAGATTTTCTACAGTGAGACAAACAAGCCATACATCGACATCAAAGGGAAATACCGGCCTTGCTGGCGAGAGGGGGGGGGGGGGTCGCCGAGTGAGACGCGTCATGCAGGGGGAAGAAAAATATCGATCGTTCAACTAGTGGGACGCTACACTCCTTTGTTCTTGTAAAGTGTGACAATTTTGGCGTCTCTCATATCATGTGGTATCACGCCTTCTTTCCAACACTGCAGTAACAGATTATACAGGTGTGGTAATAGTGGGCCTTTTAGGTCTTTTAATACCTCTGCAGGAATGTTGTCACTTCCTGTGGCCTTTCCAGCAGACAGGTGGTCGATTGCATTGGAAAGCTCGACTAAGGAAGGTTCAGCGTCAAGTTCGGCCATTATTGGCAGTTTTTGGAGGTGTTCCTCAAAATCTGGTGGAATATTTTTCTCAGTTGAATACAACAGAGAGTAATGCTCTACCCACCTATTCAGTTGTTCATTACTTTATCTGCAGTGTTAAATAAGCTACAAGTACTTTGAAACCTTTCGTTACAAGCTGAAGTCCATGAGGATCTATGACTGTATGTTTTGTACAAAGTGAGGAGGTAAATATTCCAGTGACTGATTGTTTGACTGCCAATTTGTCCATGGTAATACAGAGTAGACCGTGTAATAATGCTACCGTACAATAAATAAGTAATTCAATAAACTAATAAATAAATAGATGAATAAAATTAATAATGATCCTAGAGGATGGTGGCTTCTAATAAGTGGGCCTGTCATATGTTTTAATTTGGTTAGTTAATTTTTTTTCTTGCTCTCCACCCCCCCCCCGACCCCCATCCCGTATCTCTGTACCTCCACTTTAAATATTTTCATCCTCGCCCCCCCCCCCCCCACATATAAATCCATCAATACTTTTCAAGCGTAGTTCAGATTGTTTCGTTAGTTTTAGTTTGGATGCAACTAATAGTTTCAAAATACTGTGAAGATAATGTTCTGAAACGAAAGTGACGCAGGCACTGTGTCGAACCTTCCATGTTAATGAAATGGCACTAATACTGATGACAGGTGTCGGATTTAGAGACAAAATAGGCACTGTTGACTCTGCCGACGTATAACTTTATGCTTGCATACAGTGTTTCTCCAGGTGATTGTTATTATTATTATTATTTTCAATCTGAAGCATGAATATAATATACTAATTTTTGCTGGAGTCTTTGACTATAAAGTGCATAAATTAAGTCTAATGAAAGAAAAGTCTCAGCGAGGCGTTATTTATTGTTCTAATATCCATTCCGTATTATTTATTCACTCCGCATTGTTCGGGTCGTGACTAAGATGAGGCAGTTAATCAGCAATGGGGTTAGCACATTCACTATAAATCATACAATGCTAGAATAGGATCTAGGATTAAGCAGAAAGATGACAGTGAGGGTCGTTTGTTTGAAGGGATAGGCATAATTTGTTACTCATTAAATAAGAACTGGGGTTGGCAAGAGGGAAGATCAAACTTTAAAAAGAAAGAGGAAAAAAAACAAAACCCTAACACCTTTAAGATCATCTGAATTGTTCTGCTAAGCTCTTTTGACTAGGCGAAAAAGAATAATGTGGACATCTTGATAGGATTTATTGTGATCTGGGTGTGGTTCATCTGAGAGGCCAGTTGAAATATAGCTGCATCTGTTATATAAATCCACTGAATTTCAGCTCCATTCCACTAGTTTTACTTCAACAATTGGTGCAACAGTATTGTTTCGTTAACTTTGGGGCGTGTTGGTGTTGATGTGCATTTTAGTATTTTGATACAAGTGCAGTTCAAATTACATTCGGAAAAGAAAGATGCTTTGGATATTTTTGAAGGCTATATTCATCGGCAAATACACATATAGTAGGCTATGTTACAATATACAACATAAACTATATTATATTGCCAAAATATTCTGTTACTGGACAAGAACATTTTACCAGCAAGCTGGATTGGAGTTTAAGCATTAATTATTTTATTTTAAGACAAATAGTCATTGCTGTTTGCTCTTTTCGAGATCTAGATCTGGCAGCTATTGATTTTCTGCATTTCTTTGAAGACGGACAGGAGCAGGACGTGCAGAGAGTTTCAAAAACAAATGTTCCTTATGTAAGCAAAGAATCTTGATGTTAAATCATGCAGCAATTATGCAAAGTTAATTATTCCCGGTGCTGGAAATCTAATCACACTAGTGTGTCCATCAAACTTTTACAAAAAGAGTAAGAGGCAAAAAGAGTTTTTAATTAGAAACTAATTTCTGTGGACCATTTTATCCATTGTTGCGAAACTTCGGGCATGAAGAATTTGCCACTTAGATGAATCAAAGTTTAAATTGGCACCTAATCTCAGGAAAAATAGTGCAACATAAACTAATTGGTGAAACAAAGTGAGAGCTAGGTAGTGTTTCCTGCTTTCTGCTGTTTTTTTTTTTTAGCTAAGGACAGGTAATGCAAGAGCCGGGAAGAGGCAATTTAAGGAAAAAAAAATTTAACCCTCTTCCCACGTTGAGTGAACTCATCCATGTAATGCCCTGGGCGGAGATAGCCAGCGGCCAGACAGCCGATCGTTCATGTGTTGCTGAGAACCTCGTCGGTTGGGTCAAGCGGGTCCTCTTGAACACGTGTATCATGTTTACTTTATTTAAGACTCAATAACAACAATAGTGGTGGATAAACCGTAAGCTACCCCTATGATATTTGGATAAAGTGCTTGTGATGATAATATGCAGTAAGTTCTGTTGTTAAATATCAAGAATTTTCTGCATTTACATGTCGTTTAACACACGTTTTATCCTTTCCACAAGACCTCTGCACTATTGTCCCTAAGTAAGGCCATCCAGGTGAACAAACTATATATATGTATTTTTTAAGCCAGGGCTTAATTTATTAACCACATGTATCGTGGCATTGCCTTCTCCCTCCTCCACTATGTAAAGCTTCCCCGTACTATGATGTTAGTTTTAGCAAGAGATTTGATTTCCAGCTCGTAGAGTACAGACATGTACTGAAAAGCGGTTTAATCAAAGCAACACAATATCTCTCTAATTATCACATCAAATAAAGACGACCAATAACGAAGTCGTTCATTCTCTCCCAGTTTTCCTTGATGAAAAACCTACCGACAGATGCTTTTATGCAACATGCCCTCGTATTACGTCGGAACGGTTACTGGCCACATCAACAAACTACTAAGTCACAAGCCACTGTCTGCATGTACATGTATATCTCACGAGTAAGTCATTTGATGATTTAAGTTTAGCTTTTTTTTGGTCTTTCATTCATTGTGTACGTGTGTTGGTCTTTTTTGTCGACAAACATGGTGACTGATGAACTGCCAACAGAGTGTGTGGGTGAAGGAACTTTCGAAAAACAAGAAATAAAGAAAAAAGAAAATAAAGGAAAAAAGGAAAAAATAATAAAGGGAAATCAATGATTCACTTTATTGTCCACTGTCGTTTGTTACATGAATGCCAAACACTCAACGCTAGTTCCTCATTTCTGTTTTCTCAATGTCCCATGGGCAAGAGGCTCCTCTTTCTCCTGAATTATTTTGTGATTTCTTTAATAATTATGAAAATAAAAAAATCGCTAAGACACTTTAATATCCGTGTGTTTTTTTTCTTTTTATGAGTGCCAAACTACACTAACGAAGTTCGTCGTGTTTATTATATTTTTGTCCAAGTTGCAAAAGGCTTTTCTTTCCCTTAAATGATTTTGCAATTTTCATATTTCGTATTTATATTATACATTTTAGATTATTCTCCTTAAAGTTTCTTCCCTGTATGAAAGTTATGATTTTGATCTAGTTCCTGTGTTTAGACAGATGCGGGTAAATATGTCAATTATTTCTTGTTATGGTTCATTTATTTGTTTAAGTCCATCTGATAATATGGACATCTGTGTGTTCTGTTGGCAATTTTAAGTTGAAGAAAATAAAGTGATGTGTGAGCCCCTCTCTTGGTTTGTCTTGGTATCGAATTTGTTTCTTAAAAGTGGCTGTCTTATACTGTAGAAAACCAAGACGACGTGACAATTTCATTCCCCAATGGGATTTACATTTTTAAGTGTTGTCAAAAAAAAAAAAGTCTTCAGCAGGTATTTGGAAAGTATAAGTAAATGAAGAATTTGAAACAAAACCCATCCCCGCCAGCACCGCAAAAAGAAATAAAGATGTCTTGTATGCGGGGAGTTGTGTGGGCATTTTTGGTAGCACAGTAGTAGATCTAGTGCACTTGTTTTGCCGTGATTGGGGAGAAATGTGTCGATATAAGAGGAAAGAATGGAATAATACGTCGAGTTACAGGGAAATATTTAGTAGCATTAAAGAAGGAACAGATTGGGACTTAAAAATTGTGTCGAGTTACCCAGAATGGCGATAAAAGCCATGTCGAGATAATTGGATTGGACTGTATGCTGATTCGAATCACCACCGAACGAATCAGCTGATGAAGCAAAAATGATTTGAACCATGATTCAAATCACTTTTGATTTGCCTCTCGCTTTAGGTTCATTGTGCAAAAGAGCCAGCATAGCTGACTTTGACGAGGGACTTGTATGAAGGAATAATGCATGGATCAGACACATCACCCCACAGTAAGAAACAAATCTATGCTTATCCGTGTTAGGACCTATTGGTGACACAGTTCCCATCGCTATTAGGTCGCTGAATGACTTGAATCGTGCTTTGCTCATGTCGCCACTGGCTTATGGACTGATTCGAATCAAATGAATCACTTGACCCACTGATCCAAATCAATTTGAGTCATCAAAAGAAGAATCATTGTCCACCATTTGTGTAGTGTCGACTCAGTGTGGTCGGTCTAGCTTAGGCAGGAATTTATAGCATCATGGGCTTCTGTGTATGTGAAAAATAAAGGATCCGGGTGAAATCAGCGAAAGAAAGCAAACGTGAAGAAAATACTTCCCCACCATTTCAAGTCTTCAAATTTAAATAAAGCACTTGGCCTATACCCTGATCCAGGGTGAGAAAGGCAATGATGATGATGATGACCTTCTGCGGGTTGAAAGGCAGACACCTTCAAAATTTCATTCAAATCCGTGTTGCATGAGTGGTGAGTTTTTTATAATATAGATTTAACGGATGCCGAGAACATTTCGTAGACTTGTCTTTTTTGTTTTATTTCTATATCCAAGTGACAATTTCTTCCTACTTTATAATTCTCATCATTGATGTTTGTTATCAGGCCTGGCATCATTTGAGTCTGGCATTGTGTATTTGTTCTGTAAGATTTTCTTTGGTTCATTCTTATTCACCGAATGTACAGCTATTGTCAAGTCCGAGTTGACAATTCCCTCAACGTTCTGTTATGTTTCTTGGGTTCATTTGTACCCTGTTTCGAATTTTGAAGGTCACTGAGTTGAAAGTATTAAAGGATAAGGGTGTTCACTCCCTCTTTCCTATATTAATTTCAACATCGCTTTTAGTTCACTTAATAACGAATTCATTTTAATACTAGGGATCCGACATGAAGTCATTCTCAAGTCTTGTATAGATTAGAAAAAAAAACATGTAAAATACATGTATGGGCAAAAAAAAAAAGGTAGGGGGAGGGGCTGCTGTTTGTTATGAAGAAAATGTGATTGCAAGAATAGGGATGGAGATGCAGGAGAATTTTCCAAAAATAAACATTGAGTTTGTTGACATATTCAATGATGTAATTTGTAATCGAATAAGTAAATAGTATCGATTCCACTTCCGGTTTGTAGTAAAACTTAAGATTGTGTCAAGGGGAAAGGACGATAATCATGTGATGGGGGTATAGTCTTTTTGAGAATGCAAAATTATGAAGCTATGCCATATCAAGAGATATTTATCTTTAAAAATATTTATAAGCACAAACGTTTGAATTAAAAACAAGATGTTTTTAATAGTCTTAATAAAGGGATGGATTAATTATCTGAGTTTATGCATAATGAGGTCAAACCCATAATGGCAGACAATGTATGGATTCTGTGTCATATAAGAAAAACCCAAATTTATTTATAGTACAGAACAGCCACTCGTGGGAAACCTGGGTGGTCACTGGCTCCTGTGGCCGTATGCATAATCAATGCGTAAACTAAAGTAAATATGTTGACTGGAACGCAAGAAATGAGTACAATTTCTCGTGTTAACACCAGTCAACGTATTTACTTTAGTTTACGCATTGATTATGCATACGGCCACTGCTTCCATGTAGCGTCGAGGTCGGCGGTCGACCAAGGTACGCACACGGCTAGTCATGCCCAACTAGCCTGTAAAGCTTAGGGTCTGGCGAGATTTCCTCCATTAAGGCGATACTGAGGGACTGAGAGTTGGGGTGGAGTTTGGTCAGGGGTAGGCCGGACAAAACAAACGGATTAGAACCTACTTCCTTAGATCTTAAGGGGCAACTGGTACTTACGATCGTCCATGTCATATGCTGTCGCAACCACATAGTCAGACGGCACACCTGGTGTGCTTGGAGGGTAGTGTTTGCTGGAGTCCCCGTGCCACTTTTTTTTTGTTTTCTAAAATTAGAAACTTCGCCTTGAGTTTAGGTAAAAAGAAAATAATAATCATGAATTTGTCTCACATGAAAACTAGAGTGTTCACTGAAGAAAAAAAACCCGCCGCTTTTGAAAGGAGAAATTGTTATGTTGGTTTTAATATTTTTTTTCTGTTCGCTTAATTTACTTGTGTGTTTTTTTTCTTCTTAAATTCCTCAGCTGAAGATAATCTAACAAGGCCACTGGAGTCTGGTACCACGGTATTATTCTTGGGTTGTCCATGTTATGGGAAAAGTGCTCTCCCAACCACATAGTCAGACCTAGTTTTCAAGGTAGGGTAAATGTGTGCTGGGTCCGTCACTCCTTTAAAAAAAAAAGTATCCTTTTAATCAGTTCAGAAACCTTGAGCTCAAACTAAGGTGGGACAAAAGGTCAGACATGCTTTAACTTGAACAATAAAAAAGAGTTGTGAATTTGTCCCACATAAAATTCAGGGCGTTTATTGACATGTTGAAAAAAACATGTCCTTGAAAGAAAAAAGAATGTTTCAGTTGCTTTGCTTCTATTATTTTTCTTGAGACATGACAAAGTTGGCGTTACATAATATAAATATTACATTTACCTGTGGTCATTACTTTTTTATTTCTGAGCTAAAGATCATTCACACGGGAAAAAGCATTGGAGTCAGCCTTGCGTTCTTTCCTGAAATCTTATGGATAAACCGGTAACTTATATTATCACTTATCATTTGTTGATCAATTAATATATAACAATATAATAAGAAGGTGTAACGTTTGAGAAAAGTGACAGTATAAAAGCGATCCAAAACTATAAAATGTAGACGAGATGGTCAAGAAATGACCATTGTCTTTTCCTTTTTCTCAATGAAATGAGTTGCACAAAGGATGGTGAATGTAAGACTCAGGAGCATTTGTATCTTTTCAATAAGGCAGCTTTCATAAAGCGAAGTACTGATCCTATTTTTTTTGTTTTGTTTTGTTTTCTGTTTTGACATCATTTTTGTCACAATTGTCTGGCCCTGAAGTGCTGAAAGCATCATTGGGAGTATAATACACCATATGAATTCATTCTTAGATTGCATCCTGTTGACGTTGTACAAGTTTATGGATGGAGTTAAACCTCGTCTGCTGTTGCAACTAATTCAAAGGCATCTCTTTCCCTTCGTCCTGGAGACTGCAACTTTTAGCAAAGAGCACAAGATGCCCTCCTTTTATACTGTATATTCATTTACCTATAGCTCTTTTCAAGATAATCCACGTCGGTTTTCCTTCAATATCTCTTTATATGATTTCCACCTACATGATTGTATTTTTTTTATTCCTGTGTAAACCAATATGTCTCAAAAGAATAATATTTTCACACATTTTTTTAGTAAAGAAATAGTTTTCTTCATCTGAGCTTGTTTTAAATATTGATAATTAATTAGAACTGCAACCTACCGGTTGCTCACAGTAAACTGAGGTAAACAACTTTTTCTGCAATTCAATGTCCTCTCAGCCCATGCAACTCCTACTTGGTTTAAACGTCTACTATGTTTACCAGTCACTAACCCTACAAAAAACAGATGAGTAGGATTTACATCAAATTTGTACTTGGACAAAACATTGTTCTCATGTAGATTCGCTTATTATGACATCACACCAACGTCGGTTTGATGTAGGGAATGTGCCCCCCTCATAATCCTACCAAGACAATGGAAATCCAATACAGATCTACATTGGTTGAATTTGGAGATGCTGGGCATAGTTTATACATTTATGTCCCTTGAAGATGAATATTTTCGTACAGATTTTTCATTACGTCATTTTTTTTGTCTTTTGTCTTCCTCAGTGAAGAGGGGATCAATAATGAATGAAGGACTGCACAGAAGAGGCAGCAGCGAAAAAGAAGAGGAGATATCTCCTCCCAATGCAGTCGGTCTCCAGTGTTTCCATGCTCTCACTGCAACTGACAGTTCATGGAATGGATCCTGCTGATCAGTCATCTTCACACACACAAACAGCCAGGCAGAAGAGATATTGAAGTTGTGGTCATCTTTTCTGCAAAGGACGAGCAACAACAGCATGAGCTTTTGAAATATACTGGTACTGTACTCGTCATAATAGAACGTTAAAAGCATGGTAGAGCCTGTGAACAGGATGAAGTGTTATTTTTGGCATGCTAAGTCCTTCCTTCTAAATCAGTGATACTCAGAGTTCTAGGCCACATTTCCACCTATGCGACCCAGTGGTTCTCCAGTTCCTCCCCCATTTTGAATTGTCATTAATTTTTTCACTATAATACTTTTACAGTGTCAAAAATAGGCAAAAAGAAAAGTTGTATATATAGCAAAGCCTCACATAAGAAATAATACCCAAACGAGACAATATACTTTTACAGTGGTAATTATTGAAACACATTTTTGTGAACTGTTAGTTCATGGTGAGCATTATAATTCTGTTAATTACCCTAAACTCATTAATTACCTCATTTGATATTTATATACATGTACACAGTGTACAGGGTGCATTCTTTCTTGAGTTCCTCCTCTGACTGAAATCCCTCCCCAGTCACACCCTTGCCATGAGGGTTGTGTGCCTCCCATCTGAGAATCACTGTCCTACACCTAGACTGCCTAAAATGTTTTGTGAAATTGTCCCTGTATTATTATGTCTGGAGAGGGTTGTGTGCAACAGCGAGCATATCAAATGGTCTGAAGTCAGATTCCCCAAAATTAATGTTTTCAGTGTGCCGTAAAGAAGCAGGCGACATCCGGTGCAAGGGAAGTAATCAAAATTATAGAACATTTGAATGATTAAGATGGGTTATATAGCCCTTATTTGACAGATGGTGCTTTGCCTAAATATTTTTCCTTTTCATCGTTTCTTCTGTTAGAATATCTTACCTAACTTCATGGTTATTCATGAGTATGACCCGTCTGCCTATTGAAATTTTAATGATCCAATGCTAATGTTAATTTTCATTACGTTGTTTGTATCATAATAATCATCCCTTGTAGGATAAAATACATGTTTATTAATGAATTTAATTAGCAAATTTTACGGTTTTGAGAAGACTGTCGTAATATTCACATTTTTGTAGTCTATTCCAGCCTAGGGCTGACTGGATTCTCTTTTTTTTTTGCTTCTGGTTCCTTTTTTTCTTCATACCCTTTTTCTTCCTCACTTTTTGTTTGTTTATTGTTCCTTTTTTTCTCTCCTAGTATTCCTTTTTTTCCCCAGCTTTTTTTACAAGTCTTTTTTCTGTCTAGCTCCTTTTATTAGCTGCTTATTATATTTTTAGTATATCTCCTAATTACCTCAGGTATTGAAAACATTAAAAAGAGCCCACAGTCTCATATAAAACTGTACTTTTGGAGGCAAAAGTAAAATATTTGATTTCTTAATGAAGGTGTTTCCATTCTTTTCATTGCAGAGATGGTGCTCATGTCCTTTCTGAACAGTGACTGCAACTCCTGGGTCCAAAACAAAGTGTTGATGTGTGGGTGCCGTAAAAACACCCAGGAAGTTAAAATGAATAAAATGGCTGGAATGCCTCATACAAGGGCTACGTGCTTTTGACCTTGTGCATAACTACAGTGGTCACCGCCTAACAGCACGGTTCCCGGGAGACAGTGTTTAGCGTGCTGGTAGGCGAACGTGCTGTTTGGCGTATAGGGGAGGGAACCATGCAGGCATGTGCACTGTGTAATTTACACGCTTCATAAGTGTCCCTAAACTCATCAATGTAGACTGGGGCCTTATGCCTTGCGGTAAATTAAGGTCTAATCATGACAAAATTGGAAAGAGTCCGACCAATCGAATGCAAAAGCCGATCAGATGCAAAAACCAACCAAGTGCGACGAACGTTTTCTCTGTTCTACTGATTAAAGTAGCGGTGCCTTCACAAGTTCATTGCCAATAGCGCCTGCCTGTCTGGTGGTCAAGTACATGTAATACACTTTGTTTGTAAATATTTTTCATCTCTAATATGAAAAAAGCGTGCTCTTAGGCAAATGGTACTTAAATAAACGTGCTGTTAGAGGGGACCTTTTTGTAATAGAATGCTTTGTCATATCATGTTTCATGTAGTAATTCTATTCAAGGGATACAATAGAACTACTATTGTGCCAGTTGTTATATGTTAATTATTGTAGTTCATTCCCCTTATAGGGTAGTATTTAAGGAGTTGCTTCCCAAGCAGGATCGAGTAGTTCTTGGAAATTGGATTTTTCTCATATTTTCAAGTCCCTGGTCCTATTGGGGGGTAGGATCGAGTACCTAGTCTTCTCGGATAAGGATGAAAAAATTCGGAGGGCCCGTGTGCACGTTGCACACGTTAAAGATACCTTGGCAGTTGGAAATCGTAAAGAGCAGGCCGAAAGGCCGCTGCCCAGGCAAAATTGAAATTAATAGATTAAAATTTATCTATATATCAACTCCCCCCCACCCCCCCCCCCCCCCCCCCCCCCCCGCCAGAACAAGAAATAATAAAGCAAGTAAAGTGAGGTGTAAATGCCAAGGGCAGCGAACCTCCTAAAATGAAGACCTCAAATCAGTTGCTTCCCAAGCAGGAAACCAGTTATGATGTATGTAGCAGCAATAAAGATGTCAGCATAGACCCAGACCACGTGCTTGCTTCAGTCCTTTACACTTTTATATAGAAAAAATTATGTTTTTTTAAAGAGCGTGCTATTAGAAGGATCGTGCTGGTAGCTGGTGTGCTGTTAGGCGGTGACCACTGTATAAGAAAAGTTCTGACAGGCCAGTTTGGTAAGTGGAGAGACTTGAGAACAATTTGATCTAATCTGGGAAAGATTTCCAGCTGAAACCTGGTGGGACTAATTCAGATAATTTGTTATTCTCTTCATTCAAATCTGATGTAATTAAAACAAGTGTGACGCCTTTTTGTGTGAATGTGAAAAAGAAGTTTATTTGGAAATTTGAAACAATACTTGCATTTTTTTCTTTCTGACACTTTGTCTTTGTTGTGGAATTATGTATATGTAAGAATATACAAATAGTCCTGAAAGTTCTAGAACCATATAGTATGAGAATTGAGATACAGTTATCAGCTTAGTCTACCCCCAAAATGACTTAGGCCTATGCATTTAGACAGACATAAGGCATTTATTGTATAAGCCTGAGGATATTTAATTCCATATCACCGCTTTAAAAGACAAAACAATTTCAAAACAGTGTGGGTTGTTTGTCATTTCTTAAAATGACCCGAAGGGGGAATAACAGTTCGTAAAATATATCTAATGATGTAGATGAGTGAATTGGTAAATCTAAATCTAGGTTCTGTTCAAGCTGAATTCTGCTAAATCTGCTGTAAGCCTAGATTATAAGTCTAGATCAATGTCTAGAAATATCTATGCGAGATCCTGTAGTAAACCTCACAGACTTAGTGGAATCTAGCTTCTGCCTAGACTCTAGATCTAGATCTAGATTCTGACTTCTATCTTGATGTAGATTCTAGTGTATAATCTTGTTTATAAGTCATTATTTTAGATGTAGATGTAGATTATAAGTGAAGGTATCCCCCTTTGGATTAGTTAAGTTTGGTCTAAAAAAGCAATGCGTCATTTTAATTTATCGTTTAATGCAAAAAGAATGTTGTTACAAGTACATACAGCAACAGCAGATTTAACATCAGAGGATACCAATGCTTCAGACAAGACCGAGAAACCAGACCCAAAGGTGGCATCATCATTCTGGTCCACAACAGCATTGCAGCCAGTGAAATAAAGCTGGACACTCAACAAGGAACAGAAATCATTGGAGCTAAGATCTGTACACCCAACCAAGAAATCCTCATATATAATGTCTACTGCCCTCCTGACAGAGATCTTTCCCTTTATAACATTCAGGTGCCAGAACTCAACTGTGTTATAGTCGGAGACTTCAATAGCCATTCTCAGAGTTGGGGCTACAACCACCTAGATCCCAGAGGTGAATACGTTGAGGACTGGCAGGCTGATTGCAACCTTCAACTCCTAAATACCCCGGAGGATCCTGACTCCTTCTATTCAAGAAGATGGCTTACCACCACAACCCCTGACCTAGCCTTTACGACCAGTGATTTGCACCCATGCACAACAAGAGAAGTCCAAAATCAACTGGCGGGAAGTGATCATAGACCAATCTTGATCACTGTACATGATAGCATCCCCCCCAGGAAACAGTAATACAGCTCCGAGATGGAACTACAAACGGGCAGATTGGGAGAAATTTGCCAGCTTAACCAACCAGTACACCGCATCCATCAACTGCAAGTCAAGCAAGATCAAAACATCAAGTCAGCTATTCACAGAAGCCATCTACAGAGCAGCAAAGGAAACAATACCAAGAGGCGCAAGGAAAGAATACATTCCATACTGGTCAGAAGAACTAGAAGATCTGCACAACCAAGTCAGCTAAGCAAGAGATACAGCAGAAAATGATCCTTCAATAGAAAACAACATCAAACTCAAAGCACTCACAGCAAAACTAAGAAGGAACACACTGGCTGAAATAAGAAACAGTTGGCATGAAAAAAACAGAGAGTCTGAACTTTGAGAAGGATGGGTCCAAACTATGGAAGCTAACAAAGTCCCTCAACAAAGAACCCAACAGATATGCCCCGATAACTATTGAAAAAGAAGGCAACCTCCTATCTGGAAAGGCAGCTGCACAAGAACTCTTGAAACAGTTCCAGTCTGTTGGCAACGCAGATGTAGACGATGATAAAGAACAGGAAGTACAAGCAAACATACAGGACTTGGAAGACAGCCAACCAGAACAGCCAGAGGAGAACACAATGATCAGCTCACTCACCATGGAGGAACTGAACACTGCCCTCCAGAAACTGAAACCAAAACAAGCCCCTGGTCCAGACGAAGTAACAAATGATATGTTAATTCACCTTGGACAGAATGCTAAGAAGAAACTGCTGGCCCTCTTCAGCTCCAGTTGGAAATATGGCAGGATTCCTGGAACCTGGAAAAAAGCCACACTCATCCCAATTCACAAGCCAGGCAAGCCAAGAAATAGAGTGGATAGCTACCGCCCAATCAGCCTTACAAGCTGCCTGTGTAAGGTAATGGAGAGGATCATAAACAGTAGACTAACCTGGTTCATCGAGAAGGAAAGGATCATCATGGACGAACAAGCCGGTTTCAGAAAATGTAGATCAACAGAGGACCAGATAACCTACATATCACAAGTCGTAGAAGACGGTTTCCAGGAAAAGAAAGTGACCATCGCAGTTTGGGTAGATATGGAGAAAGCCTTCGACCGCGTATGGAAGAATGGTCTCCTTCTTAAACTCCTGAAAGCGAAAGTGTCCAACCGGATGTACCAGTGGATAAAACAATACATCACCGACAGGAAAGCAAAAGTAAGGTTACAAGGTAAACAAAGTAGCACTGCACAACTGAAACATGGAGTCCCTCAGGGAGGAGTGATATCCCCCACACTCTTCAACCTCTTCATGAATGACATAAAAGCAATTCTAACTCCAAGAGTGAAAGCGGTAATGTATGCTGATGATCTGGCACTACTCTATTCGGAGACAAGCCTTGGCACAGCTCAGATGCGTCTTCAGTCTACCCTAAACAACCTACAACAGTGGACAACAACATGGAACATGAAGCTGAATGCCAAGAAAACAACTCACACAGTCTTTAGTCTCTCCACCAGAATGCAGGCACCTAAACTCAAAATCAACAACGAGCTTCTCATCAAAGATGACTCACCCTCATACCTCGGAGTCACATTTGACCAACGACTGACATGGAAAGCCCATCTGGAAAAGACCCAAACTAAAGCAATGCAGCGGATTGCACTCCTAAAAAAGTTGGCAGGCACAGACTGGGGTGCAGCACAAAACATACTTAAGAAAACCTACACCGGATACATACGTCCGGTTCTGGAGTATGGTATCTCAGCATGGGGAGCAGCAGCAAAGAGCAATTTCCAGAGAGTGGAACGCATCCAAAACCAGAGCCTTCGAATTATCACCGGGGGAATGAAATCCACACCTATTGTAGAGATGGAGAGCATCACTGGTTTACAACCACTGGAGGACAGAAAAAATGGAAAACTAACCTCACAGCTAACAAAGTTTCAAAACCTTCGAAATCACCCTATGAATGATAGAGTAAAGAAACCAACAAAAAGCAGACTAAAAAGAACCAGCTTTATAAAATCAGCTAGACAACAGTTAATCAACCTTAAAATCCCACCCATAGATGAAGACGAGGACCTTACAGAGGTTGACTGCTGCCCTGCATCTGCATGGGAAAGACAACACTTTCCCCTAATCAAAGACACCATTTACGGCATCACCTCCAAGACCAATCAGTCCACGGCAGAGCTGCAATCACTCACACAGGAAATGCTGGACAGCTCCTATCCACAAAACAGCTGGATCCGGGTATTCACGGACGGGTCAGCACAAGAAGCCGTAAGAGATGGAGGAGGTGGTGTATATATCCAATGGACTAATGGGGAAGAATCTTCTTCTTCTTCTTTTATAGAACTATCAGTACCCACAGGGAAATATTCTACAAACTACAGAGCTGAAACAGAAGCCATACTAGAAGCTGCGCTAAACTTACAAAACCGAGACATATACAACAAAAAAATAGTTATTCTCACAGATGCTAGGTCAGTCCTGCAGGCCCTTCAAAGTTCACATGATTATCATCAAAACAAACTCACCTCTGCCTTAGTGCAGTTATGCCACACAGCAAGCAACGTGGTTCTCCAGTGGATCCCTGGCCACTGTAACATCATCGGAAATGATAAGGCAGACACTCTGGCAAAAAATGGCGCAAACTTCCCCCAAGACAAAGAAAACATAACAGTCTCAGTTCTAAGCTAAAAGTCACATTAAGGCAGCCTTGAAATCCAAGTGGAAACAAAGTCACCCAAGTCATGTAACAGATGATGCGATACACTTGCTCAGCAGAAAGGAGCAAACTATCATTTTTAGGCTGAGAACAGGACATAACAGACTCCGGCAGGACCTTTACAAAAAATTCAGGGTTGGAGAAACTGAGACATGCCCATGTGGAAACTGCCCAGAGAATGCAGAACATGTCCTCCAACAATGCCCCCTATACAGAGAACAGAGGGAAAACAGCTGGCCCCGATGTGCGGCACTACTCATCAAGCTATATGGGACAGCAGAGGAACTCAGGAGCACAGCATCCTTCATAAAGGCTACCGGCCTCCTGATATAATAGTCTGACACGAAGAACGCAGAAGAAGAAGAAGACAAGTACATACACCCAGGGGTACATATTTTAAAGCCTTTTATGGCTCCAGAGCTAGGGAGCTCCTCCCGAAATACTCCTAACAACAGCTTTTTAGTTAAATATTCTTTCAGATTTTCTTTTTTTTTCCTCCCGTGTTTTGGTTGAAAGGGCAGGGTTAGGGATTCAGTAAGATTTAAGGTTGAAAATAAGGATGGAATTAGGGATAGGTATGTATCCAAATGCACTCCTAAACAAAATGCTTGGGTCGCATACGTAGACATAATTTACAGCTTGCAAAAAAGAGGAATGATTTCATGGATTATTACCTTTGGATATATTGCTTTTTGTGGATTTAAAAAAAAATCATGTCATTTAGCTCACATCGAGATATGATCTGATGCACTTATCTCTGATTTTGTACAAATGGCTCTATCGCATTTTACCGGCAAACCTTTTTATTTGATGCTAATTATGATATGCTAATTGAAGCTGACAATGGGAACGTTGCCCTTTTAACATTACTTGATCTATCATCAGCATTCGACACGATTGATCATCAAATTTGATCAAAAGGCTTGAGGTCACTTTTGGTATTATGAGGAACAGCATTGAAATGGTTAACTTCCTATCTGTACAATCGACAGCAATACATCATAATAGGGAACAATTCATCCAAAAGCTGTACTTTGAAACATGGCGTACCACAGGGCTCGGTACTAGGACCCATATTATTTACTCTTTACACCCAGCCACGAGCACATCAAATTACTAAATTTGTAAATTCCATCTTAGCTATCATTTCTACTCTGATGACACCCAAATTTATGGCTCATCAACACCTGATACTGTTGAAGATCTGTTACAGAGGGCAGGGTCATGTTTATCATCTGTTAAGAATTGGATGAATGAAAACAAATTGATGCTTAATGAAGACAAGACTGAGGCAATTTTGGTTGGCAGTGCAAGAAGCATCAAAGGCATAAGCACAAAAAATATTTGTCTTAGTGGAAAAAATGTGTCACTTACAAAATCAGTCAAAAACCTAGGTGTTTATTTAGACTACCTTATCCATGGAAGCACAGGTCAACCATCTCCTCAAAAATGTTTATTTTGAAATAAGGAAACTTGGCCAAATAAGAAACCTTTTATCTACAAAAACAACAGAAATTCTGGTAAATTCCCTTATTTTATCCAAATTGGACTACTGTAACTCACTTTTAACAGGAATTTCCATGGACAAACTTAAAAAACTCCAAGTTGCACAGAACAACGCAGCTCGTCTGATTCTCAAGAAAAAGAGAAGGGATTCAGCTATGCCAATGCTTGCTTCGTTGCACTGGCTGCCAATTGAACAGCGTATTCTATACAAAGTGGCATTGCTATGTCACAAGAATGTGTCTACAATAATGCACCACCTTATCTGTGTGACCTGTTGGTCCCCTATGTACCATCTCGCACTCTACGGTCTTCAGTAGACACCAAAAAGCTGAAAATTCCTAAAGTTTCCATGAAAACTATGGGTGAAAGTGAAAGATCCTTCTCATATTGTGGCCCCCAAATATGGAACTCATTGCCTCTTTCTCTCAGAGAAATTGAGAACCCCAATACATTTAAGAAACATCTTAAGAGCCATTTTTTCACTCCATAGAATCCAGGTTGCTTGTAAAATATATTATGTGTATGTGTGTGTGTGTGTGTAATGGGGTGAACCATTACAGGGCTGAGAACATAGCTCACTGCAGCGGAAAGGGAGATAAACCCGTTATTTTGACCAGCTGGACCACTAGATGTGGTCAAGGGGAAGTAACCACACAGAAACCATAGATAATCTCCCCTTATTGTTTATCACGCACTTGACATGAGTCATGCAGTGTTGAGTAACATTGCCAACTGATGTACTCACTGCGCCAATTTTAAACCATAGTCTTAGCGTTGTCTGTATTGTCCAGGATTGGTCAGTTTAAGTGACCATCCCTGGTGTCAGAAGTAGAACCATGTTATGTATCACTACATTGTAAGATTGTTTAGTATTTATCTTGTTAGATAATATTTTATTAAGATAGTGTATTTGGAACATACACGAGCGAGAGGGTAGCTTTTAAAAATGTTTTTATTTGTTTTAATGTTTTATTAGAATTTGCACTTAGTGAACTGTAAGGAGTAAATGGGTTGCGCGTGTTTGGGTGACGCTTAGATGATAGCGTGGGTCAGTCAGTTCCACCCAAGTCTTCAAGACAGCAGGACGTGTCATTGTGTCCAGACTAACATAAAACTAAAAGAAGTTGTAATTAATATTTCAAGATTTGTGAAGTGCCAGCTCTGATGATGTAGATCAAGTGTGAATTCATTTGGTTAATTCACCGCGCCTGTCGGTTGGGTTTATTGTCTTGGGTTTATCGTAATGTCTTGTTTATTGTTTAAATATGGTCTTGTTTATTGTACTGTTTATTGTCTTGTGTTTATTGTATTGTGTTTATTAGTTGATTTGTTTTTTTCTTTTCTTTTTTTTAATAAAATTGTTGCCCTCTCAAAACCTGATAGTTTTGTTTGTATGTTTGTTTGTGTGAGATAGATAGGGAGAGACCGCTCGTGTTCCCCGTCCCTGTTACATATTTGGTGTCAGATTAGATAGCTAAGTAGCTATAGAGACCCGCTCGGTTTACCCCGTCCTGTGTTACATGTGTATGTGTCTTTAAATATTATTTGTAGTAAATAAGTTCTGTAAAGCGCTTAGAGCCTGTGAAACAGGGTTAGGCGCTATATAAATGTCATTTATTATTATTATTATTATTATTTGAATACCTGAACAGATGTGTTTTTCTCTTTGTTATATGATGTAAACATCAATTGTTTTCTGTATAAGTACTAATCATAAGTGATTGCTCGAGGAAGAATGTTTCTTTTAAAGAGTAAACCGTATTTATATGATAACAGCTGAG
Source organism: Onchidella celtica (assembly GCA_963931925.1). Taxonomy (NCBI): domain Eukaryota; kingdom Metazoa; phylum Mollusca; class Gastropoda; order Systellommatophora; family Onchidiidae; genus Onchidella; species Onchidella celtica. The sequence continues at coordinate 36,862,054 of OZ007570.1, read as the reverse complement.
TGGAATTCAGCACTACTTGTCACTTGATGTAAGAATGAAATTTGTTTTTCAGAAATGCTGAAAATTTTTGTCCCTTTTGTGTCCATTTCCTGAGTTGTGTGTCCACGCTACTAACTGCATGTTCCAAGTGGCACGGACAGTGTATACTTTAATATTATTACACATTTATTGTTCTTTTTTATCAGTATAGACAAGTAGAAAATGAAAAGTTCGAATGCAGTCACAGGTACTATTTCATTTTCAAACAAGTATTATTTTGGTATATTGCCAGTGTAAGAATAAAACACCAAGAAATAGAATCAAAGAAATAGTATTTTGTGTATTGTGTAGAACAGCTGTTTTGTTCCATTAAATGTGATGATTGGAAGATGGACTTATGACTCGTTGTGTTAAGAGAGATAGGGAGAGTGAGGAATAGAATAGTGAAACATCATCACTTAACACTAACCGTATGGCAATGAATGTTGACTTTCTGTTGCGAAAGCTCATGTTTAGACTTAGATCTATTAATGTTAATGTGCACACAAAAAGAATGCAGAAACACAGGGGACTGCGAAGCTTTAAAAAAAGAAAAAGTTGTGTAGGCCTTAGTGTGCAACGTCCAGCGTTAGACACACCCAGCATTAGAGACAACCAACAACAACAAAAAAAACAAGTAGGTTAGGCCTACCAGTATACAATGAATTCCAAAAGGAATTTAAAATGGAAAAAGGTATGCGTATAATAACTCGGATTTTAAGTACTTCATCAACTAGAAACAAACAAACAAAATTATAACGGATAATTCACTGATTGTTGTGGTGTTTAAGATTTTGAAAATATTCCCCTTTCTTAAAGTTGCAAAGCTACCTTTTTTTATGTGATTAAATGTTGCTTACAACGAGTGACACTGAATTGTCATTTGGCATCTCTATGCTGATTTTGTTCTCTTTTGATGACAGTTCCTGGATAATTGAAGCCTTCCTCATCCTGAAAAACTTTCCGGCCTAGAAATAAAGATGACACAGCACTTTTGGACCTTGCAGAATTGTAAAAGGAACGTAAAATTACAATAATTAGATTGAGCGAAACTTGCTGAAGCCTTGGAAATGACTTGATTATACACAATTTATTTTACAAAATGAACAAGAACCAAGATAAAGCTTTCTGTAGTAAGAAATACTGTAAAGTTTTATTATGATTTTATTCCTAAATAAACCCTACATCCAGATCTAATATCAAAATTTTGTCCAAGCTTATTCACAGAGGCCTGCAGATAAGATCAGAATCTTATTCGCAGATGGATTTTTGGTTTTGTGGTTTTATTTAGAAAGAGCTCCTTTAGATCACAATTCTGGATTTAAGCTTGAATGTTTAACAATTTACAGTAATAAATTATGTTAGTTTGTAATTGGTTGTGATCTGTCTGAAATATCTATTGCTAGAGAAAAACTATCAAAACCAATAATGTTTTTGGATTCTCTCTAGTCAAAACCTAAGACAGAAATAAAATTTTCTTATTTTTTTTACAATGTCAAAATGTCAAAGCACTATAAGAAGGGACAAACAACTGCCCACATCAGTTACTTGTTATTAAACATAAAACTGCAAATTGAATTGAATATTTTTGTTTCTCAGTATGAAATATTGTTCTTAGAAAACATGCAGTAGAATTATGAAATCCAGTTTGTTTTCTTCCTCTGAAGACATTCCCTTGTCAACAAACCATTAATTAGAAGTTATACCAAGGATTTTTTTATTTGATATTTCAAATCCCGTATTTTCTCTTACTGGTTGACATTTCATGGAATTGGCCTGAATTGGCAGAGTGAGTCACTGAATGTCTCCGTGCTCGTGAGTACTGACGAGTGTGTGATTTCTTATGATCATTGAGAGTGAGCGAGTGATGAAGATATGAGTGAGAAATGTTTGAAGGACTGACGAAAGCAGGGTAGATTGTCACGAGCGAGTGAGCGAGGATCAGTAGTTACGAGAAGAGGGTTAGAATAAAGTTAACCCACGGGCCACAGGGTAAGGGAAAGCGTGCATGTTGTGAGTAGTGGGGGTCTGAATGAGGCGAGAGCGCTGTATTACTATCACTGCACACTAAGACGTCCTAGAGAGCGGACGCAGGAGAAAGCCCCAGAGGGCGAACATAAGGAGAGCAGTCGGAAGACTTGGGAGTAGTGTTTTTTCCAGTAATGACTGGTGCCGGGGACGGGCCGAAGAGCCGCCTACGGTGAGCACAGGGGATAGGCCAGCATAGGGCCGAAGGCCACACATAGGCCAGGAGTGACGCTGTCGTGTAGGACAGTCGCAGCACATGAGTCGTGGCAGTCTGGCCACCGACAGGGACGTATATATATGATCGTGAATGTGCTATTGAAATGCTAATGTGCTATTGCCATGTGAATGTGCTATTGAAATGATAATGTGCTATTGCCATGTGAATGTGCTATTGAAATGATAATGTGCTATTGCCATGTTGATGTGCTATTGAAATGCTAATGTGCTATTGCCATGTTGAGGTGCTATTGGAATGCTAATGTGTTATGGCAATAGGAAGGTGCTATTGAGAGACTGCGGTGCCAGTGAAATATTAATGTGCTATTAAGACCCTGAGAGGAGAGGCTGAGGCCGAAGTGTCTTTAGAAAGTAACTACCGGGTTGTGGACCCGAGGAAGAGTGCATGTGGGAATAAGGCCGTTGGACGGTAGTAAATTCAATAATATAGTGTATGTAATTGCACTTTTATCTGTATCTTTATGTATAATAAATGTGTGAGTCTGATGGGGGGGTTCTGTTAAGTGTTATACTTGTTCGTTCGTGATTGTTGTCTTGTTATAATTATTACATCTCCCAGTCTGGGATTTGTGACACTGGGTACCTGTGGTCATTTTGACATTGTGTATTCGTCATATCTAGTTGTTTTTCTGTTGTGGTAGGAATTTGTGCTGTTGTCCTTGTTCGTGGAATGAATGGAAATTTCATGATGGTATAATTTGTGTATATTTATGAATATGTATTGATGCATGTATTTTGATGAATATGTATTAATGTGTACTTAAAATTCTGCAGAGAGTGTGTGTGCCAGCCTGTAGAGGTCAAGCAGCCAGAGCTCCGAGACAAGGGGAGAAGTTATAGTCAGAATTGCGAGTTAAGTAAAAGTCAAAATTTTTGTGCCCTGGATTGAGGGCTGTCTGTTCATCTGTCTTTTTCCGCTGTTTTTCTGTTTTTATCGTTCTGATTATACGGGCGGTGGCGCGGGTTTGCTGTGGTGAGCGTAGTTTATCCTCTTCGGGAGGTGGGCTAAACTTGGAACCGCGTTCATCACAGTGAACAGTTTTATAGGGACCTGTACTTTTGTTTAGATTGTGGCGTTCCATCTTCCTCGTTGTTTTAGGAAGACGTTTCTCTTGTCCCTCTCTTACCTATCTATAGATACGTTCTTTTTTTCAGGCTCTGTTCTTGTTCGTACCTTGTAGTGTAATCGGCGTAGTTAGGTTGCATTTTTTTTTCCCATTACAGTTTTTTTTAGAAGCTCTGTCCTAGTCTGGTTCGTTGTCTTTGATGTCCTTGTGGTCCTTCTTCTGAATTTCTTCATCTTTGTCTTTTCTATTCTTTTTTGTTATTTAATAGTGCTATACATTTTATGAACATAGAATTAGTTAGAGAGAATATGCTATAAAATGTTCAGTAGGTAAATTTCTGAATTGTATTTGAGACAATTGGGTGTTGTTATATCTGGTGTGATCTCAGGTCTCTGGTCGTGTCGTTAGTGATCATACCGACAGGTTAGTCTTTTTCGTAATACATACCATAACCATAAATCTGTGAAATGGCGGATCTCCGTGAGCTCATGAAATTGGGTACGGAACTTGGCCTTGAGGGAGAGGAGCTGCGCAGCTGGATTAAAGAGCAGCAGGCAGAATTGCGCGATGAGCGTGCTAAGGATAGAGAGCGAGAGAAGCAGGAAAGGGAGTTAAAGTTAAAGGAGATAGAAGCCCAAGAACGGGAGATAGAGGCTAGGGATAAGAAACAGGAGAGAGAGACGCGAATAAGAATCGCGGAATTGGAACTCAAGAAGAATGCGCCAACGGAAACAGTTGAGCGGCAGGGGCAAAATAAAAGTGGTGTTAGGATTAAGCTGCCTACGTTCGACGACCGGAAGGACGACACAGACGCCTTCCTTTACAGGTTCGAACTGAACGCACAACTGCAATGGGGGGAGAATAAACAATTATGGTCCACGTACCTGGCTTCCTTGTTGCAGGGGCGAGCGTTAACCTACTTTAAAGAGCTACAGCGCGAAGACGTACATGATTACGATAAGCTGAAGTCTTTGCTGCTTCGCCGATTTGCGCGTACGGAGGAATATTTCCGGGAGCAGTTTAGGCGAGCACGTGCGGATACCAGGGAGGACTTTGCTGCCTTCGTCGCGAGACTAGCAGAATATTTCACGAACTGGGTGGACTTGGCGCATGTGGGCGCGGATTTTGCTAAATTGAAAGACCTAATGATCCGTGACCAGCTGTACGCGTCGTGCCATAAAGATCTGGTGGCTTTTCTGAAAGAAAACGAACCCGCGACGGTGCAGGAGGCGTCTAAGTTGGCGGAAGCATACCGTACGGCACATCCGTCCAAACCAGTCGCGAGGGCGTACGTACAGGATGCTGGTTACGTCGCCGTGGTTGAGGGGTCGCCGGCAGGACATAAAGACAGGTCGCGTCAGCGTGGTGCCTATAACGGGCAAGCCCAGGGGCAACGTAGGGGGTATCACCAATCACCTGCATATGGATCCGGGAAGTTTGACCGAGCAGGAGGGCTATGTCGCGGTAATGGCCGAGGGCGATTTGTGACCTTTGCCGATGACCGACGGCATAGGGACTTTAGTTCCGGTCGCGATGGGTCACGGGGACCCAGGTTTAGCGGAGCACAGGGAGCGGAATGTTGGACTTGCGGACGCGTAGGTCATTTGTCACGGGATTGTAGGACCGCGAATTGTTGGAACTGCGGAAGAGCAGGTCTCATCAGGGTAAATTGTCCTGCAGGTAGGATAGCGGCGAACGTGGATGGCAATCACGGTAGCTCCACTCCATGTTCCCCTAATAAATTTCATCATGCGGCCGCGTGTGTTACATCGGACAACGGAGGCGGACAGTATTCTAAGTGTCCCAGTTGTGAGAAGTTATTATCTTCCGGTGTTTTACCTTGTGGGAGAAAGATCCCCGTTATAAATTCATGTCATACAGGAGGTAGTCTTAGGGTTTATCCGGGGTTTGTTGGGGACGAACCGGTCTCGGTTTTACGAGATACAGGATCTACCGTTGTGGGAGTGCATAGGGACTGTATTCGGGATTCACAGCTTACAGGTGAGACTGTCCCGTGCATCCAATTTTCAGGGGCCATTGAGAAATTACCCATGGCAAGAATAGTGATAGATACACCTTTCCTTAGCGGGGAAGTCGAAGCAGTCGTTGGTTGCTTTCCAGGCGCCCAGCTCATCATTGGTAATGTATCACGGGTAGTTTCCCCTTCCGAGGAGAATGTGCAGGCATGGTCGCAATCAAAAGGTATTGACTTTTGTGCCGCAGTCGAGACACGTCGACAGGTACGTGATAGGAGTAAGATTAGACCTTTGGCAACGCCAGCGGTCAACCTGGATATCACACCAGGACGCTTGGCGACATTACAAAAGGAGGACCCATCATTGAGTCCATGTTTTGAGGAGGCGCGAACGGAGAAAACGAGGAAATATAAGAACGGGTTGTCGTCCTTTGTTATTCAGGCGGGCATTCTGTTCCGTAAGTATGTAACGGTGGCCTCCATTTTAAAGCAGGTCGTTGTGCCAGCGTTGCTAATCGCAACAGTATTGCATTTGGCACATGATGTCCCATTAGCGGGTCATATGGGAATAGCTAGAACCAAAGAAAGGGTTCTAAAAAATTTTTACTGGCCATCTATCCACAGAGATGTACAAGTGTATTGTAAGACATGCAGTGCGTGCCAAAAGACGACGCATAAGGGTCGTACACCCCAGGCTCCTCTTCAAAAGATCCCCACGGTTTCGGAACCGTTTAAAAAGGTTTCGATAGACCTTGTTGGCCCCATTCACCCAGCTACCGATAGGGGGAATCGATTTTTCTTAACGGTCATATGTAATGCTACGAGATGGCCAGAGGCGGTTCCTCTTCGGACCATAACGTCTGAGGCAGTCGCGGAAGCGCTGTTTGGAGTTTTCGCTAGGGTGGGAATTCCGGAACAGATTTTATCTGATAGGGGTGCGCAATTTACGTCGGAAATGATGAAGGAATTGTTTCGCTTATTTAGCATACAACCCATCACTACCACCCCGTATCATCCGCAGGCTAATGGCATGTGCGAAAGATTGAACTCGACGTTAAAGTCGATGCTGCGTAAGGTAGCTGCTGATCGCCCTAAAGATTGGGATAGATATATCCCTGCAGTGTTATTCGCGTACAGAGAGGTACGGCAGGAGTCAACGGGATTCTCTCCTTTTGAAATGATGTATGGTCGTAGTCCTAGGGGTCCAACTGATGTTCTTCGGGACATGATGACGTCGCCATCATCGGGAGACGATGAGCAAATTTCAGTGTTTCAGTACCTTGTTGATTTAAGAGAAAGATTATCTTCAGCGCGCACTATAGCAGAAGAAGCTTCTAGTATCGCTTCGAAAAGAGCAAAAGACTATAAAGATAGAGGTTCCAAACTGAGAATTTTTAAGCCAGGAGACAAGGCCCTGTTGTTATTACCTCGGACCATTATAAGTTATTGATGACATGGAAAGGTCCTTATGTTATTGAGCGAGTTGTTTCAAAGGTAGATTACGCTATCCACATTGATGGATCGAGTAAGGTTTTCCATGTTAATATGCTACAGAGATTTTATGAGAGACCACAGTATCTGTGTGCACAGACAAAACCAGAGGAGACTGTCTTCTCTATTGCTTGTACGGGGGTCGTAGACCAGTTAGACAGTGACGTAAGCGACACCGAGGCGCAGGAAGAGATACAAATTCAATTGCCGGAGTTAACTCCGACACAAGGTTACAGGGACGTAAAATTTAACCCTGACCTTACGAGTTCAATGAGTAGGGAACTTAAGACCCTGTTAGCGTCATTCCCGGATGTTATTACGGATTTGCCGGGTCGCACTACAGTGATCCAGCACCAAATAAAGTTGACTTCGGATAAGCCAGTATCTCTTAGACCTTATCCGCTGCCTTTTTCTTCGAGAGATAGAGTTATAAAGGAAGTTGAGTCAATGTTGAAGTTAGATGTGATAGAACCATCAACATCGCCGTATTCATCACCCATCGTCCTCGTGAAAAAACTTGATGGATCGGTGCGGGTTTGTATTGATTTTCGAAGATTGAACACTATTACGGTAGGCGATAGGGAGCCTATTCCGTTTCAGGAGGAACTAATAGCTTCATTGGCCGGGTCCACGTGGTTTTCCAAGATAGATTTAACGAAGGGTTATTGGGAAATCCCTCTTACTGAGGAGTCTAAACAATACACGGCGTTCCAAACGCCCATTGGATTATTCCAATTTAAGGTCATGCCATTTGGGTTGATAAACGCGCCAGCGACGTTTGCACGATTAATGAGAATGGTATTGAAGGACATACCTAATGTCGTGTCATTCTTTGACGATATAGCATGTCATACATCGACATGGTCTGATCATATTCAGACACTAACAGTAATTTTTAAACGATTACGTCATTTTTGGTTAACTGCTAAACCCGCAAAGATGGATTTGGCATGTCCAGAGATAGCATTCTTAGGACATATCGTGGGTAGAGGTGTTCAGAGACCTGAAGTAACAAAAATTGACAAATTAGTAGGGTTGCAAATCCCTAAAACAAAGAAACAAGTCAGAAGCTTAGTGGGAATTTTAAATTATTACAGAAAGTTCATTCCAAATTTTTCCTCCTTGTCATCTTCTCTTACTGACCTTACTAAGAAGGGACAACCCGATAAGGTCCAGTGGACGTCTGAATGTCAGACAGCATTTGATAATTTGGTGACAGCATTATCATCGTCACCCATTCTGATATTACCCGATTTTCGATCTAATTTTATCCTCAGAACGGATGCGTCGGACTCTGGTGTCGGCGCTTGCCTTCTACAGGAGAAGAACGAATGTTTCCATCCTGTATGTTATGTCAGTAGGAAGTTATTGCAGAGAGAAAGAAAGTATTCTGTGATAGAGCGGGAGTGTCTTGCCATTGTGTGGTCCGTCCAGAAATTAGGACGTTATCTCATGAGACGAGAATTTTGTATCCAGACAGACCACAAGCCACTAACGTTTTTGTCGAAGAATCGTTCGTCCAGCCCACGCTTGTCTAGATGGGCATTGGCTTTGCAGCCGTATACCTTCGTTATTCAACCAATTCCAGGAACCAGCAATCATATCGCCGACTACATTAGTCGAGCCTAGGGGAAGAGTTCAGGAGCTTGTACATCGGAGGACAGAAACATTGACAGGATCTGTGTGAACGAGTCGTCGACTTTAAAATATTGACATTATAAATATGATATGAAGAATGGTTGATAGGTTGATTGGTTTTTGATTCTGTATTAGGTATTGTGTTTAGTTAGCTATTGATGATGTGATACATATATGCATAGTGCAGGGCATATTGATCCCCATATTTTCCCCTGATTCCGGTATTTTATGTGCTAGGGGCATTGGTAGGTCATTTTTATGTAAGTATTGCTCACGCTCACTCGTTGACAGTCATCTTGATGCGATTTGAAATTAATTGCATTAATTTTTTTGGGGTGGGGGATGATGTCACGAGCGAGTGAGCGAGGATCAGTAGTTACGAGAAGAGGGTTAGAATAAAGTTAACCCACGGGCCACGGGGTAAGGCAAAGCGTGCATGTTGTGAGTAGTGGGGGTCTGAATGAGGCGAGAGCGCTGTATTACTATCACTGCACACTAAGACGTCCTAGAGAGCGGACGCAGGAGAAAGCCCCAGAGGGCGAACATAAGGAGAGCAGTCGGAAGACTTGGGAGTAGTGTTTTTTCCAGTAATGACTGGTGCCGGGGACGGGCCGAAGAGCCGCCTACGGTGAGCACAGGGGATAGGCCAGCATAGGGCCGAAGGCCACACATAGGCCAGGAGTGACGCTGTCGTGTAGGACAGTCGCAGCACATGAGTCGTGGCAGTCTGGCCACCGACAGGGACGTATATATGATCGTGAATGTGCTATTGAAATGCTAATGTGCTATTGCCATGTGAGTGTGCTATTGAAATGATAATGTGCTATTGCCATGTGAATGTGCTATTGAAATGATAATGTGCTATTGCCATGTTGATGTGCTATTGAAATGCTAATGTGCTATTGCCATGTTGAGGTGCTATTGGAATGCTAATGTGTTATGGCAATAGGAAGGTGCTATTGAGAGACTGCGGTGCCAGTGAAATATTAATGTGCTATTAAGACCCTGAGAGGAGAGGCTGAGGCCGAAGTGTCTTTAGAAAGTAACTACCGGGTTGTGGACCCGAGGAAGAGTGCATGTGGGAATAAGGCCGTTGGACGGTAGTAAATTCAATAATATAGTGTATGTAATAATTGCACTTTTATCTGTATCTTTATGTATAATAAATGTGTGAGTCTGATGGGGGGTTCTGTTAAGTGTTATACTTGTTCGTTCGTGATTGTTGTCTTGTTATAATTATTACATCTCCCAGTCTGGGATTTGTGACATAGATCATGGCTTGCTTGACAAAATTAATTGTAAAAACAAACAAAACAGTTATTCAGTTTGGTGTCCGTGTTGTCAAACTCAGTTATATTTTAGGTTTGAGGACTTACCCAGTCAGCTTACCTACATCAATCCGATGCAGATTTGTATAGGATTTTCGTAGGGCTGGTAAGATGAATGTAAGGGCGGATTCCCTACATCAAACCGTCGTGGGTACGATATCGTAACCATCAGATCTATGTAGGAATGATGTCATTCCTATTTGCAAAGTTTGACGTCAACTCTACGCGTAACGTCGGATCTGATAAAGGGTTGCTGAGTCGATCAAGAGCGGATGAGAATTAAGGAAATTTAAGGGCATTTTGACTGTTTTTAAGACAAAAGCAAAAAAAAACAACAACAACAACAACAGAATTTCAATATAAACCAATTGAATTTAATTAACTTTTGCAATAATGATATCAACTCTACGAGTAAATAATTAAAATATTAAATTCAATTGATTTATAGGCTACTGAAATGATGTTTTTTGCTCTTTTCCCCAAAGCAGTAAAATTGCCCTTAGGCCCATTTTAATTCTAATCCCCTTAATTTTTAAGAGCTGAGATCTGACTCAGGGAAGATAGAGGAAAGAAAATGCATGACTTTCTGTGGCACACTTTCCGCACCGTGCTTCTGTCAACTACTCAACTATAAAAAAACGATAATTGTACATGTAATATCTTCTGGATCCCTTAATTCCTTCCGGAGTCGTGGGGGCACTGCACTAGTGAGCGTCTGATCAACTGTTTCCACCTCTGGCGGCTATGGGCAACGACGTGTGTTGTGGCAAAGGTTTCCCCTGTCATTCAGTAATAATTATTGTCCGTCTATTTCTTTCTTTGTCTGCCCCGCCTCCTCGTTCCCTGAACTGTACCCTGGAGGACGGCCTTCGCTAGTCCACTGGCTCTTGTCACATGTCCATACCATTTCAACTGTATAATTTCAGTTATAATAGAAATGGTTAATCCGAGAACAACGCATTAAACCGTACGTGTGCATGTTCTGAATCTAAGGGTGAAAGAAAATGTCTCTTCTGTGCCATTTTTTTCAATTATTTGCATACTTGGTGATTGGTAAAACGCGCGGGATTTTTTAAAAATAAGTTTAACACATCTACTGATTCGGTAACACATGGACAACTTTTCCCTAGATAATTCTGCCATTTTTACGTAAGAAAACCATAATGCCCTTCTTGGTCAAATTCACTTATTAACATGACCAGTTTATAGAATGGGCTCTATTTTTCCATCTGGGTTCTAATTTTGTGGGACTTCTGGTTTCTTTTAGTAATCACTGAATGAAGAATGGACGAACAATAAATAGAGAGCAATGCGAGTTTTTTTGTTTGTTGTTGTTATTTTTGCATCTCCTGTAAAAACTCTGTTTGATCACGTATAATCTTGAGAATGAATGCTCTGTTGGTCTGATTGGTTACATTTATGAAACCAACAGAAACTTTCCGTTCTTTTGATACATGTATATGTTATGGCTGTAAATGAACAAATTGAAAATCGACTATTCTGGGGAAATTCTCTGCATACCACTTTGGAATCGGCCATCTATCTATCATCTATCTATCTATCTATCTATCTGTCTCCTGCTGACTAAGATCTATCATTTGGTAGCGGTATCAGTTTGCCTCTATGAATGGACCTATGAATGGGTATGCCAGCTGATATACTACTAACTCAGTGCCGGTAATGCAGCTTGGAATTCACATATACAATGGGGCCCGTCTAGTGAACTAAATGCTATTGGAAAACACAACAACAACACAAAACGAGATCAAACAATCAAATCCTCAGTGTTTAATTTTATTTTGATTATTTGTTCAAAATCACTCTCCTTAATACCCAGATTACTGTTATTTTAGTTAATTCAGATTTGCGTCCAGTAATTTCACTTCTAAATTAGTCCGGTGGGGTGGCGGGGTTGTGGATGGTCGGGGTGAGGAGGGAGAGTTAGAGGCTTTGACTCTTGAGGGAATATGAACAGCACATTCCTCTCTGAATGACATGCTGAAACAGTCTTGTCTTTTTAAACATGGACGTAATAGTTAAATTTGCTCATTAAAGTTGCATGTATGTGTGTGTATGCGCGTGCAACTTGTGTGTATGTGTGTGTGTAGTTCGTATCAGAAACTTTTGTCCTAGCAATATACTTGAAAAAGAAATTTTAAGGTAAAACAAGTCTTAAAAAATTATCTCGACTAATTTTTTTCTCTGCAAACTCTTAATCGCTACTATAGATCAAGTGTTTTCTGGTTCAGTTGAGAGCAGACAATATATATACAAAGTCTTTGACCTGTAAAAATGCATTTTTAAAATTTTGAAATGCGTGGAAATCACATCTGTTCCAGGGAGAACATGGTTTTGTTTATTGTAGAGATATTTTTCACAGAAAAGAATGGTATTTTTCTAAGTTGTTCTTATGATTTATGTGACGGTTTTTGTCACTGTTGTTGCCGTTTGTCACTGATGCCACCACAGTTAAAAAAAAAATTACATAATAATAACTTTTAAAGCAGATTATGTGTGAACAAAGCTTTGAGACATGTCTTTGTTTACATTGCGCATAATAATCAATGTTGAACAAGACATTTCCTTGTGAATTGGATTGAATTATATTATTTTTTGAAATATTTCTCGGAAATCCATATTTAAAAAAATGTTCAGCATTTATTACACCATGACTTTCAACATTTTTCGATCATGTGTGAAGTCATTAATAACATATAAAAACATTAATTAGAACCTTCAAAAAAAAGTATGCACACTTTTTTTATTTAAAATTATTTTGCAGTTTTGGTAGCATCAGTGACATTTTTCACCATATTGCGGCTGCTTTTTTTGCTTTCTTAGAACAGAGAAAAAAAGCTCATTTAACCTAGAAAGCCCCTAAACACATTTGTGAATGATTATGCTATCAGTAAAAATCATACTTGATGTCAAAAACCAAATTTGATTTTTTTGTCTAAATTGACCCTTTTTCGGGGGTGGGGGGAGGCATCTTATACTCTTGTGAATTTTAAACGATATTCTGTAAAACCCCCCCCCCCCCCCCAATGCGACATTTAGGTCACTTTAATAATCCTAGGCAGCTCCCTGAGAGTACAAGTATAAAAGCATTAAGGGGAGGAGCACCTAAAATTACAATTTTCTTTACTTTTGAATAAATTTCCTTTAATTTTTGGGGTAGTGAACCATAATGAAAATCTGATTTGAAAAACACACTCGAAATATATTTACAGTTGCTATGGCAACGAGGGCCATACTTAATTTTGTTCACATATTTTAATTAATAATTCTGTGAAAACTGTCTGTTGAAACCAGTTGAAATTTTGCATACAAGTCAAGAGTTAGTATGCAACGAGAGTTACAACGCCATTTTTCCGATAAATCCATCCAATTGGTCATTTTCCAATGTTGAAGCAGTATGTTACACTTTTATCCCCTCCCCCCCTCTTCTGCATGAGCAAAGCGATGGATTTAAGAAAATAATACCAATACTACTCTGTACGGATATAAAAGATACATGTAGGATATGTATTAAAATCAAGGAAGGGCTGATGTAATCGTTTACTTAAAGTGATTGCATGACATCAAGTCGCACCCATAACTGAATTTGATATTCATGTATTATGATTTATCATTCTACATTTCATTTTCTGGTGAATAAAAAACAAAAAACAAAACTGATCATGTTAATGCTCAAGTTTTAGATAAGGGTTCTCAGACTTACTGCAGCTGATGTCCTACAAGTTTCTATCACCTCATGTCTCTTTCTTTATCTATCTCCTTCTCATTTCCCGTCTGTCTCTGTGTGTGTGTGTGTGTCTCTTTTTACCCCATTTTCTCCTCTATCTCATTCTTTCCCTGACTCTCGCCTGTCTAATTCTCTCTCTGAGTCTCTCGTCTCTCTCCCTATCCCCCCCGTTGTCTCTCCGATCTCTCTCTCTCTCTTCTTTTCTTCTCACTTCTCGGTAGGCTTTGCAAAATACTACATTGTTCTTGGCCACATTTTAACCCCATAAATCTACATTGTGGATCAAGAAACATTCACAACACTGAAGATGACATTTTCATACAACACTCAATTTGAACATACACTAGTCACTAATTTGCTTTTTTATTTCGGAAATGGTGTTTATTTCTGAACAAAACAAAACACATAATAGCTCTTGCCGGACAATACAAACACCTAAGCAAAAGTATTTATATAAACTTTCATATGTAGGCTTACAAGATCACTAATACTCAAATAAACTGCTAGGAACATCAGAATTTGTAATATTCCAGTATAAAATGGCATTTTCAATAAACAATAAATGTTTCATGGCCATCTTATATTCAATGGCATCAAATAAGAATGGCACAAATATTACACTACTTTCAAGACTTTATTGGTTAAAAAAAAAACCAAAAACAAAAAATGCAGTATACATTGCACCTCTTCTTCAAAATGCTGTGGCCTTTTTTTAAAAATGTCTAATAGTAGAAACCAAGATTTTTGGGAAAACCCAGCTAGTTGAATGTAGGCCAGCCATCAAATAGAGTGGTGAGTGGAGAAGGTGAGGCAAACAGCTGGCCATGAGTAAAGCTCAGACTACTCATATCAAGTGACTAGTACAAAATGCAATGTTTGTCTCACTTAAGAGCAAGGTTAAGGTCACAGAATTTGGGAATTTTTGGTAAAGTTGATGAAGCCTATTGCTTTTGAACAATCTGAGAACCCTATCAGCTCTTTCAAAACAACAACAACAACAACAAGAACCAAAAACAGCCAATACTGACACTTGTCAAAACAAAACAGGAGCATGTTCTTTGGTATTGGAGCTGTAATATTTAATTTCTGCAAATATCCTTCCTACCCAGATACATAAATCTCGTCAACAAAAACATCCTCTATCTAGTCATTCCCTTTCAGTGTTCGTACAAAAGATAAACAGTATGAATCATTAAACATCTCTCCATAATATCATAAATCCATGATAACAAACAAATGTAATGCCAATTTCAACATTTACAGTAAGTATTCCTATTATCAGTGACATCATGTGTACAAGCAGGAAAATCATGACAGCTCAATTTAAAGTTCATACATTTAGATATAACTATTGAAAAACTGAAATTGTAGCTCAAAAGAAAGAAAAACCAAATTTTCAAAAGAAGTACCTAACTTCATTCATACCACGGCTTTTGTAGTGTCCAAAACACCCTGCGAAATGTACCATATTCACATACAAAATGCAGACATGGGTTTTATCTGAGCTATGAAGAAGAGACCGCAGGAAAAACAGGTTCAGTCACAGATTTCCTGTTCAGACAAAACTGTGTTTCTAACTTTGATTGAGTGCTTTCTTTCATGGACTTCCTTATATTCTAGCAACAATTCTAGCGGTCTGAGCCCATTTCTGTAAAAGATATTGAAGTAGCTTGGGCATGGGCCCAATAAACACATAATTTCTACATTGCGATGCAGCCCGTTTTCCCATGGACTCTTCGTTTATGTTACTGCTGAACTGTCTGGGACATAATTTTCAGTTTCCCTCACCAATATATCACATTACTTTATAATCATACATAACTTAAGACAAAGAAACATCTTAGAAAATTCAGTTTGATGACTTGACTATTGAAATTAATGATGTCAGATTGGTTGAGGCCCCTTTCATCAGTATCACTATCTGCAACATCTGATCCTCTTAGTAAACCATGCAATAGTAATGATGATGCACTGAGATAAAAAAAGTGAAATTTTAATGCTGGACAAAATTTATTACGTATATGTTTGTCCACATGTTTGATCCATTGCTTTTCATGTACCATATAAAGAAAACTCCCACAAAAACATTTGAAAAAATCAGGACTGATCTCAGTTGTGAATGTCAAGACCCTTCAAGATCATGAGCAAACTTTGACATTGTAAAACAAATTTTAAATTAAAAACAAAAGAAATGGGAACGACATAATGACTTCCATGGCAAAATTGTGAAATTCAACTGAATTTCATATTTCAAACTGGCAAATGAAGACTTCCACAGAAATATAATAATTAATTCTCTGAATTCAGTTGTACCTCAAATTGGGAGATTGTGAATGCCACTTGCCATGTTCTTTTAATTGTGTTCAAAACTATATTATCTTTGCAGCCTTCTGAAAGCCAGTGTGGTTTTGAATATTTCCCATGTGCCCAGATGTTTTTTTACATGTGAATGGGCCTTGTTCAGTTTACATTTTTTTTTTCATCTCAGCATTGTGCTTTATGGCACTTCATGACATCAGTTTACTTGTAGCCAGGATGGTGATGAGCACATGACTGACTGAGGGGTGCAAAATGGATTATCAGTAGTTATTCCACCATCAAACAAATTGTGGGCAAATGTGCCAAATAGCACTGCACATCAAATTCAATCTAGATTTATTCTCTTTATTGTCAATGCCCTTTCTGTTGGCTGGTGACTAGGGGTAAGTGGGGCTCTCTAGAAGACAGGGCAGTCAAACTGTCTAATTTCACACAATGGGAATGCTTAAACCCACGACAGTGACCCCATCAAACCACTGGTCTTGTGGAATTCATGAGCAGAGTACATTTTTAATCAGTGACAGAAATGAAGGAGCTCTGATTTTCTCGACTTTCTTTTACGATAAAAACTTGGGATGCTGGAAAAATTATGATGATTTTGCTGAGCACCAAGATGTCCATATATGCACGATCTTACTGTCATTCGTTCATCAGTAATGTTCTTCAGCTTTGCTTATACTGGGAATATAGCTTATTCGCTGGCAATGAATTATAGTGCTAAACAGACAGACCACCAATTAATGTTTTATACTAAACATCAGACTAGAGTTTTTCATCCAGAAAAAGTACTTGCATATAATATATATCAAACATAAACCATACTGTTTTTAACAATAGCAATGTCAAAACTAGTAAGGAAATTAAACAGTGCTTTTGGTACATGACTGTTTCCCCCTAAGAAACATTGCAGCGCTCTTGTATTCATGCAATGGTAACTGATCACAAAATTGAATGCATGAAGGCAATCACCTAGAATTTCAGACAATATAGGTCCATGTCACTTGGTAACCGCAGCATTTCACTTTTTAAAATATTTATTGCCAGCGAGTGATGAAATGAAATGAAATATCTGTTCTTCCATATATTATAATTTCCATTCTGAAGTGCTGAGTTGATATTCCGCTTGTTCATATCCTGAGCTATTTTCTTCAGATGCTTGAAAGAAAGAGAAACTCATCCATTTCAATGTTGTTTGCATGAGATGATGGTGATTTTACAAGATACCAACCATCACCAAATGCAATAGTTTTTGTGACAGCAGGTAAGTACGCCTGGTGCAACCAAACACTGGCATTTACTGGAATGGTGTTTTCCCTGCATTTATGTATGTAACAAAACAACAACAACCACCTGATCTTAATACACAAGGGATGACTCTGGGCGCTAAAAGACAATCTTCCAACTAAATCTAAGGAAATACCAATAATAGGTAATATCGTGAGCATACTCTAGTCTCTCTTTTCTCTATCCCAGGGTATAGAAAAAGTCCAAATAATGGAATGAAAAATCATGGAGAGTACTTGCAAGATATGAACCTTTGTTACAAGTCTCTAAATATGCAATTCCAAACAAGTAAAAAACATGATTATCTGTTAAATTCAGGATTTCTGTAGACAGTAAAATAAAACTGGGAGAGGAATTTAAATTTCTTTGGCCTTGCACATTTAAAGACTTGCAAAGGTAGGACAGCAATGATCACTTAAAGTTCTGAGTATAATAACATGAAGGTGGAGGTTGGGAATGATACACAGGATAGAAGGGCAGCTGGAAATTTCATATCTTTGAGACTGAACAATAACTTAATTGAAAACACAAACATTCTGGCTAAATCACCTGGAAGAACAAGAAAAAAAAAGAAATCACAGTTAAATCACAAATGCAGTGCAGGGCAGCCATTATCATATTTGGTAGAATTTTGATATCCTGATGACAATAAATCTATATGATGTCAGGCATCTAAATTTCCTCCGCTTGTAAAGTAATCTGGGGATTTTCAATGTCAGCTTTGGACTGAACAAGCTGCAGCTCCATCTGTTCCATGTTTGGGGTCACCCCAGGCCCAGCCAAACCTGAAGAAAGAATCAGAAATATTACCTTCAATATACTTTGTCAAGTGTTTAGGGGAACATACAGGAATGAGACGGAAACAGAAAATCATGTAATTGTCACAGTAACCCAGTGCTGCCTGACATGCCGTGAACTGCTGTCAAAACTGCAGGAGGGTCCTGCCTAACGTCCTACAAAATGCCATTCTATCGGCTTTCTGCTTAATGTGACAGTTTTTCAAAGTATGTGTTTGTAAACCAAAAATTTTGAGCACTTTTACAATTCATCTGGGAGGCAAAGGATGAAACATGAATTTCATGTGATATAGACCTACAGATTAAAACCAAAAAAAAACAAAAACTAAAAAAACCCATATTCCTATTTCTAAGTATTTTATCTCCTTTTATAAAAAAGTAAATATTTTCACAAGAAGGTAGTAAGGGCATGAAGTCTTATTACATAGCCAAATAGAGAAAATACTGAGTTGTGTTCACTGTTCAACGATGGCTTATAGGCCCATTGTGCATATTGACCATTTTTGATGTAAGGACCGGCGCATCACCATGGCAATGGTAGCACTGATTTTGATTTGTTAGCTGATTTGCATTGTGAGCACTTGAGGTGTCGTGAACCAAACAGCGGTGAGCTAAAACTAGTTCACTGCAGTAAACAATGGCACGTGTGTACACGCATATGAGAGACGTTCGGTCAATTCTTTCACTTCCTTTCCCGTGTTTACACGGATGGTAGGGAATCTGACCAGCTTGGATCCATCCTTTCCACCCCTGTCATAACAGTCAACTGCAATGCAACCAGCAGGCATTTTAACAACTTAGACATATATCTTGAAGTTACACCCATCAGCTGATCCACAGGCCATCTTGGGTGTTGGAAGAACAAAACAAAAACACTCTGTGAAGTCATTCGCAATGGGCCTATACCATGTGCCCCTAACAACAGCATTTTCACAATTAGAGTAATGCCCCATTGCTTCGGCAGAAAGTAGGTTGAGAAAAGTAGATTAGGCTGTGTTGGGTTGCTTTGTGATTCATCAAAAGCTGAAATGAGTTACTGATAGTGACACAAGTATTTTCCCAGCAAATGAATATTTTATCATAAAAATGTGGAGAAAATAAACAAAAAAGAAACAAGCAAACAAACAAGCAACACCACATACCTTTGGCATGATCTACTGTTCGCTTAATCACTCTCTGTGTGATATTGACTGTTTTCTCAAGTGCTGACTGCAATAGTATTAAGAATAAACGATATTAAGAAATCCAATTGAATGAGAGAAAGTAAGAGAGAGAGAGAGAGAGAGAGAGGGAGACAGACAATCAGAAGGAAAGGTAATTCATGCCATTTTCACGTTAACTCCTACAGAATGGTCATTTGTGGTGCTTTCCTAAACTAACTTTTCATACTTGAAACTTTGCAAACAAGAAATTTCCATGCATTGTGAGCCCTGAAAACTAAATACAGTCGAGCGCGGAAAACTCAAATTCTTTTGGGGTGGCTTCATCGAGTTCGAGTTTGCCGCATTTCGAGGAATACATGAAGCATCAATCATGAAGTATTATTATTGCATATTCAAGGAAAATAATAGTACAGCTGACAACATGTACCATGAATTACCTGCCTTAATCCCCCCCCCGTGGTCAGTTGAAAGAGAAGCCAGTATCAAACTGACGCGCGTGGCGACAGCGGCATGCGACCTTGTGCCCCGATGCTTTTTTTTTCTCTTCTGAAAGTGCTTTGGTTAGGACAGTTTCCAAGTCAAGCCCAACAGCGATATAAAATAAACTGAAGGGCAAACACAACTCACCATTTTTCTCTGTTCAGCTTTACTACCGTTTATACGGCAGCGCTTCCTTTCTCTTTTTTTCTACTAGTTTATGAGTGCGGGACAAACCAAACAAAAAAAAAAGGGTGACTTTAAATAGGCTACATATATATAGCCTTACTAATCAAACTATATAAGGTCATTCAATATAAAAGGGAATGTTTATTGCGGCTACATGTAGCCTTTATAACCAAACCCCACCCCTAACATTATTTGGGCTACCCGTTACTCACTACGGTAATATTGATCATCTAGCCCCAATAAACACCCCTCCCCCCAACAAAAAGGTTATTTCCTGCCCAAAATTGGTCATCTCAGGTATTTTAGTCGCCATTTTTAATTGGGGGATGGGGGGGTGGATGACTATACTCACTATCTTGCCACCACTAGGCTATGCTATGGCTAAGTGAATTCTGGCGTTCGTTGTTTTTGTGTTTTTTTCTACTTCTAGGTTACTTGGATCACACTCACAGCAGGAAACAGGAAAACTGGTTCGACAAATCTATATCACAGGTTGAGGTTCATGTGAAATAACTACAAAGAATGTTGAAAAATAAATTCGGGACCTAGGTCATTGTTCATGGGATCCGTGATTTTGACTTAGGTGTGTTCGAGTTTCGCATGCTCGAATGTAATATCATCACAGTTCATTTCCATTCCATTCTCAAAAATAATGTTGGCTATAATGATCCCCATTGCAGTAACAGGTAAAGCAAATTAAATACAGTTATATGTATTCTCCTGTTTCCAGACAATGAGTCAATTTGAACAAACAAATATAATATATAAGGTAGTTTACCTTTAAATCTTTATCTTTATCCATCCAAGTGAGCAAAGATGCTGCAAATAAATCTCCCGTCCCCACGAAAATGGCATCAATGAAAGGAATTTTAATTTGGTATCGCTTGACTGTTCCACCTACAAAAGAAAGAAATTTTGAACATGGTCTCAACATGAATGAAAACATGAAATCATTCCATGAAAAGGACAACTTACATTTAAAACATTTGATTGAAACACACTGTTAACCCTGCAAATTGGGAATTATAATAATCTGATAAATGTCCTCTC
The DNA here is from genome assembly GCA_963931925.1 of Onchidella celtica. Classification (NCBI taxonomy): domain Eukaryota; kingdom Metazoa; phylum Mollusca; class Gastropoda; order Systellommatophora; family Onchidiidae; genus Onchidella; species Onchidella celtica. The sequence continues at coordinate 36,841,248 of OZ007570.1, read as the reverse complement.
TCCCTGTCAACCCTTGCCATGAATTACAGTGGGCCATCATGTTTAACGAACTGCTAACAACGAGAACTTTGCCTATAGCGAGAACATTTTAAATCCCCGTTTTTTCTACTATATAAGCTACATATTAAAATACTTGAATAACGGCAATCGATAATCACAACCTTTGCTATAGCGAGAGAATTAATTCTGAGTGCATACAGCAAATTGTGGGAGCGGCCGCAGTACATCGTGTAGCGAGTCAGACATATATTGTTCTTTGTCTGTAACTGCACGCCCATCCGTCTAGTCACCTCTCACTCAGGCCGACAATGCTTTGTTTCCTTACTGACCACGTGTCATGACAGCGCACGACACCACCACCCACGCAATCAATAAATTTACATTTGCCCGCCTGCCCACCTGTCCGATTATGTCTTGCGTAGGCCTAGCAAGCGTTGTCTACTTGCTGACTATGTGCCGTGACAGCACTGTACACCACCACCCACCCAATCAATAAATTTATGCCCGCCCATCCGTCCAATCATGTCTTGCGCAGGCCTAGCAAGCGTTGTCTACTTCCACCACCCACGCACACAATAAATTTACGCCCGCCGACCCGCCTAATCATCTCTTAAGATCTTGCTTATAACAAAGAAGCTTTGTTTTCTTACTAAACATCCACGCAACCAACAAATTTACTGGTAGTGATTTACGCGGATCAAAGACTGTGCTGCGAGTAATAATTATCGCACATGACACGCAGTGACCAGAGAGTGCATACTTATTACTAGGCCTAAGCAAGAGATGGCCAGGTGGGGCCACAACTCACAAGGCAATGATTACTCGCAGCACGGTCTCTGATCGTAATTGATCACCGCGCAGCGTATGCTCTTGAGTCTACACCGGGCTTCATGACCACATGGCTACACTCGTCACTGTAGTGTTGTTAATAAATAGTTGTTATAGCAATGTTTATGAGCAAAGGGAATTAACCCTATTATTAGATGATTGCCCATTTGTCTTGTATTGGTTGTTTCCCTTGTTGTAATTCAAGTAATTGGTATGTTGTGTGTTGAGAGTTATTCCCTTTCTTTGGAAAGAGTTAAGTCCCTGAGTGTTCCTGTCAAAAGAGGGGAGTTGACAGAATAAACCCATGAGAGCAACATGCTTCTGAGTTCTGAGTCAGTCCTTGTTCAATCCATGTCAATCCAACTAGCTGTGAGACCATCAACGTTATAGTCACAAGCACGCAGCCAATCTGTTACTTGTCTGCCTGTAACTTTTGAATCTCGCATAATTTGATCGAAACATGGCTAATGTCAGCACATAAAGACAAAACAAAACAAAAAAAACGCACCCAAGATCAAGGCCGAGACCTGCTGTCAGTTTGATATTACAGTATTATATGTAGGCTTACGCTGATTGACAGGACATGCCAACAAGAGAGGTGACCATTTTTTTTCATGGTTACCTCCCTTGTTAGCATGTCCTGCACATAATGGGATATTTTAACCCCTTGCCCTGCCTTTTTGACGCTTTGCTGGAATAGCGAGACCTTTGGTATAACGAGACATTTTTGGGGGAACATAACCTCTCATTATAACCAAGTTCCACTGTACCACCATTATTAATTCCACACCATGAAAGAGGATTTTAGGACAAAGATGAAGTGAACCATGATTTGCTAACCATTTACTGCAAAGTCAGTGAACTGCATAGAATCTCAGAGTTTATCATAACAACTTCTAGGAACCTGTACACACTTTTGTAACTTGATAGGATGTAATCTGATTTTAAATCTGGACGGGGTTTTGCACTACAAATGACAACTTAATACATGTGGCGTCAAAGACTGCTTTGCAATAATAAAAAGGTAACGGTTTAGTTTCCCTAACGAAGCACACAAAATTGACTCAAACTTATGAAACTCTAGGCATCATGTTATTCGGGTGTACGGAATTGGAAACAGCTCCAGCGCAATCTGCTCACTGTATGTTGCTTGGGTCTTCAAGATTTAATGACATTACCAGTCTTGCTGGTTAGAAAATATCATAAATGCCTAGAGACATGATGTCCAAACAAACATTAAGACCAATCCCAGAGAAGGAAAAAAAAAGGATCTAACCTTTTTTCACACTTGCCAGACACAGCATAGTATCAGCACCCCCAAGATTGCTGCTGCTCAGGACAACAGTGCTAACCCCCCGCTCGTGCAGCTTCTCCATGGCAGTAAAAGCTTCATCTCTGGTTGTCACTGGCAACTGGGTCAGTTTCCTGATGGTGTTAAGTGACAAAAGAAATAATACTCCTAAAGGTTGAAAAAATAATATTTGAATATTGCATTAACCCGAATACTTTCAGGAAGGAGTTACCGTGTCCCGTCAAATCTTCATCTTACACATTTAGTATTTGAGGTTGTCTCTGATTTAGAAACCCCAACAACGTGTTGTAACGTGTTGTAACTGATCTAGCTGCTACCTGCCCTATATTCTTGCTTCACAAATAAATATTTCACTGTAAGGAAACTTGCATCGCAACATTAAAAGAAAAATTAGCTGATGGAGAAAGATATAGGGACAAGGTGGTCTAGAGGCAAGGTGCTCGCCTCTTATGCCAAGGGTCCCGCGTTCTAAACCCGGGCAGTGCAGGCATGTTGGAAAGTGGATTTTTCTCATATTTTCAAGTCCCTGGTCCTATTGGGGGGTAGGATCGAGAAGTTCTTGGAAATTGGATTTTTCTTATATTTTCAAGTCCCTGGTCCTATTGGGGGGTAGGATCGAGTACCTAGTCTTCTTGGATAAGGACGAAAAAATTCGGAGGGCCCGTGTGCACGTTGCGCACGTTAAAGATACCTTGGCAGTTGGAAATCGTAAAGAGCAGGCCGAAAGGCCGCTGCCCGGGCAAAATTGAAATTAATAGATTAAAATTTATCCATATCATCTCTCCCCCCCCCCCCCCCCCCCAGAACAAGAAATAATAAAACAAGTAAAGTGAGGTGTAAATGCCAAGGGCAGCGAACCTCCTAAAATAAAGACCTCAAATCGAGAAACCCCAACATTTCTGGAAAACTGATTTCATTGGTGGTGGCATTCAAGCAGTGAACTACACTGGTAATGTAAATGTTTTATGACACTGACAGTATTAAGGTTAAAAAAAAAAAAATCAAAGACACCTACAAACTAGAATGAAACTCTGATGAAAGGACTGTGTAACCTTTAAAAGAAATCTGTTTCTGATAATATGGTTGATCCAAATGAAACAGCTCTTTTTGGAAAAATTTTATGCCAGACTGTCCATAGGAATAACTGCCCCAATAGGCCCATTTTGAATGATGCCACAGAGTGTTTTTGTTTTGTACTTCCGACACCAACAATGGCGGGTGGATCAGCTGATGAGTGTAACTTTGAGATATGTCTAAGCGGTTAAAATGCCTGCTGGTTGCATTGCAGTTGACTGTTATGACAGGGATGGAAAGGATGGATCCATGCTGGTCAGATTCCCTACCGGCTGTGTAAACAAGGGAGCGGAAGTGAAAGAATTGACTGAATATCTCCGATGTGCGTGAACCAGGGATGCCAAATGATTTTTGCAAAAATACCTGAAAAATGAACGTCATCGTGTTTGCACTAAAACAAAAATTTTTTGAAACAGTTTTTTACATAATCACAAACACACAAAATATAATTACATACACAGGAAAAAATCGGGACTGACAGAAAAACTTGACTTTTGGCATCCCTGGTGTCATTGTTTACTGTAGTGAACGTTTTCTTAGCTCGCTGCCGCTTGGTTCGCGACACCAGAAGTGCTTGCAGTACAAATCAGCTAACGAATCAAAATCAATGCTACCATTGCCATGCTTATGCGTCGGTCCTGATAAGCTAAAATGGCCGATATCCGCAATGGGCCTATTTGTGGAACACTCTCTAATTTATGAGCTTCATGATCTGGCACCGAATCTGATTCACTCTCCTATGGTGTGCATATGTACAGCACTTGTACTTGTAGTGAACAGCAATGGCTTGGTGGCCTAAAAAATTGAAAGAAATCGTATGATTTCTCACTGAGGCGATTCAGGAGCATGCACAACTTAAACATTTTTCTTTAATACAAAACCCTGGCTTGACATGAATTCTATCAATCTTGAAAATTTCGTTCCTGATCAATCTCTGACTATAGAGGAGTTTGCAGCAAAAGCCTCAAAAGTCCACCTGTATATATCTAAGATACAGTGAATATAAAAACTGTGCAAGACATGGTATGAACAGAAAAGGAACAAGAACTCACTCAAGCTCAAATTGATTGGGAGTGATGATGTCCGCCTGTTCAACTATGTGGGTCTTATAGCCATTTATCACCCCATCATTCACATACTGTGGGAAAGAGATAAATGGGAGGATGTCAAGTTAAAAAAAATTTGATCCCATCAATCCTTGTGTGGAATATCAGAACTGTTGTGACTGATCTAGCTGCTACCTGCCCTATATTCTTGCTTCACAAATAAGTATTTCACTGTAAGGAAACTTGCATGGTCGCAACATTAAAAGAAAAATTAGCTGATGGAGAAAGATATAGGCCTTGCATTCTTCAATAATTCTCCAGAGGTGAAGAAAAAAAAAGGGGGTTGTTCAGTGTTCTTATAGTACTGAGAGACAAAGTTTACATAGAAATCATTCTCTTGTAAATTCCAGATATATTATTTCCAGTACATAACTTAAATTCTTTTTTTGAGCAGAAATTTCTTCCACATAATTAAGAAAGTGTGATGAAGTCATGCCTTATAGTGAACTGTCTTAATATAAACACAACAGGCAACATCTCTGGATACAAAAACTAAGTATATGAGAAACTTCTCGTCTTCTGTCTATGCACTTGTGAGAAAAAAACTTACTGCTTTTCCGTTGTCTCCCATTACAGGATCACAGACTGGGGACAACATCAGATAATATTCTTAGAATGCAGACATTTCCTTTAACATGAACAAGCATTATCAAAAAACAATATAATGCTCTGAGATATTTTCTTCAATAATTGTGGGAAAAGATGTGTTTCAAAGTGCGCTCTTGAAAAAAACAAAACAAAACACAACAATAACAAAAACACATCTTAAGTTGATCCTCAAAGTGCAAATATGAAAGTCCTGCGACAATTGTGTGTGTGCCTGGAGAAAGGTACCAGTTGTCGCAAATTTTTGATTTTGAAATAAGGGCATATTCTTCTCGAAAATTCAATGCTGAACACGCTGATTTTAAAATTTTAACAATATCTTGAGTAGTTTTGAAGATATGGCACATTTTGTAAGACGGGGCAAAAACAAACTTTTGAGAAAAACAGCTTTAACAGCTCACTCCCATGACAGACTTGTTGGATATTGTTGGGGGACTGTTGTTTTATTATAAAGGAAAATAGGGAAACTACTGAGTTGTGTTCACTGCTCAGCTGTAGCTTTCTATGTAAAATACTGCGCTCTCCTAACAAGATCCAAAAAACTTCCGACTTGGCAGTTTTTAGGGGACCGTGGCATGTTACACGGTAAACTATAGATGAGCAGTGAACTCTACTCAGTATTATCTCTATAACGGCTTTGTAATTAGTCCATGGTCCCCTAGCAACAATCACTTCAATATTACTTCTTGAAGAGTCACATGTTGTACAAATAATTAATAAAATAATATTTAAACATAAAATATTCCAAAATCCTTTTCATATGCTATTTAGAAATGGTTAAACTTGTGTTTTCTGCTAGAAGTAGATTTTCGACTAGTCACGACTTTTTCTACCTTTTCACCCCCTAGCTCAAAAACAGCTGTACCGACAACTGGTACCTTTCTTCAGGCGCACACACAATTTAGCATTCAACATTATCATAAACAAGACACTGGCTCAGAATATGAACAATGGTCAGTGACTGGACTTAACACAGCTGATCTCGATAGCCATCTGCTTAACACTGACAGGGATTCAAGTTATATTGATCTAAATAGAGTTGATTTTTTGTTGCAAACCCCAAGTTTCAGAGCATCATACTCCTTGATGTCAAAGCATAGTGCACTAAAAAACCAAAGATATCTTAGTTTACTGAAATGTGACATGGCTTAAGTGACCACTAACCACAGTTTCCATTTTAAAAGTGTTTCATCAAATACAGTCCAATCCACTTATCTCGACACGGCTTTTCTTGACATTCTGGGTAACTCGACACATTTTTTAAGTCCCAACCTGTTCCTTCTTTAATGCTACTAAATATTTCCCCATAACTCGACGTGTTATTCCATTCTTTCCACTTATATTGACACATTTCTCCCCAACTGCGGCACAACAGGTGGTCTAGAGCTACTATTGTGCTACCAAAAATGCCTACACAACTCTCCATATATATATATAAGGCTCTCTATTTCTTTTTGCGGTGCTGGCGGGGAGGGGTAAGAGGGGTGTGCGGACACAGAGGATGACCCTTGGCTTCAGTAACGGGAGTGTGGAGTGCCTTGCATAAGCGTACGGCAGTAAAAGTACAGAGTACTACAGACTGAGTAATTTTTTTCCCCCACAAAACATTCGTGCGCCATTGATCCTACTAGGCTTTAACCTAGATCTCTTGGTTAACTGCCTTACTCTGTGTATATATCGGTATCATCACTTCTTCTGAAGAAACAGTCAGGTCGATGTTTAAAAAAAAAAAAAAAGGAAAGCACTGCGCACTTGATAGTTACAGCATTTCTCCGATATCGGCAAATCTTTGTCACGCAACTGCTCCGCACAACAGTGATATTGGAGGAACTGGTGACAATATGCCGATAAATAAAAGAAAAAGGGACGTAACTGCATTATTTATTGGACACTTCCCATTACGGTGATGTTTGAATCCCCCCCCCCCCCCTTTTTTCTCTTCCACCACTAATCTGGTATTTCGACTTTCTCTTTACTCCACACTAGTCCGACGGTCCCATTGATGTCGAGATATTAGGATTGCACTGTATGTGAATCAATAGACAACAGTATGACAGCGAATATATTTCCTCAATACTGTAAGCATGTAGACTACTTGCTTTCTTGAAACTGTCAGTGATAACTTTGTTTTAGAATGAAAAAATTTGTATAGCTGAAAAAAAAAAATTAAAAAAAATTACTATCTTCAGTTAAGTGTCGGATAACAGCATAAATGCAGAAAAACTACAGCAGCTCTGAATTAAACTTACCATATACAAGACCAGGATTCTGCACCTTCATCTCCTTTATTTGTTCTGCTACCTGTTGAAGAAATGAACCTGATCCGATGTAACCTATGGAGATACAAAAAATATGGTTTCACAAGAGTGCCAGCACAAAAAATGATAATCAAGACATGCTCTTTTATATGACCTTGTGACCAGTTAACCCCTGTTGTATCGGTGGGTATAAGTTAGTGAAATCTGACGATGATGACAATGATCGGAATAGACATTATCGATTAACAGAGTTCGCAGAACATAATTGCCAATACGGAAATACGGCTTTATTCAACTTCTTTTGACAGATTCAGTTGTCAACAGTAATAATCTGAAACAGAAAGAGAACAAGGAAACATATATTGCAATAACGACTCAACAACACTGCAACGGTAATGCACAATATTTTCACAACACCCCCATAGGAACTCCTTTCCCGTAACTATAAGAGTCTGTTTGAGGGCTATGAAAAAGAAGAAAGAGAAAAAAAAATGGAGGAAAAAGAAGATGGAGAGGAAGAAGAAGCAGATGTCGTTGCAGAAGAAAGGCAAACAAGAAAAAAAACAGAAGAAACAAAAAGAAAGAACAAACAACAACAAGAAAAGTGAGGTGTAAAAGCCTTTGGCTGTGCTCCCATTATATCAAAAACCTCAAATCAATCTGTGACAACTTAATAATGCACTGAACAAGAGGTTTGATAGTGCTGATATTATTATATGTATGAAGAAAACACATGCCACGAGGAAGACAGCAATTACAGCTTAGGCACCTTAAGCTGATGATGTCATTTAATTATAAATATGAGGAAGCCAGTTATGAGAACTGATGATGAGTTGCACCAACCTGTGAGGACATGAGAGAAGTGAAGCAAACCATTCTCACGTAAACCATCAAACAAATCCTTAGCTTCCTCAGAATTCAAGATTTGACCTTTCCATTTTCCATAACCTGTTGAGATCAGAAAAATATTTGTGTCACGACTTGGTAAAAACCAAGATGCATAATTTCCAAACCTTAAAACTTGCATCCCACAAAATGTAACATCTGATGTGTTACAGTTTCATGCTGCACAATAAGTTTTGAATTTTTGTAACCATGAAGAAAACACCAACAAGCAGTTTCTGTAAATATTTGGCAGTTGTGCTCTAATACACAATTTTACACTACAATTTGTTTAGATACTAGTGGAAAACACACGACTTCGTGGGCCAACCGAAATTGGATTTCTACTCCCCACTTAATCTCTTAGCCTAATTTTTTATTGGCATTGTTTCCTCCCTCTCCCCAATCTCTTTTTTCTGTCCACCCTAGCCTGATCTTATTAATTTTCAAGCTGAATGCATGTCATGTAATTATAGTCTCCCCACACACTGGTCTTATCGAAGTTAGCCAAAGAAAGTTCACTGGGGTATTTTACTGTCATAACATTATTAAGATTGCTTGAAACTTAAGTGAACGCAAAAGTTCAATACAATGGCGACTGCGTTAGATTATTTGAACCTAAGAAAATTAATTCTATAATTTTTCCAACTGTTTTTCCGGTTGCAGCATTGAAAAAAAAAGTGGCCGAACTGCACCACAATGAAATACTCATGCCACTTTAAAAAAAAAAAAAAGATTTTCTCTGCTGCAAATGGTGTTGTGTCGAAGTATAAGTTTTCGTATGGTGAGTGAGTGAATACAGGAACCAGTTAGAAATGGTTTGTTTAAGTGATGACATCTCAAAAATTATATACATTATTACCTGTATGGTTTGAGAACTGGACAGAGTTAATTGTACTGACATCATAACCATGCAACTGAAAGTCAGAAAACAAACATATCAGCACAATATAATGTGAAAATGATAAAGTGACATGAATATTGTTGAAATGAAGTAGTAGAAAAGTTCCCGTGGTTCCATTATTATGTCACCAGTGAAATAAAGAAGTACGGAAGTTTTTGTGTCATTTTGATTATGGCAGTGGCTACAGTTACGGCAGCCGGTGAATACAACTCACCATTTTTCTTTGTTCGGCTTTACTCCCGTTCGTACAGCAGGGCTTTCTTTCTTTGTTTTTTTCTATTGGGATATGAGCGTAATCTGCCGTAAATGTAGCCACTGCCTTTGATTATTTCATCATCAGCGTACATGTACAATACAACTGCAGTTGCAACACCGCAATTATGTAGATGAGCCAAGCTATGGCTGCAATGATGGACCTTTGTAACACTTTGTTCTACTTTTACATCCCACAATGTTTTCCATTCCCATCTCGCTCTGTTGAGTGACAAGTCCCATCTGCTTTGTGTTTTGTTGTGAGTTTGACCGTCATACAGTAATTCTAGCTTTCATAAACCATTTTTTGAAAACTCATAACTATTTGTTTTATAAACTGATACTGCTGTATATTATTTCTTCTAACCAACATATTTCCTTTGCAACAAACCTTTATCCAGGCAGAGTAGAATCCCTACAGTAGTTTGCATGACTTTTAATGCAAAAGCATTCTTAGGTTTTATTTCCATTTCATACTAAAAATTAAGAACAGATAGCCACTGAATCTAAAGATATTTATATTCAACTCAAACAATTGACGTACCGTAATTGATATATCATGCAAATAGCAATGGTTTGCAATACATGCAATAAATTGAAACACATACACAAAAAAAAAACCAAGAAGAAGAAGAAGAGACACTGAAGGCACTGGTGGTCAGGTAAATAAGAAGAATAACAAGGAAAGTAGTTGCAAATGCCTAAATGGAAACAATAGAAGAAAGGTCAATTACTACAAGTTATTTGGTTAAAACCTTAAAATTAGCTCAGTAGTGCCCATTATTCTCTCTTGTTTCATTTTCTCATATTCTTTACAAAACACTTCACCTCAAATATCCATCTCTATGTTAGACCGATGCCCAAAATTACAAGAAGCTTTCACTAAAACACAGGTGAAGAGCTCCTGTCACACACATGCGCTAGAGCTTGTATAAATTACCAGGACACTTTCACTAACCCAAAAAAGTTACAATGAGGGCAATATGTCACTGCATTTAGCCCTTGAAGCATGAACTATGATTTCTCTGTTTCAATAATAATACATTCTCTATGCCTCAGAGGTGACATACTGGCAGGTTTAAAAATTCAAGTTGATATCCATGCTCATTAGCAATGCACAGCAGAGCTGGAACTAACCCATTTGCAACACTTCAAAACATTTACTGAATGGCTAAACCCAACCCACGGCTTATAACTAATGTCCACAGCCAAATGCTATCAAGTTTGCACTGTCTCATTTGAATGGAATACTTCATCATGGGCGTGCCTTTTCCCAGTACAACTTCATTGAAAGACAAAGTATAATATTAAACTCATGAAGTTTTCAATTTATCAGTTACACAGTATGGTATTGCCTTTGTTTGATTGTGTTAGTGTATAATAAAAGTATTCAATAAAGAAGTGGCTTTGTGGGTACATGAATATTTGCACAAAAGAATATTATTTCTATGCATAGCCAAGAAAAGACTACTCCCAAAGCAAACTAAATGAGACCCAATTTTTGAGGCAAGGCACTTTAGGATACTGACCCCTCTCTCACCCTTGTCTTCCCCCGGATGTCAAAATGTTGAGTGCCTAAAAAGCTATGCCTGACTTCAAAATACATGTAGGTGGACTTGAGATGTGCCCCTTCCTGCTATAGAAGACTAAAATACTGTGGGCACTTCATACTCCCTCCCTCCCCATCACTCAGGCAATCCATCCACTCACTCAGTTTGGTTAACATTAATCCACAGAGTTACCATGTCTTATCAGGCAATCTGAATACAAGGATAGTCACATACATATATCTTCATATTTATATTAATAAATAAATTAATGCCTTAGTCCCTGTATCAAATGTGCCTGTAGAATGACTACATAACTAAAATATGCAAATGACACTCTGTTATTATTTCAATGGAGAAATTCAGTTCACACTTTTTCCCAGTTTTGCTTTGGTACCTCTTACAAGTGAAGCAACCCAGTTAGTGATCCTAATGAAATCTGAAACGAAGTACCGACATCAAGTTTGCAGACAGGAATGACATTGTTCCTATGTAGATCCTCTAGTTATGACATCGTGCTGACATTGGTTTGATGTGGGGAATCCATGCTTACAGTAACCCCCACTAAGTCTGCAGAGAACCTCTAATAATTGTACAAATCTACATCGGACTGATGAAGGCATGCTAGGTGGGAATAGTTTTCCTTATTTCTGATAATTTTCAGACACCATATTTCAACAACATGAGGACATGCATATTATTTATTACTAAAATGATATGGTCCCACCGGGTTTATCACTTGTAAGGAAGCAAGAACTCTATATATTGGTCTAAACATGAAAATAGAAACCATGAAAGATTTAGTGACTTAAATTCATGCTTTATGGAGGGGAAAAACTGTTACCTGCTAACCAGCTTTATATAGATTGCAAGAATGTATTTTTGTTATAGGACTTTTTAAGTGCCTGAATTTCAAAATGTTTCAATTACATCTGTATGAAACCAAGGTCCAAGTTGAAAAAAACAACAAACCACAACAACAAACACGGTGCCATAAGGTCAACACAGCACTTTGATCCAGTTCATTGTATAATAAAATTTTAAAATGTCAAGGTCCTAGCTGATGAAACTTGGCAGAACCTAGTTCTTATCAATGTAACATACAAATCAGAATCAATGGGCTGCTCTTTAGACATTTTTTTTTTTTCTGCAGCAGTCATTTCTACACATTTTGACTTGCAATAACACAATCTTGTATTATAAACTTTTAGAGTCTCTGAAATTATTTGGTAAAGTATGCTGCATAACACATTCAGGCACATTTGTATTGACAAACAGATTTCAGAATGGGTCTCATGCCAGTATTGCCAGGCGGCATCAGATTTCCTTGCACTTTTTTGTGACAGCTTAAGAAAAGTTACAAAAGACAATTCAGCACATTCTCCAGTGCTTAAATTTCATGTTATGTCCACTATCGACTATGGCACACTTTAACTGAATCAAAATCTTAACTAAACCCTTCATTATTCCAAAAAAAGGGCAACTTCTTTTCCTTGTCATCAATAAAGCACCTTCCCTGTCTGCATCCCTTCATCAATCTGATGCAGATGTGTATAGGAGTTCCTATAAGGTTGGTGAAGATTATCCTGGGGGTGGATTTCCTACATCAGACTGGTGACGTGGTGACACGATGTCATAACCAGCAGATCTACTACATTCCTAGGTGCAAACTTACAGTCAATCTCACGCAGTGGACTGGGATAATGCTGGCCTATGCAATGAACCAGCAGACAATTACATGGTCATGGTTATTATAGACAGAAATGCCCATTGCCATGAGATAAAACATCTGAATCTTCTGTGTTTTTGAGTCATGATATTGAGCCATTGATAACTGTTTCTTTTGATCTATTACTTTGCTGACACGGTCCTCATGGCCTGTCCTTTCTTTAAGAGGTAGAATGATCAATAGATTATGGTATGGGCAGGCTTTTGAATGCATGTCATGGACAGATTTTCTTACAGTAATGAAATGTTCCAAACTTCAGAGCTAAGCGGATCCCCATAAGAATGCAACTTTAGGAGCTGCTATGTGCAGAAGGTTGCAGGGGAGCAGAGTTTTCTTGGCAAGTTGGTTGTCTACAGCAGGGGTCACCAAACTTTTTTCACAGGGGGCCGGATAACTGACAGACTTAAGGGCGCGGGCCTAAGGCCTGGCTTTTAACTCTCACTTGTATTACGGAATCTTGGTTTGAGGAAGCTGGTCCATCCCATAGCTCTAGATATCCCTGGTTTTATCAAACAAAATCAGGTACCATGGCGGGCTGGATGAACTGACGTCACGGGCCGGATTCGGCCCGTAGTTTGGTGACCCCTGGTCTACAGGGATGCTTTTATTTTTTTTCAATATAATGTTTGGCAATTAACTGCAGAGTACATTAAAAGCCAGGCCTTAAATGTCAGGTCAGAAAAATCTGCTACTGGTAACATGTAATCCAGTACAACCTGTTTCATGAACTGGTACGCTAGCATGGTATCAGTGGGTGTGCACCTGTCGGTGCAAACGGCCAGGGCGGAGGAGGTTTCATCTAACCCAACGGCCACATGCTAGGGCACAATGTGACCCTCAGTACTTGAGTCCTTCATATTGGGCCCCGGTAGCGGTGTGGTCATAGGCTTGTTTGCCTAAATCACAGGCGAAGAATTGAGCAAACTTCCCGGACGCAGCTTCGAAGCTGGCGGCAGCAGGCCAGTGGTTGATTGATAGGGCAGATGGCAATATACCGTCACTCTGGCCTGGATATCGTGACACAGAGCATCCACCAGTATTGGTGTTCTTTGGTTTGGGTCTTTCACCCTAGTCAGTTGGGACTGCGAGGCTGTGGAGTAGCCTACAGGCAGCCGGTCAGGCAATATGACTGTCCCTCTGGCATCCTCCTGCACCTGGATACATTTCCAGTCGTCTTGACCCTGTCTTGCCACTTGGATAAGTTGTGTCCAGGCGAGAGAGTGAGTCTGATGTTTGCGCAGCTCTTTCTCACTAAAAACAAATTCTTTGCGCCAGTCTTAACACTCACCTCGTCTTCTTTCATCTTTGTCTCGTCTTCTTTCCTCTCAAAATTCCAACGGCGATGGGCGAGTGCGGTGGCAGCAGGTTTGGATAGACTGGAAGCTGTTAGCACAGACCTACACGTTGGTGGCTGTGGGCTATGATCGCCTCATCGTCGATTGAAGTGGAGGCGTGGGGAGGCAGCACCCACAGTAGCTGAGCAGCCTTATTTAAGGATAGCACTGCTCACCTCAACTGAGGAAGGGGCTAGAAAAGGTGCCCTAAAGAAAGCCCACTTCACATCACCCTGACTGGTATACCGCGACCAGTGGGGATCCCTTTTTGCGGTCGAAACAAAAAGAAATTCAGCTTACTCAGGCTAGGAGCCTGGAATATACGCACACTACAGGACAACTCAAACAACCCGGAAAGACGCACTGCACTTATTGCCATTGAGCTCAGCAGGTACAACCTGGACATAGTGGCACTCAGTGAGACCAGAGCTCAGTGGTGGATACACCTTTTTCTGGAAAGGCAAGGGTGCAGTCGAACCGAGACAGCATGGTGTTGGGTTTGCGATTAAAAATGACCTTGTCAGAAACTTGCAGTCCATGCCAATTGAAATAAATGACAGGCTAATGACACTCAGGATCCCAGTTGGGAAACGCCAGTCAGCCACCCTCATTAGCGCATATGCGCCCACCATGACAAACCCAGATGAAGCCAAAGACAAGTTCTATTCTGATCTAGAATCTGTCATATGCTCTGTCCCGGCAGCTGATAAGCTGATTCTCTTGGGGGACTTCAATGCTAGGGTTGGCTCCGAAATCTCAGCGTGGCCAAATGTTTTGGGCCCTCATGGAGTTGGTTCATGCAATAACAATGGGTTGCGCTTACTTACTTTGTGCGCTGAATTTGGCCTGTTCATTACCAACACAAATTTTAGTCTCCCCGTGAGAAACAGAACGTCATGGATGCATCCCCGCTCAAAGCATTGGCATCTCATAGACTATGTCATTGTGAGGAAGACTGACAGAAAGGATGTCCTTGTAACAAAGGCGATGTGTGGTGCCGAGTGTGGAACTGACCACAGACTCATTGTTTGCAAGCTCAGACTAACATTGAGGCGCAATAGACGCCCTCAAGGGAAAGCGCCACCTAAACGCCTAAATGTTTCAAAACTCTGCTCAGCTGAGAAACAGAGCGAGCTCTCATCAGAACTCTCCTCAAAATTGGATTGCGTGACTTTTGACCCTGAGAACATTGAACAAAGCTGGACTGACCTAAATACGACTGTACACTCTTGCGCCAGCAGCACAGTTGGTTTTCCTGTCCGCAAGCACCAGGACTGGTTCAATGATAATGATAATGAAATCAAAGTGCTCATCAAAGAAAAAAATAGTCTCATCCAAGCTCACTGCAGTGACCCCTCTTCCACAGCAAAAGCTGATGCACTGCGTGCATGTAAGGGTGTACTCCAGAAGAAGCTAAGGAAAATGAAAAATGACTGGCTTGAAGAGCGAGTAAGAGAAACTCAGAAATATGCCGACACAAACAACACTAGAAAGTTCTTTGAGAGCCTCCGAGCTGTGTTTGGACCATCCCGCTCTGGCACTACGCCACTTCTTGCATCAGATGGTTCAACACGCATTGTTGAATTGAATGCCATAATTCAGCGTTGGGCAGAACATTTCGGAGGTGTGCTAAATCGGCCATCAAATATAAATACTGAGTCCATTGACCGCCTCCCTCAGACTCCTATTAATGCAGCTCTTGCCAAGCCATTCACAGCAAATGAGACCCGAACTGCCACAAATCAGATGTCCTTTAACAAATCACCAGGCGTGGATTCAATTCCTGCTGAGGTGTATGCCTTCGGTGGAGAAAAGCTTATTGAAAGGTTGACCGAGTTGTTCAATCATATGTTGAAAGCAGGGAAGCTGCCACAGGACTTCAAAGATGCTTCAATCATCCATCTGTACAAAAACAAAGGGGACAGCCAAGTCTGTGACAACCATCGGGGAATCTCTCTACTTTCAATTGCTGGCAAAATATTGGCAAGAATGCTTCTGAATCGCCTTCTTGATCACCTCTCGTCAAATGACTTGCTTCCCGAGAGCCAATGTGGCTTTCGTAAAGAGAGGGGAACGGCGGATATGATTTTTGCTGCCAGACAGATTCAGGAAAAATGCATGGAACAAAATAAAGCGCTGTATATCACATTTGTTGACCTCACAAAAGCATTTGACACAGTGTGTCGTGAAGGCCTCTGGAAAATCTTGGCGAAGTTTGGGTGTCCACCCGAATTCATCACAATAGTGAGCCAGTTTCATGATGGCATGCAAGCTGCAGTCAAAAGCAACGGCAGTGTTTCAGAGCCCTTTGCTGTCACAAATGGGGTAAAACAGGGTTGTGTCTTAGCCCCAACTCTGTTCAGCATCATGTTCTCTGCAATGCTACAAGAAGCCTTTAGCTCTCCTCCTCATGGGGTAAGCATCAAGTACCGAACTGATGGCAGTCTATTCAACCTCAGGAGACTTCGGGCAAAAACCAAAACCAAAAGTACTCAAGTCTGTGACCTACTATTTGCTGATGATTGTGCACTTCTGGCACACGATGAGGATAGCATGCAAAACTGTGTTGATAAGTTCTCTAGTGCCTGTGACAACTTTGGCCTCACAATAAGCACAAAGAAGACGGAAGTGCTCCATCAGCCTACTCCAGACGACAAGTATCCTGTGACCCCAAATATCAAAGTCCATGACAGTCTTCTGAAGGTGTCGGAGAACTTCACCTATCTTGGCAGTACACTGTCTTCCACGGCTCGTGTTGATACTGAAATTCTCTCAAGAATCAGCAAAGCCAGCTCTGCATTTGGCAGGCTTCGAAAGAGAGTGTGGGATGTTGCCGGCATTCGCACAGACACTAAGCTGAAAGTGTACAATGCTGTGGTCCTTCCCACCCTACTCTATGGGGCTGAAACCTGGACAGTGTACCAATCGCATGCCAGAAAGCTAAATCACTTTCATCTGGCCTGCCTTAGAAAGATCCTAAGGATCAAATGGCAGGATAAAATTCCAGACACTGAGGTCCTCAATCGTGCCAAGGAATTGAGCATCTTCTGCCACCTGAAAAAAATTAAGCTACGTTGGGCAGGACATGTTGTCAGAATGCCCGACTCCAGACTCCCTAAGCAAATCTTCTTCTCTGAGCTCTCCAATGGAACGAGGAATGTTGGGGCCCCAAAGAGACGTTACAAAGACACTCTCAAGCAATCACTGAAGGCCTTTGCCATTGATGTGAGTGAGTGGGAAAAGCTCTCGCTTGATCGTGCAAATTGGAGGGCGGCCCTTACCAGAGGCAGCAAAGCATGGGAAGCTGACAGAGTCCAGCAGGCTGTCAAAAAAAGAGAACGGCGCAAGAAAAGGCCCAGTGGTACTGAACCAACGGAGCACTCTTGTCATTTATGCGGAAGGGTCTGCAGGGCAAAAATAGGACTTATCAGTCACATGAGAAGCCATAAGTCATGAAAGAACAGTCTTTCCATTCTGTCCTCTGTGTCCTTTAGTTCTCTTTATTGTCCATGTGTTGAAATTCTCAACAATTTCTGTTCTTTATTCCTCTGGTGTTGTTAAGGTCATCATCATACCTGATGGACGAACTATTATTACATTAAATGGTTCAATTTGGCAATACTGGCATGAGACGCATTTGGAAGTCTTTCTAGATATTGGAATGGAAATTTGGCTAGGATATAAGTATGAAAAAAACTTATGCGAGATTCAAATCTGTCATACTTACAAAACAATTACTGTGTGCAAAATTACTTCTTAAAGTTAAAAGAAATTTTAGCGGAATTCGTCTCAAGTGAGCATGCTTAAACTGCTTTAAATGAAAAATGCTGTGGTCCCAATTTATTCCCTCTTTACCTTCAGTGATAAATACAAGATTATATGAACTAAGGCTACGCTTATTTGCAGATGTTTGCGAATGAGATCAGAATCTTATTTGTAGATGGATTTTTGGTTTTGTGGTTTTTATTTAGGAAGAGCTCCTTTAGATCACAATTCTGGCTTGTTCTGTTGAATAATTAGGCTCTTCTCTCGGTAAGATGGCTTGATTCGGAGTAACGCATGGTGTTTCTAACGGTAATGATGCACCAGGTTGTCTTTTTTCAGCGGTACTTGTCGGTTATCATGTTCTCTGGAGCATTAGAGAAACGTTGCATAGTAACGCTTTTATTCTGGTTCACTGGTGGCATGCTAATAAGTAAACTTGCATGCCGGGGGGGTCCTGAATCTCTGCAAGAGCTGACGATCTTTTTCTTCTGCTACATTTTTTTTCCCCTGCTTTTATATCGTTGCTTTGCTCCAGGGTATAAAACTGTGAAAAGGATTTTTTAAAAAAGATTAATTATTTCGCCAATTTTGTCGGGTGTGAATCACAGAGAAAGTCAGACAGAGCAAATAATTTAAATAAACTCAACTTCCATGCAAACGAAAAAGTAATAAAACAAAGCATGTCAAACAACTGAAGCAGAAGACCCCCAAAATATATTTTCTTCTTCTTCTTCTTTTGTAGTTGGTTCGTCTATAAGACGATTCCCCAAGTGCACTATAGTATATGTATATGCGACTCAACGTCGCTCCTCTGAGGCTAAAAGCAGGGTAAAACCTTACATAGATATTAAGACCATTTAAAAATAAATTAGTTGTATAAACTCTTTTGTATATATAACTCTGGTATAAATATCTCTTGGTTTCCAGATTGTGCACAGAAATACAACCCGCACTTTAGTTACAATGGTAGCTGCAACGGATAATAATGTTCTTAAATTCATTGTCGAAAGTCGTTGCAGACGATAGTGTTTGGACTTCTGCCGGGAGGTTGTTCCACATCCTGATGACATTAGGGTAAAAAGAATAAAGATGGCTGTTAACCCGTGAGCTTGGGATGTTATATTTTATATTATTCCTTCTGTTGCCTCTGGTATTATTAATGGTGAGGTGGTTCAGTGGGATATGGATATTTCCTTCCCTGCTTTTATAAAATATTTTTACTTTGTTTTTTGCTCTCCTCTCTTCTAATGGTGTCCATTTTCGGTAAATATATGGCACATCAAAGTTACCGTAGTAAGAGATGAAATTATCAGTTCAGACCAGAGATACCTTGTAAACACTAACTAGATCGCACACTCAACAGAGGGAAAACAGCTGACCCCGCCACACACTTTAAAGCTATATGACAGCAGAGGAAATGAGGGGCACAGCAGCCTTCATAAAGGCTACCGGCCTCCTGATATAAACAGTCTGATACGAAGAAGGCAGAAGAATAAGAATTCGCAGACATCTGCAAATAAGCACTTTGATGAACTAATCACAATGTGCGCTTAAAATGAACTCTGCAACAAAAGTTCATTAAATTGTCTCTTTTGTGCAGACAATGGAAATAAAGCAACAAAACATGCACATGAAATTAAAAAAGCCAAAACACACACACGTGCATGCACCCTCTCTCCAAGATGCCAGGGAATGGAAGAAAATGATATTTTAAACGTACCGATATATATTAATTGGGACGATAGATCAGTAATAATTAGGCGGAAGGATTTCCGTACTCGAGCGCCAGTATATAGCTACCCCGGCGGCTTTCCCTGATATGTCAATCTGACTACTGCCCGGACGAACATCGGCCTACGGCCTCGATGATACAAACTGACTAGACCCTCACGTCGTTACATATCAATCATTGCTTTTTTTTCCAATGACAATTGGATAAACTAACAAAATTAATAAGTACCGAAAAAATATATAGGGTTTTTTATCAAAAAGTGGCGCTCGAGTAAGGTAGGCCTACTCCTCCCAATTAGGCTATAGGTCTCTATCATGATGACTACCAATACCATGCTCCCTGGACATGGCTGAAGTGAACCTCTCTTAAAACGAACAATTTTATTTATGTCTTTCGTCCCTTGAAGATCGACGTAAGCTGACTCCACTGTATTATACTGTATGATTTTTAAATTTTTATGAAGAAAAGATAGTGGGGTCACTGAAATTAGTCCCCTGTCGCTGAAGGTTATAGGCCTATCTATAAGATGAAAGGCCCGGTTTTTTCTTTACCCTCCGTGTGAAAGTGGAAGAAATTTAGTTAGGCCTAATGTTCATTGATCATGCACTGCAGCAGACTGATTCCGTATTGACAATGTATGAATCGCATAAACAACATCATTGGACACGTTGATCTACCTGCAAAGGAAATGTGGCGGTTTTGTTTCCTACGTAACCAAACACTACGGTGCTTTGAATTGACAGCACACGTCCAGCTTCTTTCGCCATGCTGAGATTTTAACGTTATCACCGGCTAGGCCCTGATAAGCAAATGACTGCAAGCTAAGGCACGGGGTAATTTTAAGCTAGATCTGGGTCTACCGGCTGCTAAACATGAGTGTTGTGAACTTGCAGGTCAGCCAACCGGTGCTGAGGTTATTAAAATCCTAAAATAAAAAACAACAACAACAAAAAAATGTGCCTATCAACATCTTGTACATAAATTACTGTGCATGGGGTGAAGTGATTTGCCGATACTGCAGTTTAGAGCCCAGCATATTATTATGCCAATTCGTTGGAGTATGGATGTCTAAGCCTAAATCCAGTGGCCATAAGAATAAACAGGACCATAGCACGCATAAGAGACGGAACACACAGACCGACATTCTGATTATATTTAGGGAGGAGTACCTTACTCGAGCGCCACTTACCTAGGCTATATTAGTCGATTGTCAGATTGATAAGTAACGACGTGAGGGTCTAGTCAGTTTGTATCATCGAGGCCGTAGGCCGATGTTCGTCTGGGCAGTAGTCAGATTGACATATCAGGGAAAGCCTCCGGGGTAGCTATGTATCATCTCTTTTAGTTAGTTTCTGGTCTTTGGCGCTCGAGTACGGAACTCCTTCCCAATAATGATAATAACAACGATAATAATCATAGTAATAATATATGTACAAAGTTGGAACAGATTCAATCACCTTTGACAAGATTTAAGTATGCTGAGTTTCCTGATTATTAGGTGGAACCTTGATCAGCAGATCACAGAAATCGGATCCATTTGAGCCAAGTATTATGTTGCTTAATTTCCCTGATTCACTAATTATTCCCAATTATAAAAAAAAAAAAAAGAAAGAAAAGAAAGGGGCCCGGGGAAGGGGCGGCGGGGGAGGGTCCATATTACGTCTGACAGTATAAGACAGCTGAAATGTTTGAAGAGCACCTAATCCATCTCTTTTGAGATGTAACTGGTATTTTTGTCCTAGCAGATACGGCAAACATGCCCCCCCCCCCCCCGGCTCATTTACAACAAAAATAAATCTTTTACCAGCAACAAATTGTATCGAGGGTTATGCATTTATACTGATTATTTTACTGCTGTTTAGTTAGAGACAGTTATAAGCAGCCCAAAGCTTTCATCTAATATCCATGGCCTAACACATAAGCAAAAAAAAAACAAAAAAACACACACACACACAAAAAAACATCGGATTTCAAGGCCAGTGAAATGTTTCAGTTTGATTGTTTGTTTGTTTTTCGTTATTTATGTTGCTCCATAACTATCGCCCAGACATATTAATTTTTATAATTTCTGAGTCTGCCCACAGAAACACATATGGCACTATGGAATGGTTCATAATGGTCAAGTCATTTTCTGAGAGCTGTAAATTAAGTCATTGCTAAAGAAGTTATTCGTCATTTTTTTCCAACACAACATAGAGCATATTCAACTTTTGCAGCATCTGTTTGGAAGCTTCCCATTATAATAATTTATAGACTGCATATTATATTGTCATTTTATAAGTGTGCCTTCATCGTGAACTAGACCTCTTCATATTCTAGCCACTATACCCTGGTTAATATCTTAGTTAGGCTATAATCTTAGCATTAAAAGCATTATCTAGTGCACGGACCGTATAGCCGAAATTCAAGCCCAGAAAATGTTTATGGGTTCAATTCGCGTATAGCACCGCCATGTCAACCTGGGGACCGGAGTTCAAAGTTCAACAAGTGTTTACATGGTGTCGTGGTCCTTGCCACTGGTGCTGCGAATTACAAAATTCAACGTCCCTCCAAGGCCAGAAAAGGTAACTGACCTGAGTTTTTAAAAATCTGACCTTGCAGTGGGGCAAATCTGAAGGTGATTACTTTACAAGTCAGAGGCTTTTCATGTATTGAGTATTGATATTATATTTGCATGTGCACCACCCGTAGATCTGTACACAGTGTCAGTGACCCGATCGCGCCTCCACACTGTTAAACTGTAACATAATTATAAGGCCATCGTAAAAAATTATCCTGTAGTAAACCCTGCATTCTTTCGAATCTTCAGGAGACAGAGAGCATTAGCAGCGTCCTAGCAGTTTGCTGTGGGGGATAACTGAGTGTTAATCACTGAGTCGCACATTTACTACTAAAACATCCACTAGACTTTTAGAGCATAGAGGACAATCTCGCCAGGGGGGCGTTGCCCTCATGTGACCCTCCAGTCACGGCTGCTCTAAAGTCGTGTCCTTGTAATATCCTTATTGTGTAACTCATAAGGAACTCTTCCCCTTATGCCCAAAAATCATGCAGTATTTTCATGCAAATGAATTTAAAGCCTAAAATCCATAGGCAGTACATTTTATCTGTGAATTTTCATTAACACTATGGTGGCGGATCAATTCTGAGCAAGCACGTACTGCATTTCAAAAAGAGAGAATTTTGATCGCTATATTTTTATTAAAGAAGAAAAAACCTGGATCCAGGAGAAAACATTGACTTAAGCCTAAGGTCACTGATATTTTGAAATAGAGGCAACAACAGGGAACTTATACAACAACCTGATCATGGAACTTTAAAACCTTTTACTGTGCCACACAACCTAAAATCAAAAGTACAAGTGTGCTGCGGATGTTATTATCTGAGGGTATGTCATGTCATGGCTAGTAAGAATGCCCTTTTATGTGTGACTACAACCATGATACCTGAAAGTTCATGCATATTACAGACTTTTTTCAGCATACAGTGGAGAAAAACATGTAGCACTGAAGGAGTCAGCATAGGGAATAATTTGCTCAAAAACTGTACTTGGTAGAGGGGGATCTTCTTGCTCAGCTAAACTCTGACCTGGTCACAAATTTGTAGGTTTGAATTGTACAACTATTTCAACATTCTACATTCTCTCAATTATGGTAAAGGTAGACACTGTATGGCAATAAGATACCAACTTTCTTGGGAAAGTGCGCATCCTGTTGTCTTGAAAATTTTTGGTCCCTTTTGTGAAAAAAGCCCAAAAATTCTGTCAAATTAATATGGAAATCATTTGAACTTTGGATCACAGGAATTTACTCAGTAACAAAAAAGTTGAATGAAAGCATTAAAAAATTTCTTTCGGTTCAAAGTTTACATACAATACATATCAAGCCAGATTCTGGGGTCTATGAATTTTCAGCTTTTAGATTTTTCGGAGTGTTCCATGTGAGGGTGGGTAAGGGGATAGAGTTACATACATCCTGACACCCAGTCAAGATAATGCAGACCTGTCCCTTATTGACTCCTTATTCCTAATCCTAAGCCTTTTGCTTTCTGTTTGAAAGGGTTAGGGTTCCTGGAGTCATTATGTTGTTTTCTTGTCATATAATTTTGCTGTGAATTTGAAAGCCCGCCAACGTGGTTGAGATTCACTGTTTCTTAGCAGTATATTTTTGACATTGCTTTCTTTTAGTTAATCTAGAATACACTCACCCCTCACTTTTTATAGGTTAATTCTGCACATTCATGCAAATGCACTAGTATACAAGAGATCAAAATGTCTGTCATGTATGAAAACTCTTTGTCATAAAAGTCAATGCAGAAGAGCACAAAGTGATGGAAGGTTCGTCATCTGCTAAGGGATGGACCCACAGAGGAGTTGTGATCCCCAGTACTTGTGTGTGGTTGAAATCTGAAATTGTTGTTCATGTAATTGAATTCTAGTGATTTTCCAATATTGCACACCAGTTTCCCTGATCATATAATAATCGTAATTCTCCCAAAAGCCGTTTTATTTTGCACATATTTTCAGAGTTTGTGAAAATGTGAAGTTGGTGTGCCAGACCATTGTAACAGCATTCAGACATTCTGGCTTACTGCCATAATCATGTTACTGTCCTCATTAAATTCACCATTATGTCCTGTCTCTGAAGAGCTGTTTTGTTATTACAAGCTTTTGATGGTTGCGTTTCTTTTTCCATCATTAGGTAACTGAGATTTAAGAGAGAACTTTTATTTGAAACCAAATACTGCAACGGCAGAAAGCCATGGGTCGCTTGGACGGAAAAGTTTTTGTACTGTCGGCAGCAGGACAGGGCATTGGAAAAGCTGTGGCACTGGTAAGGTTAGGTTTGCTATTGCTTAAGGTTCTAATTATAGCGTGGCAGAACAATAGGTGAATAAAAAAAAAATGAGTAAACAGAACAACTAGTGCTGCAGGACGACATTTGAAGCAAGGTGGTTTATGAAGACTGGCAGGTGATTGGTATAAGAGGTAAGAATTGACTTCGTTTTGCAATAGCCTTAGTGTCTATAAATGGAAGTATTTTATGAAATTTTGCTTGGCTCTTGCCTTTCATCATTGTTGTAACAAATCATGCTTAACTAAGAGTCTATGATAGTGGTCTCTCCAGTTCAAGAATGAAATGGCTTTGCGCGTTGCAGGTATCTATGAAAGTGGCATACAAAGATAAAGAATTAAAATATTTGATTACTGCAAATCATGTTGAATTGTTGAAATTCTGCAAATTCAGTGCAGGAATGAATTTTAAGAGATTTAGGAATTGAGTATTATCAAGCCCAGATTAATGCGGAAGAATTCATTAAATTCATATTCCATGACCCAAGTGAAGATTGAACAAGTTTACTCACATGCCACACAAGTGTATATTTGAGGTTACATAAGTCAGATACTGCAGAGTGGTGGAGTTTAATAGATTGCTACATTTATCAATCCTTTCGAAGATCTCACTTTGTGTGTAATGGTATGTATTGTCCTAAAAAGCTTCAACATGCCTCTGTTTCAACAGATGGCCGCAAAAGAAGGGGCAAGAGTTATTGCAACTGACATCAATGCAGAACTTCTGAAGCAGTTAGCTGGAGTTCCAGGTATGTTCTAAAGTACACTGACTTTCTGGGAATGTTATCAGAACCTGTAAATTATTTGACAAGACATTATTGTGCACTCATTTCATGTGAAATATTTTGGACCATGAGTGATTTCACACTGTGCAGGCATTTAGGCAGACAAATGCAAAGCCATCAGAATAGGTAGGCCTACCTTTTTCTTGCCATAGACATTCCAGTGACACTATGGTTCGATATTTTTTTATTAAATAAAAGATATTAAGTTTAAAATGATATGTTTACATGTACACATGCAGTTACACTGTACAATGTATTCACTGAGAGTGATGCATTTGTTACATTTGGAATAATTTTCACACCATATCTTGATGACAGGTATTGAAACTCAAGTGCTGGATGTAATGAAGAAAGAAGACGTGGAGAAATTTGCCAAGTCTGTTGACAAAATTGATATTTTATTCAACTGTGCAGGGTGAGCCATAGTTCACATTCTCAGTGTTAAAACCCTGTACTTATAAGAATAGCTGAATTACCTTTCATCTAAAAAGTTTGCAAGTACATGTACTTTAGTCTATTCATGTGGAATTGTTTGAAAAATGCTATTGCAACTCTGTTCTGAGATCTAACACCATCCATTTGGAGTGATCCAGCTGGGATGCCCTTTGTGTTACTCAGAATAACATATTTTAATGGAATCTCTGTTGAAAAACAATTTTGCGGCACATATTAGGTGGCTTGAATTGGCCTGAATGACATTTTTCACATGGATTTTGGATATGGTATCCCATAAAATGAATGATAAATTCTGATAAAAACAAGTGTACACATTGAATGGTCTATTTTGTTTCCTTTCCAACAGATTCGTCCACCACGGCACTTTGCTTGATTGTGATGAAAAAATGTGGGACTTTTCATTCAACCTGAATGTTAAGAGTGTTTATACAATGTGTACCAGTTTCATTCCTAAAGTGAGTTGTTGTTTCGATTTGACATTGTAACTTCTTTTTCATTACTTTGTTAGGGTTTCCGTCAAGATTTTTTGAAAAAAAGTTTAATTATGTCTGTGATTTGTGAAATAAATTGATAATCGCAGAGTTCATCTCTTGTAGGTAGATATGTATAAATGTGTATTTGTGTGATAAAATTTGCGATAGCTGTTGAATCAAAAGACGTCTTTCTTAAGTCTTCGAAAATGTTAACTGTGAGACACAAATATACTTTTAATGTTGTTAAGCAGTCCAAAGCATGAGTCAGCATGTAATTCTAATTTAAAGCAGGCAATTAGAATAGTATGAAAGGAATCTTGGGCATTGACATACTTCATAATTATGAACAAGTTACAAGAAAACAGAAGATAGATTTAGGCTTGAATATTGGGAAACACTTGATGCCGGATAAATTCTATAAATATTACATCAGTTTTGTGACAATATTTTGTTGGGATATTTTATACTGGTTGCATTTCAGTTTGTAAGTCTCATATTTTGTGCAAAGATAATGACACAAAACATATGTTAGAGTGCTAGAGCACAGTTATATCTCAATCTATTTTCTCTCTTTCCCTTGGACAGTTCATTGCTCAAGGCAAAGGTGGCAGCATTATCAATATGTCTTCTGTAGCCGCCAGTATCAAAGGTATGCAGGATTGTAGAGCATTTGTAGTTAATCATGAATTTGAGTTGGTTAAGATAGTATTCTATGATGAATTATTGTGTAAAACTCCCACTTCAGTTTCTTTCTTGTGGACAAAGAAAAACAAAATTTTTTTTTTAATAGAGCATTTTTGATCTATGTACGTAAACAAATAAGTATTCATAAACTTGATTACTTGTTAGTACAATTGCAAATATTCTGTATTCATTCCAGGTGCGCCAAACAGGTGTGTCTATGGTGCTACAAAAGCAGCCATTATTGGTCTTACAAAGGCAATGGCAGTGGATTTTGTTGAGCATAAACTGCGGTTTAACAGTGTTTGCCCTGGTAAGATTTAAGATTTGGCTACACGACATTCTCTAAATATGTGCAGCGCTGATTAGTGACATTCTAACAGATTGCATTGCCTTGAACAGGCCAGAGATAAAGTTTTAAAGAAGACAATCAATCTTTTTAATAGGAATAGAAAAGGTTTAAGTTGAAGCTGGTCATTTTGTGGTGATGTGCTGCATTTTAGTGCACTTGTTTCATGGGCGAGTAAGAAAAAGAAATGTACATAGCTACAGGCTATTGTACTGATGTAAAGATCCTGTATGAGTAAATTGTTGCAATGAGTAACAAATTATGATATCAGGTCACGTTCCAGCCATGGGTTTCATAATCCATTATATCACAGTACTACCACTTAAATCCCTGAATGAGGAATACAAAGTAGAGAAGGCCCGCCTTCATCTAATGTTCAAAGATTCATAAGATGAAGCAGTAAGAAACATAGAACCTGAACTGAAAATAGGTTGCAAGTGGAAAGTGAGAGAAGCATTTGCCTCAACCAAACACTTCCTGCAAATAAAGGAAATCATTGGAACCACTCAGTCGAACAGAAGAGGACTAGGCAAGCATTCATATCTGCTGGTGTCTACAGCAGGATCCAAAGAGAAGCGAAACATGGTACTTCAAGAGATCAGATGCGAAGAAGACGAAAAAAGAGTTCGGAAAGCAGTGCAACAAGGGGTACAAGGTCAATGAACAGACTGGGAGAGCGCTTTGCAACAAGTATATTCGTGGAACGACAGCTGGCACATGGCACCTATGAAGCTGACTCTCAGTATTCGAGCTACATATGATGTCCTTCCCACAAAGACAAACCTCACTTGATGGAGCAAAGAGACCAGCGATGAGTCTCTGCTGTGTGGTGGGAAACGGACATTGCAACACATTCTGTCAGAGTGCAAGGTCGCATTAGCTTTTGGAAGATACACCTGGCGACACAATCGTGTCCTTGAAATTCTGGCAATGACCACTGCATCAGAAGTAGAAAAGGCAGAGCAGAAGTCTGACAAACCCAGAACAAAGACATTCATCCAGGCATCCAGCAATACCCGCACCAACATACTTTGTAATTCCCCTTCACGCCTGTTACTGGACGAAGCCAATGACTGGAAAGTGGCAGCAGACTTGGAAGGATGGAGCGACTATCCCAAGCTGGTAAGGACATCCAGTATGAGACCAAACATAGTGCTCAGCTCAAAGGAAGCTCAGGCATACGTCCTAATCGAGCTAACGGTCCTGTATGAAACAAACATGGAGGAGCAGCACAAATACAAAGTGGCCAAATACCAGGATCTCCAGAGGGATTTAAGGAATGCTGGAATGAAGCCAAATATATTCGCAGTGTTAGTAGGAGCAAGGGGATTTGTCAGTTCAACAGTGTACTCTCTTCTGAAGAAGCTCAATCTAAGTGGCAGGAGAATTAGAAGTGCCCTTAAGGAAATAGCAACAACAGTGGAAAATGCTTCCTACTGGATTTGGTGTAAAAGAAATGAACACTAAATTCGTATAACTTAAAATTATACCATAATAATCAGTGGCAGTATTGGCAAAATGAATAGGACACCTGCACAAAAAACAGAAACCAGCGGTACGGGTTCAAACCCAAAGAAGAGCCTGGCGACGAAAATAATAGGTGACAAACACCGAGAGTCATGAACTCGGTGTGGCCGGGGTTCTAGAAGATGTCAGGAAGTTAAAGGCCGAAACATCTAATGAAAGAATCCACTCTTCCTCTGAAGATCATCATCTGCCTTGCTCCACCTGAGGAGTTTCTTAACACTTTTCAGTCGTACATGTACACACCTGCTTTTTCTCAAGGTCATGTGGAAGTATTCCATGAAAAAATTATGAAGGTATATAAACAGTAAACCTGTTGATGCTGTTCATGGGATGGACCCTCTTTCAAAATTCAATGAATTAGAACTTGTCAATCACAATAAAAAGCATGTGGCATATTTTGTTATTGGTTGATTACAATTTAAAATGAAGGAGGGTGTAAATGATTAAAATATTAATAGATGTGTAGGTGTATCATATAGCCAGAAATATTGCTCAAATTTAGTGGAATTTAATATCATGTCCTTTCTTCCTGTATTCAGGGACGGTTGACACGCCATCTTTGAGGGAAAGAATGGCTGCTCAAGGTGATGCTGAAAAAGTAAGTATTTTTATGAACTTGTGTCACTTTACTAGGGGATTAATGGCAGAAAATATATCAGAGTAAAATCCAGCATGTCTGGACAATTAACAAAGATGTGAGAGGACTACTTTTTTAAAAATTTATATTTGAACATGGTAGATGTTCACAAAGAAAAATTGATATTTCCTCACATGACATTAATGCAATGGGATAAAAGATAGTTTTTGACTGAGTGAAATTCAGATGATTCTGCATCATGGGTTCAGTCAGTCAGAATTCAGTGTACAATTTAGTTGTGTCTATTGCAATTAGCTGATAGGGCATAGAAGCCAAAGTCCTATTCAAATTCAATATGAGTGTAATCCATAAAGGATTGCTGAAGTTGTTATGTCCTGTAAAACATTATGATATTTAAAGAAACTCAAATTTCAACTGCTAAGAATCACTTCAGTTAACAGGAAAGGGAGTCAAAGCAAGAATTTGGGGATTTAAGATTGTGACAGAGCAGCAAGACAAATGGTAGGGAGCTGAACTTTGATTTTGACTCTGGTTTTTGGAAAAAAATACAGTGCACTCTCCCGATAACGACATGGCTCGGGACCAGAGGTGCATGTCGTTATCGGGAACATGTCGTTATTCGGAGATTTTCAAGATGGCGGAAAAAGGGGTGTGGTTAGACCCTTAGAATGTAACGTACCAACCATAGTGGGTGATCAGTGATCGGACTTTCCAACATGTAAAATACACGAAGTGTGTGTGTGTGTTGTGTGTGTTGTTTTGTTTTTTTTGTTTGGTTTTTTTGTTGTTGTTGTTTTTTGTGTGTCATTTTCCCTCTGTCGACATCTTGGGGTGCGTTATTGTTCTCGGGTGAATACAATCGATTCAGCCGTCAGCGATGTGATGACTGACTCATTTAATGCGCGTCACCCTTTTTGTTCCGACGACAATAGACACAGGTGTGTTTTCATTGGCCGATAACAAAGCGATCTCATTGGCTATGAGGTGCCTCTGGTAGGACATTTCATTGGTCGGAAAAGAAGTGTTTTTATTGGCTCAGAGAATGAAATGAAACTGACCGGAAACAATATTTTAGCTATTTTTATTTTTGTATCTAGCAAAGTCACAGCCGATTATTGCTAACTCAATGTCGTTATCCGGAGAGTGGTCTAAAAGTATGTCGCTATTTAGAGAGTTTTATTACTAATAACATATAGTAAAAAAATCGGGACCGTGGGTCAATGTCGTTATCGGGAGAATGTCGTTATTCGGAGATGTCGTAATCGGGAGAGTGCACTGTAAGCACCTTTCTTGCCAGAGAATAAAGTTTCAATTACCTAAATGCCACCATCAACCATTTAAATTACAGGCCTTCAAAGACTTTGTAGCAAGACAAAAGATGGGCCGTCTGGCAAATCCAGATGAAATTGCGAGTCTTGTAATATATTTGGCATCGGATGAGGTGAGTTAATGTGTGTCATTGATAAAAATTTCACTTAAAATGATTATTTCATGAAGTGCACAACATCTTATTTTCGTTGTGTTCCATTTGAAATATCTGAAAAATCATTAGATTTACTTAAGAAGATAAAAACTTATAAAGCAGACACCAAAGCAATAAAAACATGGACAGATGAGGCCTGCGACCAACTTCAAGCCTGTTTTGACTGCACGGATTGGGACATTTTTACAAACACATGTACTAATTTAGACGACCTTGTTCTTACTGTTAACTCCTACATCCAGTTTTGTGAAGATCTAATTATACCTAAGAAAAGTGTGTGTGTGTATCCAAATAGTAAACCATGGTTAACAAAAGAATGCCTTGAAGCTATTGTTGACAAAAAAAGTCTCCGAAAAAACTATAGTAAAAGCGACCTCGCTAAAGTAAACAAACAAATTAAAAAGAGAATCAAAGTGTGTAAAAAAGAATACAAAGATAAAATTGAAGCAAGTTTTAAATCAAATGACATGTCATCTGTGTGGAAGGGAATGAAACAGGTTACGGGGTACGATTGTATGAAGAATAAAGTGAATGTTGTGAATGAAAGCGAATTTGCCAATGAATTGAATCAGTTCTACTGTCGCTTTGACAAACACGATTTCTCCAACCAACACCAGGAAATAAGAGACAGTTTTGATTTTGATAATGATGAATGTAATATTTGTTTTGATTATGATGCTGTTGTGAAACAATTTAAATCTGTTAAGGAAAGAAAGGCATCTGGACCAGATAACATTGGAAGCAAAGTAGTGAGAACATGTGCTGAACAACTAGCAAAAATTTTTACTTTCGTCTTCAACAAATCCTTTCAAAACCATTACATACCAAACATTTGGAGATTGTCAAAAATCTTACCTGTCCCCAAAAAACCAAAAATATCTGAAATGAACGACCTTCGCCCAGTTGCATTAACTTCCATTATCTTTAAATGCTTTGAAAAACTTGTTTTAACTGAACTAACGAAGGAGGTCAAACAAAATCTCGATCCTTTGCAATTTGCATACAAAGAAAACAGGAACACAGAAGACGCCTTATTGTTTTTATTGCATAACATCTACAGTCATTTAGACACTGGTAAAACCTGTGTTCGTGTGCTCCTAGTCGATTTTTCGTCTGCGTTTAACACCATACAACCGCACTTAATGTTTCAAAAGCTTACCAACCTACACGTGAGTTCTTTTTTAAAGAGCTGGATCTTCGAATTTCTAACACAGAGAAGCCAGTTTGTGGATATAAACAACACATTTTCCAAATTACTCACAACAAACACAGGAGCGCCACAAGGCTGCGTGCTGTCACCTGCCTTGTATACATTGTATACAAATGATTTCACTGTGACACACAACAACGTTTACCTTCTTAAATTTGCCGACGACTCTGCTATTTTAGGCCTTTTAACTAACTCTGGCCACGAATATTCTAACATTGTACAATCCTTTCATTGTTGGTGTAATAACAACTATCTTCTACTGAATGTTAAGAAAACAAAAGAGCTTGTTTTTGACTTTAGGAAAAATAACAACGATCCTGTTTGCCCTCTTACTATCAACAATGAAGAGGTTGAAATTGTCACAGAGGCCAAATATCTTGGCATTACTATTGATTCATTGCTTAACTGGCATGCGCATGTAACATATGTATACAAGAAAGCCAACCAGCGCATGTATTTCCTCAGAAAGCTCCGCTTTTTAAAAGTTAGCAAAAGCATTCTGAAAATATTTTACACCATGGCTATTCAGAGCGTTTTGATGTATGGAGTTGTCTGTTGGGGAGGAAACATCTTACAAAAAGATAAAAATAAGATCAATAATTTAATTAAAAAAGCATCCAAAATTTGTATCTGTGATCTGCCATATTTTGATGAGCTGTACACTGGTGCTTGTATTAAAAAAGCTAATATTATTATAAATGACCCCCAACATCCCTTGAACAAGGAATATATAAGATCTGTAAGAAGTCTAAGGCTGTTGTCAAAGAAAACTAAAACTGAGCGCTACTTTAAATCGTTTATTCCATCATCAACTAGGATGTTACAATAATGTCGTCATCTTGATCGTAATCTGTGCACAGTTGAATTATGTCCTGCGTGTCAGGTCAATGTGTTTTAGTTAGGGAAGCATATTGTGTGCACTGTTAATTTTGTTAATTTAGTTAATTTATCAGTGTGTGTGTATATATGTGTGTGCGCGCTATGTATCATACTTTCTGCTTCTGTAACTGTATTGTTATGTATTCAATGATCAAAACAAATTTCCTTGTACAAGGATGAATAAAATTTATCTTATCTTATCTTATCTTATCTTAAAAGTAATTTTTTTTTTCATCTGTGCTGCAGAAGTGAGTGTAAATATTGTTTAAATGCGAACTTTCAGTGAATATGGCTGGACTTTCAGAAATACTATACAGATATGGTTTCCAGCATTTCATACTTTGTGTATCACAACCAATTGCTTAACAGTGTTGTTTCACATTGAAATCAGTCTTGCCAAATTCCAGCTTCTAGAGGACATTCAATGATTCATAATGAAAGAGAACAAATTTGCTCAATCTTTTTCTTCTTTAATTTATTTGTTTTGGTTGAATTTTTTTTTTCTGCAACAGCTACATCGTGGTAGATTATGGTAAAGTCAACATTGTGAAGAATCATATGGTTAGCATAATCTTTCTGATGTCTTTTTGCCATTGGAATGAGTTATGACCTATTTTAAAACGTTGGCCATGGTCGACCTTAAAACAGTTGACGTTCATTTGTGATTTTTAGTTTTTGATGAGTGTTAATATCATTTTTATTCTGTAGTCATAGTTTTTGATGAGTGTTAATATCAATTTTATTCTGCAGTCATAGTTTTTGATGAGTGTTAATTTCATTTTTATTCTGCAGTCATAGTTTTTGATGAGTGTTAATATCATTTTTATTCTGCAGTCAAGCTTTGTCACTGGCCAAGAATTCATTATTGATGGAGGATGGAGCATGTAACTGTCTGCCTTGCAGAATTGTTTATTCATGCATGTTGTTGGTAATGTTGCACACATTTTTTCCGACTATGCAAATAACTATTTGTTCTGTTTTTAAGTTACATAACATAAAATGTATTAAATGTTTTCTGTAGACTGATTGGCAGCATTTAATGCACTTACATATGTTTGGGCCTCCATGGTTTAGATTTTCTACCCTATCTACACAAAGATTGAGAACTCTAGCATGCTTGAAAATTATCTGCTTAGTTTTTCATGCTCGGATGAACACAGTGATAACTTCCAATGAAACAAAATGAAATTGTTTGTATATTTACCAAGGTTTATCAGGCTGGATGGCGTTGTTTCCTTTATTGTAGATTAAGAGAAAATATTTTGATGCACTTGAACTTGAAATTTAATGGGCATTATTAGTTTATCATAATCATGATTTGCTTCTTCCAAAATGTGAAAGCAATTTAGGACAGTTAAGGATATTGTCCATTAACATTAGTTTAGCTTTTTTGGGCACAATAAAATGAACTTTTATGGATTTTGATATTTTTTACTGAACTCAGCATTTGGAGGGCAATTATTTTATACTTTTGAAGACATTTCTATGAAATTTAAATCAAAGGCTTGGTACAAGAAAATGTCTGTTGAACACTATGTATTTTATGTGAGAGATATTTTGAAAGTATAATGAGATGAATTTGGACTTATTCCACACAGTTGTCATTCTTTCTGTCTCACTGAATAATAAGAAAACAAACAAATAAAGAAACACAACGGAACATTTGCTATTCATATGTTTACGCCAGGTTTTGGTGCTTCTGCTGTTACATGATCACAGTGTCCATGGTGTCAAAGACTGCATATTTATAAATAATGAAACAGGACTTATGACCACAGGAATTTTAAACTGCTGACATTACTTTGTCGCTAAGTCTCACACTTTGGCTTTGCTGGATATCAAATAAAATCATTAAGACATTTATGTTTGGATATTTCATTAAATATTATGGTTGAACTGCCTTTTAGGCATTTGATTTAAATTGGATAAAAAATTTGGTAACCTCTGTTATATGATTAAAGGATTTCAGGTGCATTATTTTCTTTTGCCAATATGATAATAATACATTGTGGTTAGCCAGTTTACATTTTTCATACAAACTGTGGTTACAATGGTTTATGGTTGTGTTGACATGACCTTACTTGGTGACTTTATTATTGAAAATGAGTCTCCTTTACATAATTGAATAATACATTAATTTGTTGACTAGCTTTTCAGTTATTTTTCACTCTGCTGTCAAAGAAGACTTGTGTGTCCATACTTTTTCAAGCCGTTGTTTGGTGAACATCTTTTTGCTGTGTGATACTCAAAGTTCAGTAACTTCAGTGTTAAGCTTCCAGGATTTCTGAACACAAAAAAATTCCCAAATTCATTATTATTTTCTTTTTTTTTTCTCCTCCACTGCTCAAAATGTGGAGAGATCTGTTAAGGCTCAGCATTTGCTGTAGTTGGTGAAATTTGACAAAGTTTATAACTTGGTCCTGTGTGACAGATCACCATACTGATTTCCCAACAACAATTTCAGTGGTGATCCAGAGAAATGCAGTATCATACGAAGAAAAGATGTAAATTACAAAAGAACTCCCATAGCGGAGAAAAACTGGTGTTAGCAGTATTTACAATCAAAGGGAAATAATAAGAATATATGAAACCTCCCAGGCTTTGAATTCAGGGTGCAGTGCCCATGTGTAATTTATTTTATATTGGCCATCAATGGTATTTAACTGCAATCTTTGATCCATCTAATATAGCATACCAACCCTGTCTCATTCCAAACTAAACCATGACGACGACACCCCCCCCCCCCGGTGGCGAGGGCGTTCTTACGTTTGCGGGTCCCCCCTGCCAAAGTGGTGGCTTGGTCGCAGACTCTGCCGTCTCGACGACAGATTGTGCGGTCTCGCAACACCAGTGGTTATTGAAACTGTGGGAAGTCGCATTCGCGAGAACGGACTTTGATAGGGATCTGTACACTTTGTTTAGATTGTAGCGTTTCCATCTTCCTCGTTGTTTTAGGAAGACGTCTCTCTTGTCCTCTTCTTAATCCTATCTGTAAATATGTTCAGACTGTAGAGTTTGTTATTGTCCGTCTTTTCTTGTTGGTCTGGCGTCTAGTTTCGTGTTTTTTTTTTTATTACACCTTACGTACATTATAATTATACATTCCTTTGTTTAATATAATGCCTGTGTGAGTCATGTGTCTACATTGACGCATTGATTGAGTTTATCTGGTTATTGTGACGTATAAGGCTGATACGCCAGAGTGTATATTTATATATTGGGAATATTGATTCCCCATTCAAGTGCAGTTGTGCACCTGCCTTGAATATCCAGTATATAATTACTGAAGTTATTGTTCTTTAAAGAGAACTTCAGGTAATAAAATTACCTTGCAATTGCAATTATACAAGAGCTATAGAAAAATAGCTAAAAATATTAATCAACGATCTAATATTCGTTGATTCACATGTAATTATATATTACATCGGCAGTGATAACAGTAAAGACACTGCGATTTCATTGAAGAAGGAACATTGTTTGTATTTTGTCGTCTACTAGTGACGTCGACCCGACGAGTGCAATTTGCCTCAGGGATTAATAATCGCGGAGTTAAATAAGTAAATATTTTTTATCGCGTATCTGATTAACGTAAATACTACAGTGTTAACATAGTACACTGTCAGACGGGTTATTGCGTGAATTTATCCGGATACCTGTCCATTAACATTAATAGATCTCCTGTAGAGACCTATTGTGAGTGTAACTAATCGTAATGGCCGATTACACATCCTATATAAATTCAGCGAAGCTGTTAGGCATACCCGAGGACCAAACTGATGTAGACATAATGTTGTAGCCAGCGGATCTACATAGGAATGAATGATGTCATTCCTATGTGCAAACTTGTCTTCAGACCTAGGCGACAGATTTCCATAGGGTTGCTGGCTGGGACTCCTCCTCGATGTTTTCTGTCTTATCTCAGCAAATAAGAAATGAAAAAAAAAAAAAGAATTAAAACCCAAGGGAAAAAGCCCATGTGCAGCTGTCGGGAAGTTGTAGTAATGTGAGCAAGGAGCAACTTTGTTGACTAAACGCATATGATGTCTGTCATTAATGCAGTCTATGTGTCAGTGATAGATGGAAGATATTAAGAACATTAAAATGAAGTCTTCACAATTTGTAATGCTTGAATCATTTTGTTTCAGCATCCAAAGACAATCATCAGTAAGAAAAATGTATAGAGGGCTTAGTTTTGTTTGATCGTAACTGTTGTCACCTCCTGATGAACATAACGGTTCTCTGATATTAAATTTGATGTGCAAGTCATTTAAACTGATCTGAATTGGGTGTCTTTTCATGCTCTGCGGGTCACTGCATTCAAGTTTTATACATGAAGGTATTAAATATTATTAACAATTCAATGTTGATGTTGTTACAAGGACCGTAGTACTTTATACTAAGCTATAACTTAACAGTGAACACAAGTTAGTATTATCTCCTTATGTCTTTGTAAGTAGAGTATGGTCCCCTACCAACAACCTTCAACTTTACAAAGTTACTGTATGCCTTGTTGTACCTGGCCTTCACATTTCCACTGTTGAGCAATTGTTTTGCACTTTGCAATATTTGTGATTTTACTTATGTTTAAATCTCCGGTTAATTGGTATTAATTATTGTTCATAAATAATTATCATGTACTCAGACTGGATTTATTTTAAAGGCTTTTTATTTATGTGTGTTTGATTTTTTTTTAACAGATGAGTTGATAATGGTACTGGTTGTTGTATTGTTAAGACAAATAAATGAAGCTTTAAGCACAGGAATATCATTTTGTTTTGGGGTTGGTTGTCTCTCCATCTTATTGAGGGCCGCATGGTAAACTTGATACTTTAAAAAAAAAAGAGATACATGTACATACCCTTGTAGCCCTTGACAGATTGTTTTATAAGTCCAGACATACATTCTGAAAACTTAAGTGTTAAATAACGGTTTCAAAATATCGTAACTATGAAGGCCGATAAAGAAAGTTATTCATTTTTTTGCTTCTCCTATAAAATCTGTAAAAACCGACGTTTGGTAGTTTATCATGCAGCACTTGATGTCATCTCTATCAGTTCTATGAAATCTTTGTTCTATCAAGCCTCGCTAAGCCTAGGTGCACACATGCAAATTGCTGTCGTTTTGCTGTCATGCCTTAATTTCATATTCCTTTTGAGTCTGTAATGAGCCTGTGTTGCACATGTGCCCATCTCCATTCATTTGCCTAGGTTTTTAAAAAAAAATGTGATGCAACTGCGTCTTGGCGGCAACACAACAAAATCGCACGAGTGCGCCTGGGCTAAAGGTTGCTGAAAATACCACATTGTCTTCATCGCTTTCAGGAACCTATCACTGAAAGGAACCATACACTTAAAAATGTCTGGAATAATAATGATCAGATGAAAACTGATACATGTATACAATTTTTTTTGTTCAGGTAAATGCATATCTTTCATTCATGAAAACATATTGTTTCTCTGTCAGAATATACATTTCCTGGGTATTTTCCAACAATTGTCATTTGACAAAGTAGTCTTGAAGTTTTACACCAGATAGTTTTGGTCTTGAACTTTGAATTTTGATGGCCATATTAAGAGACTGCCAATATGGACAACTTCATCATTTTTCTGTTATCCTTACCACACAGATACATTCTAAGCTGT
Source organism: Onchidella celtica (assembly GCA_963931925.1). Classification (NCBI taxonomy): domain Eukaryota; kingdom Metazoa; phylum Mollusca; class Gastropoda; order Systellommatophora; family Onchidiidae; genus Onchidella; species Onchidella celtica. Next base: position 36,802,984 of record OZ007570.1, on the reverse strand, counting down.
GTAGGTCTTGCAACAAACTTTAAACTACTGTAATTGTTTAATGAATTAAATTGGACAACCAAACAACAAGGTTAAGAACTCGAACCTCAAAACTGTAAATTGCACTTTATTCAAATAAAGTTTCAGCCTGGGGGATCCAGTGTTTTGACTTTTTCTATCTTGCCTGAAATGCTGATTTACATCTTGTTCATTCGTGGGATCATTTTGAATTGAAGATGACAAGGCTTTTTATTTCATTCAGTTATCATCAGCAAGTTACAAATGTTACAGCTGTTTAGAAGTTTGTTGCAAGACTTATGCAGAAGGATTTCAAAAATACAAGCTGGTGGCAGGGTCACACACAACTGAAAAAGACACAACTATCATTTCTTTGTAATTATTTATTCATATATTCAAGGCTTTGTGTAACAAACTGTCAAAACCTAAAGTCACCCAACTTTTAACTCATCTATTTAATGCAGCTAAATTACTGTGCACAACTAAGTCAAACTCCTAGACTTAACTAGCTTGGGGCCATATGCATGAACTTTGTGTAAATCTGCCTGTTTTGCACCATGGTGCAGGCTTAGTAGTGCGTACGGCCACCTAACTCAAACGTAGTTAGTGTGCGTGAACTAAAGTTACTTCTAGACTTCCCTTTGCATCAATTGCCGCTTATTGGTGTAACAAACATTGACACTAGTGCGAATGCACAGAATTTGTATTGGCCAATCCCTGCCATGAGAAAACAACGCTGATCAAAACAAAACTAAGAGGTTGAGGGTAAGTAGAAATCCAATTTTTTTCCTTGGCCCATGAAGTTAGGTGTTGGAATACCATTTTAGTTACTTTTTTTCCTTTCTTTCTAGCAGTCACCACTTTCCCAAGCTAGGTAGGGATTGCGTGGCTGATTTAGTTGTTCTCTTGGGGAAAGCGTAAAGTTACGAACCCTCTTCCATGCGGGTGTAGGCCTATGCAAGGTTCATGCACACCCACTGTGTAGGGTTTGCAATGACACGTAAGGCCTATACCACTGTAACCAGTTACACACAATTCATGCATATGGCCACTGCAAAACAAGTTTAAAGCTGTCAGATTTCCTTTGAAATTAAAGTGAACGCATGAGAAATTGTGGGAAAACGTATCCTGACAAAAACTTTTTCACAGACACAATTTCAAAACCTTTTTGGATGAAACCAAGGGTCCAAAAAATTTTTCTCATTTTGAATTTGTTGAAATCAGCCTCGCAATTTTCTTTAGATAAATGAAGTAGATAAAATCATTTGGACATATTGTACCATGATAGAAATTGTTTATTAATAAAATTTTAATTGTTCATAAGTGAACTGAAAACAGATGACTATGTCAGGGTATACAAACTATATGCCATATGAAAATGTGCTCACAGTCGTGACATTCTAGGCACCCAACATAGTATTCATATCTTTCATGAGTAACTCCCTATGCAGATTTACCTTAAAGAAAAAGAACACCAACAAAAAAAAACTACAAAAGAAACGAACAAACAAACAAAAATGAACAGCAAAAATTATCACAAATTCTGTAACAAAAAAATGCGAGTGTTAAAGGTCAATAACCAAAATGTGTTTTAGGAAGGAACAAAAATATTAGAGAGAAAAATGATGAAAAGACCTTGTCAGGTATACTCAAAAACATCTTCAACAAATGAAGAAAAATATCCTAAAAATAATTGCAGTCTGGAACAAAAAACAAAAACAATTGGTACATTCTGTCTCAACACAGACACTTGAATTGAAGAAAACAAACAGTTTATAACAGTATAAAATGTGCAAGAACTTTAGTATTTGAAGACACATCATGACAAATCTAAATTGGGTGTGAAAAAGTATGTTTGCAGGTGAGAAAAGGGAAAATACAAATGCTTTGGTCCAGTGTCATTTTATTACCACATTGTAGACTTCTCTAGTTTGGAATCCCACCTGTCAGCCACTGGGGGAGATCAAAATGTATTATCTTTTCTGGCTTCCCTTGCTGATCACATATACTGCAACCTTAGCTCTTGTTTGTTCCTCCACTTTTTGCACGACCGAGAAATTCGATGTTAAATATTTGTGGCTTTGGTATTACTAGCCGACCCGCGCAAGATAAATCCTGCAGGTTCTTTCTATGAAGCCCAACCGCATATCTAGATCTAGACCACATTAAAAGCAGCATATTGGATTAGATGCAATGACTAATAGAACTTACATAGAAATACACAGATGTGATTAATTATGTTGATTTTCTACCACCAACGCGCAAAGAGTGGTCAAGGGTGCAGTTTCTGATCATGTTTTTGATTCTTCTCAACCAAAAATCTGTCTGTGTTTTTGCGGCTCAAAATATTTTCATATAATTAATAGGGAAGACTGATTTTTGTTCAAAATGAATGTGTCCACACAACTGTTGTCAAAAATTGATGCAGTACGCCAAGTTTCATCATTTTTGATGACGTAATCGCGAAGTTTTAGCTGCTTACCCTCTAGCTCAATTATAGTAAGAAGCTGGCATTAGGGGACCATAGATTTCTACACAATAAGCTATAGATGAGTGGTGAACTGAACTCAGTAGTTTCTCTATTCAGCTTTGTAATTACACTATGGTCCCCGAATAACACGATAAGGAGTTAGAATAAATCGGAACTGTGAAACAGCTTGATAAGGTGCCTCAGTGCATTTTGAACAAGTGTTAAAGTGTGCATTTGGTAAACCTCTTCCACATAAAAATATCTCCAGTTTTTCTGAAAAAGGAGATAGAACAAACAAGAACATAAGGTTATGATATGCCACTTCAATGAATATTTGGACAGAGGTACAATGGCTTCTACTGTCGAAGAAAAATGTGGCATGACTTGGTTTTTCTTGCTCATTTGGTGGAGTCGTGGAATTTGAGATTGCAACTGTCCATAGATGAGTTCATCATTTCTGGCAAAACTCCCAGAAAAATGATTCCATTTCCTAAAATATTACACTTAATTTACTTTTTTTTTTTTTTTTTAAACAGCTGAATTACAGAAGACCCATTACATAAAACCGAGTACTCGACACATCATCAAGAAATCTTTACCCCAGAGGAACAAATTCAGAACACAGTGCAGCCCACAACTAGACTGCAGTATAAACTAGGGTTTTTGAACACTGGCCTTGCTATTTTAAGAATTTTCTTCAATTCTTAAAAATCATACTCATAATGTGGCCATTATTATTAAATCTGTGCCTAGCTAGTGGCAGTGGCTCCATCCATGATATTGTTTAAAATTAATACTTATATTATAGACTCTTCTCATTTCTGTTTCAGGGAAAATATTACAATGAAAATACTTCAATTGTTTGATACATAAAGCTGGTTTTTATGCCACATCATTCATTTTATTCCCAGATTTTATGACTGTTACAATGATTAAAACAAATTTCACAATACAATGGCCAGAGTAGGGACAAGCATGAAATAACTTCCTAAGGCTTTTTGTTTTAACACAATCTGTTTCTTTGTAGGACAGTTTAATATATTATATCACTTTGTTTTATTTGTATGAATGGAAATGGACTTTGCGCGTTATTACTCAATGGAATGGATACCTTTGAATATAATTATTAATATAATTTTGATCTCTTCCAGCGTAAAAAGAGGAAGGATTGAAAGATTGAATCCAAATGGAGAGAAAAAAAAATCATTCGGAATTATGCAACAACTTATGAAGTTATTTAAGTACAAGATTAATTAAGACACAAGGCAGTTGATTATTAAGTGTAGGTGAAAGTGCATTTTCAGTGGAGAAGTGTTACATATAATCAAATGCTAATTATAAAACACAACATAGAGGTACAAAAGTGATAGACATTTACAATTATCACATTCATGGATCTTTTCTCTTTTGTGAAATCTCATATGAGCAATGAGAAAACAAAGAATGTAATGAAATACAACAATAGAAGACAACCACTTCTTCATGTAGTTAGGATTAAAAAAGAGCAACTCTATGTTCAGTGATATATATAAAAATGGTTCCACCGATGTCCTGATATAATGACACACACAAAACCATATACCCGTAGGCACAAACAATATCCCCCACCCCATCTACACACACACACACAGAAGAAATCCACTTGACTACAAGTATCAATAATATTGGTAAATGCCAGGGGAAAACCTTTCTCACTATAATCTCTAGTCATATTACTATAGTTTCATCAGCTGAGGTAGCAGTGAAAAAAAAAAAAGGACACTGATGCATACCACAACAGACTACCTTTCCGAACGATTCTTACAAACTTAGAAATGAAAATAAGTGGTATGAAAGACCTTTCAGTTGACACCACAAATGCTAGAAAAACAGACTCGATGATATTATAAATGAAGAGCATGGTTGTAATTAACATAATGACCCTTGCTGTTCCATATCTATTTATGAAAAGAAGGATGAAGGAAGCAGGTGGCTCATGGAGTGAGTTATAAACAAAAATTATGCAGTGCATGGATACAGCACAATTGGGGAAAGCTGAATGTGGATTGAGTGGAACGAGTGACAGACATTGATAACCTTTTCAAGAAGAGAATGGAAAATGCAAGCAAAGTGCTAATACTTGGTGCTGATATTTTATTAAGAAAAATCATTAGATGCATGAACTGCCAAAGGAATTCTTATGAAAGAAAGTTAAAAACACACATCTCGGATAGAGCAAAAATCAAGAAATCTTTATTTCAATTAAATTTACAGATTTCATAGTATAGCATAAATTTTATTATAAATTTTTAACTGTTATATTTATCTTTTCAAAAGTTTTCAGATGGGAAAATTTTGATATGGATAATGTTTTTAGATTAGCATTGCACCACTTTTTAGGCAATAATTCAGACATTTTCTAGAAATACACCACTTCCATATTTCTTTGTTGCTAATGACTAAATAAATGTTGCCAACAAAATTTAAATACAGGCTTAACATTATTAAAGGTTGAATACATGTTTGAATACAAATACTTAAATAGATAAATTAGAATATTGGCTAGACTTTGGTGATCTTGACCTTCTAGTTTCCAATTTCAAGCCGCTCAAGAGAAAAAATATGTTGATCTGCATCCTAAATATAAAGACGTATGAAGATGTGATATTGAACTTAAAGTGCGTTTTCTCTTTAATTCTTGGTGCATTTCTTAATTTCACTTAATGTCTTGTTTACAATGTTTTGTATACTGTTAATGTCCTTGCAAGCAAAAGACAACAAAGAATCTTCTCGCCGATTGTAAAGTGACGACTGAAGAATTAAACAAAGTATAATGCTTTTTTTAAAAACCTTTGTAACAGTATTTTAGTACATCTAATATATAAAAATACAAGAAAACAGCAAACATCTAACCTCCCTGTTCATCAATAGGTTTTTCACTAGTTTCACATGAATACAAGACACCCAGTAACAGAATTCAAGAGAACTGCTGAGCTAAATAGAATATCTTTTCGAAGCAAAGCGAAATTCTTGGAATAAGTTCTGTCATAAGTTACATGCACTGAAACATCAGGGCTGAGATTTTTTTTTTTTTTTGCCAGTTCATGAGCCAAATTTGTGTTTGTAGTTTGGAGTGGTTCTTTTCATGACTGTTGGGACTACTTCTATCAATACTTTTTCAAGAAAAGGAGAATAAAATTTTCCAGTAAATTATTTTCACCATAATTTCATGCGAAAAACCCTGCAACTTTAGCACAATTTTCTGTTAAATACATGTGAACTTACATTTGTGGCTTATTCTGGGCAAATCTTTAATAAAGCCAGTAAAATTTAATTTAGAATCATGCCTAATAAATGATGGAAGACAATGATTTAAATGTATTTTGGTGTTAAGACTTATAAACAAAAAGAAGCCTTAGCTTGTGATTCAACATTGTTGGCTCTCTCTTTTTTTTCCAATACTCTTATAAGCTGATCTTGACTTGTCTAGACTCACCAAAGAATTTTTTGATATTTCTCAGTGTAAAAGAAAAAAAGTCCTGCCATTTTCTGCCATTAACCATCTTAGATGATGTGAGGTAACAATTGCTGGATAATTGTATTCATCAGGTAACGATCAGTTTTGTATCTGAACAAAGTAACTGAGACAATGTCAACGAGAAATAATGCACAAAGCATTGTGGGTAAAATTTGTGGAAATTTTAGAGAATGCTATATTACACATTGTTTATTACATACATGCAGACTCATAATAAAATTCTGTAGATCAAAATGTGCAGAAGATGTGATATCAAAGATGCATCATAACAAAGTGAGATTCATCTTACAAAGGAATTATCTTACTTTACAAGGCTTAAAAAATCTGGAGAATCGCACAGCAACAAGACAAGAGAGGATTAAAAACTGACATATTCCTGATTAAAAGTGTACATTAAATGTGATAAATAGTACATAGTACAATTAAATCCAACAATGCTATGCGGTAAATTGGATCGGGTTTTAATAAATTCAACATATTGCACAATGAAAAGTATGCAGTCGAAGGGCTAATTTAGTATAATAGGTCATTCATATCAACGAAAGTTATAAGGGCCGAGTTTATGACATGTTAAGTTGCATTATATTATGTGTCTTTAAAATATAAAGAGAGATTACTGTGTAAAAAGCGAGACAGTGGGGAAATCATTTTGTTGCAAGGTATTTTCAGATTTGTTTATGTAATACAGTATTTACCCTTACCAGTCCATCATTTTAATTTAGTAGATGATAGAAAGACACTCAGAGAAAAAAAAGCTCTTAAATGGGAAGATGGCAGTATTCAGTCTTTGTTTTGTCAGAGGCTCTGAAAATTATATCCTATTTCTATGCATTTCAGTTGTAAGTCATGACTCTTCTTGTTAAAGACACACTTTCTATGCATGTTATGACATTAATGAATACAGAAGTCTGAGAATTTTCCCATATAATATTATGGGTGTATTCACCATTACCTCAGTATGAAGAAAATCTTGTGTCCTTTAACAAATGTTATAAATATAACAGAAGTCTATGATATTTGTGATTTTTTATCCTTTCAGTCATAAGTGCATTCTACTGCTTTGACTGATACTGAAGCAACCCCTCTATTGGAATTTTAAACTACACAGGCACCAAAACTTATACCAGCATAAAAGGAGTCCTGATGCAATATATACCATAAATACAGGCGGAAGCCATCTATAGAAATATTGTATCGTTTCTGTATTATTTCTTGTGCAAGGCTTTGTTACAGATAACTTTTTCTTTTTGTCATATTTTGAATTGCGTCAAGCCTTGCTGCAACCCCACAGATTCTTTATAATATTTTGTCTTAGAAACAGATAAATTTCATCCATAGCCTAAATTTGACTAAACTTGCCTTCAGAATTCAGCAGAACGCAGAAAAAATGCCCAAATTACTTACAGTAATTGGAATAAAAACCTTTGACAGCCTGATCTATAGAGAGACCAAAGATTTTTTCTTTTGGATTCAGTGATTCACAAAAAATTATAAGATGACAATGTGAATTACAGCATTACTGCCTGAAGTTTATCAAAGTCCAGTTCAGACTTCATCCTCCTTTGATTCTTCATTGACACTTTTAGACTTGAGTAAAGTGTTCAGGAGGAAAATTACTTGATCCATTTTCTTGTCAATGTGGCTGACCTAGAGTGAGAACACAAAAGAAGTTCAGATTTGTGTGACAAATAATATGTAGTGATAAAAACACAACTTGAAATAATTTTCTTGTATGCACAGTACAAAAACAACAACAAAAACCTAGTTAACACCTCCCTCCCCTCTCATCATACTGAAAGCCTCAAAATTACATCAGGTAATACTGCTTGACGTATTGAAAGATATTTTTTTTGTTAAATCCATTATTCATTTTGTTTTCATTCACAGTTAATGAAATTTACTTCATCTTGACCAGTCTACAAAGACAGAGACAGTGAAAAAAATTGGTTGTTACAAAACACAAAATTTGTATTTGTTTAATTTTACTTGGCATAATCCTGGCAGTTGGTAATAATACTCTCCTGAAGCACATTCACTGTCAGATGTAGAATTGATAGGAATGCATCATTTGTAATTACCTAAAAATTTGTGTACATAAAAAATAGGAAACAACGCTAAACTTCTGAATACACTGATATCAGTGAAACGAGAGGCTGGGATTAGACAACTGTGGCTTCTAAGAATTCAGTACGGCAGTATTCTTGAAACATTCTTACCATATGAACATGTAATTATGTACAATCTAGTTCATAAATTATTATGCTGATTTGTAAGGAGAGTTTCATAAATTTACAGACCTGAGTTTCTACTCGCACCATGCGTGCTCCTATTGTCATTTTCTCTCTATCACGAGCTGAACTTGCATACAGGTTGCCTGGTTTACCAAGAGTCTGATCCAATCTGAAAATGATTTAACTGATGTAAACACTGAAATTCTGAGACAAACCAGACTACAGACGTGAAATTAATTATAGGACAAAAATGGAAACGGGCTGGCCATATCTGAAGAATGAAAGGCAACAGATGGACATGGCATTGCACTGAATGGGGATCTAGAAAAGGAAAAAGAACAAGAATACCCTCCAGGAGACGATGGAGAGACAATACTGTGCAGACAGGTGGACAGGCATGGACAGGACGGGCTAAAAACAGAAAAGAATGGAGCTCACTGGCGGAGGGCTACATCCTGCAGTAGACAGATGAGGCCTAAAGAACAAGCTACAAAAGGCCATTGATGTACTGGTACTCTGACATGTTGCAAGGAAATAAACATCACTAGTTTTGTGACTGTTCTGCTTGGAAAAAACCTGTCTGCCATTTCATTCTTGGCCTTTAATGGGGGTCTCATGATTCGGATAATATCACTCCACTCCAAGTGCATTCAGTGGAGTTTGCAAATCCTGTGATATAATACTGGATTAAACAGGAATTACATGTATCTCATAAAGCTGGAAACAAAAAACGGACACAGAATCCCATTGCACCACTGTCCATTTGTATACATGGGTGTTTTAACTAAAAGAAAACTACACAGACAGAAAATTGTGGAAGAAATACAAGAAGCATATTAATCACTTCCCCGCCTTGACTGGGATAAACCTCCTTCTGCACTTCTCTCTCTCTCTGTCTTTAAAATGAAGGGAGAACCCCCCCCCCCCCCCCCAAATATAATCGGCTTACAAAAGATTATAGATCAGCTGTTGTTGTGTAGGAAAGTGCATTTTACCTTGATTTATGTTCAAAGGATTACTAGTTACATCAAGTTTGGGTGCAGCCCTCTGTAATCTCACAGTCGAAAATATGTTTTTGCTTTAGCAAAATGGTCTGGCATCACGATTGCTTTTGTTAAGTAATGTCTGTCACCTAAAACTATCACCGTTTGCAATCAAAGTGTACCCAGACATGGGCTAGTAAATCGGTCTTTGATGGCCAAATCTAATGTGCTTTGATTCAGTAGTACAAGGGATTACCCTACCTGGACATGAGACCTTTACGACATCATTCACTAATATTATAATAGATAACATCCTAAACAATTACCTTCGCTGAAGTTCTTTTATTCTGACCATCATGTTAAGATGACCCTGGGAGTACTGTTCTATGACATCACGCACATCGTATGGTTTACGTGCTTGCTGGAAAAGAGAATTTGCAAAAGCATCTTAAGTTATACGTGTACTTACCACATTTCTCTCCTAGTGTATGAAATAGTTTATAGGCTAACGATAAAAAGAAAGTGGAGCCTATATTTTGCAGGGTAAATGTTTTTACATCAAAACTTGTAATGAATTCTGTAAATGTAAATTTGAATTGACAGGTGTCCACTGTTTTACTGAACGGGGCAATTTGACAACGTGATTGACCCACAATTAAACATGCAAATAAACAGATAAATTAAGAATACTTGTTGAAACAACAGTAACAGCTATCATTCACATTGTTCTTGTAAATATACAACAAAGAAAAGATGCCTTGCCTGAAATTTGCGTCTTGACACAAAGTATTTGATCTTCCTTATCACACGGATGGCAGTCTTGTGTGCCTCTGTAAGCCTGTGAAATGGTGCAAATGCCGTAAATTGAAGATTTAATTCTTAATTTAGTGATCTAAACCTTTGACTTTAACCTCAGACCATGCGTAATGCAAGAATAATGCAAAGTTTATTTTGGGGATGCATATTTTAAAAGAGACATCTAAGCTATTACCGGTGTAACAGGCCAAAATATACCCCCCGCCCAGACTATACCCGGGGTTAAACTGGCCTAGCCCAGAATATACCCCGGGGTATATTCTGGGCTAGGCCAGTTTATACCCCGGGGTTACTTTGGGCTAGGCCAGACTATACCCCCCCCCCCCCAGTCCAGATTATACCCCCTACTTTTTTTTTGAAAACAAGTCAAGACCACAGTTTATTTCAGCCTGTTCTTTATCACTGTCATCAGATATCATATTAATCCATACATGAACACATTCTTGACACCCATAAATCGTAATATAATTTGGAGGAAATAATAACAATTTATTTCAGCCTTAGTTTAAATTGGTGTACGTACATACATTCATGACTCCTGTTAATCATGATACATTTTAGAGGAAACAAACATGCATTAAAATGCATTGATTTACAGAAGGGTTGAGTATCCATTCAAACTGATATGATTAGACTTCAGCATTAATTTCACTCGTGTCTGTTGAGATCATTATTATTATTATTATTTTGATAATTGGTTGGCCATGAGTAAAACATGCATTGTATTTTTTGTTACAACCATGTAGAGAGAAAAGGCCGGAAAACAACACACATAAAAACAAAATAATAAAAACATAATTAGTAACCCAACTGACACTGACAGATGGTGCAAGTCCATCATCCACTTCACATAAAACTAAATAGGCACTAAATTTTTTCGCCTGATGAATTCCACCTGTCCAGATCCACTTGAAATGTTACATAATGCTAGTCAGTAATATACATTAATAACAATAAGAACACGAAATCATCTTATTTACTCTTGAAAATAAAGAGAAATATAAATATAAGAATCGTCATCATCACCTTGGAATAATACAAAGATATAAGAGGGAGTGTAGAAACGTAGAAAAATGTGTGTGTATCACCTATGTACATGTATATGAAATGTGTTAAATCTTTTCAACTATTCATGTAGAACTGGACAGAAAGTTTTATTGAAATAGCCTTGACAGTTGGTAGACCGACAGCGTAAGTCCACTGAGACAAAAGTAGTGCATTGTAGAAAGTAAGATCTATAGCATGTTAAGGCAAAATTCGATGGATCAGAATTTCTTGTTAGTGAATATTATTCTTTGATAGCTTATTTGTAGAAAGATATACATTTCATGTACCTTATGGTTTAAGACACTGATTAGTTTGCAAGACATTTGAAAGATTGAACTTACATGTTATAGTGAATAAGGGTTTGTCACTTGCGAGTGAAATAAATATTAAAAAAAAAAAAAGACCTTGTCCGTCTTTACCTTCCTAAGCTTGACACGTCCCTTGCCAGAGGATTTAACAACTGTGTATTCGTACACAAAAATACTCTAAAATGACTTCATTTTTATGAGTGTGTTAATTATTTCATCCATTGCGACTAAGTGTATGTCAGTGCCAAACAAACAATACAATGCAAATTTTACTCAAGGGGCAACCAACTATAAAAACAACTGCAACTTGACAACGAACGTGAATGAAATGAGGGTTAAAGTTGAATCATATCAGTTTGAATGGATATTCACCCCATAGCGATAGCATATCAATACATAATAATGCATGTTTTTTCCTCTGAATTGTATTATGATTTACTATATGGAAGTCTAGAATGTATGTATGTATGTATTACTATGGTGCCCGTTGACAGTGATAAAAAAATGAATTAAACAATGATTGAAATAAACTGTGGTGTTTAGGCCAAACTATATTCCACCAGTCCAGATTATACTCCCATATTCAGGCAAAAATATTCAAGGATACAACATTAAGTTTTTAAAATTTTATTTCACCCGCAAGTGACATGCCTTTATTCACAATAACACACAATTGCAATCCTTCAAATGCCCTGCAAACTAATCCAGTGCCTTAAACCATCAGCTACATGACATGTATACCTTTCTACAAATAAGCTATCAAAGAATTTACTAACGAGAAATATTAACGCAACATGATCCATCGAATTTTTGCCGTGACATACTGTAATTACTTTCTAAATTGCACTGTTGTCTCAGTGGATTTAATCTGTCAGTTTTCACGGCGATCAAAGCTACTTTACTAAAGCATTCTGTTCAGTTGTACTTGAATAGGTGAAAAAATTTAACACATTTTTTACATACATGTACTTGGTACACACACATTGCTGCTTATAGATAATAATAATAATAATAATAATGGATGGCATTTATTATATAGCGCATATCCATTTAAAATGCTGTTTGCGCTTTACAGAAACAACATGGCAACCACAGAGCAGAATGGAGGGCATGCGAAGCGCTCAACACACTACACTGCTTCTTTCTCTCTCCATGTCTCGCTCACTCTCTCTACCTCTTTCTATCTCAGAGCAAATTGTAACGCAGCCTGTTAGGCGCCGTTTCAACTCACAACAGTTCACAACTCAAATAATATTTGAATATTTATTAATAATAATATTTATTTAATAATGAATAATAAATTTTGTTGTTGCTGGTGGGGGAATGATATGGATAAATTTTAATCTATTAATTTCAATTTTGCCCGGGCAGCGGCCTGTTTGGCCTGCTCTTTACGATTTCCAACTGCCGAGGTATCTTTAACGTGCGCAGCGTGCACATGGGCCCTCCGACTTTTTTCGTCCTTATCCGAGAAGACTAGGTACTCGATCGTACGCCCCAATAGGATCTTGAAAATATGAGAAAAATCTCAATTTCCAACATGCCTGCACTGCCCGGGTTTTGAACCCGGGACCCTTGGCATGAGAGGCGAGCACTTTGCCTCTAGACCACCTTGTCCCCCAATTTCTAGAATGATGTGTAGGTCATTTTTACATTCCCTCTTATCTTAATAATATTCCAAGATGATGATGATGATTCTGATATTGATTATGTTCTCTTTATTTTCAAGAGTAAATAAGATGATTTCGAGTTCTTATTTTTATTACTGTATATTACTGGTTAGCATTCTGTAACGTCTCAAGTGGATCAGGACAGGTTAAGTTCATGATGTGAAAATTTTTTAGTATGTATTTAGTTTTGTGTGAAGTATTTAACGTCTGCTTGATGATGGAATTGCACCATCTGTCAGTAGTTGGGTTATTAAAATGTTGTTGTTGTTTTCTCTGTGTGTTCTTTCCCGGCCTTTTCTCTCTGCATTATTGTTACTTTATGTGTAGATCTAATGTTCTGGCATATCAAACACATTTCCGATTTTCAAAAATTAAAATAAAATTCAGATAACTTTACACTTATGAGTCTTATAATTAGTTCATACCTTGCCACTAAGTATATGTCAGTGGTGCCAAACAAAAAAAATACAATATAATATGTTTATCTCATGGACAACCAATTATATATATATAAAAAAAAAGAAACAATAATAATACCAACGGACACAAGTAAAATTAGTGTTAAAGTTTACTCATATCAATTTGAATGGATTTTCAAACCTTTTATATATATAAATATGCTTTTTACCGCATGTTAAATACATCATAATTTACAACAGTCAAGAATGTATGCTTCAATTTGGTACCTGATGACAGTGATAATGAACAACTTAAAACTAAAGTTGAAATAAACTGTGGTCTTGACTTGTTTTTTAAAAAAAAAGTAGGGGGTATAATCTGGACTGGGGGGCTATAGTCTGGCCTAGCCCAAAGTATACCCCGGGGTATAAACTGGCCTAGCCCAGAATATACCCCGGGGTATATTCTGGGCTAGGCCAGTTTAACCCCGGGTATAGTCTGGCGGGGGTATAATCTGGCCTGCTACACCGGTATTGGCATTTCCTATCTGAAAGAAGGCAAATGTTAAAGAAAATATCTTTTTGAATAACTATCAATGTAATTTGTGCTCAAATTCCTTTACATTTACAGCAAGCATAATTAACCTCTGGCTTTGCCTGTGATAATTCTCCCCCTGCTTCTCTCTCTTTGCAAACTCTCCCTCTCCACACCTCGATCTCTTGCACTGAAATTGCACCAAATTGAATTTGTGTCAGGTACAGTCTCCCATGGGCATTTAGTGCCTTACACATGCTGTTCCCGTTGTTAAGGAAAATCGCATCGAAATCAATGCTCTCGGAAGGCAGTCAAATTATTAATAGATCTGGGTGAAAATAAAAAAAAAAACAAATTGTTTAAAAACAAACAGTTGAACAAAGAAATGGATGAATGTCATGATTCGGATGTTGTTAAAACTCACGCAGAGAGTGAGTTGTTGTTTTTTTACCAGGGCCATGAGAAATTGGCTGGTGGCCTTGAACGGTCCTCGCCAAATTATAGTTGGTGAGTAAATAAATGTAAAGTTAAACTGTTAGATTCACGCTTGTGGGTTTTAATGTTCGTGATTAATAAGTAATGGAGTAGGGGTGAAACAAGGTGGGGCTAGTTGACATTGTTAAGTATGACTAGACAAGTTTTTGCACGTTAACTGGCTGGTAGAATAGTGCAGACGTATTACTACAATTAAAATGGTGGGAGGTTTCGACCTATGAGATAGCTGAACTAATTGGGCCAGCGGACTAGCACGCTGGGTAGTTAGATAGTATAAGACATCGTGTAACGTTCAGATTTGGTGAATACAGACGAGCAGAAGCATCGTGTCGTGAAGTATCTCCGGTTGACCAGTACCTGAACTGTGTGCTTCGAAGACAAGAAGTCCTTGCTAACGGACTGACTGAGCTCGAGAAAGAAAGGTCCGAGTGGGCTGACCTTTGAAAGCCCACGCTGCGCTATATTGATGTTCGCGCCTACCAGTAGGCGTGAGCAATGGTAATATATCTTATTTATTCAAGCATAATAGAGATCGGAGATAGAGAGAGAACTACAGCCTCATAGGAAGACTAAGGAAACCCCAGCTGGCACTCGACCACGAGTGTCCTGTATCATAGATCTATTGCCATAGTATGATTGGAATAATATAGCACATTGTTGATGAATTGAATAGTGATTGTGCATAAAATATAGTCTTTTGGCAACTGCTTAAATTACCTACAAGCCGAAGGGTGCTTCTGTAGGCTTTGAACATACTGGGCTCTCCTAACACTCAAGCCCATATGATTTAGGGAGAGTTTGCCTGGCGACTGGCCAGTGGCGACTCAACTGTCACTTTAAATTGATATCTAGTTTCGTATAATATACCTATTAGCTATTGATTGCAGTACCTCCATAGTTACATGAATATCATTGGTTAAGTTATTAATTAGAGTTTTTTGGTTTGAATATATACCCCTATTGTCTTTTGTTTGTTATTAATATTTATGTAAACTATGGCCTGACCGGCCTGACATATATACGCTCTAGTTATTTAATACTTTTCTTGTGTGGTTGTGTCCGAGTGTGAGTTAGCTGCCTCTCGTGCAGTCGTAACATCCCCAAGACCCTAACTCTGCCCGTGACAACGAACAGATGGCCTATTTGCAGTCAGTCTGCCCAAAGACAGAGAGCAGTTATGCAGACCCTTGATGGACCAAATCTGATGCTGTTTTACTGGGCGGGTCGGGAAATTACTCTGACTAGGTGCAGAGCAAAACTTAGAAATATATAACCACACAATGGACAGGGAATGCCTTGAGGTCAACCATGCTATGCTAAAAAATGCTGTACAGAGTATTTTGAGTAAGGACTATATTTTTTCTAAAACATTGTTTTTATCCTTCTAGTTACAAAATTTTCGGCAAATTCGAACTTAACAAAATGCAGCATATAATTATGCATGTTACAGAAGACAAAGATATAATTGTTACTTACTGTTGAACTTTCTCAGTCTCTTCAACATCATAATCTGTATCTTCGTTCGCGTTGTTATCTCCAACACAAATGCTTGGCCTGTGACTGTCCTTTCGATTGATTTTAGGTGTGAAAGAACCTGCGTGACAAGGGAGATTAGTGGACATAAATTCAGGACCATGTGTGATTTGGGAGGTTAATGCCAAGTAGTTAAAGCATAAAATGTGTGTACAAGTAAAGAAGGTGTGTTCACCTTTGTCCAATCAATGTTAAATGATTGACATGCACTGATTACACTAAAAATGACCTGGGAAAGGTCAGAGATGAGACCGTCCCTGATTTTCAAAAAACATAAAAAAAAAAAGACGTTTGTTTTCAGTGACCTTCGTATCAAAGTTCACATTTCGTGTTCTTTCATCTGACCAGATCCATCTCTCATCTCTGCTCTCCAAGTCTTCCTTATTTGGAACACTTTTGAAATGTATGAAAAGGGCAAGGCAAGAATTTTTATACCATGGGCTTGACACTTCCAGTCTTTAAATAATGATCTGGTATGGCAAGCAATATATTAGTCCATCCAAGGTTATTCCAACCTTTTGTATATTACTGAGCTGATTGCTGTTTAAGGTTAGAAAAAGTTGGTAATTCTTATGGAACTTCAGAGCTCAAACAATGGGGTAAAATTATTGTAGGTACCATTTGAATTATTAGGATATATTTACTTTTCAGTCATATTGAGAGCTAACTTGGGAATCAGTATATATTGAAGTGAAGGCATGAGAGAAAAACTTGACGTCACATGTTCTTTCTCCCAATAAATGCACAGACTAAGCACAGGTGACATTTAATGATCTATGATGTCAATTATATTTTTATCTTAATACAATAGGATGATTACAACACTTCACTTTCACAGTTTTTTGTTTGTTTGTTGTTAACACTAGCTTGAAAATCAGTCAAATTTGCTCTGCCACATTTTTTCCGCTCCATTCCAAACAGTCTTAGACATTATAACATATTGTGATGATAAAATATTCAGGAAGATCTTGTCAGACACTGCTTTTATAAATATTTATGAAGTTCCCCCATGGACTTTGGCTGGAGCAGAGAGTAATATATAGATGTATAGAGAGGTTTCACTATTGGTCGATCTGCACTGCGAGACATGGGAGGCCCAGGGACACCACCGTTAGCATGGAGCGGAAAGTAGGTTGCTGCGGTAAACAATATTCCTTTATGCGTTTCCAAGGGGCGTAAGTGCTTACAAACGGCCCTAAATAGTTTCCATCTGCCCAAAAATATGAACACACCACAGTAAACAGATATGCACACAATATTTGGTGAAGGCGGTCTCTTTCAATTCTTCACTTTCTTGTTTACCGCAGCGACCTAGTTTTGCTATTTGGCGGAAGTGAGATCTCTCTATACATCTATACTCTCTGGCTGGAGAGTATGGCCTTCTAAACACAATGCTTAGCAGCTTCCCAGTTACAACACAACTAAATTTCAGGAGGCATTGTAGAGTAGTTTTAGTATATCTTTTGCATACATTTTTAATGTAAATGTAATAGTTAAGTACCCATTGAAATGGAGAACTGTGAAGTAACAACACTATTGATTACAATAGGTTACTAGTCAAGGAAAGGAAGCAACAGAAAGTGGATTTTTCAAATATACATGTCAATGTTCCAGGATCCTTTCAAAATCTTTCAATATTATTCTTGATTATGCACATTGTAACTGTTTCTGAAACATGCCATCCTTCAAAACTACAATTATTTTGTTCTTGACAAACTGTAAATTTGTTATTTCGGAAATTTATAAGCTCCGATACTATCCATTAAGGAATAGAAAAGGTATAATTTATGATTAAACTGGTTTAGGTCACACTAATCTTATCTAAGAATCTTCTTACATATGCCTTATTGTCAGAATTGTAAGTATATAAGTGTAAATGCCAAGGGCAGCAAACCTCCTAAACAAAGACCTCTGCTGCATTTATACTGAAGCCATGTCCTAGAATCTAAGCTGAAGCTCTTCACATATTTTATTTGCCCCAGTTCCAGTCTAATGCAAGTATTTAAAGGAATAGATACGAAAATAAAGACCATTACCCATTTTTTCATCAGCATATGAAATAGATGAAGACATGGACTCCCTGTAGAAGTGATTAGGAACAGTGCTAGTGGAATCCAGCCTTGACATCCTTCGTTTCCGCAATGAAAGACTGGCTCTTCTCGCCATCCGAGCAAATACAGTTTCCTCGTTGGATGGATCATGAACATGAATTTTCCATGTGGCTTCGGACTTGGAATGTGGATCAGCAGCATGACACCGCCATAAGCACTGTATGGAACATAGACATGAATTAAAAAAAAAAAAATTGCAGGAGTACAAGTTACAATAAAACTTCACATTGTTCAAAAATAAATAAAAATAGAAATTAAGCAACTGGTTACGCCCGGACCAAGAGATCTCAATACAGATTTATACAGATGGCCATATTATGCAGGAAATCATAATGTCTGACTGGGCCAGAATTCATCGTTATTAAGGTTTCATACATATAAAAATAAATACAATAACTAAAATGTATCATTTTTATAGAGTCGGGTGAAAATTTATATTCACACCCCCCCAATATTTTTGCGCTAGGGGTACGTATTTTTAAGCCTGGGACTCAAGAGCTAGAGAGCTCCTCCCGAAATACTCCTAACAACAGCCTTAATTAATTATTCTTTCGGATTTTCATTTTATTTTCCTCCTGTCTTTTGGTTGAAAGATTAGGGGGTAGGGGGGTCGGGTTAGGGATTCGATAAGAGTTACATTTGAAGATAAAAACGGGGTTAGGATTGATAGGTACGTATATGTATGCGTCCCTAGTGCAAAATGCTTGGGGTTCGTACGTCCTTATAACAACAGCCCTTATATAAGAATCTTCATATCGTACATCAATATAGAGAACTATTGTAGACCAATATCTTGTGCACCAATGTGGAGAACTATTGTCGACCAATATACTGTAGACGTATAAGGAAAACTATTGTCTCACCTGAATGAGAGTTGCAGCAGCTGGAATCTGTCTGTTGAAATGTTTCTGTCTCTGTTTCTGCTGCACTTTGAGAGCAAAACCAGAGCCAAGGATACCCTGGTAAGAAAGTTGAAAAGTGAATGCAAAGGTTGAGATTAAGCTACAGCGTTTCCATTTTCACTGTATAACCTTGAATCCTTGCCCTCAAAAGTCTTCTGGCTCCAATTAAGTAGGTGAAATATTAAGTGAGTTTTAAAAAGTATGTATTTTCATTCGACACTTATATCATTTATTATATCGTTACCTATTATATTATACAATGATCATATCATTGTTATTCTATCACTCAGTCCAATATGAATATCAAGATGTTCAGAATACCCATCACTATCTGCAATGGGATATTCATTATTGTTTCATGTTTTAACACTTGGCAAAAATAATATACTTTTTAATAAAAAAAATGTCAACCTTATGAGAGAATTGTTGAATTTTTCACTCCAGGGCATCACCAAAGAGTTTATACTTACGGCTGGTAAGGCAAAGAAAGAAATAGCAAAAACAGCAAAGCAGGAGGCCACAATTTTCCCCATCCATGTTTGAGGTACTTTGTCTCCATAGCCAATGGTCATAACAGTTATCTATGGAATAAAAAAAAAAATCAGGTCCATTCCACGTTCTGAACTGCTTTTACATGTAATCAGCAACACAGGTTTAGCTCAAGACTTAACAAGAAGCACTTTAAAGGCATGAAAATATAAACACAATAGGGCAAAACTAGCCAAAAATTCAAATCAGGGACGGTTTTTCCACAAAGCGACCACCACTACCAATACCTCATTATCGTTACGAACAAAACTACTGCCAGTATTGGAAGATTACACTAATCATAGCCTTTTCTACCAAGGTAAAATGTCATCCACATCATCATAACCAATATCATCATCAGCATTATCAACATCATCAATTTCGCAATAATTCTCACCACCTCCATCAACATTACCGTGTCATCTCCAGCACCATAGCAACACCCCACACCCACCCGTGAAAATTCAAGAACAGCAGCACAAATCACACCCCTATGCAGTGGTGGCTCTACCATGAAACTAATGAAACTTAAATCTTCAGGGCCCAGTGAATTTTGGATGTTGCTCTGTTGTTGCTGGTTGCCAAAGTGTCCCCTAACAGTTCAAGCTTCAGGGTCCCAAAAATGTAGGTCCGCCACTGCCCCACTCTACCCCCACCCCGCCCTCCTCCAACCAACCCACCTTAGATATCCTTTGTCCTCTTTTTCTTACTATCTCTTTAGCTATTAGGCACAGCCCAAAAAGAGCCCGTTTGAGGGCTAAACATACCAAACAGCCCTTGCAAGGGCCATCAAAAAGCCCTTCTGAGGGCTACTAAGAAGAAGACAGGCGAGCAACACGCATATACAAGAAGAAACAAGACGGCAAACTGGCAGAAAAAACATGAAAAAAAGAGGCGCAAAAGCCAAGGGCTGTGACCTCTCAAAATTAGGATCTTCAGCGAACACTTACCACACCCCACCACAAGGCATCTGCATAACTGGAGAAGTCTTTCCTCCCGTCTTCTCTCTCCGCTAGGTACACAAAGTAGGAGGAGAATATCAAGCCAAGAAATCCTATGTACAGCGTGGTAATCAACTCCTGTTTCACAGACACAGAGGGAAAGAAAAGACAGAAAATTATAATTGTGGATTGGCCTTGTCTAACACATTAAGAAAGAACAATAGCATAATAAATGGCCCAAAACAAACACATAAACAAACAAAGACTAACAGCAACAACAACAACAAAGATATTACCCTTTGCTCCTTTTCTTTCGTTCTTTCTTTCTTTCTCCCTTACGGGCCATCCAAACAAATTTTTGTTACACATTTTTCTGCCTTTGCTCTTTCTTTCTTTCTTCTTGTTTCTCTTTATCCTTTCTTTAGGGTCTTCAAAGAAATATTTTTATTACATGGTATGACGCCTTTTTTTTTCTTTCTCATATGGTTTTAAGCACAAGTTGCAATAGTTTTGTAAATTTGTTTCGTAGGCTCCTATTGAGACTTTAAGCGTTTCTCCATCTTTTAGTTTTATCTTTTGAAGACACCACTTACTGCTTTTTCCATCAGCTTGTATCATATTACCCCCCCCCCCCCACACACACAAACAAAGTGACTTTGGGAAAAAAAAAGGGAAGTCGAATCAATACAGTATATAAACCAATTAACAAACATACTAATAAAGGACAGCTGATGTGAGAAGTTGTACAGGAAAATGGGTAGAAAATTGGCTAACCTGTCGATGCAAGTATATTACAGAGCCCAACAAACGCCACGTTCCACCTTGCCTGTCCACGTGCAACATGCGTAATATCTGAAGAAAGCGGACTCCCCTGCGGATAGACAACCAGTAAATAAACCAATCATAGGCCGATGACGTAACGCCACATGCAAGCCACCAATCAATGAACTACCGGTAAAGGCACCCATCAATCATACCGTCATCAATACATTTTATTCGTCCATCCAGGACAGTTCCACAACATTACCAAAATGGCTAATAATGATTACTAACATGACTCTTATGACACCATCAACGATATCCTTGTTAAAATTCTCATCACAAATGGTTTGTGAATTATTACAGGGACACCATTATCCGCCCATGCATCCACTCATCCACAGGACGGACATGGGTGGTCCAGTTGGCAAAGGCCTGCGACATTGAGGGGGCCTACCCCCTCCGATAGAGACAGATGGGGTGGGGTGGACCAGTTGGCATGGACCTGCGATTTTGAGGGGGCCTACTCGCTCCGGTAGTGGCAAAAGAGAAAGAGGGGGCTGGGGGATTTGGTAAAGACTATTGTTATTGTAAAAAGAGCGCTCAATTATTTTACCGAAAATACCTAACGAACTGTTTGAAATGGAGCCTACATTTCTCATCTGGCCTGGGCCTATAACCAGCTTTGCATGGGCTATCATAAAAACCACAGAGCTGTCTGCCCACCCATCCATCCATTTGTCTGCTTAAAAAAAATTATTTTACCTTTTATGTCAATTAAAGTAGCTCTGTGCAGCCTGAGACACAGAATATCGAGACGAACAATTCCTGCTCCCACTTATGTCAACAAATTGCCCGTTCAATTATGAAGGGCTGTGGTGCCAACTGTTGCATTGTTCACATCGATGATACGCGTGCAAGTCGACGGACGGAATATGACGAATTGGTTCGTCTCGGTATCCTGTGTCTCGAGTGTAGCACTTCACTTTCGGTGCAATTTGGAAGACTCATAAGATTTTAAAATAAACAACAACCACAACCACAACAAAAACATGCCCGAACTGCCAGTTATGCCACGTTTTATCAAGTCTTATGATAGCTCCGCTGAGATCTAATTATTCACGAAGTAATGGATGCCCCCACCGAAGCACAATACTATAATCATCTCTAGATTTTGTGCGGACAATGTAATTATCCTACAGTAATTATCTCGATCTCAGCCCAATCATTAAGGTGACAGCCAATATGAAAGAATAATCTGGGTCATGCCAATCCTATTCGTAAATACTGTACTAGCCCACCATTCTCCCCAATCATGATGGCTTGATACATGGCAACTAGTAAAACCAACCATTAAATGTCCTCCGTGTTAATGTCGATTAGTTCGAACAGCAGAAACGTTGTTATACTAGCATCGTCTAAAGCTCTTTATTCCACTGGTTTATCTCTGCTTTACCTTGAAGTTTTGAGCATACACAAAGGAGCCACCCACAAACAATAGACATAATCACGACACTAAAATTAATGATTATAGAAGTTTCTTAATGCCCATATTCGCATTCTCCACAACGATTTAGGGCCAGTTTAATCCGAGAGAAACTCTTCAAAAGAAGCGCTAAAATGAAAATCTGATGTATATCAACTTATTGACATACATGTAATTCCCTCAGTAAGGGAAGACTTCATGATCTTTCTAATGCATGACACAAAGAACTGATGTGAATGAACGTTACTGACAATATTTTTCAACAAATAAAGATTTCATGTTTTCTCTGCCGCATGTCGCCAATTATTTATTAATGAGAATCCAATATCAGCAACAACAACAAGTCCTCTTGGCGTCATCTGTCTGTCTGTCTGTCTCTCTCTCAAACATACGATCTTCTTTTAACAAAAGTATATGAACAATACTGAATAGTCCCGGGTGACATAAATAAATTGGATGCCAATCACAAATAAAAGCTATCGCATTTAATATCTTTCGTGCATTTACCTATAAAACAAGGAGGCAGGCTTTAGCTTTCTTCCAATTGGCCTAAATGCTAACCCACGCTATAAGGCATACCATTGACATGATATCAAATATCATTATCCATGTATACCACTCACTGAAACATAATTATCCAACACCGTGACCATCTTATGTTTTGCTGTGTCAGCCACAGAAAACGCGTTTCTCCCTCTTCGTCTCCACAGCAATGTTAATCTCTAGGTCAAATAATGTAAATAAAACATGATTTTTCAGCTGGTATGCTTTTGATGGCCAATAATAGATCCTGGATTACACAAGGTGCGGTTATACTGATCCTCACCTTCACTGCCATCTTAACGGTAAAAGGTCAATTATCGTGTATTTTGACTGCTGATGGCCAGTCGTAATGGCTTATTGTTTCAGCTGTATAATATCCAATTAATGCTTTTCTGCTTCGTCATCAATGACAAGAAAAGAGGATTAACTTCCATTCTCGTGTGAAGGCAAACGATGTGGGGCCTGCGACCAAAGCCACAATGCATATCACAGTTTTTTCTTTGTTTGATTTTTCTTTTTGCCAGATGTGAATGGCATAAATTAGGCCATCCCTGCCATATGAAAACACAATAAACATAGCACTGTGACAGATATCCAGAGAATACCCGCCGCCCGGGACCCAATTGTTTTAATTTCTTTTCATAAATTATTTTTTATTCCGTAGGCCTACAACAGGAATGCTTTGATTAAAGTCTCTACGTAACGTGTGGCAGTCCTGTCAAGAAGCCAGGCCTGTTCTGAGTGTATAGCAACTGGTCTAACCAAGCTTACTTCAACAGAACAAACAGATTCTTCAACGATGGATCCACGGAAGATCAATAACAGCATACGGTCGCCAAGTCTATTCCCGCCACTTCCACACCCATCGCCATCAAAATCACTGCTATCTTTAAAATTACAACATCATGTGCCATCACCAAATTCCATAATGGCCCTGACAGGAGCAACAGCAGCAGCAGCAACAACAACAATATTAACAATACTGGCAATATCGTTGACGAGACACTATCATTCTTGTCATTATTTGAAATACTTTTACAGTGCACTTACAATTATGGCCAGAAATATTGCATAACGATGACCAAACATTGCATGAAATGATATTGAAGAAGATATCTTACAAAATGAAAAAATAAGAAAGATCTCTATGGGAAGGGAAGTTATTACATTGCAAATGTCATCAACATCACCAGCTCTGTTGTTTGTTGTTCGTCAGTCGGACTCGACTAAGATCATTTAGTCGTCAAAGGGGCGAGGATGGTGGTTGACTGTGAGTGCGCAGGTGGCTGATGACTCCAATCTGCGCACGGAAGGACATCTGGCCGTAAAGGCAGGGAATGGTGGCTGGTGGACGAGGGTCATCGGCCCTGGACTTCCTGAGCAGCAGCCCTGTTGACCTCGCACAGTACAACGCCTTTGCGGATAGAGGATCACCCGTTGCTCCGTCCTGGGCAGTCTCCTCCCAGGAGGCGGTGTCCAGGTTGAAGGCCTTCAAAGAGGATTTCAGTGTATCCTTTTAGCGTTTTTACTGGTCTCCCTGAGAACGTTTGCCCTGCAGTAGCTCCTCGTAAGACAGTCTTTTGGGCAGCCGGTGTCTGGCATGTAAGCTAAGTGATCTGCCCAACGAGCTGAGGTTGCATCAGGATGGTGTGGATGCTGGGCAGGTGTGTGCGGTCAAGGACCTCGGTGTCTGGGACCTTGTTTTGCCATTTGATGGCCAAGAGTCGTCTAAGGCAGGTGGTGTGAAAATGGTTCAGTTTCAGTTTCAGATCACCAACTCTCTCAACATACCGACAAATGTAACAACCGGCGGTGCAACCTTTCGGCTGACAAAATATGACCAAAAATAAAGTTGTATGTAGCAAAGCCTCGCGTAAGAAATAATGCACAAACGATGCAATAAAATGCAAAGATCATTTCTGTATTATTTCTGACGCGAGGCTTTGCTACTTGTATACAACATTTTCTTTTCGCCATATTTTGTCTTTTCTTCAAGACTTGCTGCGACTCGACAGATTTTCTGTGGTTTTTATAATAAACGTTCGGCTGACAGTACGCACTGAAAGCACACAGACGGACGTGCACAATAATAATAATAAATATAATAATAATAATAACAATAAAATGATCTTAATGACGGCATGAAAAATACCAGCCATGATGAACGTCCTGATAATTATCTCTCAGTTTAAGTACATTACATAGGCCTCATCTTCTCCTCGACGGCTCATGCTTACACTAAACTGATGTCATTACCCCACAAGGTAATACCACTGTTAGAGGTCTTTACCCCGTCAACACGCACAGAAAAAACAAGTTTAACCCAGTGGTTTTTAACCTTGTTTGTCCCATGCCCCATTTCAATTTAAAACAAAAGAAACAAACAACAAAACATGCGCCCCGCCATGATCAGACAAAATTAGTATACAGTATATCCCTACTCTCCATTCCGAAGTCCCACGCCCGACCAAAATAGTGCCACGCCCCACCTTCAGAAACACAGTTTTAACCGAAACAGGTTAAAACGAATTTCCGTTTTTGTAGGAACTGGCTTTCCATAACTGGTATTCCCTGGTCACCAGGGGACGCAATGCAAAGGAAGAAGACGTAATTTCCATGCTCCAGGAAGGGAGATCAAGAGTATTGTAAAAGCACCGGGTTGTCAATGCACAGGGCAGCACGGTAAGAGGAAAAACTAACAATGATTATCATTATTTTCTGTCTGTAGCCAGGGCAGGCCGTGTCTGGCAAAAAAAAGGGGGAGGGGTGGGGGGGGGGGGCATTAATGGTTCTCGAGCCATAACAAGTATAAACTTCAAGTGGCACGTCTGGAAAGTCCGGACAGGGGTAGAGCAAGGAAAATACCAGAAGCTGGCGCTTTGTGGAGATCAACATGGAAATGATTGAAATGATAAGCAGAAAAAAAAATGCCAAGATGAGTATAAGCAATTTGAATTTGGAAAAGAAAATGAAAAAGGAGACATATCGTTCATGAATGAACATAAACACACACACAAGACTGTTTTCTGTTTTGCCTCGATTTTGTGGACCAAGGAGTTAAACGTGACCCCACACACTAGTGAGAATGACAGAGGAAGCTCAAGTCTGAGTCTAAACCGACACAAACCAGACATGGCTACACAGTTATAACTGAGACTATTTCTAATATTAAAATCTTTCTTCCAGCACAGTAAATAATACGCTATGGAATTCCCCACATTTCTTTCTGGAAACATCACAGTAATTCCAGTGGCTAAAAACACCGAATCCTTATTTTCATTGGATAAACGAAATAAGAGCTTGACATGTAATGAGAAATGCAAATCAATAAGAAGCAGCTTTAAAACCCACGTTAAAAAACACAACAAGACATTATCATAATATCGAGTGTCTTGCGATGCACAAGATTAGGGCAATGTCAGAAACAGGCAATGCACAGTTTAAAAAATTCCACAAAAAGGAGGGAATGATATGAGAAACATTACTTTTCGCAAGATGATGGATTGAAAATTACAAAAGAGATACATGACATGACAGAATTTTTGCTTAAAAACACAACGGCGAAAAGGATTGATGAGGGCAGTGACATACACAGAATTAAACAAAACAATGCAAACACAACAGGACAGAACAGAACAAAACAAAACAAAACAAGAACAACGAGTGGGTGATGTAAAAACATACACCTTGTTAAAAAGAAAAGTCTTTATTACTTGAATTTCTTGGAACAATTTCGTACATCATTAATTTAAGAGTCAGAAACAAAGAAATGACGAGACAACTAACTCGTACAACTCTAACAAGAAAAGTTGTTGCAGTAGCAGTAGTGTACGTGTATTTACTAGTGGTGGCAGCAGCAACGGCAACGGCACAGATGGACAGTTGTAAATTATATATTTAGCATGGTATTATACAAAGCAAGTTAAAGATAGATAGATAGATAGGTAGATAGACAGATAGATAGATAGATAGATAGATAGATAGATAGATAGATAGATAGATAGACAGATAGACAGACAGATAGATAGATAGATAGATAGGTAGATAGATAGATAGATAGATAGATAGATAGATAGATAGATAGATAGATAGATAGATAGATAGATAGATAGACAGACAGATAGATAGATAGATAGATAGATAGATAGATAGATAGATAGATAGATAGATAGATAGATAGATAGATAGATAGATAGATAGATAGAGAGATAGATAGATAGATAGATAGATAGATAGATCTGGACACAGCAAAGGTGATTAGAAGCCAAACAAAACACATGGCTGAAAAATTTCATTGACGGCAAATCAGAGTAAGCCACCATATTTATTATGTTTTTTAATGATACAGCCTGGAAGCTACGCAATCTGATCACGATGTAGAATTTAAAAAAAATCTATGCCGGCCTGTTTCCTTTGATTTAATAACTCACCCTCCCTCCCCGCCTTTATTCCTCTCTTCTTTTCTTCACCCGCATCTCTCCATTCATCACATCTCTCGACTCACGCCTTCTCCTACTCTTTCTTGTCTCTCTTTTGTGTCTCGGCGCGAGTTTAAATGCCCCACGGCTAATGGGTTGTAGTGCTAGGCACGGTTCCCGTACCAGTGTCGACTCCTTGGGTACTAATCTTCATCTTGCGACTCCAACACCAGAATGTGGTACCGATATCGGTACTAGATCCGACACTGCGGCGCCTCTCTGGTTTTCCCCCTCATTACCACTGCCTAATTTATTTCTAATAGGTGTAATCATGATATTAAACAGATTCTAAACATAATTAATTTAGATAATTATTTCTGCGTTCCCCCGTGACGGCAGTACCATGCCAGTGTCCGCACTACACAGGCGCCAGCCAACCAAAGTTTGACTGTTCACCTTTGCATCATGCAAAATCTCAGGGTTAGTGCCGGTGTATGGGTCTCAGAGTCGACACCGTTGCTGGAGTCGTGACGTCACTCCTCGGTCGGTGTCAGGGTCAAAGTCGACGCCAGTGTCGGAACTTTTCATTCAGGTCCCGTGATGTCATTGGAATCGGTGTCGGTGTCGACCCCAACGAGAAATTACAGTGTTGGAGCCTGGAGTCGCGACACTGTAAAAGTGCCCATGCCGCCCAGCTCTGTCCCACGGTTAATGGGTTGTATGGAAACAATGGGGAAATAAATCGGATCTTAAGTTTTGTAAGATCCTAAGCAGATTAAATTCAAGCGCTTCACGTGGATTTGATTGTATTTCTGCAGGCATCAGTGTGAAGGAAGATAAAACTGGTAATGGAAAGATGGAAATCTAACTTCGGGACACATGAAGAAATGCTCAAACATATTTTTTTAAATAGACAGACAGACGGAAAGACATGCGGCTATGCATTATTAATATATAGAAAAGAGATGCCAACAAGCAGATAGATGGATTGATAGACAGGCAGGCCGATTGTCAGATATTTTGATGGATACACAGACACGTAAATAGAAAGATGGGCCAACACACAGACAGGCAGACAGACATACCAGACAGAGAGATACCTGGATAGAAAGACTGACTGACAAAAAGACAAATAGGCAGACCGACGAACGGACAGACAGGCAGGCAGACACACAGACAAATAGATAGACAGATAGATAGATAGATGGATAGATAGAT
Source organism: Onchidella celtica (assembly GCA_963931925.1). NCBI lineage: Eukaryota > Metazoa > Mollusca > Gastropoda > Systellommatophora > Onchidiidae > Onchidella > Onchidella celtica. Next base: position 36,774,078 of record OZ007570.1, on the reverse strand, counting down.
AGATAGATAGATAGATAGACAGACAGACAGACAGACAGACAGATAGAGAGACAGACAGACAGACAGACAGATAGACAGATAGATAGATAGATAGATAGATAGATAGATAGATAGATAGATAGATAGATAGACAGACAGGCAGACAGACAGACAGACAGATAGATAGATAGATATATAAGATAGACAGATAGATAGATAGATAGACAGACAGACAGAGAGATAGATAGATAGATGGATAGATAGATAGATAGATAGATAGATAGATAGATAGATAGATAAACAGACAGGCAGACAGACAGACAGACAGATAGATAGATAGATATATAAGATAGATAGATAGATAGATATATAGATAGACAGACAGACAGAGAGATAGATAGATAGATAGATAGATAGATAGATAGATAGATAGATAGACAGGCAGACAGACAGACAGACAGGCAGACAGACAGACAGATAGATAGATATATTGAAAGATAGATAGATAGATAGATAGATAGATAGATAGATAGATAGATAGATAGATAGATAGATAGATAGATAGATAGATAGACAGACAGACAGATAGATAGATAGATATATTGAAAGATAGATAGATAGATAGATATATTGAAAGATAGATAGATAGATAGATAGATAGATAGATAGATAGATAGATAGACAGACAGACAGACAGACAGACAGATAGATAGATAGATAGATAGATAGATAGATAGATAGATAGATAGATAGATAGATAGATAGATAGATAGATAGATAGATAGATAGATAGATAGATAGATAGATAGATAGATAGATAGATAGATAATAGTGGCAACACCACGATGGAGCAGAATTAAAATACGAGTGACTTTACTTCAAAGACAAGAATTTCTTAAAAAAATGTAATCAGTTCCAAAAAAAAAAAAAATTGCAAGAAAAATAATTTAAAAAATCGAATGAATAACAATATCCACAACTGTACCAACATCAACAAAAGAATTTCAACGACAGCAAAAACAAACAAACAGACAGTCAAGCAATGTTGATAAGGATAGCTAATTACAAAACAACACAGCTTGATTACCTGATAGCAGATGTGGCAAATACTTGACCCTCTGAACCAATGGTGAACACGCATATGGAAGCCACTACAACAATTAAATCTGTAAAAAAAATGATATAAATGAAACATCAGTAAAGACAGAGAATTAGTTATCATGATCACTTCTCTAGATAACTATGATATATTCTATATCCTATAACCTAAGAGTTTTTGATATGAAGAGGCTGGGTTTTCATGTGTACGGAAACGGAAATGGCGACAGAAACGTCAAAAATCCACCAAGTAGTAAAAAGAAACAGTGTTTCTGTACACACGTAAATATTCTTTCTATTTCACTACTTGAAGGGTTGTTGACGTTTCGGTCTCCCTACACATGAAAAACAGCTTAAGACGCAAGAATGATATCTTAGCTTCAGAGAGTCGTGTACTTTACTAGTTACGTGAGAAATCAGCACACCAAGCAACCAACCAACCAACCAAGCAAATCCAGTCCAATCCAATCCAAGCCACCCACCCATACAGCCAGCCAGCCAGCCAACCACCAACCAACCAACCAACTAACCAACCAACCAATCAACCAACCAACCAACCAACCAACCAACCAACCAACCAACCAACCAACCAATCAGACAACCCACCCACTCACCAATCCAACCAACCAACCAACCAACCCACTCATCCACCCACCTACCCAGCCAACCATATTCTAATGCACTCACCTATGATAGAAATAGGCTTTCGAGCAAAGCGTATCCTGCCTCTGATGCCCATGTACTTGCTGCGACAGCCCGCCGACCACAGTCGTATCACATACTCCAGACCAAAAAAGCAAACCAAAAATATTTCCTGGCGACAAGGACACACAAAGAAAAAAGATGTTAATGTACCGGACAGATAATGTTTGATATTTAACGAGACAAAAAACAAGCTGACAGACTGGAAATGTCATGTTGCAAAAAAAAAAAAAAAAAAGCAACCCCATCCCTCAAAAGGACAACACCAACAAAATCCCCCCCCCCCCCCACCCCCCACCACCCACGTAGATCAAGTCTTGTCTCAAATCAATACAATACTAAATATTTTTAAATTACAAACGGGGCCCTCCGAGTTTTTCGTCCTTATCCGAGAAGACTAGGTGCTCGCTCCCACCTACAATATAGGATCAGGGACAGGAATTCCCCCCCCCCCCCAAAAAAAAAATAAATAAAATTCCAACATGCCTGCACCGACCGGGGATCGAACCCGATACCTTCGGCTGAGAGGCGACCACCTTACGTCTAGACCAACGTGTACCTATTTAAAAAAAAAAATTATTAGGCACTTAAGCTTAATCTTGGCAATTTCTATATCCCATGTGCGTTTTTCTGACTCTTGACCTACCCCCCTCCCTCTCCTCTTTGTACGACCTCTCGGTCAATAGAATAGTGAATGTCCATGACAAAAATTTGATTTTTTAAAAACTGTGACATTTTGCATGGGCTATCTGACTATTTCAATAGAAATCTGATTTTTATATTGCAATCTGACAACTGCATTTGCTGAAAAAAAAGAAGAAATAAAACGTTTCACTTTATTACCAAAATTGAAAAAAGAAGGGTACGAACGTTACCCAAATCCCCTCTCCCCCCACCTACCCCGCACGTGAGCTTTTTTACTCTGGTGCCCCCCCCCCCTCCACTCTCTGCACCCCCAACCATATTAGTGCGCCTTTTTTTTTTCTCTGTCCCCCCTCTCTTCCCCACCCTTCGAGCGTTCAGACTTAACAGATAGTCTCACAGGAGAGAAACAGTCTAACGCTGGTGGCTCACACGAATCAAGCCTTGTTCTGCCTCTGTTTTGACTTAGTACCCGAGATCTCTATTTCCGAGCTGACTCACGACAGTCAAACGCGCCCAAACTGGGTAAGACAGATCTGTTCCCAGTCTCGCCAGTGTGCGAGGTCCCGCCTAACTCCACGGTTCACATCGCACACGCAAACAGGACAAAGCAGACTTGACTTAGTGAGCCATCAGTCTAACATGTGCTTGAAAGTGTTTAAAAACAAAGACGGTGAGGACCAACCTGTAATAGAAAGATTTAGTACATGTATTCTTTATATACGTGAAAACAATGAATGGAGGAAGATTTGGGGGCAAATAAAGGGCAGCCCCTGACTCGTTCAACAGTACACGTAGATGGGCTTTAAGAACGGAAAAGGGCTTTTTTTTTTTTTTTTTTAAAAGTCCTTTTGATAAAGATTGCCTTCTGTTTTATAATAGATAATCAACAAGCTTATTCTCATTAATAAGGCTTTGAAAAAACTTAACATCTTAATTTGTATGTAATCTCTGTTCTTTCTTGTGAAATGTAGTCGTTGGGTTTGAGGGGAGGAGAAGGAAAGGTGGAGAAAGAGAATTAAAGGTGCCTGAGGGGGAGACTGCCCGAATAATAATAATAATAATAATAATAATAATAATAATAATAATAAATAGAATTTCTACAGCGCATTTCTAATAAAATTATATTACTCAATGCGCTGTACATTGCATCAATGATTCATGCATACACTTTCCAAATCTCATACTAAAACACGCACTCTCATCCATACAAACTTTCAGTTTCACACACATAGACGCTCTTAGCCGAAAAAGGTTCAGAGCCATTGTCTTAACGGTTTCATATAAAAAATAAAAAAAAGGCCCAGAATCAAGTCAGAATGAATACGCCATTCTGTAGCAGTTGAATTCAAGACAAAACAAAAATGTAAAATGAAAAGGTCGACCATACACAAAGATCAAAGTAAAAAATACAATAATGACAATGTTATACAGCCCAAGGCGGTTTGAAAATGACAGGAAACTGGGCAGTGAAATCATAGATTAATGCCACATAATATTATAAGGAAATGTCAAAGAGAGAGAGAGAGAGAGAGAGAGAGAGAGAAAGAGAGAGAGAAAGAGAGAGAGAGAGAGAGAGAGAGAGAGAGAGAGAGAGAGAGAGAGAGAAGGACGGAGGGAGAGAAAGAAAGAAAGAAAGAAAGAAATATATATAGAGAGAGAGAAAGGAGAGGGGTAAAATAGAGAGAGAGAGAAAGAAAAACAGACAGACAGATACATAGACAGGCAAATAGACAGACAGAGCAGAAACAGGAAGCGAGAAAGGGAAATGATAAAAGAGAGAGAGAGAGAGAGAGAGAGAGAGAGATAGAAAGACAGATAGACAGACAGATATAGCAGAAAGAGGAAGAGAGAAAGGGGGATGATAAAAGAAAGAGAGAGACAAGTAGTGAACAAAGAGAGAAGGAGAAAGAATGATAAAACTCGTCATTGTCTGCTTTGCCCACTTTTCAAACCATCTGAAAACGAAATCTTTGACACTTATAAGTGAAACCAAAGAATGCCAAGTCCCATAATCTACTATTAATCAAATGCTCCCAACAAAAAATTATTATATTCACGAGAGACTGGAACAAAAAACGACAAAAACAAAAACAACTATTAAAAAGGAAACCACACGGAGGGCTCTTGACCATAATGGGGATTCAGCAAAGGAAAAATGCTGAACGCCACCTTCTCCACCCCCCTCCCCCCCGAGCCGTCTTAACGCATGGGCACACTGGGCAGTTGCCCAGAGGCCCCAAGGATTTAGAAGGCCCCATGCATATAAATTTACACTGGTTTTTGAAACGGGGGCGGGCCGCAGCCCATTCCTTTGCCCAGGGACCCACTATGATGTTAAGACGGCCCTGACCTCCTCACTCCTCATCTGCTCCCAAGCCTATACTCTTTACTAACAAACTTTGTAAAAGAGAAAAGATTCCGAGGAAGCAAAAACATCTCACCATCAGCTGTAATGATATTACCAGGGAGGGGACGAAGGATAATCCTTTGTCGAGATCAGGGAACCAACTCTGTAATGGCAGCGCTCCCGATAAGAGCCATGCTAGCGTTTGGCAGCTTCAAGCGTCAGATCTCGTTTATACCCGCAAGACGTCTACCGAGGCGACAACACCCATAATGAACTGGGATGAACATTGCCGTAACAGCACAGGCGGTTAGCGTTGTCTTCGTCCATTTAATTGTATATTGATTATAATGAAAGGGTGAGATGCAAAAAATAATTATACCGAGAAGTCCGAGACAATCACAAAAGTGCAACCATACTGTTTTCACGTAAATTCTTTGAAAATGATTTAGTTTGCGATTGACAATCAGATTGTGGATACATATTCGCATTATGGCCAGCGAGGCCAAATTTTTAAAATTGAGCCTTACCTTTTCCACGCCCTGTTTCCCAGCTTTTCCGGTTCGTGTTTTCAAAACATTCTTTTTTTTTCCCGGAGTCATCTTACGTTAGTTGGACGCCACTTTCCGGTACATTCTAGTAAATTATCACTGTGTTGGAAAATATATTTTTTTGGGAGGTATAAGCTTGGGCATAGGCTGGGCTATTCTGCTTGTTTAATATCAAAACCTAATTACAGCGTCTTACAGATGCCGTATTTCATCCATACATGTCTGTTTGAGTTCTTGAATGTGAAAATCTTCAAAGTCACGCCTGTTTGATCACGGATATTCAACGTCCCAGAATGGTTCACTGATGAGAAATCATTATTGACCAAGCATAGAAGGTGCAAAGAAGCGTAGTATAGGGGTTTCCTATTAAAGTGACATGCACTTTCACAGAACTAGAAGATCCATAGAATACTGAGTCACATCTGTTAAACATAGAGCCCACCTAGATTCGGTCCGTTTATATAGGGCCATTCTTCTCCCTAAAGCGCCTAGTGGCTCGGTGACAGAATTCGGTGGCCTCTATGTTTGTACCCTAAGACATGATTATTATGCCAGAGGGACAGAGCGCAAAACTCAGCATTTCCCATCTGTCTTGCAGTTGTTCCCCAGCCGCGGTGTAAGACAGACGAAAGGGAACAGAAATCTCTCTGAAAAATGCAAAACTGCGACAGCTTTCCTCGTCCTAAGCAGTCATTAAAATCTATAAAGAAGTACAGGAAAAAAGCTGTTATTTGCCACAAGATGCTGTAAGGTATACATCAGAGATTCAGCGATGATTTGTCAAACGCTTTTATGGGGTTGAGTGGAATCACAAACATACCCAAGCTGGAACACGCACACTTATACATGCACACAAAAACAAATGCACACGCACACAATAAAATGCAAAGGAGGTGAAATTATCGTGGAATATCAACTTACCGGGCCGGAGGAGCAGAGAGAGAGAGGGAGAGAGAGAGAGAGAGAAAGAGAGAGAGAGAGAGAGAGAGAGGGAGAGAGAGAGGGAGGGAGGGAGAGAGAGAGAGAGAGAGAGAGAGAGAGAGAGAGAGAGAGAGAGAGAGAGAGAGAGAGAGAGAGAGAGAGAGAGAGAGCTGTTCTTCTATATCATGCCTTGCTTTTATGCCGCTTTGTTTAAAATTCAGCTCTTTAAATTTTCAGTCACCACAGAAGACGTGCTAAAAGACTCGACCTCAGAATTTACAGCTTTTAAAATTTTTTTTTAACCCCAATACAATAAGGCCAATGGCACACTGAATCAGGTCTGTTTAGCGCCGAGTCTCTCTTTTCGCCAGCTCACTCACGACAATTTTGACGCGCCGAACTAGTGAGATAGACTTGTTTCCGTCTCGCCAGTGCACGAACTCCATAGTCCACATCTCATACTTTTAACCGAGACAAAACAGATTTGACTCAATGCGCTCCCAGCCTAAGTCAAGCAATAGTTCTGACTGTTAGTGTTGACTGTTCACGTTTAATTACCAAAATGCACGCAAAGGTAATGGAAAAGAATGACACGACAGCTCCGTACATTCCGTGAATGATCTCATGATATTGCCGGTCTCACCTGGTTCTCGCCCTGATGGTAACATTTTTTATCCCACACTGATCCTCTTAACAGACTTCTCTGTGACGGTTCACATCAGTTCAAACCCGTACTTCTCCAATTTTGCGTTAGTTACGTCCACGAGAACAGACTAGCGGATATGCGGCTGTTGCAGGGGGTCGTTGTTCCAAACTCTGTCCAGCATCAGGTTTACTACATTTAAAGCGTGTGATTCAAAATGGAAATTATCCTAGGATAATAATTACTACCAAGTTATTTGCCCGTCATAATGTCTAAACATACTTCGAACCACTGATTTCCCATGTTATTTCACAAGTCACACCCTTCAAGCCTGGGAAATGTGACGCCAGACAAAATTTTGCTACAAGGACTTTCTCATAATTATATTCATCACTCACAGATCATACCTGGTGTTAAACCCAAAATTTCTTTCTTTCAATAGACATTTCTGCAGAAAAATGTGAAATCACTCCTTTTTCAGATGGACTTGACTTGACTTACTGCGCCATTAACCTACTGGAGCTGGTTTTCATGAGGTCAATTTGCATAATATTCACCCAAACACTAGACATCGGGAAGGTTTCATTGTAAAAAAAAATCATTTTCTTCCGGACTGCGGTGCAAATTTCAATCAAATCATATGTGTATTCTTCCTACAAATTCCCCGCTCACATTGCTGCAACCTTCATCTGCTGCACTTAGCCAGACCCCCCCCCCCTCGAGCTTTCTACAGTCGACACCGTTACCAAAGACTGCAGTAACTAAAAAATTCGAAAAGACAAATGCCATAATATTCAAATACATTCAAAGCCGCATCGTATGATCTTGGTTTCCTAGGTCGAAAAATAATCGAATAGCAAACGTTCACAAATCCACCATAACTAGAGCAGTTGTGCTAAGCTAAAACAGTTTTTGGCTACTCCTGAAATGTAGCCCAAACCCGATAATTAGGGACGAGTGACGCACTGAGATAGTAGGGAACAGAAATACATTAGAACAGTGGTGTAGCGTGGGTTGCCAGCGCTCGGGGCAAGACAGTTGGCCCCCTGACCTGAGTCCTTTCCACCAGTCCAGTATTGAACCCTGTCCTCCCTAAGCACATGTATTGTACTGAAGGAAAATTTAAAGTAAAATGCATTTAATGTTAGTATAGTCAAATTTACTTAAAATCGCCTGGTTTTAACTTGAGCAAAATTTTCAAAATGGTATTGAAACATCGCACAACTGACAATATTGCTAGGTTATTCAGTCTGTCTTGGCTCATTGTAGATCTCTGACACTTTTGTTTAAGTTTTGAGAAACTCCTTCCACAACTGGCAGTTGAAACTGTGATAGCTTTACAATTTTGCGCCCCCCAAGAATTTTTCGCCCAAGGCAACCGCTCCTGTGGCCCCGCCCACGCCACGCCACTGGTATAGGGAACGGGATTGAATGACACAGTTACTATATATTTAGATTTACGTCATGGAACATTCACACTGTTCAACGCGCCGGTTAAGCACAGTTATGGACTTTGTACACACTTTTCACGTGAAGTTGATTTTTGTGCCTCGAATCGCCCTTACAAAGTCCATAACAACTGTGCTTAACCATCGCATTGAACAGTTCGAATGTCCCATGACGTCATCGGTAAATTTAAATATAGTAACTGTGTCATTAAATCCTGTTCCCTATAGGGAGAGCAGACTGACCAGTCACTTGGTGCTGAAAGTGCAAGATCTCGCCGGTATTGGCTGGTCGTACCAAAAATCCTATTTCTGGGCCAAGACCAGCCTGAACATTAATTTGATGACGCAGACACAGAGGCGTAGAGTGGTAGGAGACCTCTGTCCCAGTTTAAGTCCACAGAAGTCAGGAAAAACAGTAGGATATTCTAAACTAATTAACTGCAAAAGGATATCAATTTACCGAGCGCAAGCCCACTTACATTATTATGAACTGACAATGTCCCTAAACCAGCACTGTATGATTTACTCTGTGACGGCAACAGAGCTACTTAATTAAAAAAAAAAAAAAATTAAAACAATGTCTTATTAGTTTACTGTCAGAGATAGGAGATAGAGTGACATTGTTATTCAACAGTAAGATTAAATTACTGCTTTCCTACCACCATGACCTAGCACCATGATCAGTAAATGCCGTACACACTACGGCAGTGTTTCTCTTCTTTGTCCCACGCCCCACAACAACAACAACAACAACAACCAAAATAAACAAATGGTGCGCCCCGCTACCACAGGACCAAGTGAGTATACAGTATATATATCACTACGCCCCATTCTGAAGCCCCCATGCTCCACAAAAATGTTGCCACATCCCACTGGTGGGGCCATGCTCCCCACATTGAGATCGAGAAACACTGGTAAACAGTCTTAAAAATTTGGGCCTTGGTGCAAAGTAATGAAGGATGGAAATTTTTCAGAAGAAAACACCAAACCGGCATGTCAGGGCAAAAAATTTCACGTCAAAACCTCGAAAAAGTTTTGATGTCACCCAGAAGAGAAAAAAATAGGCGCAAACTTGAACCGTTTTTTATGCACTTCGCTGGGAAATGAAAATCCTTACTGCCAACAGGAAAGCGACAGAAAATAAATATATGAGAAAAGACAAGGATAATAACAGGATAGAAAACAGAATTATGGGCAGAATCGAAGGGATTCGAAAGGCGACAAAAAAAAAACAACAACAACAAAAAACAAACCAAATCTCAGGAGATAAAATCAAGACTGGTTGAAAATGCAATTTGTCGGGAATTCTAACAAAATCTGGAGAAACAAATGCCGTCCAAATGAGTCTGAATAAAATAGCCTAGCTCCATGGGCTGCTTGATTAGGGCAAAGGAAAAATTGAAAGTACATGACGTATCAGCTAAGAGAGAAAAAAAAATATTTTCATTTTCCCAGACTCGCTGGCGAGAGAGCTCATTTACACTGAGCGAAAGAATAAACACAAATAATGATGACTAGATAAGATCTACACATAAACCCATCAGAAATACAAAGGAAAACCTTGGAATAGAGAATAGAGACATTTTCTGTCGCGGTATCAGTCAGGACCAGTTAACATCACGATCAAAAGCTAAAGAACGACAAATTTGGTCATTTTTTTTGGGTACAAACGATGTTTAAAGAAACATAAACACACTGAAAGAAAGAAAGTGCTTAAAATACAGCCATCTTTATATAGAGGCCAAGGAAACGTTGATGACAGATGGTGATCATGAATTGAAATAAATAGAAATGTGAGCAAGAATCATGGACAATTGGACGTCGATGGACAGGGAGATAGGTAGATAGACAGGCAGGCAGAGAGACAGGCCGGCAGGCAGACAGACACACACACAGACAGATAGATAGATAGATAGATAGATAGATAGATAGATAGATAGATAGATAGATAGATATGTAAATAGATAGACACATGGATAGATAGATAGATAGATAGATAGATAGATAGATAGATAGATAGATAGACAGACAGATAGATAGATAGATAGATAGATAGATAGATAGATAGATAGATAGATAGATAGATAGATAGATAGGCAGACAGACAGACAGACAGACAGACAGATAGAAAGAAAAAAGGCAGACAGATAGACAGCCATACAGACGACAGATACATAGACAGATAGATGGATAGACCGACAGACAGGCAGATAGATAGATAGATAGATAGATAGATAGATAGGACTTCCCAACATGGGACGTAGTCCGCTACTTGTTCGTATTTTCCCTTGTCAAACCCTGCGCCCAGCCCTCTCCACTCCTGCCTGAAAGCATATCCCTACTGATCACATAATCTATTACTTACCATCCAAAATAAAGTCTCCATAGCAAACTCTGTATATTGGTCTATGGTGGAAAGCACACTGAATATAAGGCAGATGAGAACCATCATGAAGCTGGAACAGAAGAAAAAAATAAGTTAACACAATGGCGACAATAGAAAATTGAACATACCGTATGTATATTAAGTATATCATTCTTTATGACAAGTCACTTCTTCTTGTTTCAATGACCTGGAACCAGATACTAGAAACGATAAAATAAGACACTGTCTTCTTCGCACTACTAAAAAAAAAACGTGCAGGCAATTTGCGCCATGATCGGGGCGCATAGTATGAAAGGAATGCTTGATATAATTGTAAATTTATGATGCAAAATTGTGACAGTGCTACTGCGAGTAAGAAAAAAAAAAAAGAGAAAAAAATAACCACAGTTTTTCTACAGCGATTGAGGTTATAATTCCACAATAAGTGACGTCAATCAAGGCCAAAAGCGATAACTGAACAATGAACAAAATTCAGTAATTATTTTGGCTATTTGGCTTTGTAAAATACGGCACTTTTCATGACTTTCGCGCGTTTGCCGCTAGATGGAGGTACGAAATCTGTGCACGCTAAAAGCACAAGCTGTCGTATCATATCAAGTCTAGTATCTTTGCTGGAATTAAAACGTACGCCTTTCACATCTTCGCCCTCAGCGCCAATTTCGTAGTATTAATGAGGTGACTCAAATTTTGGGAAACCGTGTCACAATGTCACAAGGACACCCGCCGCCAGACCTCTGATCTTTGTTAGACCTTCCACCCAAAAATGGAAACACTGCAGCCCAGTATGATTTAAGCTCGTTAACACTGGAGCACACTGACCAAATTAGGAAAGATAAGACGCGCCCCCCCTCCCCTCAAAGTAGATCTACATAATATAGGAACAAATCCATAAGGAGGACATCAATAAAGGCACAACTGTGCGTGTGTTTGAATAGAGAGAACCAACATCAGAGGCCCATGTATTGCAGTGACGCCGGTGCAAGATGTCCCAGGTTCGAATTCCACGCTTCTCTTTGCGGGTTCTAATTCAAGTTATTATGTATCATGGTGTTTTTAAGGCATTCATTCGTCGAGGTTGGGGTGGGGGGAGAGACTGCCGGAAAGGGGTAGGGGGGCTGCCGGGAGAAGCAAGCCTCGTTTCTGATGTAGTCTCATAGTGTTGAAATGATACGTAACAGCCCTTCCTCTTCCTCTTCCCTGCCCTAAGTCCCCCCAAAACGAAACCAAAATTGAGAGAAGAAATGTGTCCGAATGTACGTTAGTTTACACTTTCAGTACAAAATGCGGGTAATTTACTGCGAACAACAGACACGACTTCAGTGGTGCCAAGTCTCACTCGGGAGGTACCAAAGTCAAAATCCAAAGGAAAGCGTTCGGTGTGGCTTTCTCCATTAACCGGCTGGGAGGAAGCAATATAAATGAACAGACAGTATGTGCATCTTCAAGATAATAATGGCGGATTCCAAATACCGGAAATAATAGGGCCGCTGGGGTGGTACTCACTGGAATAATTCCATGCTTACTGGGTAGTTAGAGGGGGCAGGTGCGCAACGAGGAACGGAAGTCCGTGCTGGTAAAATATGGGCGAGTGAATGAGTGTGTGTCTGTGTGAATGAGTGTGTGTCTGTGTGAATGTGTGAATGAGTGTGTGTCTGTGTGAATGAGTGTGTGTCTGTGTGAATGAGTGTGTGTCTGTGTGAATGAGTGTGTGTCTGTGTGAATGAGTGTGTGTCTGTGTGAATGAGTGTGTGTCTGTGTGAATGAGAAAGAGAGAGACTGGGGGAGACAGAGAGGAGAGAGAGGGAGGAAGAGAGGGGATAAAGGGGGAGAGAGAGGGTGGCAGAGAAAGGGAGAGACAGAGTGAGTGGGAGAAAGGGGGAGAGAGAGACACAGAGACAGAGAGAGAGAGAGACAGAGAGAGAGAGAGACAGACAGAGGGAGAGCGAGAAAGGGAGAGAGAGAGGGGCAGAAGAAGGGCACGCTGATCCGGTAGAGTATTTGCAGGGATAACGATAACGAACCAATGACAAACAATACGTTCCTTATCAAAACAACGGCATAGCCTTAATGACTCGGACAATCTATAATATGACACAATATTGATTGCGCACAGGGTCGTAGCAACCTGAATGTAATGCCAAACATTCAGCATTATCTCCAGCGATTCGTCGTCACGCCCAGATCTTCCAGGGAAGATCCTGTAGAAAGTTTGGATTGGTCTGTTTTGCCTATGCAGCCAAAATACTCAAAAAAAGACTTTTGAGACAGATGTGTGTACCATGTGTGGGCTCGTAAACGCACTGTGAAAAAGAATTTTCCCCATGGGATGATACAGTGTTTTAGGTTTATTTTAGGAGGTTTCGCTGCTCTTGGCATTTACACCTCACTTTTCTTGTTTTTATTTTTCTTCTGCTTGTTTCTGTGTGTTTTTATGGTAGAGATTAAATTTTTTTTTTTTAATTTGGCCATACAGCGACCTTGTACGGCCTGCTCTTCTCGACTTCCAACTGCCGAAAACAAAATTTGGCTTGAGATGAAAGACCAAATTCCTGAGACCCCCAGGGTGAAAATTTTCTACGGAAATTGAGATTTGCTTAAAAAATGAAAGATTGGTAATTTGTCTGCATTCAGTTAAAATATTTTGTTTCAAATTGTCTTAGAAATATTTCATTATGATTTTTTTAAAGAAGTATAATATTTCAGCTTAATTAGAGGAAACTACGAGGGCTTGTGAGGATTAAGAGAGGGAATGCCTTTTTGGTCAGAAACTTGCCTGGTCTTGCTCTATCAGGGTTGGAAAACAGAAAAAGCTACGCGGCACGCGTGGGTCTAGAGGCAAGGCGCTCGCCTCTCATGCCGAAGGTGCCGGGTTCAGTCCCCGGTCGGTGCAGGCATGTTGGAATTTTTTGGGCGGCAAAAAATTCCTGTCCCTGATCCTATGGTAGGTAGATCGAGCACCCAAGTCTTCTTGGATAAGGACGAAAAACTCGGAGGGCCAATGTTCACGTTGCGGACGTTGAAGATACCTTGGCAGTTGAAAGTCGAGAAGAGCAGGCCAAAGAAGGCCGCTGCCTAGGCAAAATTCTAAAAAAACAAACAAACAACTAATCCCTACCACAGACACACACAGAAACAACTAATCCCTACCACAGACACACACAGAAACAACTAATCCCTACCACAGACACACACAGAAACAACTAATCCCCACCACAGACACACACAGAAACAACTAATCCCTACCACAGACACACACAGAAACAACTAATCCCTACCACAGACACACACAGAAACAACTAATCCCTACCACAGACACACACAGAAACAACTAATCCCTACCACAGACACACACAGAAACAACTAATCCCTACCACAGACACACACAGAAACAACTAATCCCCACCACAGACACACACAGAAACAACTAATCCCTACCACAGACACACACAGAAACAACTAATCCCTACCACAGACACACACAGAAACAACTAATCCCTACTACAGACACACACAGAAACAACTAATCCCTACCACAGACACACACAGAAACAACTAATCCCTACCACAGACACACACAGAAACAACTAATCCCCACCACAGACACACACAGAAACAACTAATCCCCACCACAGACAGACACAGAAACAACTAATCCCTACCACAGACACACACAGAAACAACTAATCCCCACCACAGACACACACAGAAACAACTAATCCCTACCACAGACACACACAGAAACAACTAATCCCTACCACAGACACACACAGAAACAACTAATCCCTACCACAGATACACACAGAAACAACTAATCCCTACCACAGACACACACAGAAACAACTAATCCCTACCACAGACACACACAGAAACAACTAATCCCTACCACAGACACACACAGAAACAACTAATCCCTACCACAGACACACACAGAAACAACTAATCCCTACCACAGACACACACAGGAACAACTAATCCCTACCACAGACACACACAGAAACAACTAATCCCTACCACAGACACACACAGAAACAACTAATCCCTACCACAGACACACACAGAAACAACTAATCCCTACCACAGACACACACAGAAACAACTAATCCCTACCACAGACACACACAGAAACAACTAATCCCTACCACAGACACACACAGAAACAACTAATCCCTACCACAGACACACACAGAAACAACTAATCCCTACCACAGACACACACAGAAACAACTAATCCCTACCACAGACACACACAGAAACAACTAATCCCTACCACAGACACACACAGAAACAACTAATCCCTACCACAGACACACACAGAAACAACTAATCCCTACCACAGACACACACAGAAACAACTAATCCCTACCACAGACACACACAGAAACAACTAATCCCTACCACAGACACACACAGAAACAACTAATCCCTACCACAGACACACACAGAAACAACTAATCCCTACCACAGACACACACAGAAACAACTAATCCCTACCACAGACACACACAGAAACAACTAATCCCTACCACAGACACACACAGAAACAACTAATCCCTACCACAGACACACACAGAAACAACTAATCCCTACCACAGACACACACAGAAACAACTAATCCCTACCACAGACACACACAGAAACAACTAATCCCCACCACAGACACACACAGAAACAACTAATCCCTACCACAGACACACACAGAAACAACTAATCCCTACCACAGACACACACAGAAACAACTAATCCCTTCCACAGACACACACAGAAACAACTAATCCCTACCACAGACACACACAGAAACAACTAATCCCTACCACAGACACACACAGAAACAACTAATCCCTACCACAGACACACACAGAAACAACTAATCCCTACCACAGACACACACAGAAACAACTAATCCCTACCACAGACACACACAGAAACAACTAATCCCTACCACAGACACACACAGAAACAACTAATCCCTACCACAGACACACACAGAAACAACTAATCCCCACCACAGACACACACAGAAACAACTAATCCCTACCACAGACACACACAGAAACAACTAATCCCTACCACAGACACACACAGAAACAACTAATCCCTACCACAGACACACACAGAAACAAGTAATCCCTACCACAGACACACACAGAAACAAGTAATCCCTACCACAGACACACACAGAAACAACTAATCCCTACCACAGACACACACAGAAACAACTAATCCCTACCACAGACACACACAGAAACAACTAATCCCTACCACAGACACACACAGAAACAACTAATCCCTACCACAGACACACACAGAAACAACTAATCCCTACCACAGACACACACAGAAACAACTAATCCCTACCACAGACACACACAGAAACAACTAATCCCTACCACAGACACACACAGAAACAACTAATCCCTACCACAGACACACACAGAAACAACTAATCCCTACCACAGACACACACAGAAACAACTAATCCCTACCACAGACACACACAGAAACAACTAATCCCTTCCACAGACACACACAGAAACAACTAATCCCTTCCACAGACACACACAGAAACAACTAATCCCTACCACAGACACACACAGAAACAACTAATCCCTACCACAGACACACACAGAAACAACTAATCCCTACCACAGACACACACAGAAACAAATAATCCCTACCACAGACACACACAGAAACAACTAATCCCTACCACAGACACACACAGAAACAACTAATCCCTACCACAGACACACACAGAAACAACTAATCCCTACCACAGACACACACAGAAACAACTAATCCCCACCACAGACACACACAGAAACAACTAATCCCTACCACAGACACACACAGAAACAACTAATCCCTACCACAGACACACACAGAAACAACTAATCCCTACCACAGACACACACAGAAACAACTAATCCCTACCACAGACACACACAGAAACAACTAATCCCTACCACAGACACACACAGAAACAACTAATCCCTACCACAGACACACACAGAAACAACTAATCCCTACCACAGACACACACAGAAACAACTAATCCCTACCACAGACACACACAGAAACAACTAATCCCTACCACAGACACACACAGAAACAACTAATCCCTACCACAGACACACACAGAAACAACTAATCCCTACCACAGACACACACAGAAACAACTAATCCCTACCACAGACACACACAGAAACAACTAATCCCTACCACAGACACACACAGAAACAACTAATCCCTACCACAGACACACACAGAAACAACTAATCCCTACCACAGACACACACAGAAACAACTAATCCCCACCACAGACACACACAGAAACAACTAATCCCTACCACAGACACACACAGAAACAACTAATCCCTACCACAGACACACACAGAAACAACTAATCCCTTCCACAGACACACACAGAAACAACTAATCCCTACCACAGACACACACAGAAACAACTAATCCCTACCACAGACACACACAGAAACAACTAATCCCTACCACAGACACACACAGAAACAAATAATCCCTACCACAGACACACACAGAAACAACTAATCCCTACCACAGACGCACACAGAAACAACTAATCCCTACCACAGACACACACAGAAACAACTAATCCCTACCACAGACACACACAGAAACAACTAATCCCCACCACAGACACACACAGAAACAACTAATCCCTACCACAGACACACACAGAAACAACTAATCCCTACCACAGACACACACAGAAACAACTAATCCCTACCACAGACACACACAGAAACAACTAATCCCTACCACAGACACACACAGAAACAACTAATCCCTACCACAGACACACACAGAAACAACTAATCCCTACCACAGACACACACAGAAACAACTAATCCCTACCACAGACACACACAGAAACAACTAATCCCTACCACAGACACACACAGAAACAACTAATCCCTACCACAGACACACACAGAAACAACTAATCCCTACCACAGACACACACAGAAACAACTAATCCCTACCACAGACACACACAGAAACAACTAATCCCTACCACAGACACACACAGAAACAACTAATCCCTACCACAGACACACACAGAAACAACTAATCCCTACCACAGACACACACAGAAACAACTAATCCCTACCACAGACACACACAGAAACAACTAATCCCTACCACAGACACACACAGAAACAACTAATCCCTTCCACAGACACACACAGAAACAACTAATCCCTTCCACAGACACACACAGAAACAACTAATCCCTACCACAGACACACACAGAAACAACTAATCCCTACCACAGACACACACAGAAACAACTAATCCCTACCACAGACACACACAGAAACAAATAATCCCTACCACAGACACACACAGAAACAACTAATCCCTACCACAGACACACACAGAAACAACTAATCCCTACCACAGACACACACAGAAACAACTAATCCCTACCACAGACACACACAGAAACAACTAATCCCTACCACAGACACACACAGAAACAACTAATCCCTACCACAGACACACACAGAAACAACTAATCCCTACCACAGACACACACAGAAACAACTAATCCCTACCACAGACACACACAGAAACAACTAATCCCTACCACAGACACACACAGAAACAACTAATCCCTACCACAGACACACACAGAAACAACTAATCCCTACCACAGACACACACAGAAACAACTAATCCCTACCACAGACACACACAGAAACAACTAATCCCTACCACAGACACACACAGAAACAACTAATCCCTACCACAGACACACACAGAAACAACTAATCCCTACCACAGACACACACAGAAACAACTAATCCCTACCACAGACACACACAGAAACAACTAATCCCTACCACAGACACACACAGAAACAACTAATCCCTACCACAGACACACACAGAAACAACTAATCCCTACCACAGACACACACAGAAACAACTAATCCCTACCACAGACACACACAGAAACAACTAATCCCCACCACAGACACACACAGAAACAACTAATCCCTACCACAGACACACACAGAAACAACTAATCCCTACCACAGACACACACAGAAACAACTAATCCCTTCCACAGACACACACAGAAACAACTAATCCCTACCACAGACACACACAGAAACAACTAATCCCTACCACAGACACACACAGAAACAACTAATCCCTACCACAGACACACACAGAAACAAATAATCCCTACCACAGACACACACAGAAACAACTAATCCCTACCACAGACGCACACAGAAACAACTAATCCCTACCACAGACACACACAGAAACAACTAATCCCTACCACAGACACACACAGAAACAACTAATCCCCACCACAGACACACACAGAAACAACTAATCCCTACCACAGACACACACAGAAACAACTAATCCCTACCACAGACACACACAGAAACAACTAATCCCTACCACAGACACACACAGAAACAACTAATCCCTACCACAGACACACACAGAAACAACTAATCCCTACCACAGACACACACAGAAACAACTAATCCCTACCACAGACACACACAGAAACAACTAATCCCTACCACAGACACACACAGAAACAACTAATCCCTACCACAGACACACACAGAAACAACTAATCCCTACCACAGACACACACAGAAACAACTAATCCCTACCACAGACACACACAGAAACAACTAATCCCTACCACAGACACACACAGAAACAACTAATCCCTACCACAGACACACACAGAAACAAGAACAAGAAAAATAAAAACAAGAAAAATGAGGAGCAAATGCCAAGAGCAGCGAAACCTCCTAAAAAAAAAAAAAAAAGGCCTAAACACACACAGAAACTACAGCCAAGCGTTGTTGTTGATACTCTGGACAATGAGGAGCCGTCCTTGTATCATGCATGTCGTTGTCTCTATGACGTACGGTCTCTGCGTCAAGGGACGGGGCTAAGGCGAAGCACATGCTCAGCGGAGTACAGTTTGATAATAGAAATGATCTGACGTTGCAGTGTACAACTGTAGTCTCACTCTCCCGCCTATCCCCATACACACACCCATGCTGGTTTGGAAATACACTCCCATAAGGTTATTGTCTAAGGAGATATCATACTGATCCCGGAACAGCACAGAGAGCTGCTGACAGACAAGAACTGCACACCTTAATTTCCTATATTTTCTTAGTAAATCTGGGAAGACCTTGTCATACCAAGCCCGGGTCAAACACAGTCAGCTTCTGCCATTATTTCTTGAGTGTACATTTTGCTGGCATGCCATGGGCTGTGACATTCCTGGTAAAGAGTCCCTTAATTGTGTGGTTTATTGGTTTGTTTAGCTTACGCGACCCAAAAATTGTGAGATGTTAACCGCACGGCTGCTGAACATGATTGTACACTTGCAAAAATTTGTTTTTGCACGGCATCTGAGCATGCGCACTCGCAAAGACTAGCTAATATCCAAAACAGAACCGGAACTCTAAGAAGAACCAAACATTATAGCCTTGGAACTTCCGATGAAAGTCGAATTAAAATTCAAAATGTCCTAGGAACATAAGTTCTGTGAAGTAAAGTGAAACAAACCAAGGAAACGAAACTAAAACAACAACAACAACAACAACAAAACTTTCGTTTTAAATGTAAAAAAAAAGGCAGATCGCATGGAATTCATGTATTGATTGTTGTCCTTCTACTTTCTGCATTCAAGCTTGCGGTCACATTTTAGTTGTTCCTTACTCGCCATTACCATTTCAAAGGTGGAGGAAATCTGTTGTCTAGAAGAGAAACCCGAGTAACTACAGCAGAGCTATTACACGTAGGCTACTGAAGCATCACTACGAATCACCCCCACTCTACCATTATTTCAAATTATCATACTCCAACAAAATCTGTAATCTAGGATACACCAAACATCAAATCATTAATATCAAACTCGCAGCAATCAAATCTACATTACTGTCGAGCAAGGCTTTACAATGAATAACAACAAAACATACACATATTATATACATGAATGGAACAGTTAGCAAAGCGTCTCCTTGGCAACCTATGAACGAGGGGAAACAACGTTACTTCGCGGATCGATACGAAAATTCTACTACTACGAGAACAAAAACAGAATTATTCTCGTGAAAATTAGATTATTATTCCGCCTTGAAAGGAGTAACAACCTGTATAACCATCTTAAAAACTGTCAAAGATTGCCAAGAGTATTTACAAGTGAGTACAGTCTCCTGGTCTGAACAATTGCCCTTATCTCAACACCGGAAGGGGGGCACACGTTCGTCCAGGCCGGTGGTTCTCAACATGGCAGAACAAGGATTTGCTCGGGCAAAATTCTAAAAAACTAATCCCTACTGTATACCCCCAAAACGCACAGAAACAAGAATAAGAAATATAAAAACAAGACAAAGCGAGGCGTAAATGCCAATGGCAGAAAACCTAAAATAAAGACCTAAAAACCAGCACTTTAAGAACGGAACCGCACTGTTCTTGGCGAAACTCTTTGTAAAGATGTAAAACATAATTATCCTGAAATGATGTATGCCATATCAGTTTTCACTGCTAATCATTGCTAGACACAACAGAATGATGCTTAAAAAATGAAGAGAGATAGAGAGAGAGAGACAGAGAGAGAGAGAGAGAGAGAGAGAGGGAGAGAGAGAGAGAGGGAGAGAGAGAGAGAGGAGAGAGAGAGAGAGAGAGAGAGAGAGAGAGAGAGAGAGAGAGAGAGAGAGAGAGAGAGAGAGAGAGATTCAGAACAACTTGTGTGGCATGAATATCACCAAAACACAGCCTAAATTACACAAATATGAAACAACAACATTAAAAACAAAAATTTCAAATCTAGGATGTCCATCGTTGTCTCACCTTTCCACCCCTCTCCCTTACTCCAATCTGATCTCTCTCTGCGCATACAGGTGAGATCTTTGTTTTCAAAGGGCTATGAACCAAAAGTGCTATCTCCTTCTTTCTCTTCATTATCGGTGTCCTTTGTGCTTGGCGCCAGGTGGAAGTGGAGAAAGAATTAAATTGAGAAAGTAATCTTATTGTGTTGGGGGGGGGGGGGCGAGAGAGTTTTTCCCCCTGTATATAGGGTGATGGCAACTTTCAGAGAAGAACAACCATATCTGAGCCTTTCATAGAATTAAACTCTATTGTGAGCCCCCGCAATAGACATACAAGTCTATAACCAGTTGTATGTTTTCTAAATCAAAAAAATTCTTTGGCCAGTTTTTTAAGTAAAGGAAAGAGCCACTGATGAAAGGTGGTAGCTGAGCTGACCCCCTTGCCGGCAATTTCTGGACTTATTTCTTCATTTAAAACTAAAAACTCTTACATAGAATTTAAGATCAAAGTCTCTCTGTACGTTTGCGTGTTTCTCCCTTTCGTAACACATTGATCTCAAACTTCTACAAAGAACACTTCCGTCTTGCAAGCTCAGCCGGAGACATGAAACAGTTTAAATGGCCGGTCCTACAGCATTAGAGGGCCGTTCTTTTCTTTGGAATGTTCAGAAAAATCAATCAGGCTGTGCCAGACGAAATCGTCATTGCCATGGCTCACTTCAGTAAGTTTTCCAGTTCGAAATTTAAATGGCAGTTTAACGTCTCTAAAGGCGAGCGTGATCCAGTGGGTAGGATGTTTCAATCAGGAAAGGGAAGAACAAGTTCGAGTCTTTTACTCGGTTATGTTACAGAGCGATGGAGAGAAGGTGCTATGGAAGAATGAAAAATAGAAGGACAGCCAGAAGATGGTGATTAAAATAGAGCAGGAAGTGGTGTGATGAGTGGGAGAGAGAGGAGAGAGAGACAGAGAAAGAGAGAGAGAGAGAGAGAAAAAAAGAGACAGTCGAAAAGAGAGCGATTGAGACAGAAAAAAAAAAAAGCATACAAAATGAACACAAAAGTATAGCTGTTGACAACTGTACGGCCCCACTCCCACCCCCCTCCCCAAGCCCAGAGCCAAGAACAGTAAAGGGAAATACAGGGTGAAGGAAGAGGGATGAACAATGAATTTTATGGAGAATGTATTATAAAAAGAAAGTGCAGCCAAATTGAGGACTAAGAAAAGAAAAAAAAAAGGAAAAGCTGAGGCGAAGAAGAAACAGAAACAATAAGGTTTTTGTAGTCATCATTTCTCATCCCCACCATTATCATCATCATCATCATTACCATCATCATCATCATCATCATCATTATCATCATCATCATCATCACGATCATCATCAAAACAGCAAACATGACAAAACAGTGAGATGTAAGTGATATGAAAATGAAGCCACAGACTCACTGAAACATTCGTCACAGTATCTCACTCTTATAAAGGCCTCTCAAAATCCAGAGACTAAGGTTTCTATTATGTGTATCACGACATTCTGTTCTTATGATCGAAAATTCCGTGGTTTGTAATCGATCAATGGGAGAAAAAAGAACCCAAATTTGGAACATAAGGAGTTCTATTCCAGTGCTAATGCAATTATCACTGGCCCTGGATGCAGACTAATCAGTCGCTGCAAAGTTTTAACTTCTCATTTCCTTATCCTCTTTGGCAAGAGACAACGTGACTCGTTATATCCATAACGTTATCCGGCTCAAGTCCACAAGCGCACGGCTTTTCTCAGCTTGAAAATAGTTCCACTGGAAAGACACAAGTAAAGTATTTCTGTCCCAAAACGCAGCAAAACAAGAACATAAATTAGGGGGAAGGGTCCGTTTGAACTATTTGTGGGTGGATCTGACAAAACTAAGGGTGAAATTTTCAGATCTCTTTAACAAATCAAATTGAAGTATTTTTAACTCTTTGTGCGCCATGAATTTTTCCACGTTTGCTGATACAGGAAGAAAATAGTGGGGGAGATGGATAAAGACTAATTACAGCAACATCTATTAAAAAAAGTCTTCTTTCTTTCTTTCCTGAACAAAATAGCCTGCCGATACATCGGTGATTGGCACAAACGTGGCCAGTGGAAGAACCGATATATCGGTGATTGGCACACAAAGAGTTAAGATGATTTCAAGGAAAATTTTAGCTGAATGCCCGAAAATGGTCAAGCTTTTTATAATAATTATAAGCAAATCTCAATTTCCATAGAAACATATCCCCCCCTTGGAGGGGTTTTCTCAGGAATTTGGACTTTCACCTTAAGCCCAATTTCGTCGGATCCACTCACATTGCGGATCGAGTGGACCGGGAAATCCTTCGCCCAAACTCAGGCGCTCGCAAACAACCGTGAAAAGGGGAGGCACTTGACGAGGCTCACTATGGATCCTGGTGGATTATGGGATCAGTGACAGTGACTCACATTTAGCATCGCTGAGGCGAGAAGTAAGTATGTCCTATTAATCTCTGTGGGACAAAAAATCAGAGCAAGTAATGGCTTTTCTGACAACTTTTTTTGGGGTTGGAAATCCTAGCTTTAAATTCTCTCACTATATCTGTGCGGTTACTATTGTTACTGCCATTAGTTGGCCCACTGACTCGGGGAATACACGGGTGGATTTTTAAAATTGAGTTTCGATCAGCATGACTGTGTAAATTGAGGCACGATATGAAATTTCCTCTCATACTTTTTAATTAGGGAAGTGTATATTATATATCCGCACAGCACGTTGTATGGATATGGACAGTGCATTATCCGTACAACATGTTTACCAAAAGCGCGACTGGTGAAGGTTTGCTGAAACAAAACTTGGTATGGTGTTCACGAATTTAAAGTGACAACACATGGAATAGTCAGATGGACCTGGGGGCGTGAGGGTCCAGTCAGTTTGTATCAATGGGCGGTAGTCAGATTGACTAATCAGGCGAAAAGGGGATGGGGTAGCCATTGGTGATCGACTTACACTCAAGTATTATTATTAGCGCAGATACGCAATCTCCGAGCAGAAGTCGGATTGTTTTGCTACTAAGCCAATTCATATTTTTAAAAACTATGCAAATTAACAAGGTCAGTAATATAGTATTCCGGTGTTGTACGGATATGCGCTTCCTTTAATTATACTGGAAGAAATGTGTCTTTTTTTCCTGGCTCAAAATGTCGGACCACTTTCTTCTGTTCGACGCAGTTGAGGCTCAGAATCAACGAAAGTATAAAAAAACAACAACACAGCAAACTTCATAATCTTTTAAAATATGTCCATGTACACCTTTACATCTTTCTTTGCCTGATATGCTATTTTGTAGAATTTAAGGCTCAGGGATTAAAAAGCCTTTCATGATTACATTGGAAGCCTTACTTCTTTTAAAATAATTATGATTGTTTGATTTTAATAATGTTAAAACAGTATTTTAAAATCCACCCTTTGTCGGTTGCATTATCATGCATAAACTCAAATTACTGAACACAAACAATATTTACTTACGAAAATTTGCCAGGGGTAAAAGGTTGGAAACGCTTGGTATTAACAATTCCATGCTGGTCCAGAGGCAAGGTGCTCGTCTCTCATGCCGAAGGTACCGGGTTCGAACCCCGGTCAGTGCAGGCATGTTGGAAATTTTGGGGGGGGGGGGGAATTCCTGTCCCTGATCTTATGGTGGATAGGATCGAGCACCTAGTCTTCTCGGATATGGAGAAAAAAACTCGGTCGTGTGCACTTTGCCCACATTAACGATACCTTGGCAGTTCAAAGACGTGAAGAGCAGCCGAACAAGGCTGCCGCCCGGGTAAGATTAAAAAAAACAACAACGAACGAGAACAAACTAATCTCTACCACAAAAACTAATCTCTACCACAAAAACTAATCTCTACCACAAAAACTAATCTCTACCACAAAAACTAATCTCTACCACAAAAACTAATCTCTACCACAAAAACTAATCTCTACCACAAAAACTAATCTCTACCACAAAAACTAATCTCTACCACAAAAACTAATCTCTACCACAAAAACTAATCTCTACCACAAAAACACACAGAAACAACTAATCTCTACCACAAAAACTAATCTCTACCACAAAAACTAATCTCTACCACAAAAACACACAGAAACAACTAATCTCTACCACAAAAACTAATCTCTACCACAAAAACTAATCTCTACCACAAAAACTAATCTCTACCACAAAAACTAATCTCTACCACAAAAACTAATCTCTACCACAAAAACTAATCTCTACCACAAAAACTAATCTCTACCACAAAAACTAATCTCTACCACAAAAACTAATCTCTACCACAAAAACTAATCTCTACCACAAAAACTAATCTCTACCACAAAAACTAATCTCTACCACAAAAACTAATCTCTACCACAAAAACTAATCTCTACCACAAAAACTAATCTCTACCACAAAAACTAATCTCTACCACAAAAACTAATCTCTACCACAAAAACACACAGAAACAAGAAGAAAAAAATAAAAACAAGAAAAGTCAGGTGTAATTAATGCCAAGTGCAGCGAAACCTCCAAAAGTAAAAACCTTAAAACAAGGAGTGAAACTGTTCACAGCTGTTTTGGCTATGCAGCCAAAATACTCAAAAAAAGACTTTTGAGACAGATGTGTACCATGTGTGGGCTCGTAAACGCACTGTGAAAAAGAATTTTCCCCATGGGATGATACAGTGTTTTAGGTTTATTTTAGGAGGTTTCGCTGCACTTGGCATTTACACCTGACTTTTCTTGTTTTTATTTTTCTTCTGCTTGTTTCTGTGTGTTTTTGTGCTAGAGATTACATTTTTTTTTTTAATTTGGCCATACAGCGACCTTGTACGGCCTGCTCTTCTCGACTTCCAACTGCCGAAAACAAAATTAAAAAAATTAATGTGTATGACGCGTTTTTGTACGTGAAAGGTCAACCCTAACTGCTCCTGTCCACAGCATCCGCTCAACTATTTTTATTTTGTTTTCGTTTACAAACAATGACGTATGAAAAACACTCTTTGCCTGTATAGCGGTGAGGAGCGGAGCGGAACGTATGCCATGGACAAGTACATAGAGGCAAAGAGTGTTTTACGCCATTGTCCGTAAAAATAGCCGAGCGGAGAGGATGCTGTGGTCAAGAACAATGACAAAAATAACCTCAAATCACGTATTGCTTCTGTTGATGCGTCAGTCACTGTACTTTATAATAATTATTATATTTTTAACTTTAAACATACAAGAATTTTACCCCTTTCCTAAATAGTTCGTTCAAAAAGGAACGTTTGCGTAGGTATAAATACGTAATGGAATTTGATCGATTAGTTTGCTATTCATTGTCGCCTCCACCTGGGTATGAGACTGTAATTTGATAAGTCTGCTATACATTGTCGTTTACTGAGAAAATAGAAACTGGTTTCACGTCACAAAGCTGGTTTCCAGTGTTAATCAAAGTGGGTCCCCAAATAAGGTAAATTGAAAATTTGTTATTATTATCATTATTTTATCATTACTATTATTACAGATCGAATGGTTGATGCTGAAATGGTAGGGTCCATTATACATACATGTAGAAACAGGGACTGGGAGAAAGAGAGAAAAAAGAGAAAGAAAAAGAGAAAGGGAGAGACAGACTGACAGACAGAGACAGAATGGGACAGAGAGACAGCGACAGAGAGATAAAGTGAGAGGTAGAGAGAGAGAAAGAGAGAAAAAAAAAGAGAGAGACACACACACACACACACATACACGTACAGACAAAGAGAGAGAGAAAGAGAGAGACAGAACAGAGAGACAGACAGACAGACAGATAGTCAGACAGACAGACAGGCAAAGGCAGAGAGAGAGACGGCGGAGGGGAGGGGAAGTGTCAGGGACCCTGGGGAAGTCCACCTTCTCTATAGACATGGACAGAAACAGCCATTTCCGTCAAATTGTATTCATCGGGCAACCTCTTCATAACCATTCACAAGTAATCATCATCAACGCACTTATTCATGACCGGTGTCATGATTCGGATATTGTTAAAACTCACGCAGAGAGTGAGTTGTTGTTGTTTACCAGGGCCATGAGAAATTGGCTGGTGGCCTTGAACGGTCCTCGCCAAATTATAGTTGGTGAGTAAATAAATGTAGAGTTAAACTGCTAGAGTCACGCTTGTCGGCTTATGTTCGTGATTAATAAGTAATGGAGTAGGGGTGAAACAAGGTGGGGACAGTTGACATTGTTAAGTATGACTAGACAAGTTTTTGCACGTTAACTGGCTGGTAGAATAGTGCAGACGTATTACTACAGTTAAAATGGTGGGAGGTTTCGACCTATGAGATAGCTGAACTAATTGGGCCAGCGGACTAGCACGCTGGGTAGTTAGATAGTATATAACATCGTGTAACGTTCAGATTTAGTGAATACAGACGAGAGAAGCATCGTTTCGTGAAGTATCTCCGGTTGGCCAGTACCTGAACTGTGTGGTCTGAAGACTAAGAAGTCCTTGTTAACGGACTGACTGAGCTCTAGAAAGAAAGGTCTGAGTGGGCTGACCTTTGAAAGCCCACGCTGCGCTATTTTGATGTTCGCGCCTCTCAGTAGGCGTGAGCAATGGTAATATATCTTAATTATTCAAGTATAATAGAGATCGGAGATAGAGAGAGAACTACAGCCTCATAGGAAGACTAAGGAAACCCCAGCTGGCACTCGACCACGAGTGTCCTGTATGATAGATCTATTGCCATAGTATGATTGGAATAATATAGCACATTGTTGATGAATTGAATAGTGATTGTGCATAAAATATAGTCTTTTGGCAACTGCTTAAATTACCTACAAGCCGAAGAGTGCTTCTGTAGGCTTTGAACGTACTGGGCTCTCCTAACATTTAAGCCCATATGATTTATGGAGAGTTTGCCTGGCGACTGGCCAGTGGCGACTCAACTGTCACTTTAAATTGATATCCAGTTTCGTATAATATACCTATTTACTATTGATTGCAGTACCTCCATAGTTACATGAATATCATTGGTTAAGTTATTAATTAGAGTTTTTGGTTTGAATATATACCTCTATTGTCTTTTGTTTTGTTATTAATATTTATGTAAACTATGGCCTGACCGGCCTGACATATATACGCTCTAGTTATTTAGTACTTTTCTTGTGTGGTTGTGTCCGAGTGTGAGTTAGCTGCCTCTCGTGCAGTCGTAACATCCCCAAGACCCTAACTCTGCTCGTGACAACCGGTTTGTTTTAATGAAGCGCTAGGCTGAGGCACTAGAGAAACCAAAGGATCTCTTTAACGAAGCGCATTCACAAATGTGAGTTTGCCTCCGCTACAGCTGCATACTTTCATAGCCAGAGCGACAGCTGGTCCTGCCATAGTTACACCCTCATTGAGGGTCACGTTCGTCTAGAGGCAAGGTGTTCGCCTCTCAAGCCGAAGATACCCGGTTCGATCCCTGGTCGGTGCAAGCATGTTGGACTTTTTTTTTCACGGAAACATGACTGTCCCTGATGCTGCGGTAGGTAGGATCACAGACTAATAAATAACCAGACTGGAAACACAAACTTCGGGCTGTGTCGTTTTTTACGGAAGTTAATGAGATGCGGCCGCATAACCAACGTGGCCGCCGCTCGGGAAATTCCGATTTTAGTTCTATCTGCATTAGAAATTTCTTTTTATTTGTCAAGATTGGTTGTACATGTATTGATAATGCATTGTCTTGCCTATCCTTTCATTTTATTGTCTACAGCTGCCTTTTTTTTTTTATTGTTATAAATTATGACCGTCTGGACTTTTAACGACCGCTGCATTGTAACTGTGCTGAAGCGTCGGTCGCAACCGTAAATCTAATGTGGCGAATGGTTCATGCATAGATATAGTACACTAGATCGCCGACTCTCATTGGTCGGTGGAAAGGAAACCGACGCTTCCCAGGAAGTCCGGCCGCCATTGTTTAAGCCTGATAAACAGCAGACGGCGTACTCTTCCTGTGCAGTTTCACTTTCGTTTTTTTTTGACATCGTTATTGTTTCAAGATCGACTGCAAACTCCAGCTGACAATTTGAAAGGTAAGGAATCACAAGATATTTATTTGATTGGTTTTATTATCTTGTTTACCAAGAGTTTTAGTCTGTTTGTGGCAAAGTTAGTGAGGAACAGGCTCTCGTTCTGCCAGCAGTAGCAGCGCGTCATTGACCGCTATGATCTAATCTAGATCTAGATTTATGTGGGTGCAATTAACCGAATACAATGGGCCTGGCAAGATTTTTTATATAGACTAGATCTATATTATATGAGAATGGCTTTCTGATGTTGTTTGTCAAAAGTTTGTGTTAGTTTATTGCAAATTTAATGAGGAACAGGCTCGCGTACCGCTAGCAGTCAATAGCGTGGCGTCATTGACCCAAGTACAGCAGTCAGCATCACTGTCTGCTAATGCTATATAACGGTATTGATACCAGAACAGCTAGTGTGGTTTGGCTAATCAGATTTCGTTTCTTGAACTGCTTTCGTAACTTCTGTTTTGGCTGTGCAACTTATTATTCTCAGCCCGGACATCTGGCACAGTACATTAATGTCTGATGTCAATTGATGCTCAGTGATGAATATGAGTAGGCTACTGAGGGAAAAAAAAGTTAAGAGAGGTGTGCTTACAATTACATTTGCTTTGGGTAGCTATGTAAGCAATTAAAAAGGCCCATTATGAAGAGCTAGCACAGTAGGTGATAGAGGCAAGGATGAAATTCATATGTGAAATAGACTTAATACTGATAGTGTAGCTGTTCCTCAGTCAGTCAGTGTTAACTATGAAGATATATAGGCCTATTATATTTAAAAAAAAATAGATCTAGAGTTTGTAAAACAGGACAAAAGACTAAGTCTGTTGATCTGATAGTCTGCTGAGACAGAGATAATCAGAAACAAAGTAGCATTTACAAGATCTTGCAAATAATGCTGACCAGAGGAAACTGATAATAATTTAATTAACCAACATAATTGCAAAATTCTGGGAAAATTCCAAGCACTATTTACAAGGAGAGATCTGTCTTTTTAGTGTGATCCTGATTATAGATAAATTATAATTGTGCTCTAGTGTTTGCAGTCCTCTGAAAGGTAAGGATTCGTGTTTTCGAAACATACCAAAGCAGCATAAAATGTCCATAATCTTTTTTATACCTCTGATGCTATGGTGGGTAGGACTGAACTCCAGGTTCTTTTTGGGATAGCAAAATTCAGAAGTCATGTACGCTCATTGTGGATATTAAGGCTGTCACATGTATTCTTTGCCATCTGGAAATTGAAAAGAGAATGCTGTTTGGACCATTGCTCAGGCAAATGTATCTATTCTACTCTATAGTAATCACTTGCAGAAAGTTATATTGAAGATTTTATTGTTTAGAGAAAAATTTACCTGTATTTTATCGAATGGAAATTATTAATTTATTCATTTATTTCAGATTCGTCAAAGAAATGGGTGGAATAACAACCCAACTGCACAACAGTTTCGGGCTTCAGTTCGCACACTCATGATTCAGAATGATGTGAAAGCATCCGAGTATGCTAATTGCCTTCAACTGGATGGCACAGAGGAGTTGCAGTTGGACTGTTTTCTTTTGAAGGCACCGGCAAAACCCCAAAACCTGCCTGATTTCTCACAGGATGACATGTTTGCTGCTGCGGTTGACAGGCTTGAGTCCACCTTTACACTCACGGATAATGAGTGGAGATACTCATGCTTGACCTACACAGCAGGATTTGTGTGCGCACGTCTGATTCCAAAAATAAAATGTTCAGATTGCAGGGCTGCCTTGACATGTGCGGAAACTCCGGAAGATATTCGTTTCTCCTTTCTGAGGAGAAGAGATCAAGGCG